>OY728150.1:1801661574-1802861574 GCA_963277665.1 Viscum album
CATTTGATCTCTCCCTGATATGAGTTATTTACCATTATTGTTCCTCTATTGTGTTTTTCTCTCATAATTATTATTTGCAATATCAACTTTCCACTTAGATATCTATGATCATTTTTAATATCTTAAATCTAATTTTCATTCTCAATTTTCTATTATTGGATCTCTTCATTAGACTTTCTCATTGAGAAAATTGTTAGATGTCATAACTTTGTTTCATTAGTGGGGTTATTATATGTCTGCCTGATTATTATAACATTTAAATTGGTGATTTAAATTAAATCTTGTTCAATTTTATTCTAAAAACCATATTTTCTAAAAATTATTATATGAATTGAAATTTTATAGATTTTGGGGAAAACTCTAATTTCCCATAAAATTGGGGGTGATTTGGAATTTGATGGAAATTATGAAATTTAGTGAATTGTGATATTTAATTTCCTATTTTTTTTGAAATTGGTATTTTATAAACAAATATAAAACTATTTTCATAGGAATCCTTTGTTTCTTTTTCCCCATAAAGGTAATGAATTGATTAAAATAACATTTTGGTTATTAAATTGAAATTAGGATATTGGAATTGAAATTGGGTAAAATGTAATATAAATATATTTAAAATAATTTTCCCATGGCTGATTTTTTATTAAATCAGCTGAGAGATTAGGTAGATAGTGACTTGTGAGGGAAATACACAAAAGGATTGGAATTACACTACAATGGATTAATGATTTAAAACTCTAAGACAAACCTATTATATGATCTTATCCTTACTGAGATATAGGTTTATACACATTGGGAACTATTGGAGGGATGTGTTTGCATATTTCTATTTTCCTATATAATTATATTAGGATCCCACAACCTAGAACTGTCATACATCTTAGAAGACGACTATATTTCTCATTTGAGATTATTTTGATATATATATATATACATATATAATCCATTTTTTAGAAAACATTGTTACACATTCCATTGGAATTTATATAAATTATTTACTAGAAAATGTTTATTATGCCATTTTTTTAAATGTTTCCATTGATTGAAATGAAAATCATTAATTTTTTTTAAAAAAAATCATCCAATGCCATTCTATTTTCATTTATAATTTAAAGGAATATATAGTAAATTATATTTTCATTATATTATGTAAAACATTGTGAGGCCCTATTGGAAATTAATCCCACACCATACCTTTTCCATCTACAATTTACAGATTCCCTTATACTAAGTTTGAGGAAGGGGAATGTTCCACATGGAGGTGGCAGTTTTTGTAAAATCCTTTAACCATGGAGTTCTCTTTTAGTTTGGACATAGGTTGTTTATCAGTCATCTTTTTAGTACACTGTGGTTTCACTTTCGTTTTTTATTCGAGTTTTACTTTTAGTATAATTCTCAATGTGGTGTTTTCTATTGAGAATAAAAAATTATATATTATTCATCACCTTTTTAAATGGAAAAAAAATTCCTCACATTTTTATTTTATGATGAATGGATTTATTTTCAATTTGTGGGGATCGGGAATGGCCTTCAGGTAATGTTAGTTCCATTTTTCATACCAATGATCTCTGTAATCTACGATAGTTCAAGAAAAAGTGGAGTCAAATGTGTAGGTAAAGAACCTTACATTGATTTTAGTATATAATTTGAAATCTTTTTAGGACATAATTGGTAGTCTCTAGTGAGTATCTATTAAACTATCATCTAAATGAGTCTGAAGTCACCAAAAATGTATTGGTAAATGTTTCATGAGGACTATTTCTATTAATTTAATTATATTTTATTTGTATTGATTTAATTCAAGGTCATTTTTTATCTATAATTATGGATTAATTTCCCTTTTCTCTTGTTTTAGTGTTGATATGTGCACTGTTATGACATCTTCAATGATTCTTCTGATGTTTTTTAGCAGTATGCCTCTAAGAATACATGAAAATAGGACCCCAAGAGGAATATGTAGATAAATTGTAGCATGAAAATCCTCTCATGGACCAGAATATAGTTGAGGTTGTATTGTATATTGTCCATGATCCTAGATAGACACCTACACACATTATCATTATGTGTCTAGCTTTTTAACCTCATATGAATGATTTAAGGATTCATGGTCGTGGATTTTATTTCACTAAAAGCCACCAGTATTCTACGAATCCAACAATACTCAATATGAAGTGGATTTTTTGAGTGGATTTGAACTATTATTTTAGTTCTTGGCCATGTATTATTCTATCTTGTTTATACATGGATCCTTCATGCTCTAAATACCTTGCAATATATGGTGGGACACAATAGAGATGGAGATAATGTAAGATAGAATAGAGTACAAGGAAATTAACACTCTTTTAAATGAAGAGTTCTATCCAATGTTGATGGTGTTAAAGGATTTTATAGAGTTTTTCAATCTCAAGAAAGCTCAAAATATTGTGATATAATTTTTTAACATCCTGGATTAGATTGTGCGGTTATAACATGATATTGAATCAAATTAGAATATAAAGAATATATGGTTCTAGATAGGACATACATTTAATATAAAATTTCAGTTTTGTTATTTAATTTTCCTTATTATGTTTATGTTCTAGATAGAGAATTAATGGTTGATATGGACCACAATGGTATTTTATAGTTTATGGGATATCCATTTTCTGGTAGTGTTAGTTCAGAGAGTTCCATCAAATGAATGAAGAAGAGTGATGGTTCACTTACTATTTCTATATATTAGTGATCTTATAGACGTCATGAAGCTCATGGAAGAGAAACTTTTATTTTCTACCTCTTTGGAAGTACTGGGAATTCTAAATGCGTCAATAATTTGGCATCAATGATATGTGCTTTTTATGGACCTTCGGACTCCTATACATGTTCTGTCATGTCTATTCTAATCCACATTGTAAAAAAAGCTCATAAACCCCTAAAATTAATATGGTGCAATCAGATTCTTAATGGAATAAGAGGTTTAAACAATATACATCTATATGAAAGCATCTTCATTTAATTGAAGAGTACCTGGAGGAATCAGATACAGTTCCAACAAATGTGATAGGTTCCATCACTATTTCCTAATCTTTGGTGGACACTTTATTTGATTCAGGTTCATCTCATTCATTAATATTAACTGGTATTTTTATTCTTCTAAATCATCCAATGGATATTCTATATTATGTGTTTAATAGTATTACACCCCTCGAAATGAAATGAGTGATGGGTCTTTGTTGTCCTGCATGGGTGTTTACTTGATCAGCTGATGGTCATTCATGTGATTTTCTAGTTCTCGACAAGAAGTCACATGATTTTATATTTGATATTCATTTTATTATTCCTTATAAATCCATAAATGATTTTAATTTTTATAGGCCACCTTTATGTTTCCTCATGGGGTGTGAAGTGTCTTTTATAGAGAATGGTACCCAATGTAGAGTGGTGGCACCCCTCTTATCCTGAGTTGGGGAAATTAATATTATTTTTTCCTTTATAACTAGATTAGGAATATATTATTGTTGATAACCCTATAGATGTCATTGATATTCTCAATTTTTTTATTATGACTTGTGTTTTTTAGCACTGATAAGGGAGGTATAGTTTTATATTTCTTTTTTTATAGAACTCAGCTTATATCAATTTATTATTACCACTTGTAACCAACTAAAATGAAAAAGATAAAGACTCAGCTGAATGAACTTATAGAGAAAGGATTTATATGCTTGACTGTTTCACATTGGGTGGTGTCTATTATTATTACTATGAATGCTGATGGGTAACTATACCTTGACATTGAATACTATAAACTCAATCATGTTTAAATAAATATTTTGTACTAATTTACATGGGTTAGTGGTTTTTTTTATAACTGAATTGTGTGAATTGGTTTCTCAATACGAAACTCTAGTAAAGTTATAATAAGTGGAGAATCAATGAATCTAAAATTCAAAAAACCACCTTTCGGAGAAAGTACGTCCATTATTAGTATCCTTCATAGATATTTGGTCTAACCAGTAATCCTGTAGTTTTTATGTATTTGAAAAACATGATCTTCCATGAGTATTTTGATCCATTCATTTTGGTATTTTTTTCATATAAGTATTGATTACTATAAATAAAAGGTTGATGTTATGCATCATGTGGGAAATTTTTTTAAATTAATGAGTAAATATCAAATTTATGAAAAGATATCAAAATATAATTTCTAGAATCATAAAGTGTTTTTATTATGTTACATGGTTTCAAAACATGGTATATTAGGTGATCCAGAAAAGGTGAAGGATTTTATTACATATTATTAAATATGAAGTGTTTTCACAATTTGGATAATTGTGGGTTTTGCTGATTATTATTGACGATTTGTAAATTATTCCAAAAATTTGTCTTCTTCAATGAATTTTCTTACTCAAAAAGGACTAATGTTTTCTTTGGATGAAAAAGGTCACATTTCTATTATTAAGATGAAATTTATGTTGACCACTATGTCAGTGTTGACTCTTCTAGAGGACAGGCATGGAAATCTAGTCTTCTGTGATGCATTGAGTATAATTTGGTGAGGTGTTCTTGTGATGGATGATCACATAATTTACAAAGTATCTCAACATCATAGCACAAAAAAGATTAATTACCTAACCCATGAACTTTAACATATATGTATTATTCTTTCACATAAGTGTTGGTGGAATTAAGGTTTTATAGAAACTGATGACATGTTTTAGAACTAGTGTAGATTGTGTTACAAATTCTCTCAAAAATATTTTATTCTCCACCAATGTCATTGGGTGGATTATATGTAGTCCAATGATTTAAAATCTCATATACCACAAGGAAATGTAATGTTTCTTCAAATTCTATAAGATGAAAACACTAAAATTATGTTTTGGAAGAATCATATGAAAAGTTTTATATAGTATTTTTCTTTCATAGTTTCATATTTCAGTTTTGTAATCTTGGGACGATGTTGTATTTCACAATTTCAATTGACCTATTCTCTTCTTAAGTTGATTGTTCAGGACTCTGTTTATATTGGGGATATTTTTTATGAGTTTTTTTCTCCAATGAAATTATTCTATGTTTTCATAATCATATTGTTCCACTATTATATGTTAGAAAATCTGTGATGGTGGATTTACATGTTTCCCAGTATAAACTATACCTATGAATAATAAAGATGATCTTTGATATATAGTAATGTTTCTAGAGGCCATGTATTAGATGGAGAATTAATAATTTTTTCTTCTCTTAGTAAAAACACATATTGGTAAATTCTAATCCCCAAAGACATCATTTTATATTTCAGCCACTTTTAGTGCCATCATTGAAGTGGGATGAGACTACTATTGAATTTTTTTTTGGATTTTCCTCTTTCCTCAAGAAATAATAATTTTATATCGGTTTTTTTCTATCAGATAACTAAATTAGTTAAATTGGTGTCCATTAGTGATACTGATATAGTTGAGGATATGGGAATTATCAATGTGAAATAGGATGTTCATTTTTAATGAATTCTATCTACCATATTTTCTGACTTGTATCTTTTTCTATACATAAATCTTTTGGAGTACCCTTTAGGTTAAACTATGATCACATGTTCATTTGAGTATGTCATACCATACACAATTTGATGTATATATAAGGAGGGATATAAATATTCATGAATATATTATTCATGCATGTATCCCCATTTATTGTGGTATTGGGATGATCATTTCAGGATAGTTTTGTTTTCATATAATAGGATTTATTATCAAAATGTATACTTTTGTGGCCTTGAATGGATAGCCATGTAACTATCTATTATGTTGGTCAGTGATTAGTGAATGTTCCTTGGTTGTACTAAACATGGTTCAAGAGATGATGGAAATGATTTATTTGATTTAACAGATTATGCTAATGGAACATATCTGGTACATTTCGTATTCCAATCATTTCCATAAACCAATGAAATTATTGGTTTGTGACTTGGTGTCCTTAAAATATTTACCCTATTTGGTTCAGAGATGGTCTGAGGGGAAAGGAAAATTTCCTCCATATTTTTTGGGACTTGATTAGGCTTTTTAGAAACTTAGGAATGTTGACTTCCATTTAGATGTTACTTCATAGATGACATTGATACATAATGTGCTCCACTTATCATAACTATGAATGTATCTTTCTGATCATCTCATGTTCTGAGCTTCATGGGTCTTGATATTGATCATGTTTCATAAATGAATGATCATTTAATGAGGATAACTGATTATAATATAATTCTACTTCATATAATGATGATACCTTTGTTTTTAGTGATATGTAAGAATAGTTCTGATACTAATGAGACATGGAATATAGATGTGTTGATGAGGGAGAATTGGACTCATCCTTTTGATTTGGATTATTCATTAAAGGATTTATAGAGAATTATATATTCTATATTGGGGAGTATGTAACATCCAATTACTATTTTTAAGTACTCCAAGAACCACTCTCTTTACCAATATTTTGTTGGGGTTTGTGTCTGTTGGTTTTCAGATGAAAATTTATATTTTTGGTATGATATTGGGTTGTGCATGGTCAACACATGATTTTACAAAACTATGCACCATGCTGGAAAAAACCATGATAACCCCTGACTAGTGTGTTTTCACTACTTACACATGGTTTGAGAAACATTGTGACTACCTTTTTAAAACAATTAGCCATTTAGAGGGGTGCTTGGTTTGGGAACTCATATTAACAAACCTTGAATCCCTATCCAACTGTGTTCGCAAAATTATTTCACATCAAAAAATGTTTTCAAAATCTCAAACACATCATTGGACACCCTTCTTGAGCCTAAATCACCATATCCCAATTTACAAGGTTGCTAGAGCTCTCAATGAAATATCTTTTAACCTCTAAACCTAATCCATGGGGGATTGATACTTGGAAAATGATGTTTGATCAATCCTAAGAATGATATTTTCTCATGTTATTTATCATCATATCTATTATTATCTTTACCTTACTATTTTATATATCTTATTACTATTAAGATATCGAATATCATTTTTTATAGATCTTGTATCTTGAATTATTTATTTGTTTTTTTTTATTTTTCATTAGACTTTCCCATTGTGGTTATTGAAGAGTACGATCTCTTTTTTATGTTAGGTGGATCCTTATATGATTGGAAAATTGTTTTAAACAATATTTAATTGATATAAATTAAATTTCTTTCAATTTTTTTTTTAAAAACTAATTTGATGAAAATTGGGATTTTAATTGTAATTTTATGGATTTTGGGGAAACCCTAATTCTAATTGAATTGGAATGTGATTTTGAAATTGATATAAATTTTAGATGCTGATGTAATAGTAAAACTGATTTTTGAAATTGGTATTTCAAAAACATGGATTAAACTTTTTTTTATAATAATCCTTGGTTGTTTTATCCAAATAATACATGAATCGATTAAAAATATATTTTGGTTTTTAAGGGAATTTGTAATACTCAAATTTAAATTGTGTAAAATTTATTTTATATAGTGTTAACATAATTTTCCCATTTTATAATGTTTGTTAAGTCACATGTGATCTGGGTGAGTTAGTGAGTTGTAAGGGGAAAGAACACTAGTATGGGAATTCAAAATTAAGGGATTGATTCTCTAAAACTCTATAATTAGCCTATTAGAAAATTACATATCCACTAAAATGTTGGTTAGACATATTTGGTCATTTGTAAGGGATATTTTTGAACATTGTTGTTATCTCAATATGAGTGTGTGAGGATCCTATAACCTGGAACTATCATACATCTTGGAATATGACCATATTTCCCAATTGTGATTAATTTGATAAATGTATTATACTATTTGTAAAATATACTTACACATAATTTGTTAATTATTATAACATTTTTATATAAAGTATTTATTAATTCATATTTTTAAGTTATTCCATTTATTTAATTGAAAAATATGATTTTTTTAGTTCTGATCTTGTACATCCATGGATATTTTTTAAAAAATTGATAGCATTAACTGGTTAATTGTTTTGGAATATTATTATGGAATTTTATATGAGACCCCACTAGTTGTTTTACTCATAATTTACGTTTTCCTTCAAGAATTTGTAGGTGTCCTTCCTGGTTCAAGGAATGAGAAAGATCCACTAGGATGTGGTAGTTGTTGTTGACTCCTTTGAGCATGGTATATTGTTTCTATTGGTACTTGGGTTGCTTATCATTCAGTTTTCTTTCAGTTTTTTGTAGTAATTTCTTTTTGAATAAATATTTTAATTATGGTATAATTCTATCTATGATGTTTTATTTGGATCATACTAAATTATATATGTTTATTTTTTTGTTTATGTGGAAAAAATAGTTACCACATTTTTCTTGAATGATACCATGTTATATTCGGCAACCCATTTAGATTGGTAATGCCCTTAGTGATATGTCAGTTATGGATTTGTTATTAGGGTACTAGGTTATCAAGGATGTTTTGTGACATATAGGCATATCATCATTCATTAATTTGTAACTAAAGAAGTTTATTGTGTGAACGACAAACTACAACCTTATGAAGTGATGTAACTCATTTTCTATCAACACCTATTATAGATGGAAATAATTATTTATTTAATATATATATATATATAATTATGTTTTTATAATAATTATAATTATGTGACTATAAAATCTTATATAACTCATTACATTAAATTTTGTTGGGGATATTATAACGTCTCTTGTGTGTATTGAGGCTTACCACCTCACAAAGAGATGTGATTAGTTTTTCACTAACGCGTTACATGGAAGGTAATATAGGATAATTTTAATGATTATATGTGATATTAATGATATGATATTGATTGTATTAAATTAATATATCTTCCAATTCCTTACCCTTTCACTCATTAAGGAAATGATAATACCACTCATGCGTACATATGACCTACCATCTCCATGAATCTATGTGATTAATTATCCATCAACAAATTTCAATATTGATTCTAATAATGTATCTAAAATAAATTATATTTTTAAAGTTAATTAATTTATGGAACCTAAATGACTATATACTACATTCAATCATTAGATTTTTTGTGTTATAAAATTCTTGAGAAATCATGGTCATAAAAATAAAAAATAATAGTAATAATTCTATATTAATAATGAAAATGTGTTAAGAATATATAAAAGGGTCATATATTATTTTATAATTTTTAATAAGGTTATTTTATACCTCATTATAATGTACTAAACCAATATACAGGAGGACAAATAATGCTTAACTAAAGTAAAATATAAGATAATGGATTTCTTCATAATATTCATTCCACAAAGACACATTTTATAATATAAAATTATTCAATTTTATGTGAAATATATATAGACCCAATGTACTATTTAACATGAATACCTATAAATAATTTATGTTAAATGATTCAATACACGTATTTTTATTGAATAGTTTAAATTTTAATGTCACCAAAGACTTAAGAACATCTTTTACTATCTCACATTCTGTTGAGATTGCATTTAATTTTTTTGATGGAATCTAATCATCTATCCATCATAACCTCCTGTAATTTTATTATCCTATATATATTTTAGTATTTTTTTCTACTTATTCTTATTTTTCTACTATTTGGTACATGAATCAATCAATGAAATGTGTAAAATGAAAACTTGTTATATTTCACTTTAAATCGGATATATTTTTCTCCTATATCATTATATACAAAATTTCATTTACAAATGTCCTATTATTTAATCAAATAATTTAGTACTTACAATTTATGTTATAATTTAATTTTAAAAATTTATTTTATGGAATCATTATAAATTTTTTCCAAGGGTTTATTATTTAAAAAAAATCAAAAGAAATTTTTTTTAGAAATAATATGATTAGAGGCCTCCCTAACATCATACCCATTATAAAAAGTGTAGATTATATTACATGTTTTCATTGAATTTATAATGGAAAATTGTTTTTTAATGATTATTTTGAAGCATCCCATCCATTCCATTTATTTATCAAAGGGAAAAAAATTATTACAAATACAAATATTCCTAAAGCACTGATGATAACCTCTCATTTTTTTTGAATAATTTTGTGAATAATAACGTTCTCTAATGATGGTAAGTTTTTTGAGATCATTTTTCCTTGGACATTAAATTTCTATTAAATATCCATATTCAATATACCATAGATATTTCTATTTTCTAAACCATATAACATTTATACATATGGTTTTTACATTGAATATTATTTGATTGAGAGTGGAAATATTAAATAAAAGTATTCTTCAGTAAATTCAAATATTTTATGATAATGAATATTATTTATGAGAAAATAATTATTAGATATATGATGAAATATTTGGAAAATATAAGATTTATGTGAATTTTAAATTTATTTCCCCTTGATTCATCGATTGGTCTTATGAGACAAATCAGTCGGTCAAATGAAATATTTTTCTACCCGTACTTAAAAAATTTCATTTTAAATTCTTAATGGAGGTGGTAACATGATTATTTTTAGGAATATTAATAATAATAATGAATCTAATCCAATTATAATTAATTTATTATTATTATATATGAGATTTTGGCATTGATAATATCTATGTATTTATTTCATTCTAAGTTTATTGAATAAAATGTGTGTGTTTTCAGTTGTTTACCTACCTATGTTGATTATAACTTATATAATTATGGTAGAAAAGTTAATGAAAAAATTGAATCTATGTTCATTTATTTAAAATTCCCTGTTTATAATTCCTTGATGAATCATCATAGATTCTTTTATAATATCCCCTTACTAAGAATTTTATCCCACATTTATTTTATTTTGTTTCCCTAGGTCTTGAAGTATAATACGTTGAATGAATTAATTGATTCCAAATTCATTCCACAACAATGCTTAATTTTTATTCAAAATTTTAAATGATTATCATGTGTATATCATTCTATACAAAATAATTAATATTATTTATCTATTGTGATTTGACCCCATGTATCTATGATAATGTAATAAAGTAGACATCGTCTCTACGTTACTCGAGTTTTTTATGATTATATCAGACTAATGATAAACTCAAAAATATATTCATCACCTAGGATATGATTATAGGTACATCTAAAATAATTTTATTTTTCATTGTATAAAAATTTTAATTAAGAAATATGTTTGATAGCTTTCCATGCCCCATGAAATGAACCAGAACCAAACTATGATATTTTTAATGGATTAAAACTAATATTTTGAATTAGTGGTAATGAATTGAAGTAAAAAAATTATAACATATATTAATTTGTATTATTAAATAAATTTTATTTTTCAAAAAATTTGAATAATTTATAATTTTGAATAATAATATATCTTTTAATTTTTTAATATTTTGTTAAATTAAAATATAGAGTCTAATGAATAATTAAAAAAATTAAAAAAATATAATATTAATTATATATATTATTTAATTTCTGAAATAGGTTGGGATCTTGAAATGTTATTCTGAAAACTATAACAGAGATCAATTTTGTGGGATTGATCCCATCACATGGTAATGATCCAAAAAACATGTCTCAAAGGCTTAATAACAAAAAAAAATTAAACAGTCAAAAGTAAAAAACCCCATAATGAATGTGGATGAAATACCCAATGAAACAATGTCAAATAACCATTACCAAAATCCACATTATTAGATTTAAATTTTTGATGGGTTAATAACCCGAGGCTTTACCTTAATCAATATACAAAAAATGGCCTTAAATTTATATTAATCGAATTCCCAATGGAAACATAAACTAACACGTGGTGTAAATACCTATGTGACCTTTTCAAAAGAAATAGTTTTGTAGCTCAAACCCTAATGATCTCCACCTTGTAGGAAAATTCATTGAGCATTTTACCATAGAAAATAAACACCAATATCACTAGATTAAAATGGTTTACCATTGTTAAATGATATAAAATTACCAAGATGAAGAAGTCATGTAGTATGTAATGATAGATTAAAGATGAATACAGAAATATAGAATTTTTATTAGTATTTTGAAATTAATTACATTAATATTATACTAGTATGACTTAAAAATTTATGAACCATTTTATAAAAATTATGTATTTTATAATTTAAAATATTTATTTTTAAAATATTTATCATTTTTTACAAACCAAATTGTAAAAATTTAGAAATTATCATATATTTAACTCCAAAATTGTTTCAATATATTATAGTTTTATTATAATATAATAAAATTGTAACACATTAAAAAATTGAATCATAAAAAATGATTTAATATTTTATTAAGTAGGTAAAAATTATCCAATTTTGAATCATTTATTTTTACAGATAAATACTATATTTCTTAGGTAAAAATTAGTTAGTACGGAGAAATGATTATTTTTAAAATAATACTACTTTTTCTAAATATTTTATTTAATTAATTTATTTAATTTGAATTAATAATATAATATAATTTATTAAATCATACATTAATTAATTTCCACTCAATTAATTTTTATAAAATTTAAATTAAAATTAATAGAACTTATGAGTTAAATTGTTATCCTTCTAAAATAATAGTTTTTATACACAATTTAAGTTTTTACTTAAATGTAAATTTTATAAAATTTAATTATTGTATTTTGTTAAATGGGGTAAAAATTTTAATTGAGAAAGTTTTTATCTGTAAATAAGGGTCTTAATATATTTCTATAAATAATATAATAACTAATGATATATTTTAGTTGTGATTACTAAGGGGGAAAATAAAAAATTAGGAATCTAAGAATTAAATAATTAAATGGCCTCTTGTACATTATAGAATAAAATGTTATGTATGAATGTCATTCCCTCAGGTATCTCCTACCACATCCCAGTATTAATCATATAAATCGACATTCCTGCCTAATGGCCATGATATTCCATTCATAACTCTAACTTAAATTTAGTTTTCATTAAAAATAACATATTTTCACCTATGAAACATAGTCACTCCGATGAATTATCTCTTCTATAAACACTTGAAACCTAATTTGAAATTATTTATATTAAATTTGAATCCATATAACCCTCTCAAGTATTTTATCACATTCCATAGACCCTCTAAATAATGAATAAACAAGTTATCGAAGTACGGGTTCCCCTTCTCATTCCTATTTAAGTACAAGTTTTTATTAATCCCCTTTGATTTCGGTATAATTATGCTACTATGTGTTAATAATAAACCATTTACTATCATTATTATGAATTATTTAAAAGAAATTACCATTCTAACTCATTTTTAATATTACAAAATATATCTTGTAAAACCCTCATGCTACCAAAATCAATGTTTGATTCTCTCACCCAACTATTTAATTATAGTTCATTTTTTTGTTATGACATGAAAATTACAAGAGAATATTATAAAATATTTTATATTCATTAATTTATTTTTATAATTAAGATTTATTTACTACACAATAAACTTATCCATATTTAATTTGAATTCATTTTAACTTATATATATAAGCCATAAAACATAAATTAGTTCATGATTATCTCTATCCTATTTTCAATTCAGTATATTTTTCCCCATACTTTTTTATAACCATGTAATTAATTTTCAAAAGTTTTATAATACATAATTTATTTTTAGTTTTGTTTTTTATTAATTAGTGACAAAAAATATTACATAATAATATTATTCAATTTTTCTTTTTAAAACTCATTATTCTGCTGAAGTTATTCCATAGTTTTATATTTTTTGGATTTGAAAACCCAAATGTAAGAAAATTCAATTTTTTTAATATCAATGGATATTGTAAATTTATATAGATTAAAAAATAGTTCTTAATAGGTTTATTATGATATTAATTATTATTATTAAGATTTTACATTCCACTTGATTATGTATGGAAACAAGATAATCATAATCATCTCCAAAACCCTTTATTAGAGAATTATTGATATTATAAATGTATTTTCAATGGTATTGCACATTTATTTCAACCAAATAAGTGATTAATTATTTTTCTATTTGAAATTTGTGTTAAAATAATTTGTGAACTAAATCCATTATTTTATAAAATACATCATGTTAGCTAAAACTATAGAGATATATAAATTGATATTTTCCAAAATATTTTATGATGTTTGGTCACAATAAAGCTAAAACAAACTTAAAAGAAATTTTAATTTTATAAAGTATTTACAAAAATAATAAATTATTTATTTAAAAAAATTAAAAATTATATATTAATATAATGTTTTTAAATGGGGTTTGAAATTGATTTATAATTTCTATTGAAAAATATTGAATATTTATATAATAAAAACAATATAAATGGGGTATTGTTTAAAATCATGTTCTAATCCTCTCAAAAATGAAATCACTAAATCCTATATATTTTTTTAAAATAAAATTATCCACAACTAAGATCATTTTTTACAAATAATAACACTGTGAAATTACAAACTATAAATGGACTCTTTATAGTTATGGGTGGGAGAAATAAATGATAATTTCATGAATGTAGTCCAGGATAAACATAAAATTCTACAATTCTAAAAGGGTGAAATATAATATAAAACATATGGATAGAGTGAGTTTCATTAACTCAACAATTTATAGATAGAACTACATCAAAATATATAAAACAAAAATCACACACACACACACGTCTTAAGTAATAACGACAATGTAAGATAAATGATTGAATTTGGTGCATCCTAGTATGATTATATAATATCCCATAAAAAATATCACCTATCATTTATCATATTTAGAATTAGAATTGATGCATGAGTTCTTTTATATGTTCACTTGATATGTAATTAATGATCCAGTGAAAACCGGGTGTCTCAGACATTCAAAAAATAATGTACATGTTTTTATTTTTATTTCCAAGTAATTAAAATTTAATCTCTATCAAATGTTTTTATTTAAATTTATATTGTGTTGCATGATTTTTTTCAATTGTTAATATAATAAAATGATGGTCTCATTAAAATTAGTGGTAGATGAATCAACATTGAAAATCCTCACACATTGGAACAAAATTCTATCATAATAAATTCTTTTACAAATATTCAATTCACCAAAAAGTGGTTTGTGTGATATATTTAATAATATAAATATATAATAATTACTATTCGATAAGGTCATTTTAATTGTTCAATGTAAACATCTATGTTTAATTATATTAATTTTTTATTTTTTATATTTTTATTAGATACTCACATGAACTTATAGTAGATCATTTTTTTGTTAAGTTGGAGAATATTGTACATAAATTTAATCACCTTACAATCACGATCAACCGATAAAATGAAAATTTTGAGACTACAGACAATAGTAACATAAATAATTCAAGTATTTTATTATTTAAAAATTTTAATGTCCACATGTAATAGAAATATTCATTTATTTTGTCTTCTGGTCACATGGTTTTTATTTTAGTTGAACTAAATATCCTTGTTATTTCTTTTTTTTCGCAAGTGTTTGATCCATTCCTTCCAAAATATCTATGATATATGTGGTCTTATTATATATAATATCCTGTAATTTTATTTGGGGTTACATTCACTTGGTAACATTACTATAAATTCACTTGGGTTACAAAAGTGGTCTTGAAGTGAATCATTTATATCTGGTGGTCGATTACCAAAATAGTAATGTTTTCATTATTTTCTTAGAAATTTTTTTTTTCAAAAAATATAAACTATATTAAAATTAATTTAAACATGATTTGTGATCAATGAAATAATGGATTATTTTTCTCAGCCAAAAACCTCCACTATTTGGATGATAAAAAATAATGCAATAAATAATAATTTATTTAATTAATGATTAGTCATTAAAATTTATAATCTAATGAAGAATTGGTATTAATTAATAATCATTATAATTTGTTCAGATTCCATTTTATTGGTATTTAATACCTCATTCCAAATTTTTTTATTACATGTCATTTAATACCTATATGGGATTATAAAAAATAAACCATTAAGGGTTAAAGCATACAGATTCAATAAACATAAATAAAATCATATCAACTAAAAATAAGACTTTGAAATATTAATTAAGTGATATTTCATTCCTCAAGACCTAGATGGCTATAAGTTTCAATGGAATCCTCTCCTTTTCTACAACTAGAGGAGGATAAAGAAGAGCAGCATGAATAATTACATGAGTACAATAGTGGTGATACACGTTATAACTGAAATGATGTTACCATGATCATGGGAAAGAGTGTTTCATATGTGAGATAAAGTAATAATCGGAGGATATATCAAATGGGAATTATAAACATATATATAAGTCTAAAATATCCTTGTGATAACATACAAAACACATGTCGCATGTTCCATAACATGATGGAACATGTTTTTCTCTAACATTAATTGATTTAGAAAAAAATCATCACCAATAACTTTTATACAATGGTTTTGATGATTGATTTTCGAGATTTAATTTTCAAATAATTAGATCAATAAAGGAACTAATTAGTATGATCATTCTATGTTTAAATCATTATAGAGTATATATTATTACACCATTGATTAAACATTTATCATTGCAATTCATAAATGATTTAGAATTAATGAAATCGTACTTAATTTCTCTCGGATAACAAATATCAATTTTTACTCGACTATTAACATCATTCATACTACCCAAGATTGTATGTCATTATCATCAATCCATTAAATCAAATAAAAATCAACATATTCTGAAGTAAAAGGATGTTATATGTCATCAGTGGATGGTTTATAATTAATGGTCATCCTTATGAGTTATTTTGCACCAATGGTATCCAAAATATATGACATGTAAAATAATAGAGTTGTATTAAATCTTCTAGAACATTCTGTTTCTCATTAGAAAGATCAAATCTCTAATTTCATATACTATATTCCCCAATAAACAACATGATTCACGTGTCAAATACAATACATTTAATAGTGTATTAAATTGTTTCCTCTCATTCCTCATAATTTTACAAGAAAATGGAAACAACTATAAATTTTATGAATTTTAATACATTTATTTTATTCGATATCTTGTGTCCTAAGAAACTTTGTGTTATGAAAAAACATAGAATAGTAAAATGTTATAAAAATGATGTTTAATTTATTTAAAAATATGAATAAATTTTTTTTTGAAATATATATGGTTTAAAAAGAAATAAAAAAAATTCAATTGCAATCACTTTATTGTCATTGAAAATAAAATTCATTGGAAATTAAAACAATTTTTTATATGAAAATCCATTTTTATGAGTCAAATATGTTTTTTCAAGATAAATTAAATTTATCACTTTTTGAAAATTATTTTAATAAAATATATAGTATATTTATTAAATATTTTATTAATTCCTTTGTTATTTTTACTTCTTACGATATAATTATAAATATCATTTTATGTATCAAATATATTTTCTCTAAATTGTAGTTTCATCACGTTTGGCACACATATTTTATAAATTAATTACATCCAATTTATAAAATTTATTTTATGAAAATGAATTAAAATTGGGAATCACTATATTAAAATTAACTTAGATGGATTATATTTTGAAAATTTTCTAGGAAGATCAACATTTTGATTAATAGTGAAAATTATTAATTTTTATGGAAAATTTACGTTACATTTAAAGATTTCAAAAATATTCATTTTTATTTAAAAAACTACTATTAAATTCTGTCCAAATATATTTATGTTAATAAAATTTAAGTGACTATATTAAAATTTATGTATATTTATTATATATAAAAAATTTATTATCTAATAATACTTTTTTTGGAAAACTATTTTTTATCATGCTTGTGGGTATAGTTTTAAATTTAATTTTTCTACATCAATGAATTGAATTTGATAAAATGTATTTTATGTAAGAAATAATCATAATTAATATTATATATTATGATCAACACAGTTTTCATCTATAATGTTTAGTAAAGGTATTAAAAAATTAATTACCCCAGTTAATGTTTGAACATGGGTTTGTGTGTTTAATGAGAACATGTTAACCTAATTTTTCCACATATGTATGAATTTTATTTGTAAATTTTGTTAAATAAGTTATATTTAGTGGGTCCCAAAAATGAAATAATTTTTTTTATTATTATGTTTGATGGTTAAATTTGTGAAATAAATATAAACATGTATTTTTACTGAAAATGAACATGGAAGAGGATATTAAACATATTGGCTAGAAGAATATCATGATTAAAACAAGTGGTTTTTTGGGGTCTTTCTTGAAATTTTTTTCCCTAAAATTATTTATTTATCAATTTTGGAGGCACATTGTTTGCTATTTAATTCCAATTATTTTATAGTTTTGGGTATTTATAAACATTCCACCCATCCCCAATTATTAATGGACACTACCTCTCATCACTTATTCAGACTTCTTAGGAAATTTAATTCATTAATAAATAAGAAAACATTCCACCCTAAAATCCTCATCTACATTTTGATGTTTATTGTATTCACAAAATAACAATTCTTTTTTCATTAATAATATAACTAGAGGAGGGATTAATTATTCATGGTAATTGTCTTCCCTAATCTCCATCTTTTAATACGTTCTTTGGTGACTATAAATAATTAATTAATAATTCCACTATATTTCAAAAGTATCAACAATATAATGAGATGTTATTATTTTTATATAATTCCCATATCCATCTATACCTCCACTAAGTGGAATATAATATCATCATTCCTAGGTTTTGTGAACTACCACCTTGTGAAGGGATGAGATTATTTTTCCATCACCACCTCTCATGGATGGATATAATGATTGATTAGATATATATATATATATTTAAATTATGAATTATTTATATTAATTGGATTATATTATTTCTTCAACTTTCTTACATCCTAATCCATTATAAAATGATAATGTCTCTCATGTGTAAATGTGGCCTACCACATCCTTGAAACGACGTGACTCACTTTTTATTTATAGTTTTCATTAATGGTAATAAATATATTTATAATAGATAAATGTGATATATATGTGTTTGTGTGTGTAATATTGTTTTTTAAGTGGAATTAGCATTTACCATATTTTTCGAATAATTTTATTTATGAAAACAATGTTCATTAAAGCATACTGCCTACCATCACCATGAACTGTGTAATTCATTTGTTTATGTCAATATTTTTTTCAATGATTATAAATATTTATATAATTAATTAATATGATATTTATATGATTATTAGTAATATAGTGATTATTGAACCATTATCATTGTATAAGTAAAAAAATTTTCAAACCAAAGAGACTTGAGAAAAACAAGGCTTTTATTACCCAAAAAGATATTTTAACAATGAATTGATAATAAATTGGTGTTGAAAGGTAATAAGTAAATCAAATATGGAATGATATATATGAATAATGATTTGTAATATTAGTATAATAACCCTATATTTATTATATAGGATATTATAATATTTATAAAAGAAATCAAAACATGGGTTATGTGATTTTCATCTCACCTTTATTTTGGTGGGACATATGACATATTAACAACATAGTTCTTTTATGTAGTGATTACAAGTCCCATGAATGGATTTATTGATTCTTTTCATATACTATTATATAATTCATCATTCATACAAATAAAAAGTTACTAAAGTGGAATGTGTTTTATGTTACAATCTCATTTTTTATAATTGATCTTGAATTTGTTTTTGATGCTTAAATTTTGTGGTCCATCTATCAATAGATCATTAATTTTATTTTATTCTCGTTATTTCTTGAAATTACATGGAACTATTCATTTTCCAAACATTATTCATTCCATATTATAAACCGAATATTTTTTATGGAAAAAGACAGTATTTCACTATTTGGTCGAAAATCATTTGACATCAATTTCCATATTTTCTAAAAATAATTTATCAGTTAGCTATAATATTCAACATAGATTTTTTAAAATTAATTTTTGTGAATGTTTAAACTTTTAAATAATGTTTTAAAATGAATCTTCTTGCCATTTTTTGAATGAGGTTATTTTTACTTTTTTCTAAAAATGTTAATGTATTCGATATTTTAACATGTTCGACCTACATATTATTTCACTATGTCATTATCTCTAAATGATATATATCTTCAATTAAATGATTCTAATTTTTATATTAAAAACTTGTTAGTGTTTGGGATGTTTATTAATTTTTAAAATTGAAATTCAATACAGAAAATAAACTTTCCCCCAAAAAAATTTAATAATATTTTAATGATATATCTATTCATTAATAAAAAAACCCTTCCTTATAAATATGATATAAAAGTTATATGATGTAATAATTCCATCCTAGTTCTTACATTGAGTGATTTTTTTTTATAATGTGAATATTTCTATGAAACCCATTTTTTCTATAGGATGTTATTATGAAACCATTTTCATATCCCTGTATAATGAAATGAATAAAATTTATGAATCATATTTCTGATATATGGTTATGATATAATGAATGTTTTATTATAATGTGGAACACATGTATGGTTTCCATTAAGATCTTTGTGGGATCATAATTATACATTCCTCCAAAGAACTGGGTAATTATGGATAATCATAAATAAATAGGTTATTTATAATACTAATTTCAGATTAAAAAATTTATTCATTCACCCACCCTACATGTCCACAATATTATACATGAGTAAAACAACATTTTATTAAAAATAAATTTAAATTCTTCAAACACTAAGTCTGTACATAATGAAACATTGTTTTAAAAAGATTGTTATAAACTAGCAGTTAAAAACAAATTTTATTCTTCTATGTTTTGAATTTCAAAAAACATACATCTACAACTGTGATCAGAATGTTATTTGGAGACGAATAAAACCAACTTGTTTCTTTGTTGAATAATTAACTACAATTTCATGTTTGTGGGGGCTTAATGACATCATAATGATGTAATCATTCTCATGGACTCTTGAGAATTAAAATATGATATAAGGAGACCCAAGGGGTCAATACCTTAGAAAAAACCTAGGGAAATCACATTATTTTTTAAATAAAAGTAATTATGTGTCCTTCAAAATTAAATAAAAACTCCCTTGCTTTCACTATAAATTACACACTCCCCCATATATCTCTTCCCCTCACACAAGTAATGATTTTTGAATCATCTAAATATTTCCAAATCCCTTTCCCAAGGATCTTCCCCAGGTTTTTGATTGGATGGAATCACCAAATGTCCAAAACCAAAGGCTTTATGGAGATTCTTAAGGAAAAGAGATTAAGAGATAATAATCCACATTATTTTTCTTATGTTTTTTTTTTCAATTTTTTTATTTTCATATACTCTCTTCACATCTCCTAATCCAATAGGCATGAAATATCATGTATTTTATATATGATGGGGTTTTAAAATCTTTATTGAAAAATTCATCATCATTATTTATATCCTCTTCATCTTATTTTGAAAAATAAAAACATTGTTTGTGATGTGTCGATTTACCAACATCTTGGATGATGTGTATTATATTTACTTTTCCTCTTTCAAAAATGGTTGAATAAAATATTAATAGATGAAAAATATTTTAATGTCTATTATATGACATATATTATGTCTTTGTATTAAATTATATATATCATATTAATGGTATATGATGAAAAAAATTCATGATTTTTAAATAATCGCCAAAATTATTTAAACGAATATCACTATTGATTTATATAACGATCCTTCCTCATAAAATATGTCCAAATTATTTAGGGAAAAATTTAATATTCTAAATCATATTTTCACCATTTTATTAAACTTCATTTGTTTCAATTCTATTTGATAAGAAAATCATTTACGAATCGACTATGGAAATCATTTAAAGCACGCACCTGGAATAATAGAAATAAATAAAATATTATACATAAATGGGTCTAATGATGTTAAAAATGGTAATATATTTGTTATAAACATGATTATTATTCTGTAAAATATTAATAACACCCTTCGTAACAATTATAAAGGGGGTTTTAACAATTTTTATGTAACATGAACCCGAGGTAAGGGAATTCTTAACCTAGTTTCCATTCTTTGGTTTAACCTTCTATTTCATTAATTATATGGTACTAGGACAATTTGGTTAATGAATTTAATTCTTATTATTTTTTATTATGTTTATTTATAGTTTATACACATATTCCATTCATTATACTAATTTACTACATCAATTATATTATATTTGTAAGGAAAGTTCCTTTAAAATCCTCTTAAAATTCTATTTTACAACATTAAAAAGAAATGTTTTTATGAAATGATTTATGTTTTATGATTAGGTGCTGGTTCTTCTAAATTGTTTATGATTATGGGTGGGACCTATATCTCCCTCAAATTCATTGGTTATGTATAATTTGGAGGTCACCCATTGTGTCACTCCATGTATAATTGAAATAGTTAAACTATAAGGCAGTAGTAAGGGTAACATTATAAGGTAGTCATGAGGGTTACAAACTATAAGGTATCCATGACAGTTATAATATAAGTATTAAATTCCCTATGATATCTTTATGGTTATATATATATATATATATTCTATAATGTTTTAAGGAACTCATATGTTTCATGAAATAAGTATATATGGGAGAGAAGTATGTCTTTGTGGACATGATTTCACATGTTTTTAAGTATTCATGGTCTAATGGTTTCTTTACATCTAAATATATCCCTTAAAAAGATTTTTATTCTCATTCCATGTTGTTAAATTATTTTCAAGTTTATATGTATTTGTAATAGATATAAATAAGTCAATTAAATTATTATGAATATTTATCAACAAAATCATGTCGTGGGTTTGTGTTAATATTTTTATGTTTTTGAAGAAATAGATACTATTTTAATGGTATCTACATTGTATTCTTGTGGGTTTATATGTATGATTAATATACTAACATTATAAAACTCTATACAAAAATTATATTTGGTCATGTAACTAAGTAAACACTTCCGTAAATAGCTTGATTATGAAATGATTAAGGTTGGGTCCTTATAGTTTGTTTCAGAGAACGGTTTAGATAACTTCAATAGTTAGTATGATTTTAAAATAATATCATAAATGATTTTTACCTTCTATTTATATTTTAATATTATATAATTTAAATATTACCATGTTTCTTCATCAAATATGTGTATTTTTATAATGGTTTTCCACATAAGAAATTGGGAAGTTGAAGTTGGAAGGAACCGAGAGGCTGATATCTTTCAGAATCCACAAATCAGAATGGTGGGAATTGGAAATGATGGGACTGGGGTAGTAGTGGCTTAGATTATATAGGAATTAAATAGTGGTGGCATCAGTGAATGATAATAACCAGATTTACCACAAAGGGAACTGATAATATTGGAACATTTTATGAGGAAACACCCTTCTACTTTCAGAGGATGTTTTTACCCATTGGATGGTAAAGGATGGATTCGATCCCTTGAAAAGGTATTAGATGTTATGGGATGTTTAGATAATAAAAAGGTTAGTCATTCTATTTTTTGTTTTAAAGATGAAGTTAATCAATGGTGGTCAATGGTAAATAATATCAGTGATAGAGAGGATATGGAATTCTTAGAGTAGGATGAATTTAAATTCATTTTCCTTGAAAAATATTTTCTTAAGGTGGTTCGACATAGTATGGAGAATAGATTACAGAAATTGAGGAAAAATGAGGAAGATTCAGCAGCCTTTAATGAATAAAACTTCACCCGACTGGAAAGGTATCTTCAAAAATATATTTGGAATCCGGATAACAAAATCAATCTTTTTTACATGGGATTTAATCCAATATATCGACAGGCATTGGCCTCCTCAAGAATTCAAAATGTTTGGGAAACTTATATGATGTGATGGGAGGGTAGAAATGGAGGTTTCTAATGGTCACGTTCATGTTAACATCAAACATAATTGGAGGTATAGATGGAAAGTTATGGGTATTAATCAATCAAATAATTATTTTTTGTAAGAATGTAAAGTTTCCAATTTGAAAAAATTGTGGTAAAAAACACCCTGGGGAATGTATTTCTAAAACTAAGAAGTGTTTTAAATGTGGTATGTTTGGAAATATGGCTTGAGAGTGTATTGAAAATGATCTTAATATGAATTCTAATAAGAAATATGTAAAGAGTTTCAAGTGTGTTGAGATGGTTCATTACGAAAATTCCTTCCCAAAGAAATATCTGAGTGATGGAATATAGTTGAAATATAAGTAGAAATGTGTAGTACAGTCCTTTGAAGCTACGTCAGCAGATTTAGGGACATCCAATGAAGTGGTATTAGGTACATTGTATATTTACTCGTATTCTTCTAATTTCTGGTCGATATGGGATCTTTATATTCTTTTAATTCTAAGAATTATCTTGTTAAAATGGAAATATCACCTCAATAAATGAGACCAAAACTTATTATGAAAACCCCAGGTGGAAATTTTACAATAGAAAAAGATTTTTAATAATCATCCTAATATTAATTTTGGAAAGACATTACCTTTAAAACATTTTTTTCATTAGTAGAGTTCGCTGTCATTATGTGTATTGAAAAGATTTTTGTTTATTAGGTTAAAATTGATTTTAGAGGAAAACAAGTTGTTTTTTATGAAAGAGTTTTAGTTTTGATACATAAATAAACCCATAAAATTGATGACATATCATGAAGATATGAAATTGTTGAATGATTATAATTATTGTTATCTTACATCTATTTTTTAATAAATGGGAACTGTTCAGATTAATGATGTTCAAGTGGTAAATGAATAGCTTCCTGTTTTAATTTATGAGTTACCCAAATTTATACATGATAGGGAAGTTTAATTCACAACTGAAATTGTTCTTGGTGCTAATCCTATTTCAAATCCCCGTTATCAAATGGATCAAATGGATATTCTTTAATTGAAAAAAAATCATGAGTTTCTTGAAAAAATCATTATTTGTCCTAGAACTTCACCATGGGGAGCTCTTATTTTGTTAATTAAAAACAAAGATGGTTCTATGAGACTTTTAATTGATTATAGATCTTTGAATAACTTTACTATTAAGAGTAATTATCTTTTTCCTCACATTAATGAATTTTTTGATCATCTCTATGGAGATAAGTATTTTTCTAATATTGAATTATGATTTAGGTACAATCTATTGATGGTGATGGAGTATGAAATTCCAAAAATATCTTTTGAAACATGATAGATTCATTAGTAATTTTTTATTTCATATTGTTTAACTAAGGCACCATATGTCTTCAAGGATCATATGAATAGAATATTTCATGAATTCTTGGATACGTTTGTGGATTTATTTACTGATGGAATTCTAGTATATTATATAATTCAATAGGAGCATGAAAAACATATAAGAGTTGTTTTGATGACCATAAATGAAAATAAAATACATGGATAATTTGGAAATTGTGAATTTTGTTTGAAAATGTTTTTTGTATTGGTCACATTTTTTCTAAAAATGTCTGAACTATTGATCATGATAAAATGAATGTTGTTGTAGAATTTCCCAGACCCAAATATAAAATCAAGATTTTTAGTTTTATCGGTTTGGTAGGATATTAAAGGAGGTTTGTTGAAAACATTGAACAGTAATATATTCCATTGACAAACTAAACTCAAATGTTAGTTGAATTTACTAGGATAAATGAATGTGTTGATTGTTTTTAGGAATTGAAATTAATATTAGTGAATGCTTCAGTTCTGACAATACCTTCTAAAAATGGGGAGTTTTTTATATATAATGATGCTTCATTAAAGGGACATGGTTTTTTTAATGCAGAATGACCAGGTAATTGCATATTATTTATGGAAACAAAAATCCCATTGGTTAAATTATCCAACAAATGATTTGGAGTTATCAGTTTTAGTTTTTTCTTAAAAAAATTTCAGGCAACATTTTTATAGAGCCAAATATGAAATATATATTGTCCACAAGATTAGTAAATATATATTTACTCAAAAGGAATGAAACATGAGGAATGGATGATGTCTTGAATTTATAAAAGATTATGATTTCATGATCAATTACTATCATTGAAAAGAAGAAAGTGGCAGAATCCTTGATTCAAAAATAGCATGCACCATTAACTATGATATAGATGGAACAATACCCTCTGGTTAATGATTTATTGAATTTTTTCATGGAAGATATTGGTGCACAATATTCCATTATTTTGTTTCTGGTTTCAGTGCAGTCATGTTTGTTAGAAAAAATAAATCAAGGGTTTATGGAAGATGGGGAGTTACTGAAAAAAGTTATAATTTTTTAAAATGTTTATGTTTCCATAATTTAACATTGTTAATGGTTGTGTTTTAATATTTGGATAAATATTAAACCAGGCATGTGATTCTCATCTGGAGAAATAATTATTTTGAAAAGCTTACAGTTCATGGTTTTCAGTTTATACTGGAAGCACAATGATGTACCGAGATTATTGATAGTATTACTGGTGGGATGAAATTAAAATCGATACTGCAGATTTAACAACTAAATGTTTTGCACATAAATATTTTAAATTAGAGTGTTAGTTACTAAAGGGGATGCTTCAGGCTTTATTAGTTTCATAATTGAAATGGGAAAATATATCAATGTAATTCATTATGAGACTACCAAATACATCTCAAGGTAACAATGCAATTTATGTTATTTTTTATCAATAGTATAAATTTTCTCATTTTCTTCATATTCAAGATATTGTGTCTTTTGATCAGCTTTCTCAACTATATCTGAAAGAGATTGTTAGGTTACAGGGATATTCAATTTTCCATTATATCTTACAATGATCCTTGGTTAACTCATAACTTTGGAATGTCCTTAATAATTTATCGGGAATATAATTAAATTTTCCATTAAACATTTCATCCATAATTACATGTGCATTCAAAATGGACGTTTTAGACTTTGGAGGATATTATTTGATCTTATTCAATGGACTACCAGGGATTTGGGATCAACATATTTGATTAGATAAATATTCTTATAATAACAGTTTTCATTCATGTATACAAATGGAACCTTTTGAGTAATTATTTGGGAAGTGGTGTTAATGTCTAGAATTTTTGGGATTAATTTGGGTAAAAGAAGTTGATGGGACCAGAATTAGTAGATGAAGCAGCTGAAAAAGTGAAGATGATCCAGAAACACGTGAGGATATATCATAGAAGGTATAAAATTTATACAGATAACAGGAGGAAATAATTTCCTTTTTAGGTAGGTGATCATTGTTTTCATATAACCTCAAAATGAAAAAAGTTTTATTAAGTTTGGTAAGAACGGAATGTTGAGTCAACCGTACATTAGAACTTTTTGAAATCCGAATGAAAGTTAAACTGGTTTCCTATAGTGTATATTTTCCTCTAAGCTTATCTTGAGTACATGATGTTATTAATGTTTAGGTGTTGAGAAATATTGTTCTAGATTCATCTCATGTATTTATCCTTGAATCATTATATCTAGAAAATAATCTTTCATATAAATAGAAACCTTTTAATATTCTTGATCGAAGAGAACAAGTATTATGGAATTAAGTCATCTGCCAGGTAATGGTTGTGTAGAGAAACTACATGGTTGAATAAGAAACAGTGGAATATGAAAATTCAATGTTGGAGAGGTACCCTCATTTGTTTAATAAGTAAATAATATTTCAAGAATGAAATTTACATAAGGATGGAAAAATGTAACACCCCATGGTTTTAAAAATATATTTAAATGAAAGAAACAAAGAGTCTCTACATAATAAATAATTGTTTAAATTATATAGTTATAAACTATCCATTAAACCAAAATTTTCCACTTCAATAATTTTAATTTCAAAAAATAGACATCTATGGTTTCGATCAGTAAGTTTTTTAGAGTGTGACAGAACGAAGATGTTTTTTCAGTGAATAGTTAAAATACAGTTTTACATTTTTGGGTGTTTAATGAAATAATAATGATGTAATCATTATGGTACACTCTTGAGAAATAAAATATGATATTATTTTCCCCAAAATTCAAATACCATGAGAAAGCCCTTGGTTTTTCATATACCACTAACATTGTGTCTATAAAAATTAATTAAAAACTCTCTCACGTTCACTATAAATATCACCCTCACCCTCTCTTCCTCTCACATCTATAATGCATTTTGAATTGCCTAAATTATTTCCAATCCCATTTCCAAGGATATTATCCATGTCCTATACCTATTGGTCACACAAAAATTCCAAAAAAAAAAGGCCTTAATAAGGATCTCAAGTAGAATAGATCAAGATATAATGATCCTCTTTCATTTTCTTGTGTTTTATTTTCAATTATTTTCCTTTTTTTATACTCTCTACACCTCCAGTTATCCAAGTGGAATTAATTCTATAGTATTATATATATCATTTATTTTTATTTTTATTATGGGAAAATTCATTATCATTCTACCCCTAATCTTCCTGTTATGCTAAAGAAACACATTGTCTCCGATATGCTGATTTACCGACATAGTGGACGATGTGTCTTGAAGTACCTTTACATCCTTAAAATCTGGTTTTAAAACCATTTTAATTGTTGAAATATATTTTAATGTTTATTATATGGTATCTCTTATAATCTTAAAATAAATTATTTTCATAATATTAAAGGTATATGATTAAACTAGTTCATGGTTATCGAAGAACTGTAGAAATAATCTAAAAGAATATCACTAATTTTTTATCGAATGATACATCCTCAGACCATATGGAAAAAATTATTTATGGAATATTTTATTATTATATAAACATATTAACACCATTTTTCACACATCTGGATTTTCAATTCCATTCCATAAGAAAATCATTTACAAACCGACCATGTAAATCATATAAATCATGCACACAAAATAATTTAAATAGAAGAATATTTTTAATAAATTCGATGAATGAGGTTATTAAATGATCAAATAAGGTGTTATAAATATTATAATTATTTATTAAAATATTAATAACACCCTTTTAAACCATTATTAATGATTTTTAAACAAGTTTAAAGTATGGTGAACCTGAGGTAAGGGAATTCATAACAGTGTTCCAATTAACTGGGTTAACATTCTAATTCATTAATTATATTGTACTAGGATAATGTGGGAATTTAATTTAATTTTAATAATGTTTTATTATCTGTATTTAGAGTGTATAAATATATTAATTTCATTCTATAAATTCTCACCACAATTATAATATATTTGTAACGGGCACACCTTTTAAAAATCCACTTTTAAAATTTTATTTTAAAAACATCAAATGAAATTTTTTTATAAAATTATTCAGGTTTTATGATTTGGTTCTAGTAATTGGTAATTGAATATGATTAATGGTAGGGCCTATATCTCCCTCTAATTCGTTGGGTGTGATTAAGTTGGAGGTCAGCCATATGGTTGACCCAAGTGTAAATGTGATGGTTTCACTATAAGGTAGATGTGAGGGATACATTGTAAGGTAGCTGTGAGGGTTAAAAATCATAAGGTATCCATGAGGGTCACAATATAAGTAATTAATTCTCCAAGATACCCTTATGTTTTTATATATGTTCTTTATTGTTTTATTTAAGTCTCATGTTTCACAAAGTAAGTATATATGGGAGTGAATTATGTCTTTATGGAAATGATTTCATATGGATTTAAGTATTCATGTTCTAATGATTTATTTCCATATTTTTATATCCCTTACTGAGATATTAATACTCATCCCATGATTTTAATTATTTTTCACAAGTCATAAGTATGTATAAGAGAAATGAGGAAGTAAATTTAAATGTAATGAGGATTAGTCAAGAAATAATGTTAATATTCTATGTTAAAAATATGATGTTTTTGGAAGAAGTAGATAATGTTTTAATGGTATCTAAATTATATTCTTGTGGGTCGATATGTATGATTTATGTCTTAAAAATTCTAAAACTCTAAACTGAAAATAACTTTGGGAATGTAAACGAGATAAATCCAGTTGAAATAGCTAGATTATGTATTGTTTAAGGTTTGTCCTTATAGAACAAACATATCTTTTATGTCAATAATTTTATTCATGGATATACTATTCACGTATAAATGATTATGTGTAGACATAGTTTTCCAGTGCATAATTATATGTGTGGGCCTAATTTCATGTAGCTAACATAATGAGTGATTCTTTTTCTATTTCTATTTGTTTAAATATTTCATAAGATTATTTTTTCCAAATTATTATGTCTATGTTCTGTTCTTGGGTATCATGTTCAAGGATTTACTTTTAGAATTAGGGCTTATGAATAACCATTATTTATTCTATGACTTGATATTGTGATATTTATTCTATAGGGTATGGTTTTAAAATTTTATGCTCATGTTACTGTAACATCCCAACTAAGTAATGAATAATATATATTTTTATCGATGTCTATTAATGAATTATATAGTGTTTTAGAGTCTTAAAATGAAAATATATCCAATCTTAAGCATGAAATACACTAATATTTTTAAAAGATTGTTTTACTGCCTTTTAATGGAAAACCATTTTTAAATCTATATTTTGACAATTTTATAAGCTATGTTTGTCAAAATAAAATTTTTCTTTATGATTGGGACATAAAAATTTACTTTGTGTGAATTTTTGTATTTTTCCGATAAAGTTCATTTTTTAATGAATATTGAAAATTGTTGTATTTTAATTCAAAACCTCTCTTTAATCTAATTTATTTTTATGCTTAGGTTATCTTTTGAATTGGTTTTAAAGTAAAATTAGAATATATTTTTACCATTTAATCCAATGGTGGTCATTTGAATCAATTTCACTTTGAAATTGGACTTAAACTAGTGTCAAGCGTTTGATACTTATTTGTTCAAAAAAACACGCTATTTGTCACGACAGCGGGAATTAAATATTAAATCAATTAATTTAACTTATATGATTTGAATTTTTTAAAATAGAAATCATTTTTGAATTCAGAATATCAAATATAGCTTAGGGTGATGTTTTGGTATTTTTCTGAAAAACTTCAATTTTTGATGAATTGTGAAACCACTAAGTGGTAGTTAAAGAAACTGATTATTCGTTTAAATGAAACTTTGCCACTTCTGTGATTTGATTTTCAAAAATCTGACATACATGGTTTTCATTAAGAAGTAAAAATATGGTTTAATGAGATTAAAATAATTTTTTTTTTGTGAATAGTAACTTTTAAGTTTTTAATCGCGATTTGAGATAATTAGTGCAATTTAAGGAAATCATGATATTATAAAAAATTGAAAATACCAAGACACATGTCCTACCCTTATTGGATGTGTCATGGACGACCATGAAAAGCCATGGGTCAACTTGGGGACCACATGGAGCCACTTTAGTTGGAAAATGACATTAATATCTTTTTATTTAATGTTAAAATTAAAATGACACAAACATGAGTTGTTTTACTAAAACAATTTTTAAATGGGGTTATACAAGTCATATTTTTGACTATAAATATTCATTATAAATCTAAAAATATTTCATACATCATGATATTTTTTTTTATAATTTTTAGATATTAAATAAATTAATATATTTATGACATCATGATGATGCCGCGATTACCTCATTAATACAGGATTTAAATAAAATTAAAAGATAATGTAAAATATATGACCTACACATGTCCAAAACCTATTGGATGGGTGGATTTCGAACCCTTATCACCTTACCATTTAATTATATCAATGTAGTACCTTTTTAATACGAAACTCATTTTAAAATAAAGTATCATTTCTTTACTTTCCAAGAGTGCCCCTCCTCTCCTCTTATAAAACACCCCCACCTCTACCTCCATACCCACACTTCCAAAGCCTTTGGCTCGGAAAAACCCTGCCCATTTTGTCTCTCCACTTCCCGCTATTACTCCTTGAAGCTTCACTTTGGGCAGAAGTCTTCCCAAGTAAGCCTTTGAGCTCAAACCAAAGGGAGTCACCTGATTTTAAGGTAATGTCTTTACTTGTGTTCGTTTGTTTTATTTTGCTTCTCTAACCCCCTAAACTATTTTTATTCATTTATTTTGTAACAAAAACAGTATCTTCCATATACTAGGATGTTTTTATAATAAGGATTCGAGCTAAACATACACACACTTACATCTAATGGTTAAAGAACATACTGTTTCCGTGGATGGCGAATTTCAGCCTCCCGAAACGATGATTGTTCAACATTCTTTTAACACCTTCAAAGGTGGCCATTAAGACGACACTATATTTATATATGATACATAATATGTTTATGTCTTCCTTAAGCTTCTGTATTTTTCATTTTGGTCATACCTTTATGGTTTCCATTATGGGTAAACGCGATATCTTCATTTAAGGAAGTGCGGACTACCGCCCCCTCAAAGTGATTTGATTCATTAATACCATATGTGGGACGTATAAAGGATGTAGTTATGATATTATATATTATATTACACTGGAATTATAATATACCTTTATATAATTATGATTCCATTTCATAAAATACGAAATAGAAATGGAAGCAGCGTTCATGCGTACGTACGCCTTACCGTCTCCATTAACGGTGCATTTCATTTCATACCTCTAAATGTTATGTAATATTATAAATGCATTAATGTACTGGATATATATGATATATATGATATCTACATCATGAATACAATTATGGATATAATGGATACATGAACTACTTGTAATTATAAAGGGTTTATTTTTGACTCAAGTACCAATGATCGTTAAAACGACCGTTATTAACTTAAATAATTACATAGTGTTCATGGCATTGCAATAAGTGATATAAAAGGAATAATGAACTTGAAAAAGGTTCTTAAACAAGTATAAATTAACTCATGTTTATTATTAAGGAGATTAATGAACGACCGAGTCAAGTCGGACCCGAGGTATGGGACTTCGTCTCAATCTTCTTTCATTGAGGAATATTTTGTTTTATACACAACCTTCTTTTATAAGATGTATAAACCCCTTTGACTTTTATGTTTATCCAAAAGGAATATTTTATATACGAAGCATTTAATAAACGACAAAAGGAAATGTTTTTGTCATACGTATGCGGTGACAACGACTTCTCTGCCACCGTGACCATTATTTGAGTTTCGGCTTCCTCTACAAGGCATACATTCTTTTTTAATGAAAAATAAATACCATGTTTTACTTTTCTTTTATTTTGGTATTGAAAATGGTTTTCATAATGTTTTTATTATATCAATGCATTGTATTGATAACTTGTGATTGAAATATGAAAAATTTATGTTTCCTTTATGCATGTTTTATGTGATACGATTATGTTATGGTTCTTGGGCATTATTATGAAGACGGGTAGTTCTGTGATAAACTAAGGGTAGGTTAGCCCAATATAGCTCTCCAATGCATTGGGTAACGTGAAGGAGTGAAACGTTAAGGTTTCTCTGAAGATATTTAGGGAATATACTGTGATGGGTATTCCAAACGTAACCAAGAGGGTTACTCCCTATGTAAGAATGTTATGAATGCCTCAAGATACCTTTATGTCTTATGATTTTAATGATTTACTCATGATTTGATGAGGTATGTTAAAGTGCCTATGTTTTATGGGTAAAGTATGATTTCATTCTTATGTATATATGAACTCATGTTTCCTTTCTATATTTTTATAGCCCTTACTGAGCTTTTTATGCTCATCCCATGTTTTTGAAATATTTTTCAAATGACAAGGGAATGGTACATGATTAGATGATAGTCTCAAGGAAGTGTCATGAAAGAATCCATGTTTTATTTTCAATATGTTTCCGTTGATGGAAAAAATGAATACTATATTTTATTGTGACCACTTTGTTTAAATGTGGGATGTAATGCATGTTTTATGGTCTAATTCTCTAAAACTCTAAACCAGAAAAGATCCACAATGTGTAATCTTGTAATAAATCAAGATTAAGTAAGGTTTAAGGTCAAGGGCTTCTAGTTGGTATAAAAGTTCGGTTTAGATAACTTTAGGAGTTAGAATTATATTAAATGATTATCCAAAAAGATTTTTGTTTTTAAAATGATATAGAATTTGAAGATTACCATGTTGCTTCATCTAAGACATGTTTGTTCAGAATGATTTTCGTCAGAGGAAACAGGGAAGCAGTGCTAGGAAGGAATATAGAAGGAAATAACCTTCCGAATCAGCATCCTGAGATGGTCGGAATTGGAACTGAATAGTTTGTTGCAATAATGGCGCAGTTGACTCAAGAAATAAATGGTGGTGGTATCCATGCACGAGATCAGCTAGATCAACCACAGAGGAGCATGTCAGTGGTGGAACATTTCATGAGTCAACATCCCCCATCATTCATAAAATCATCCGACCATGTGCCAGCTAAAGGTTGGATTAAATCACTGGAGAAGATTTTCAATGTCATGGGGATTTCAAACAATCAAAAGGTCAGTCTTGCTATTTACTGTTTGGAGGGAGAAGCATATCAGTGGTGGTCGATGGTTAAAAATATTAGGGAAACTGATGAGATTGATGCTCTTGACTGGGATGAATTGAAAGGTATGTTTCTTGAGAAGTATTTTCCTAAGGTTGTTCGAATTAGGATGGAAAAACAATTCATGGAATTGAGGCAAGATGAAGACTCAGTGGCTACCTATGAAGAGAGGTTCACTCTATTGGCAAGGTATACTCCAAATTTTATCCAAGACCTTGATAGTAAAATCAATCGTTTTTACTCAGGATTAAAACCAAAATATCAAAGGGCATTAGCTTCTCATGAGTTTAAAAGTTATGAAAAGATTGTTTGATGTGCTGAGAAGGTGGAAATGGATTTTTCCAATGATCAAGTGTTCTATAACAACTAGCAGAAGAAGAGACCAAGGTGGTAGGAGAAAGGGAATAATTCTTCAAAAAAGTCTGATGGTAAGAAAACTAAGTTTCCAGTTTCTGATAAATGTGGCAAAAGTCATGCTGGGGAATGTCTTCTGAATTTTGGAAAGTGCTAACGATGTGGTAAGATGGGACATATGGCTCGAGATTGCACTGAAAAAGATCAAGGTGATGGTAAGTCCAAATTTGATTTACAGTTATTGAAATGTTTTAAGTGCAATGAGATGGGTCACTATGGAAACGGGTGTCCAACAAAGAGCGTGAGTGATGGGAAGCAGTTAGACTACAAGCAGAAAGGGGTGGTGAAATCCTTTGCAACTACTTTAGGAGATATCGGGCCATCAAATGAAGTTGTATAAGGTACTTTGTTTGTTTTTTCATATTATTCCAGTGTGTTGTTTGATTCGGTGTCCACACATTCTTTCATCTCTGAAACCTTTTCTAATAAAATGGGAATACCATCTCAAGAAATGACTCCTGAACTTGTGGTAAAAACACCTGGGGGAAATGCTGAGGCAAAAAGAATTTATAAGAATCTTCCTATCCTTATCTGTGGAAAGAACCTACTTGCAAATGTTATTGTTCTACCTCTAGTAGAGTTTGATGTTCTCCTGGGTATGGATTGGCTCTCTATTTACCATGATAAGATTGACTGTAGAGCTAAAGAAGTTTCTTTTCAGAAATACTTTCAGTTTGTGTACAAGAATGAAACCTTATTGTTGATAACTTATCAAGAGGCTGAGAAACTTGTAAAAGATGGAAATGAATGTTACCTTTCACATATTGTTGAAAACAAGGGAACTGTTCAGATTAATGATGTGCCAGTGGTAAATGAGTATCCGGATGTTTTTCCTGATGAGTTTCCTGGAATAATAACAGATCGGGAAGTTGAATTTACTATTGACTTAGTTCCTGATTCTAAGCCAATTTCAAAACCCCCTTATTGAATGGCTCAAATTGAACTTTTAGAGTTGAAGGAGCAATTGCAAGATTTATTAGAGAAAGGTTTCATTCGACCTAGCACATCACCATGGGGTGATCCTGTTTTATTTGTTAAAAATAATGATGGTTCTATGAGAATTTTCATTGATTATAGAGCCTTGAATAACAACACTGTTAATATCAAATATCATTTGCCTCATATCGATGATTTGTTTGATCAGCTCCAAGGAGCACAGTTTTTTTCAAAGATTGACCTGAGATCGGGGTACCATCAACTGAAGGTAAAGGAAGCAGATTTTCCGAAGACTGCATTTCATAAAAGATATGGCCATTATGAATTTGTACTAATGCCTTTTGGGATAACCAATGCACCTGCTGTATTCATGGACTTAATGAATAGAATATTCCATGAGTTCTTGGATAAGTTTGTGGTTGTTTTCATTGATGATATTTTTGTGTTTTCTAAAAGTAAAGAGGATCATAAAAGACATTTAAGGGTTATTTTTCAATCCTTAAAAGAAAATAAATTGTATGGGAAATTCAGCTAGTGTGAGTTTTGGGTGCAACAAATTTCTTTCCTTGGTAACATGGTTTCTAAATATGGGATAACCATTGATCCTTCAAAAACAAAGGTTGATGAAGAATGGCCAAGACCCACATATGTAACAGAGATTCATAGTTTCCTTGGTTTGGCAGGCTATTACCGAAGGTTTGTTAGAAATTTTTCACGGTTATCTATTCCAATGACTAAGCTAACTCGGAAGGGTGTTAAGTTTATCTGGACAAAAGAATGTGATGATCGTTTTCAGGAATTGAAAAGAAGATTGGTGAATGCTCCAGTTTTGGCACTACCTTCCAGGAATGGGGACTTTTTTATCTACAGTGATGCTTCATTGAAAGGAATTGGTTTTGTCCTAATGCAGAATGATCTGGTAATTTCTTATCCTTCACGACAGTTGAAAACTCATGAGGTAAATTACCCTACAAGTGATTTGGAATTATCTGCTGTTGTTTTCACTTAAAAATTTTAGAGGCATCATTTGTATGGAGTAAAGTGTGAAATATATACTGATCAAAAATTTATAAAGTATATATTCACTCATAAATAATTGAACATGAGACAGAAGAGATGGCTAGAATTAATCAAGGATTATGATTGTATAATTCATTACCATCCGGGAAAAGCAAATAAAGCAGGTGATGCTTTGAGTCGAAAAAGTAATGCTTCATTAGTAATGTTGCATTTGGAACGTGATCTTTGGTTAAGGATTTGATGAAATTTGGCATAGAAGTTGTTGGTGCAGGATGTTCTTCTGTTTTGTTTCACGTATCAGTGAAATCTTCTATATCAGATAGAATCAAGTAGGCAGAGAAGCAAGACAGTGAGTTGCAGAAAAAGGTAGAGCTAGTTCAGAAAGGTAAGTTGTCTGAATTCAACATTGATAATGTTTGTGTTTTGAGATTTGGGAAGAGATTATGTGTTCCTTGTGATTCAAAGTTGAAGGGAGATATGTTATGTGATGCTCATATCTCTCCATTTTCAGTTCATCCTGGCAGTACTAAGATGTACAAAGATCTGTGGGAGTATTACTGGTGGTATGGAATGAAAAGAGATATTGCTGATTTTACTGTGAATTGTTTGACATGTCAACAGGTTAAAGCAGAGCGGCAGTTGCCAAAAGGGATGCTCCATCCTTTACCAGTGCCAGAGTGTAAATAAGAGAATATATCCATGGACATCGTTGTGGGATTTCCGAAGAACCCTCGAGGTAATAATGCAATCTGGGTTATTGTTGATCGCTTGACTAAATCTGCTCATTTCCTTGCTATATGAGATACTTTTCCCTAGATAAACATTCCTATTTGTATCTTAAAGATATAGTCAGGTTACATGGAGTTCCCCTCTACATTGTATCTGGCCGTGATCCCAGGTTCACTTCTAACTTTTGGAAAGGCCTTCAGAAGTCGTTGGGTACTGAATTAAATTTTAGTACAGCTTTTCATCCTCAATCAGATGGGCAGTCAGAACAAACAATTCAGACCTTGGAGGATATGATACGAGCTTGTTCGATGGATTATCAGGGAAGTTGGGACCAACATCTTTCTTTGGTTGAATTTTCATATAATAATAGTTTCCATTCCACTATACAGATGGCACCATTTGAGGCGTTATATGGGAAGTTGTGTCGAACTCCAGATTTTTGGGATGAAGTGTGTGAAGGAAAGCTGATGGGACCAGAATTGATAGATGAGATGGCAGAAAAAGTTCAGCTGATATAGAAACACATGAGAATAGCTCAGAGCATGCAGAAGAGTTATGCGGACAATAGGAGGATGGATCTATCTTTTGAGGTAGGTGATCATGTTTTTCTCAAAGTCTCACTATGGAAAAGTGTGTTGAGATTTGGTAAGAAAGGAAAGATGAGTCCAAGGTTCATTGGACCATATGAAATTCTAGAGAGAGTTGGATCAGCTGCATACCGGGTGGCTTTACCTCTGAGTTTATCTCAGGTACACAATGTTTTTCATGTTTTGATGCTGAGAAAGTACATGTCAGATCCATCTCATGTTTTGAGTCCAGAGGTAGTTCAGCTAGAAGAGAACCTATCTTATTAGGAACAACCAGTCTAGATTCTTGATCACATGGAGCAAGTGTTACGGAATAAGGTGATTCATCAGGTAAAGGTTTTGTGAAAAAACCACATTATTTAAGACGCAACATGGGAATCTGAAAATGCAATGAGGGATAAGTACCCACATTTATTTGATAAGTAAATAAATTATGGGGATGCAATTTTCTAAAGGGGGGAAGGATGTAAAATCCCATGTAAGTAATTAATAATAGATATTTTTATCTATGTATATTAATGAATTAGATAGTGTTTTAGAGGCTTAAAATGAAAATAAATCCAATCCTAAGCATGGAATACACTAATATTTTTAAAAGATTGTTTTACTGCCTTTTAATGGAAAACCATTTTTAAATCTATATTTTGACAATTTTATATGCTATTTTTGTCAAAATAAACTTATTCTTTATGATTGGGACATCAAAATTTACTTTGTGTGAATTTTTGGTATTTTTCTGATAAAGTTCATTTTTTTAATGAATAGTGAAAAGTGTTGTGTTTTATTTCAAAACCTCTTTTTAATCTAATTTATTTATATGATTAGATTATTTTTTTAATTGGTTTTAAAGTTAAATAAGAATATATTTTTACCATTAAATCCAATGGTGGTCATTTTAATCAATTTCACTTTGAAATTGCACTTAAACTATTGTCAATCTTTTGATACTTATTTGTTCATAAAAACACGCTATTTGTCATGACAGCAGGGATTAATTATTAAATTAATTAATGTAACTTATAGGATTTGAATTTTTTAAAATGGACATCATTATTGAATTCAGAATATCTAATATAGCTTGGGGTGAAGTTTTGATATTTTTCTGAAAAACATCAATTTTTGATGAATAGTGAAACCACTAAGTGGTAGTTAAAGAAACTGATTTTTCGTTTAAATGAAACTTTTCCACTTCTGTGATTTGATTTTAAAAAATCTGACATACATGGTTGTCATTAAGAAGTAAAATGTGGTTCAATGAGATTAAAATAATTTTTTGGTGAATAGTAACTTTTATGTTTTTAATCGCGATTTGAGGTAATTAGTGCAATTTAAGGCCAAAATGATATTATAATAAAATGAAAATACCTAGACACATGTACTAACCTTATTGGATGTGTCATGGCCGACCAAGACAATCCATCGGTCAACTTGGGGACCCCATGGAGCCACATTAGTTGGAAAATGACATTAATATCTTTTTATTTAATGATAAAATTAAAATGACAAAAACGTGAGTTGTTTTATTAAAAGAATTTTTAAATGGGGTTATACAAGTCATATTTTTTACTATAAATATTCATTAGAAATATAATGAGATTTCCTACATCATGATATTTTTTTTATAATTTTTAGACATTAAATAAATTAAATTATTTATGACATCATGATGATGCAGCGATTACGTCATTAATAAAAGATTTAAATAAAATGAAAAGATAATGTAAAATATATGACCTACACATGTAAAAACATCTTGTATGGGTGGATTTCGAACCCTTATCACCTTAACCTCTAATTATATCAATGTGGGACCTTTTGAATACGAAACACATTTTAAAATAAAGTAACATTTCTTTACTTTCCAAGAGTGTCCCTCCTATCCTTTTATAAAAGGCCCCCACCTCTACCTCCTTACCCACACTTCCAAAGCCTTGGGGTCAGCCAACCGCTTCCCATTTTGTCTCTCCACTTCCTTATATTACATCTTGAAGCCTCACGTTGGGCAGAAGTCTTCCCAAGGAAGCCTTTGAGCTCAAACCAAAGGGACTTACCCGATTTTAAGGTAATGTCTTCACTTGTGTCCTTTTGTTTTATTTTGCTTCTCCAACCCCCTAAAATATTTTTATTAATTTATTTTGTAACAACAGCAGTGTATTCAATATACTAGGATGTTGTTATAATATGTATTCGATCTACACTTACACACAACTATATCTAATGGTTAAAGAACATACTATTTCCGTGGATGGCGAATTTCTGCCTCCCGAAACGAACATTGTTCAACATTATTTTATCACCTTCAAAGGTAGAAATTATGATGACACTATATTTATATATGATATATAATATGTTTATGTTTTCCTTAATCTTTTGTATTTCTAATTTTGGGCATACCTTTATGGTTTCCATTATGGGTAAACGCGATATCTTCATTTAAGGAAGTGCGAACTACCGCCCCTCAAAGTGATTTGATTCGTTAATACCATTTGTGGGACGTATAAAGGATAGATTTATGATATTATATATGATATTAAAATGTAATTATAATATACCTTTATATCATTATGATTCCATTTCATAAAATACGAAATAGAAATGGAAGCAGCATTCATGCGTATGTACGCCTTACCGTCTCCATGAACGGTGCATTTCATTTCTTAACTATAAATGTTATGTAATATTATAAATGCATTCATGTACTGGATATATATGATATATATGATATCTACATCATGATTAAAATTCTGGATATAATGGTTACATGAACAACTTGTAATTATAAAGGGTTTATTTTTCACTCAAGTACCAATGATCGTTAAAATGACCGTTATTAACTTAAATAATTACATAGTGTTCATGACATGGACATAAGTGATATAAAAGGAATAATGAACTTGAAAAAGGTTCTTAAACAAGTAGAAATTAACTCAAGTTTATTATTTAGGAGATTAAAGAATGACCGAGTCAAGTCGGACTCGAGGTATGGGACTTCGTCTCAATCTCCTTTCAATGACACATAATTTGTTTTATACACAACCTTCTTATATACGGTGTATAAATTCCTTTGAATTTTACGTTTATTCAAAAGGAATATATTTTATACGAATCGTTTACTAAACAAAAAAAGGGAATGTTTTTGTTGTACGTATGCGGCGACAATGACTTCTCCACCGCCGTGACCATTATTTGAGTTTCAGCTTCCTCTACAAGCCATACCTTCTTTCTTAAAGAAAAATAAATACCATGTTTTACTTTTATTTTATTTTGGTATTGAAAATTGTTTTCATAATTTTTTTATTATATCAATTTGTTGTATTGATATCTTGTGATTGAAATGTGGAAATGTTATGTTTCCTTTATGCATGTTTTATGTGATACGATTATGTTATGGTTCTTGGGCATTATTATGAAGACGGGTGGTTCCGTGATAAACTAAGGGAGCGTGAGCCCGCTATAGCTCTCCATGCATTGGGTAACGTGAAGGAGTGAAACATTAAGGTTTCTCCGAAAATATTTAGGGAATATACTGTGATTGGTATTCAAAACGTAACCAAGAGGGTTACTCCCTACGTAAGAATGTTATGAATGCCTCAAGTTACCTTTATGTCTTATGATTTTTATGATTTACTCATGATTTGATGAGGTATGTTAAAGTGCCAATGTTTTATGGGTAATGTATGATTTCATTCTTATGTATATATGAACTCATGTTTCCTTTATATATTTTTATAACCCTTATTGAGCTTGTTATGCTCATCCCATGTTTTTGAAATGTTTTCCACAGGTCAAGGGAAAGATACATGATAAGATGATAGTGTCAAGGAAGTGTCAAGAAGTAATCCATGTTTTATTTTCAATATGTTTACGTTGATGGAAAAAATTAATAGTATCTTTTATTGTAACCACTTTGTTTAAATGTGGGATGTAATGAATGTTTTATGGTCTAATTCTCTAAAACTCTAAACCAGAAAAGATCCTCAATGTGTAATCTTGTAATAACTCAAGATTAGGTAATGTTTATGGCCGGGCCCTTATATTTACATACACATAAACTCTTTTAAATAATAAGATATCATCAATATCAGACTTTTTTACTGTTACTGAGAACATGAGCTCACCCTTTCTTATGATTTTGTTCCCCATGTTTTTTATTTGGGGTATGAAGTATGGTATTACTATGAAATGTAATATATAGGTAGATCATTGTGTGATACGTTTAAGATCATTCAGTAAACTATAAAAAAAATTCTATACTCTAAATAAATGAGTCTATTATTCTCCACATGAGGGTTTTGGTGCAATGTAAATAATATTAATATAAATGATATGATATTTAACAATGAAAATTCTGGGCCACTATAGTTTGTATCAATTGATATAAATATTAACCTATAGATATGTGGGTCAGAAAAAATATGTGAAAACCTATGATATATTTTTTGGTATAGAATAACTTGATAATGTTTTTTTAAGGATGATATTATGTAATTTTTCAAAAAAAACTCTTAGTTTGGAAACTAAAAATGTATGTGGCTCTGGATTTTTTGTACCTAGGTTTAATAACTCTGAAAAGTGTGAATTTGTATTTGACTTGATCATTTTTATGTCACGACAATGGGCCTTGTTGGAAACACATTTTATACTCTCTATTAATATGTTTAGGTTAGTTCGAATTTTTATCATGCATAACAATGAATGATCTGAATAATTGGTAGTAATGAATGAAATATGTAAAAACTATAGTGTTAATGATTATAAAAATAATATTCATGAATCATAAATCATATAAATAATTTTAATTTTTATGATTAATGATTCCCATATGATGAATTTTGGTTTTAGTAAACAGATTGATCATAATTGAATCATGCTATCAAATAATATCACAAACAATGGAACAACAATGCTCATGTGAAACCAAATGTCTTAGAAGCTGAGATATAATATTTTAGGACTTTTTTCACTCAACTATATTAATAAATTTGTAGTAGAAAATTCCATGTTGAAATTATGTGTTTACCGTTGATTGAGAAACATTCAATTGAATCTTCGATGTATTAATATAAGTTCTAGTGAGGATAATAAGACATAATAACTATGATGTTAATGGTTAAAGGGAATGTTTATTAAATCAAAAAAACTAATGAAAATCATGATAATTAGTCTACACTTATCCTCCTCTCTATTTCTGGAATTTTCATGACATAGTTTATATAATGGATGCATATGAAAATCATATTATTCATTTCATAGTGATACATTTTAGGATTAGGACCATTTATAATCCCCATCTTCATTGATTATATAACAAAAACTTAAAGTTTATATTTTGAACCAACCTATTATCACCTATATGTTCAAGTATATACCCATACTCACAAAAAATCTCTATTATAGGATCATTTTTATGGAATAAAGGGGGAATTATCTTTTCTGTGAAAGTATTATTTTTTGGTGAAAATATATATGAAATTATTATGGTATACACATTTAATCATGAGACATTATGAATGACTGAAATTATTATAACACAAGATTTATGATAACCATGGGATGATCTGCAATCAAATAAATACAATCATAGGGATTCAATTTTGGTAAGATAATTTTTCAAGGATCCTTACAGATAGCTATTTATGTAATGGATTATGTTAATCCTTTGATTTTATTGTTGAATTATAATAACATAGTTTATTTTATAACATATGATAATGATTTTGGATTTAGTAAATATCTAGAGAAAAGTGTAATTACTTTATTTCTTTTATGGATATGATTATCTGCTAAATTATAATTTGAGTGCTTTAGTTGTAATAAATTTTTCTTTAATATTCATTTTACGGAGAAATTAATGAAAATGAAATTTATTGAAGCACAACTAATGGCTGATATTATTATTATGAAATGGATAGAAATCATGGCATCATATTTTCTCTTGTTTTCTATCATTATTTTAAAAATCTATCAATTTTTGGAAAGTCATCTTAACATATAAAAATTTTCAATTTAAATTTTCTATGATGAATCCATTAACATTTCACACATAACAAACATCTGTTTTTTTTGTTCATTAAAATTCGCATTACCATGTTCTCTAATAATCTCTATTTTTCTTTAGGTGAATCCATTCTCATTCAATATTTTTTTACTTCCTATTTTCTTTCTCCTATTTGAAAACATAGTTTTCAATTATTCTTGATTAACATAATATTTAATAATCCCTATATTCACTAGATATTTATTATCCCACAATAAGATGTGAGTTATCAACATATGTTAACCCTTTGATGATTGATATGAAATTAGAAGGGAGATATTTATTTCATAGAGTTAGAAAGTAATATCATGAGATTTTATGATTATTTATAAAAATATGATAACTTTCATTACACACTATAATTTTTTTCCCAATCTTGAAATAGAATACCATTATAACTTCGATGTTAAAATAGATTGTGTAAATAGTAAAAGATATAAAATTAATCATATAGGATTTAAAATTTTATAAAACAAATTCATTTTTTATCCAGTGATTGGAAGTAAATAAATTTAAAATAAGAGAAATGTATTCTCTGAAATATAATTTTAATGCACAAAATTTGTTTTCATATTGACAAATTAAAATAATATCTATTTTTTAAATATTTTAATTAAATTTCTTTATTATATACACAATAAAATGTTTTTTAAATTGTGTAATATTATTTCTAGATTTGGGATAATAATATGTCTATTTTTATTCTTAAAATTGTATTTCTCCTAAATTGTGGATATATCGCATTTTCCCAATAATTTTTAAATTATTTTCTAATAATTTATGAAATTTTATTTTACAAAATTAACATTAATTTTTTTGGATAATCGTTTAAACATTATATTAGAGTGATATCATGATAATTTTCTGAAAAGATCAATTTTTCAAGGAATGGAAAAAAATAATTATTTTTTTGAAAACATTTATTTCATTTAAGGAATTTTTATAAGTATATATTCCATAAAAAAAATTTAAAAAGAAAATTATTTTAAATTATTTTATTATTAAAACAAATATATTAATTTGAATCAATTTAATGATAATTTCTTATATAAAACCCATTTTTAAAAAAGTAAAACATTTCATTGGAAATATGTTTTGTATCACACTTATGTGAATAAATTTTAATTAAATTGTGAAAATTTTCTAAATTTAGTGTAGAAAAATTAATTACTTATTTGGAATAAAATTAATTATTTTTAGTTTATAATATAATTAAATTCGTTTACTTAATAAAAATTTGAAATATCAAAATATTAATTATATTGTTTAAGGAAAAAAATTGTGTTTTATTGGTTACATGAGATTGTTATAAAATTATTATTCCACAAACATTAAATTTTATATTATCAAATTTTATTTCATAATTATAAATAAGGAATATAATTTATCTAATAATGATAAATATAATTTTATGCTTAATGGAAAAATTACCTATTTATAATGAAGAAAAATTGTTATTATAGTCATGACTAAAAAGGTAAATGTATGTAAACATAGTGGTATAGGAATAAATATTTGAAACTTTTGATATGGAGGTATTTAAAAACCATACCATACCTCCAATACATTTTTATCTATTTTTTAGGAACTTCTATTGATAGTGCCTACCCATTATTGTATAGTTTTTAGTATTTACAAAAAATTTTCTATTCAATTATATCAATCACCCATATCTTCTCATGATTTCGAACATAATAACACCTTTATATAGAAAAAATGAAGAAACATAAGTCCCCAACATCCTTCTATATGTTATCGATATTTTTCTATGATGAAAATACATACCCAAGGGTCCGTAATAAGTGATCCCAATGTGGTTTTTCTATTAAAAGTTAATTTTATTCACGAAGATCATTATACTCAATAATTTATTAAAAAAATTAAAATATTCCATATTAATAATAAAATAATAACTTTGGTATGAATTTTTTTTTGATAAGCTAATATTTTTATTTCATAAGCTATATCCACCTCTTTTACCATCATATGAGAAACAAAATGGTTTATCATGGGTATGAATGACTACCGAATCTCGAATTGATGAAATTAATTTTCTATAACCACACTAAAAGTTAAATATAATGAAGAAATTATATATATATATATTTAATATTTATGAAATAATAATAATTCTATAATTATATTATTAAATCTACATTATTACAGTCAATTTTATTGGAGAACAATAGTGTCGCACATGCATTCTTGTGGAATCTCCCCTCCATGAAGCGATGACAATCATTTTTCATATTTATTTTACATGGATATAAAACATGATTGATTTAATGGATAAATATGATAAATATGATATAATAATTATTTTCAAAGTGAATTATTATATATATTTATTATTTTCCTTTTGTGGAAAAATAAAAAAATAGATCGTGTGTATGTACATCCTACCCTCTCTATGAATAGTGTAATTCATTTCATTATCTCTATATTTTAAGGATTAATGAAACTATTGATATAATTAATATATATGAAAATTTCATATTTGTTAAAATTAATATAATTATAATACCTTTATTGATGTTGAATAACAAAAGTTATCGTACTCAAACACAAATGAAAAAACAATGTAATTATTAATTGAAATAATGATTTTAATTAAGAATTTTTAATAAACATGTGGTAAAAGGTTATAAGTAAATAATATATGGTATTATATAGATGATTATGGTTGTAAAATGGATGTTTATTAACCAATAATTAATATACATGAGGTTAAAAATTGGGTGATGGAATTCAATACTTGAGGTATACTATTTTTTTTATCACTTTTATTTCCATGGGAAATACACCATATTCACATATTATTTCTTATTTTTGATTTATATATTGTTCCGGATTAAATTTTATAATTATTCACATGAAAATTAAGGTACATATATACCATTATATGGTTAATTATTTCACGGGTATTATGATTCAAAATATAAAAATGTAGAAATGATTTTATGTTTCAATTTAATTGTTTATCTGGATTATTTATGGTTATGATTCTGATGGTGATATATTATGATTCATATACAAATAAACTATTTATTTATATTATCCACTCGTTACTTTTTTAAATTAATGTTTCCCCATTATTTTTATTTCCATTATTTAAAAATGATTACAAAATAATTTTTTAAGGAAAAAGTTAATTTATTTATCTCTTTAGTCAAAAACCAATTCTTTTCCATATCCATGGTATATAAAAATTAGTTATAGAGTTTTTTTACTATTATATAATGATTTATTATAAAATTTTAAACTTTTTTAACTTTTTACAAAATTAAATAATAGTATTATTGATGATGATTTGTCAAAATCATAATTTGGACTTTTTTTCCAAAATGTGAAGGGAATAATTTTTTTAACATGAAAGGTATAAATTTTTTTATATCACATTCAATAAATAATGATTTGGAAATTAATTTTAAAAATTCCTATATCATTTTTTGGAAAAAATATTTCATAATTTGTTTTTGAAATTTCTATATTTTATAAAGTGATTTTCAAAGTGGTGAGTGTATTTACATCAAGAATTTGTAGTGATATTGTAATGGTACATTATTTATCATCGAATACAACCCATGATTTTACTTTTGATATAATGGGAAAACGATCTAATGATATAATCCCTATTCATTATCAAGATGGTTTTTTATTATGATGAAAATGTGATTATGAATCCCATTCCTTGTACTTGTGTTATGCTTATGAAAATCATTTCTTTCCCTGTAGTTATACTATAATGGGTTTTTTACAAAACACATTTCATATATATGGGTTATTCTATAATTTATTCTTTATTATCTAGTGTTAAACATATATATTATTTCTATTATGTTATGGGTAATCCTGGAATTATATTTCCTTCATATTCATTTGGTTATGATGGAGAACTGTTGAGTAAATATATCACGCATGATCCTGATTTCACCTAAAAATTTTCAAACATAGTCCCCATTTCTTTATTATAAGATTAATAATGTGTCTAGTTTTATTGTACATGTATACACATGTGTACATGGCTTCCATGTCCATAATATAAATCATTGAAATAAAATTAATTTAATTATTTTTTTCATGGACATGGATTTTATGTCTTTAGGATTATGTTTATACATAGTTTTTATATCCATGTGACCATGAAATGGAGTTATTTCAATTCATTAACATAAATAATGAAGCAATTTTTATTTAAACAAGATCAAAAAATTATTCATAGATTTTCGTATCATTTAAATTTATTTATTCATCAATCAAGGATCATAATCATTGATTTATTTTATGATACATGTTTTAGGAACTACAATTTTTTGGTATAAACAAGGATGATTATCTATTTCATTCATTTAATGGTTTTCAAATGATAGGAAAATGTTAAGATACCCTTATGTTCAAGTTATGAATATTTGATAATTGATATCACCAATTTTTACACTTATTGAGAAATAAATGTTAAATTTTATTATGTTTCCATTCAATGGGTTTTGAATAATTTCTTTATGAAGGGTATGTATATATGAATATCTAAATGAGGAAATCATAGTGAGAGACTTTGAAGATAATTAATAAAATTATAAAATTATGTTTCTAATCTATAAGTACACTAAACGATTATGGTCCTATAGTTTTTTATTATGAAATTTACTGAATATTAATCTACAACATGAAATATTTATGTCAAAAAATCCCGGTTTTCTATAATAATACTGAAAAAAACATATTTTAACTTTTCAAACACATCATTAATGAACTGAATTAAGTATGAAAATGTTCTTATAGAGTGATTAGCAGTTGATAGTCCATCATTCAGATATCAAGAACCTAGAGATTGAGCATAATCATATTCTAGCATAAAATATTCAATTTTTTCAAAAGAATGATCACATAACATAGGATGTATTTTATATAATTTTTCATTATCAGGGAAACCCTATCATCTCACTAAATTTCCAATAGTTTTGAATTATGTTCTCCCTAAAAATATTCCATGGATAGAACATCAGTTAATTGAGATGTGTCATTAACTGGATCTTCTCTAGAAACACTATCAATGGAATCTCTAAGAAAATGTGGAATAGGTAATTGCATTATCAAATCCTCATAATTTTTCTTTAATTCATGAAATTATTGAGCTATTGTATAAGGATGCATTGGCTCAACTGATTATTTTATTATAAATTTAATTTAAGGTAAATACCATCTATCTTTGGAAGATAATCTCCATCACCATCATTTCCAACATCATCCGCCTTATTATATGGGTATTCATCTTTTTCCTATTTTTCATCAACAATCTTATTATAATCACCCAGAGTTGATACACCCATATTAAGGAAATGATTATTGCATGAGGATACCTTATTAGAAGTCGAGTAATAAATGGGTGGTTCTCCCATATCTCCAAAATAGGCAGAATCTCTAAAACAAACAGAACAATATCCATATCACTTTCTGAATTCGTATGATTTTTTCCAAAAAAAATGTACCATGGAACTCTCTCTAGTAAATAATAAAAAACTACTTTTACTAGATCATCACATAAAGAGAATTATTACCCTCTTTTATATTAAGCATGAACATAAAAATCTTGTGGATCATTATCTGCATATGATTCCTCTATCTCATAAATTCTCCTTCATCTAGAGACTGATACCCAAGTGTTCATTATATTCTATCATAATAATCTCTTATAGATTCCTTATATATATCAACATTATAATTTGATTAATCCTCATCATTGGATTACTCAACATCAATAATTTCATCTTATCCAAAAGAAGGTCCAATTTTATCACTTTTCCTCAAAAGTTGAGAAATATGGTTTAATTTTTCATTCTAATTATTCCCATAAGAAACTTAAATAATATTCAATTGTTTCAAGATGATCTTTATCATTTTAAAGAGGGTCTAATTTAGGTATACTCCACTCAAAAAAAATAGTCATATAAATACCAAATGGGGCCAAAATATTCATTTCCAATGAAGTATAAATAATCACGGATGTCAAAGGGTGTTAATTTGTGATGATGGGTTAGCTATGTCTTTTTTATTTTCCATCATGAAAAATGGAATTATTATATGAAAACCATCTACCATTAGCTATAAATCAAAAAAATATTTGTATCTTTTAGTGAATAAATATCCCTTCATTAGGTTGATATATTTCTAAATGAATGTTAATAAATCTTGCATTCTAGAATTATCTCATTTGAGACTCTTAATGAGAAATATTTTTCAACTGTTAGTTCCTCATTGAAATTTCCAATCATGAAATGAGAATGGTTCATTGGGTAATATCTCTAATATCATAATATTAACTAATATGAGGAAGATGTATGTAGTAATCATTGAATATTGAAGTAAAGTCACACTCTTTACCTTCTATAACTTTTCAGATCAAATCCTCATTATCTCATTCTTTGAAAAATGCATTCAAATAAAATTATAATACAAGATGAAAATGAAAATGTATATATTCATCTAAAATAAATGTGTACATTTATGATGTAAAATTACTACATAGTGTTAGGATATACTGGTTATCATCCACTCAATATAAAATTCTCATTCGCATATAACTTCATGAGAAATATGGTGTTTTATTCAAAGATTCCTATACTTGTTTGAAATTTTATTTTCACTCATGGACTATTTTGGATCCTTATCTCCAAAATAAATCTTCATCTTAACTAAGAAGATATTGACTCACAACATTGTAGTTAGATAGTCCAAACAAATTGAGAATGAATGTTCAAAAAATAAGGTATAGTTCAGGTCAAATGGAAACATGATGATTCTAGTTATTATTTGATAATTAAATCATTTCTGTATTTACTTCCTCTATAATAGTTGTGAAATAATATAAATCATTTAATATATTTATAAGTACATACATGAAACTTTATAAATATATAACTTAATCAAAAACATGATAAATGAAAAACCAATACATATATATATAATAAAAATATTTTTAAATTTGTTTTATAAATTTTAGACAATTTTTTTCATTCCAAATTTAGTTATGACATATATAATTATCTTATAAATCAATGGTTTTATAAATATAACTATAAGATTAATCTATATACCAATGAATTCATGATTTAAATTAATCTTTTGAAAAAGGAAACCCAATTAGTGATGTGTTATATCAATATGTTTTGTTCTTTAATGAGTTATAGGATTATTAGAAATGTAAATCACACATATATTGTCACAAATTATATTGAAATTTATAGGTTGATATCCATAGTCTAATAATATATGTTTAATACAAAAAAATATGTGCAAAATAACTACCTAAAACTATGTAGTCACCTCCATTAGTAAATAATGAAACAAAATATTATTTTTTACTACGCCATGAAATGAATGACTTCCCCAAAATACAAAAATGTTACAGTTGATATTTTTTTATCTATCAAACTACTAGAAAAATAGGAAAATTCAAAACTAACTAATTCAAAATCTTTTCCTTTTGGGTAAAATAATCAAAATTGGTGGTATTCCTGAGGTACGTTAAAATAAAATTAAGAAAACCTAAATGAGATTCAATATATTTTTCTTGAATAGGTGTTCACATAAACATACTAACCATAATATCATATCGAATTGATGTTAGGTAAATTAATAATTGATTCATTACTCTATAAATATTTTGATCTACTATATTTATAGTTTCATTAAGATCTATCATATAGCTTATAATCATTTGATCATCACTACATTTAGTGTCATCCAATCCAACATGTTTTAAAATAACAATTATGTATTTCAATTTATTTAATATCCTTCCTTATATATTTTGGAATATATGATATCTAATAAATTCTTTTTACTTATCCTTTAATATCAATTTAATTTAATTTTTTTTGTAAAATTAAAATAACAAGGTTTTTTTACTGATAAGAATAAAATATCACAAATATAGATTTATAATACTAGTATAAAAATTTAATTTATTTTTACAACAGTGCAGGATTAGTAAAAAATTATTTAAATCTACTTCAAATAAAAATGTTTTGAACCTCTCATACCAATATGTATGATATTTTTCAATCCATACAATGTTTTCTTATTAATATAAAAATATTTTTTGTAAAATGACTGTTTCAAAATATATAAAGCTTTTGTAAAAATAAATCCTCATAAAATACATCTATTTAAAAATGAAATATTGAAAACTATTTGATATACTTTTAAATAATGTTGTGAAGCATATTTAATATATTCTCTAATTGACACATGTGTAGATAATAATACATAGGATTCATTATTTCAAAATATCTTCATTTTGACAACACCTTATGTAAACAATCTATATTAGTCTCTCATTATTAATCCTATATCATTAAATATACTCTGAAAAACCTACATAGTTACAATGGTCATTAATTCCATCGGTATTTTTACTAGTTTCAAAACATTATTTCTCTCGTACTGATTCAATTCATCTGGAATTTTTATTACCTTTAATTCATCAACTATTATTTCTATTATGTACATAGGTTAAAGATTTGAAAAAGGAATGATGTATAAAATGATTTTTTGTTTTGGCTCTGGCCTGTATTTATATACCAAAATATCTAACAATTTAATGAATGTAATGGCCACTATGATTAGTAACAATTATATGGTTTGAATTATTTCAAACATTATTTTTTTTCTATAGTTTTTGGTTTAAACAGTTCCTAAAACATGGAAATTTTTTGATATAAATTTCAAAAGTTATATCACTCTGATTAACAATGATATCTATATTTTAGTCGTATCCTTACAGGTTTTTAAAAATACATTAGGTTTATTTGGTTCGATTTTATTTAGTTTTTCATGTCCATATTCCATATAAAATAATGTCATTTTATTGATTACAATGTCTGATATTCTGGATGAATAATAAAAAAAGAATATTGTGTCACTAATTTTTTGATGTAAATTTGAAAAAGAAACTACTTATTATTTAGTATAATATCTTTTAAACCAATACAATTAGTTAATTAACTTTTTATTTTATCCCATAGACAATTCATAAGGGATTTTTTTAATTGAACTAATAAGAACTCTATTAGTAATATTAAAACATATATTCATAACCTCTTCCCAGAAATTTATATGTAATTAATACTCAATGTGACTGGTCTAGGAAATTTATTAATGATATATGTTTCTCATTTTTTACTATCCCAGTCTATTGTGGGGAAATATGATAACATATTCTTTTTATTTTATACATATTGTGTGAATTTAAATTATATTTCATGTTTTTTTGAAATCCTGGCCATGATTACTTATTTTGGTCATAATTTCATTTCTGATTTTGTTTTTATTTATATTTCATACATTTTAAAATAAGAACATGATTTAATTTTATGAGATTCAACGAATATAGAGGTTTTTATAGATAATTATTCTACTAGAACAAAATAATATTTCAATTTATATAGGCTAGAAACTCTATAGGGTCCAAATTAATACAATTCATCCAACTCTATCGGATGAAAAGTTCATGATAGTATCTTTGGTTTAAAATAAATCTTTTGTTTCCTACATTTATTTCAAGAGTTAGAAGAAATTTATACTGCTAATTTTAGTTTAGGAAGATCATTGAATAATACTTTCTTAATTAGATTCACATGTGATTGTATCGTTCATTTTAAAAGTCACATATTCCAAAGACATGAATCTTTATTGATGGCACAAAATTATGGCATATGTTGATTAAAGAATGAAATTAAATCAAGATCATAAACATTTTCATTGTTTATGGTAGATAAAATTTAATAATTCTTGGAATTAATTTATTTGTAGGCATTATTTTCAAATTCAAAATGATACCCAACATCACATTTTTGATATATTATTCAAAGATAATATTCTAAACTATCTACAAAAAAAGTATTCTTAAATCCAAACAATACTATAATTACTAATTTTACCGTTCCAAATTATAAATCATTTGGTTTTCTCATAAATAGTGAGTTTTCCACCATCTACATTGATCACTCTCATAGTTTATGGTTTGTCCCCTATAATATGTCTAGCATATCCATTCTCTAGAAAACATATGTGATTACAGGTACACATCATGAATGTCTCCTAGAGTAATAGTATCTATGAAATGATGTTGATAACCAAATAATATCATTGGTAAAGACATATTAGTAATAGGATGCTTAGGAATCAAAATTTCAATTTCTTATTTTCTATAAATAGTCTTTAGAATTTTGGAAATAAAAAAGCTATTTGGTATATATGAATAATATTTATTTATCAAAATCGTAAAATATAAAATAATTATAATTTGTTTTTAATATAAATATTAAATTTTCTATTCTTTTAAAAAAACATAGTGTTATTATTGGGTGTGGTTTGATTGAAAATAATTATTATAAAACGTTTTCAACAGTTTTTAATTATATTTCGATCATATTTTAGTTATTAAAATTTATTTTCTAGTAAATTTTTCCTTTAATAAGTAGTTATTATTTTCATTTTCTATTGTAAATTTTGACATAAAGTGAGAAGAAGAAGAATACTTATTCATTTATCTCTTATATTTATCTTTCAACTCCATTAATGTTTCCTCCAACTTGGTAAAATAATAAAATAAGAACTCAATAATCTTGTTCTAATAAATTTTTTAATTAACATAATGATTTGAAACATGAACATGAGTTTTAAAAATAATATTTCATACCTCATATATATTTCTCATGAATCACATGTTATATCTATCGTTTTTATCTTCTATATTCGATTTAGAGTATATTGAACTATCTATAGAGGTTCTCCATGTGGATTTCATAGCCTTATTTTTATTATTCTCATTTTTCATTACAATACTTCTTCTTTTTTAGTTTATGCCATTAGGCCTTGATGTTTCTATTTTTTCCACTTGTAACAGATTACATCGTTAAATAGTTTTCATTTTTCAAATTTCAGTTTTTTATCAATAATCCATTTAAAATTAGTCCCTTTGATGAATTTATTATTTCTATTTATTTTTTGAATCACATTTACATATGATAAAGTTTCTCATCATTCTCTATATGTGATTTTTTATCACTCGAACACTCATCTTTAATCTTCTATATCAATTATTTCTTTAATATTTAAAAAAAAACTAATTTCCCTTTCTTTGTATATTAATCTCCTTTATTAAATTTTATTTCCTTCTCATATGTCATATTGTTCACATTATGGACCTTCGTTGGTAATTTTATGATATTTGAAGATTCACATATTGAAACAGAGGTCACTAACCACTATTCAGGTAACCATATGATATTTCATAGTACATGATCATTATCTACTATTATATTCCCAAGTGCATGATTTATATACTAAATCCCATTAAACCTAAGATACATATAAAAAATGTTTTATAATTATTCATCATTAATATTTCATAATCAATTGATATTTTATTAATCCATATCTATTTAACATTGCATGTTCCTTCATGATAAATAGCCAGTGTGTCCCATATTTCCCAAGTAGTATAAAAAAAATATTATATTAAATTTGGATTCTCATACTGAAAAAATATGATTCAATCATATATTTACAGTAATATTCTTATCGAACCTTAGTTCCATCGCTCAATTCTACTCCATGAGCTTCAGGTTGTTCATATTTGTCCTCACAAACTGTATATATATATAATCCAATTTTACTATATGAATTTTCAACTTGATTATTCATTGATAATAATTAGTTTCATTAAAATAATAATGACGATTTCTAATACTTCCTTCTATTATATTATTATAAATATATAGTAAAATTTATGATTAATATAAATTTTGAGACATTTTTATAAAACAAGATCACATAATTTTTTTTTATTCCATAGATAAAAAATGTTCTTCAGAGTGGAGAGATAAAAATGGGGGTTTTTAATTTTTTTTTCAAATGTTAATTTCAATTTAACAAAATGAAATTATAAATCCACTAATTTTTAAAATTTTACTAAAAAATTAATTTTTAAAATTTTATCTTTTCAAAATTCTTCCTAAAAGTTTTATAAAAAATCAGTTAAATCTTGGTTAAAAAACATTTAACATTGCAAAATTTATTTCTAATAAAAATAAATCAAAATATATATCCCAAATTTATATAAAAAACTAACTTTTATGTTTTTTGAATATTTTTTAAATATAGAAATATTTTTTTAAACTGAGTAATACAAAACATATTAAAACTGTGTGAAAAGAAACATGGGTTTTATTCTCAATCAAAGACCTTATCCTATCCTCATATAAATAACACACTATCAAGATAAATACAATAAAGATAATTGATCTTCATATTGTAATATTTAAAACAAATAAAATTACATACACAGTCAAGGCTAAAAAATCATCCTCGATAATTCTTCATGGGATAAATATATGGTAATTGTCTGAAGGTAGTATAAGACATAGAGAATATTCCACAATTAAATATGGGAGAAATATATAAATAAATAACACTGCTTTTTCATGAACTCTATTTTTAATATTGGGAACTATTTTTAAACTATAAATTGAAAACCACTCACATTGATGAAAATTAGTAAAATAAGGTATGAGAAAAGAAATAATTTGGGTTGGCAATGTATGTTGTTATGTTATTATATAGAATATTATTTTCTTATAATACTTATAATTATATTTATAATTGATGTGTAAATATGTTCAGATTTTATCTTGATGTTTTATCAAATACATGTCAGATAATGTTGTCATAGATGTTCAATAATAGAGTATAGTTTCATTTCCTTCCTTCATGAAAACTTCTAATGGATATATGTCACACATGAATGTATTTATCTATCTATATCTCTCTCTATTATATTGTGTTTATTTTTCATCCATATTTCATCCAATAAAAATCATAAAAATTTGTAAATATTATTTTCATAATTATCATCTATTAACCTTATACTTTGGTAATAAATTCAATCCTAATAAATTCTCTTAAATGATAGTTAATTATACAAATAAAATTTGTTTGATTATTTTATTTAATAGAATTATAATATAATTACAATATTTAGACAGGTTAATTTCATTATTTTCATGTCATCATTTATGATCACATCAATACATTATGGATTATTTGATTGTTTTATGGTTGATCACTAGAACCTAAAATCGATTATTATTATTTTATGAATTTTCACATGCGATCAACCATATTACACTCAGGGTCTATCAATGATTTTCCAATGATATAACTACAGAACATGATCAATTCACTTAGTCATGTGTTCAATTATATAAATTGTTAAATGTCTACATATTGTATTCATTTTATTTCATTTAGTCTTATCATTTCGTTCATGTTTTTTCAGCCAAAATTACTAGACTTTTATATATCTATTTGGCACGCAGTTGATCCATGCCATTTCGAAAAACCATTATCATTATGGTCACATGATATATAATGTGTGGTCATCTAGTTTTTACTTATGGTATCTTAGTTATTATAACATAAATTTAATTTGGTTTATGACCCTTTCATTTGTGTAACATACCTACCTAAATAATGAGGTCAGAGAAGGAGTACCATACAAACTCATGTGTATCTCTATGAAGTAAGGAGGCTACCGAATAACATGTCAAGGTATTGAGTGGAACCATGGGGATACTATACCCTCAATAAAATTCCACAGATAAAATAAATTACCAATATAATAAATAATGGCAGTACATATGGAAACATAAAGATGAATACATGATATAATTACTAAAAAAGATATATGGTAGAGTTAATGCTAGAGAATAAAGGCAGTAGTGGAAGTCCCACATGAACACCCTCCAATGATGACTGCCTCATCTAGATCCTCCTTCTCAAACATCCATCACTGGTCATTTTCCATTCACTAAGTCTCTTGTTATGAAGACTATAAGTGCAGCAAAATTCCCGATTAGGGTGTCTGTACAATACTCAGAATTACACCACCAACAAACCCTAACATCAGTGCATAAAATAAAATAGTTTATTTCTTGAATGTAAATAGGGTATATATATAAGAAAAAGATATCACCCTATTACCAAGAATATATTGGGTCCTCATAAACCAAATTAATCTAATTCGACACCATGATGGGAGAAACATACCTTCATTGAATAATGTCAGATAGAATATGAGTAACTAGCCAGAAAAATCGTATTTGTAGAATACCCCAAAATTTTTTTGAAACATTCCCACCAGTAGGGATAGCCCAAGTACATACCGAAAAATTTCAACCACATCCACCTCGATAGATAGTCGAGAGGCATGCCTAAAATCCCATATGAATACTAATGACAAACACATCACTCTAAGAGGATATCAAATAATCATGTGACAAATATCACTAGAAGGAATATCTTAATTTACATAGTGACCCTATTTATTGTATATTAAACATGGAGGATATTAACACACCTCTTAGATGTCTCACATCACATATAATTTTACCAAACATAATCCATATATCACATGGTATCCAATATTCCAAACATGCATGCTCAATTACATTATACAAGAATTCAACATATATAACACATAATTAAAATAATTGATCAATATCAGGTAAGGTCAAGTGGTATAATAATCTAAAAAATCCTTATAAAAGAAACACACACAAAAAGTCATTGTTAAACACAACCACACAACAAGTGTTCAATCATCAATCATCAGTCTCATAGAATTTTCAAACACACCAAATAGTCCTTCCAATTACCCATAATAAAATATATGATAAAAATCTAGGGGTTCCTACACATATTATTCACACTAGGATACACATATACAATCAGTCATGCCAGTAACCTATATTAAAAATATGATAATTTAATGGAATTATATTGGTTACAACCACATTCCAACAATCATGCCAATACCCTGTATTGAATATGAAATAATGTTAGGATATTCATACACATAAGAATCACAATAGATTATGTAAGAATGAAATAATTCGCGCTAATAACATATATAACGAATGGTCTAATGTCGAAGAATTATTTTGATATCAAACACACACTAACAATCATGTCAATACTCCATATAAAGCATTCTACAATGTCAATAGCTTCCAACCATATATACAATAATAGATGATGACAAGGGTTGAATTTTCAGTTTATCTTTCCCATAAAAAACACATTTCATTCATAATTAAAAATATTTTCCAAATTATTCTTTTAAAAAAGAACCCAACAACACTAAATAAGAATCACTCCGATAAATATCAGAGAAGATATTTGGGACTAAATTTTGGAGAAAAAATAGAACAATTGAGAGATAAAGAGAAGAGAAGGGTAAGGGAGAGGGAATGTTTGAGGGGTAAATTAGAATTCTTCCAATTCATTTAGCACCCATATTTCCCCCTTCATATTGTGATTATATTTTATATAAATTATTTTTATTATTATTTTATCAGTTAAAATAATTATAATTACTACAATTTATTATTGTTAATGGGGAATTGCATCCTCTACTCTCAGTACCCCCATGAATTGCATTTAAAAATTATATTTTATTTTTTATTCATCTTATTTTCATTTCCCAAACATATTAATATATATTTAATGTCATATATATATATATATATTTGTCCCACCCAAACACACCCAAATTGATATATATGCATACCCATGTGTGTATATATTCATATATATATATATATATATATATTCTAGCCACATATATATATACCCATGAGTGTGTATTTATATTATATCTTTATTTATACCCTCTAATACACACACACACATACACGTATATATGAAAAATATATATACTCAGACCTTACCTATAATAGTGTCTATTTTTTACCATATTAATAATTATTATTATAAAAAATATTATTATTATTTCACAATATTGAAATGATTATCATTCCACAATATGTTCCTTTAATACCCTATAATATTAAATAAATTGATACTAACCTCAGATTTTGATTTAATTGGAAAAATTAATAATATCACATGAATTAATTCTTATCCTAAATATTTCCACTGTAACATGCTTATTTATTATGGTAGTATATTTTCATTTTATCTTCTTGAAACAAATAATAATAATAATACATATAGAATTATTATTATTATTAATACCTTCCAAATAGTTTTTTTATATACAAATTATTATTAAACTTACATGTGATGTAAGCGAACAACAGACTCACACAAATATTATATAACCCCTAGGGTAAAACCAATATTTATGACCTAGTATTGGTATCATATTATACATCAAAAACTCAATTTTGGAGATATTTTATAATTTTTGGGAAAAAATATAAAAAATTATTAATAAAATTATCCTCACATGTGACCCTGTGAAATGTTTGATGCCTACAAATGTTATGCCTTTTAAAGGGTAAACCCCTCACCATGATCCTAACAGTGGAATAATATTTCTCATACTCTTCACCATTTGGTATATCTTCAAAATTTATCCAAAAAAACGTGCCTATGAAATACAATGTATTAAAAAAAATTTATTCAATCATCATTGAGGCTCTACTGGCCTTAGAATCTAAAAATAAGTCAGTTCCTAACTTCTAAATTTTCTTATTCAGTATTCCAAAGTGTTAATATGTATTTTATCCCTTTTATAAATCTGAAAAACATAATTATTTTAAAATTATATTTTAAACATAAATTTACCTATAATATATTAACAAAAGTAGGTTTTATATTGGTTGTGATAAATGGTATGAGAGACAATAAAAAACTAGATGTGCAGAGGCACTACCTAAGTTTGTGTCTTGGGTTCCATAATTTTTCATTCACTTCTATCATGTGATAAATTTAAAGAACATTCAATTATAAAATTATAAAAAATTTCATACTTTTCATGAAATTTAATTTAATTTTTAAAACATATAATGGAATAGAAATAACATAATCATTATTTTTTATTATTAAAATATGGAATGGTTAGATGAAGAAAACAGTAGTTATGGTGTAACTAATATACCTTGAATTATTATTTCATACAATATATTTTATCATGGAAACATTTCTTCCTTTCATTATCTTCCTTACATGGGGATACGATAGATATCCTACATAAAATTTTATTTTTTCAAAAACACGATCTACCACTTGAACTATAATATTTGTCATTTATATTAATATTTAATATCATAGGGTATTCACTATTTCTATCATATTACCTATATTTTTATTCAAGTCAGCTTTATTGGTGAGTTTTATTCTTTCATGAAAATGGATATATTTTTTGAATAATTTACATCCCCCATAATTATTTATTTACATCCAAAAAATTTTGTTTTATGTCTTATATAATCATTTATACGTGTAAATATAACTATTTTAATTCTCATAAAAACAATATATTAATTTTAACTTTTTTAAATATGATTTTTTCTTACACTTTTATGATGTTTTATTTCAACAACGATATATCAAAATTTTCAAATGAATTTTCCATCATTTAACTATATATGTTTTTATTTTAAAATTCACAATTTTATTGAGAGACTTTAAGTATTTTAAAATCCCAATTTTGGAATATTCAAGTTCAAAATAAGGAATTATCAATGTACATTCAGATATTATTTTTAAAAAAAATTAAACTGATGGTAACTTCTACATTTATATATTGGTAAACTAATTTTCTAAAATACTACATATTGTTCCCATCACTAATTTACTCTATATCTCCATATATTCTTTTACATTGGAAATTCATTATTATTATTAATGTTAAAAAGGTTCTTTCAAAATAATATTTTGGTTTGATTAAATTGTGGGTACTATCCAATAATAGTCCTTAGGTAAATTTATGTGATATCAACATGAAATGATATGAAACCAATATTTTTATTCTATGGTAACATTGTAATGTGTTAAATGATAACATTTTTCATTTCCATTGGGTTTCATGATATATTTAAAGAGTTTAATCGTATGAAACTCTCATTTTTTGATGTTGTATAGTGGATTTTATGTCCTGATATAATGTATCTATTGAGGATTAATATGTCATGGGACAAGGATGTTAATCATGGATAGTCTTTTTGTTAACAACATGAAGTGTGCAGCTTTTTTTTGTTCACATTAAAAAATGAGGGAATTTTTTTATTACAAACAAGAAGTGTGATAATTTTATTATAATGATAATATTATTGTTGTGAAATTTTATTTTTCAAAACATGATGTGTGGGAAAAGAAATTAACAACATGTAGCATGGAAATTTTTTTTGTTCAAAAGGTAAAAACTCTCCTATAATAATTTTGGTAACATGTTTCTAATGATGTTCCTATTTTATGTTTATTCTTATTATCAATTCATTAACTCAAGGATTATTTTTCTTAATTCTTTCTTATCCTATGTAATTTCAATACATTGGTCATGATTTATTATCACGAATTTTTGATTATAAGATTCTATGTATCATGATTTTACCCATATGGTCGTCATTATTTATCAATTATGCTTACTCATATAGATTAACTGATCTTACAACATTCATATGTTTTCCCCTGATTTTCAATATGAATATATCCAAAAAAAATATTTGGATCTAGTTTAATATAAATATGTTGAAATTTCATTATGTGTTGAAAAATATAACTTGTATACATCTAGTAACCCCAAAAGTAAAGCATTATATCACCTTGTTATGAGACTTCCTATGATATGTGTTATATTAAACATTGAATCATTGTATTATTTATCTACATTTATCATGGTTCTTTATAATTGGCATCAAATGACATTTTATTAACTATGTGTATTAATTTATGGAATAGTAGAGTGGACCCTATATATAAATCTAAGTATAATATAACATCCAAATATTTTGGTTTTGTAGATATTTTTTTAGGTTTAATGTAAATAAAATCCATGTATAGCTGCTGACTTGTGGATGTGTCTATGACACATATCCACCAAGAGGTAATCACCCTTAAAATAATTGTTTAATCCATGATTAAAGCATCTCGTTGATGTTTGATCAGTTGGGAAAAAAAACACACACTTCTATAGGATCCCAAGTGATATTCTACTATTATTTAACATATTTTTCATTAACCATTATAATATATTTTTTTATTATTTTTTTAGAGAATATAATATTGAAATTACCCTAGGTAATAAAAATTGAATTTTAGAGGATTATAGTATAGGGTAATGAACTTCATTAATGAATTATTAATAAATGTTCATAGATTTTAATTAATACGATTACTAATATATATGCCTAAAAATTATTTTTTGTTATGTAATGCTTGAAATATGTAAGAACTAATGCAGTGGCATCTTCGATTGATAATTTGGAGATTACTAAATGTACTACCAATTAGTAAGTTAGCCTATGAATGACCGCAACATTAATACACTCTATTCAAAGGATTAATTCATAAATGTTCTCATAATACTATATTAGAAGATAATTAGGCCCAGTATCATTTGGATATTCAGAAAAAAAACATCATAACATCAAACATGGGTACACCACTTTAAGTTAATGTTATTAAACATTCCCTTATATTCCATGGATCCTATAAAACAATATAAGATAAACTGAGGACAAACATAATAATATGGTGTGATATAAATCCTAGTAAGTGAATAATCAACTCATAGAAAAATTTTATTCCATAAATTCAAGTAAATTTTAATATTAAGGTATTATAAGATAAATGAGAATCATACATTTTAACATTGAATAATAATATATGGTCAAAACATAAATGGGACATGGGGTGTGGAAACAATATAAAACAATAAATAATAAATAGAAATCATGGATAACCTCAAATAAATCATAATGTAATTGGCTAATGATATCCTCAAATTCACTGAACATTGTTTTTCATGACATAAAAAACTACCATACACATTGTAGGGCTATATAATTTTCGCCCCAACTATCACAAAAATATCATGTCAATGCTTAAGGGTTCCAAATTGATCCTATAAGATAAATATATCATTCATCATATTCAATCCCATGATTATACAGTATAGGTTAAATACCTGGAATACCCCCAATAAATTTTGGATATGTAAATCTATTGAATATCATAGTATTAAAATGGTGATGGGTATTAAATACATAAGTGTTTGGCATGAAAAATAAAAGTGTAATTTTTTATAAATAATGAATTTAAATATGTATTCATTGAATCATTTAATTATAGTGAAAGTGGTCTCACATAAAGAGGTAATTATAAGTATATTATGAGTTTTTCTGGAAATATATCCCAGATTAAACTATTGGAAATATGGTCATAATATAAATATTGTAACTGATTTAAGGGGAGATGGAGAGGATCCATTCTCTTGATAGAACACCTCTGAAATCTTGGTAGTAGATTCTTAAAGATATTAAAAAATAATATGAGGGGCTTATACATTTAATGGAAGATAAAAATCATTCTAAAATGGTTAAATGTGAACATGAATGTGAAAATGGGGGAGTTTTTATAGATATATGGTGAATTGTTATTTATTAGATTTTAAACATTGTTTTTTGACTCTATGTGAAAATTTAATCAACTCCATAAACCATCGAAGGATTTTATTAAATGGTGTCTACCAATATGGAGTATGTTTCAATATTTTATAAACCTATGAACACAATTAATTAAAATAAAAATCATGGTTTTGTTGAAGTGAGTCATGTTCGTAAATAACTAATTTTAAAAACATATAATATAATATCAGTTTTAGAGGATTTTTTAACAGTTTAGAAAATTAAATAAATAACATTAAAAAATAATTATTTTAAATTGGAAAATAGGTTTACTCATGCATACTCTCTATATTATATATTATACCATCTTTTGGATTTTATGATTTCTAAATAAATATTTTATATTTCTACTGTATATACATTTTACTCAAAAATTGATTATCTTTGAAATATATGAAAAAATCACATTTATCTATTTTTAACAAGAATATATCAAATATGATATTTATTTTATTGAAATTATAATCTAAATATGAATATTTACACTATTAAATCATGAATCCCTATATGTAATTAAAAAATGTGTCTTATGAAAATAAATGTTTCTATACATAATAAAAATGACATTGGTTTTCATAAATCCAAATTTTAATTTATATTTGAATTTTTTTTATTTAAGGAAAAAATATTATATTAAAATAAAATATATTTAACGAATTATTGAATTCTACATTAGAGTGTTTGGATTGAAACTAAATATTTCCAAGAAAAAATTGTCTCATCATATCAAAATATAATTTTAATCCAATTCATTATTAAATTATTTTTTAATTTAGTAATAAAATTATAAATATATTCATTATTTTATTTAAATTATAAATATATTAAAAAAACAAACTATTTGGATCTAGACGCATAACCCCTACTTTTATAACTTAATCCCCTAAGGATAAGGTGTGTGGTTGTAAAAAATTTGTGGGGTGGTTCAGAAAACACAGTTTCATTTGTGATCTTTATTAGCTTGGAAATGTCCTATCAATAATATAATTAATTCCAAAATTATTGAATAATTTCATGGGATTAGGGAAGGTATATTCCAAGTGATTTCCTCTCCCTCGAAATCTCCAATATTTGGTCTTCATAGGGAATGACATTATTAATTGATGCCAACACATATCCTTAATATTTACAAATCATAATGATCAATATAATATTCTTTCATTATCAATTTATATGAATATAAATTTTCATTAAAATTAGAAATGATATAATTTATAATGGTCAAAATTAATGAAAAAGTTTTATATAACTATGTTACATAAGAAGGAATCTATTCACTTGAAAATATAATTTCATGGACAAATGTTCAGGTCATTATATTCTTCCCCCTTCAGAAATTAAAACCATTAAAGTTATTATTTCAGACACTAAAACGATGTTGATAATTTTGCTTCATTATCTCTTTTGGTTCCCATGTTGATTCATCAAACTTTTGGTTTAAATAAATCACTTTGAATATATGAGATTTTTTGTATCATAGAACATTGTCTTTATGATATAAGATCATCACTAATGTCTCCTCATGTGATATATAATTTTACAATGGTTCCACCTCTGGATTGATTACATGTTCATGTTTTGGTATGTGAAACCTAATGAATGATACAATGAATGCATCATGTAATTGAGATAAGTTCACTGGGAGTTGTAGTTGATTGCTCACAACATTGATGTAGACAATGATTTCAAAATGGCCAATGAATCATTGGATAAACATTCCATTCATCCAAAACCTCATGAATATATTACTTGGTGATATATTAAGGAACATAATATCTCCATCACTAAACATAAACTCTCACTAATGATTATATGCATATATTTTCTGTGAGTCATGGGTTGAATTAAGATGAAAGTGAATAGTTTGAACCTAAACTCTTCTTTTTTGGATAATAAAATTTAAAATCATCTCCCCCTCTAAATCATTATCCAAACATGTTGGACTTTGAAATATCATCCTATACAGTGCCTCATTGGGTTCCATTTGAATGCTATATTGAAAAATATTGATTTTTGATAAGTCCACTCTGGGAAGGTTTTAATCCTAACATCCTTAAAATTATGCTAATCATTGTCTCATTATATTATTTTAATCATAAATAGCCCCTTAAAACTAGACATCATTATCATGGTTATAAGATGAACTAAAACTGAATTTATTACCCAACCAATGTTTAATGCTTCTCTCTATGGGAATGTCCACCATGATGTGAAATAGTAGATAGTGTATATCCATAAAGTTTTATTACATCCCCTATGAATATCGTGGTTATTTTTAATGATAAATTATCCATGATATTAATGAAATGCACTGACATTATATGGTGATAAACAACCACCTATAATTTGATACTACATTTATATGAAATATGGTGTTCGATGATGAAATACTGGGGAATCTTTTACAATTTTCATATTGGTTTGGGTAATGTTTTCATAGTCAACTTTTACTTCTATGGTATGTAATCAATTTATGAATTATATGACATGATTTTTAAATATATATATTGAATTATTATATCAAAAAGATCATGATGCCTAGTTTTTTTTATTACAGAGATCGTAATACATAGAAAATAAGAAAAAACATGAAATCCTTTATTGTATTCGATATAATGAGATTATAAATCTATACGAGCTACTAAAACTATATAGGATAACCTGAGGAAATACATAATAAAATGGTAGGATAATAACACACAATGAGAATAAATTTGATAATGATGCATACAAAATTAGTCAAAGGTATAACATGATATCATAAAATAGAATTCTCATGAAAAATAAAATTGAAGAATAAGATAAAGAACATAGAATCATAAGATCTTACAAACTTATAATATGTTGTACAAATATATAATATGACATAAACATGAGTCATGGGTAACTACCTATACAATATCTCATAGTTTACAATGCCTAGTAATAGATTACATTTAATCCATAATGTCATACATAACATGTTGTCGGAAAAAAATTTAACCATATTAATTGGGGTATTATTTGGTTTTAAAATTCATTAGATGTATATGTTTATGAATTCCGAAAAAAAATTCAATTTTATGGCATGAAAAAAATACATTCTAATGGAAAGAATTCTCTAAAAGTTGATAAAAGAGCTTATAGAAAGTATTAACCCATATATGGAAGCTATGGTATAGTACATATATATGTGAGGGAATTATATATCAAATTTATATGTGTTAAATAACATTAAATATAAAGATAATTTGATTTATAGAGATAACATTCATTACCTAAAGAAATGGGTAATTTAGAGTCATCAAATACCTCAAGCCCTAAATTTAATATGTTCCCATTATCATAAAAATAATATAATTATGTTAATATTTTACAATCCTAAAAACAGTTTAATTTTTATTATTCAACCTATTTTATTTTATATCATTTTATCATTAATTACTTATTCAATTAATTTTTGTTAGACCTTTTGATGATATTTTTCTCATATGTCAAAAATGAAATCTGTTTGTTAATTATGTTAAAAAAATTAATAATTAATTATATCTAATAATGTTATCATGAAATAGTCATTATTTAAAAAACCTACATTTAAATCCAATAATGAAACATGGATATTAAAAATAATCTGTCTTGCAATCATGGAGATAGTAAGTTGTACGTACACATGAGTATTGTTTCTATTTTTAATAATCATGATATAAAGATGTTAAGAGATATTTTATAGTACCATGGATATAAATACAACATAAATAACATATTTATTCCTAATTTAAAAAAATTTCACCCATGTTATATGTTAATGAAAGCCATATCACATTTCATCTTGGCAGTGAAAATCCTCAAAATCACAAAAAGGGTGTTATCGTCATATAGTGAATGTAAATGTTAAAAATATATCATAAATTAATTTTACATATTGAAAAATATTTCATTAATATCATATATTTGTAAATATAATTCATCAAAAATATTTTTTATAGGATATAATAGAAATCTATTTACAACGATTTATGAGGGGATAGTCCTCCATGCATACAAATAGTGAATTAAATTTCTATTAGAAAGAAGAGGAGATGGATATTTTTTATTCAAAAAAAATTGAAATATTATTATATAGAATATATTGATATGATAATTTTATTTATGAATAATTTTAGAAGGATTAGGATGGAATAAATAAAACATAATCGATTAGTTAAGAATGATACCTCATCTTCTGACAACATCTTTAGGTTTCCACTAAGAGAATTTGTAGGTGGGTTTTCTAATAAAATGATGGAATCTATTGAATTGTAATTTAATCATTTTAGGTAATTATTATGGTTTTTTAAACGAAATATAATTTTAATTGTTAGAAAATATGGATATAAATTTACATTTTATAAGTGAGAAGGGGTGGTTATTTTTTTAAATAGCCAGAACTTTTAAGTAATGAGATGTCACTCTCATAGAATGTGATACTAAAATTGATAAATGACATAATAGATAGAATATAATGTCAATACACAACTCCAATAAATAAAATAATCATTTTTTATAAAAATTATTTCCTTTACATTTATGGTTACTCTCTTTTACCATTTTAGTTTTCAACATGATTGATATTTTTTACCTATGTAATTTTTCATATAAGACTCAAAAATAAAAAGATGATTATTAGAAAATTTGGAAAAAAATATTTATAAATATTAAAGCATTTTTGTATGATAAATATACTGTTTGTATGGGAAATTAATTTTAACACATGTGTAGGTAACATGTTGTCCCCATTTTAATATTAACTATTCTAATGAATTTTTAATTTTTTGAACTAATAATTTAGACAAAAAAATTATATTGGTATTATTACCTAATATATATTAATATTTAAAAATTGGAATTAATTTTATCAAATTAAGTTCCATTATGTTCAATATTTGTTTTATAATTATTCCCATAAAAAGTGTGGGAGAAGGCTATCCATAAAAATAAAATTCTCAAGAAATTGAATGTAAACTATTGATGAACTGAAAAGAAATAATCATTATGTGAATTAAAATATATATATATATATATAATAAATAAATTTCATTTAAAAATATCCTTACTATGGGTTTTTTTAATTATTTAAATGTATAAGCTTAATGCTTTTATGAATTCTTTGAAGAAAATCATGATTTAAGAATTAAAATAAAATTAGAAAAAAACCGTGATATTAAATGATAAAAATGAAGTTAGATTGATTATTAAAAATCAAATGGATAATATATTAATTTAATCCCTAATATTAATTATAATTCTACTACTAAATTACATTATTTAATGAAAAATAATTATATTATATGAGAAATCAATAATTTTCAATCTTCACTGAAATTCAATAATTTTAGAGAAATTGAAAAATAAAATACAATTTTAAATTTAATATAATGGTTTATATTTGGTTTCTGTTTAATATAATATATTTTTTAAATGTTATATATTTTATTTCTAACATTTTTTCAAAAAAAATCATGATTGAAGAAAGAATATTTTTTTCAATAGAAAAATTCTCTCATTCAAAAAGTAGTTCTTGTCTCCTATGAATTTCTCAAAACATTTATATTATCTAGGATATTTATAAATATTTAATAAAACTATTAATCATATTCATAAATTACAATTTAATTTCTAAATCATAAATCTCATATTTAAATAATAATTTTTTTATATTGTTTGGGTGTTGGAATATTTATATGGCATCGAACATATTTTAACAATTTAAAAACAATATATGACTTACTCTTACCACATAAATGAATTATTACCAAAAAATATTTTTACATAATAAGGTGAAAATATGTCATCGAACTTATTCATCATGGAATCCTCTCGTTCATGCGTCTCCTCTTTATATTTATGGTTGTATCATAGTACTTTGACAAGGTGATTTTAATTGTTTCATAAAATATTATATCTATAATCTATAATCATTAAGGGGTTTTCCACATAAGAGAGGTAGTTTTATAGTTTTATATCCTGAACATTTAGAACATGTGATGGATATTCTAGTTACATCCTTAATGGAATATAACATGTAGTTAAGAAAGGGTTGGTGGGAGTTGAAGTCGACAAGCCATAGATTTAATGAGATCAACATTCTCTAATGGGATGATGTGCATGGGGGGATGATAATTCCGTTATTCTTGAATAATAATACACCATTCCATCACTATATATGGATAAAAATTTTATAACTAACCTCAATCACCAAGTGTCACTGACAACAATCATCACAGATATTTTATATACTTTTACATATCCTGAGGGGTTTCTAAATGGTATTCATATTATCTAAAAACTACACCACCTTATCAAGAACATAAATAATTATTTCACTATCATCATCTAAACTGATAGGTGTTCCACATCTCTTACAATATCATGTTATATAATGATCCATTCATATTATTAGGTGAAAGCCATTATAATATATGAATTTTATCCAAGGAATATTTAGGTCGCATCCACCATTGAATTCCATAAAATATTCACAAAAAATATCTCCTGATTTATAAATAGTATTCTCATACTATACATCAGTTTAGAGGTGATAAGTGAAATATATGTTCAACATAGTATTTATATTATGTTTTAGATTATGTAGAACATGGTGTTAAATCATTAATCTCATTAAAATACAATATATTATGGTGTCTCTTGTATCCTAACTGCTCCTCTGATATATATATCCTTGCATGATTATCAAATATGGAGTCTTAAAAAATTATAGTACAGTGATTATAAATTTTACAATGATCTACCATAAACAATATGGCATTATTTCCACTTAATTTCATTGGAAGACTAGTAAAAATGTACTTTCTGATTTTTTTCCCCATTTCAATGTAGGGATGGGTAATGGTTGTATTCTACCCTTAGTCTTTTTCCTTTAATCCTTTAATTTATTATATACCAGAAAATTTGATGTATATTCCATGATCTCATTCTTTATAATATTCCAAAAATAGTGTTATTATAGAACTTGATACATATTTATGTTTTTTGGGTGGATGGGGAAGGCCCAGCTATATGCATCATTTAGTAGGTAAATCATTAAATAATTATTTGATGGTACACATATTCAAGAATTTTATCCTACAAAATTATTCATTAATCTTTACATGTGATGATTTTCATTTTTTTAAACATTTTTCCTTCTTCATAATATCCATATAATAATTTTGAAAATCCATTAACTTCCTTAAAAGGGGTTATTTATAATTCTTTTAAAATGGGAATTATGATTTTTCTTCCTTAATGATTCTCACCTTCATAAATTTAAAGTCATTAAATATTGGATACTGTTTTATTCTATTCAATGATAATGTTTCTAAATTCCTTACACTTAAAAGATATTCCACTTCGTTTGCTTTCCCATCGGGATAATGCATTGATATGTCCCCTTCCTTAGTCATCTATAACCATATTTACTATTTCATATTAAGATCTATATGTGTGAATATATATTTTTAGCTCTTAGAATATGGATATATTTCAAAATACTCTGTATAGAGACGATGAAAGTATGTTTTCAATTCTAAGATCTCTCCTTTCTACTCAAGATCATGTGTTATATTAATGTGTTCATGAAAACTCAAATGCATTATAGAATAGGATTTCACTTTTTTTTATTATGCATTAGTTTGATTCAAATGGCCTTCTATAAAGTAATAATATATACCACATAAATAGGACAACATGGTGAACCTTGAGGTATGGTTTTTTGATAATTTTCTTTTTCAATTCCATAAAGATCTCTTCAAATTCAATGGTTCTAGAAAAAATTACATCCGTCTAAATATTCTATGTTTGTATGTTTGAAAATATTGATAATGTTTCCATAATAATTAGAAATACCCATCTAGTCCATAGAATCAAAGGATATTAATTATTAATTTTTTCAGGGACAATCTAAAATTTTTATTGTCATTGATGGGTACATAGATATCCCTTTGATTGTTTTAATACTTTTGTAATAATGATACTTCCTTCATCCAGAATACCCATTTATTACAGATCACATATAACATCTCATTTCATAAATTCATTGTCACTATAATAAAATACATCTCATTATCCTCAAAGATTTTTTAGTATATAAGAATATTATCTACTACTAATACAACAATAATATTGAAGTAATATCTAAAACATTAGTAATTGATACCAGAAAAACTGTAATAGATTTACTAAGTCAAAAAGTAATTATTATTAACTCGCAGTGTCCATAAATTATTTGATAGGATTTTTTTGGAATATCTTTATTCTTCATGTTACTTGGTGATATCTAGTTTGAATTTCTACCTTATAAAAATCCATGTCTTGAATTAGTTAATCAAACAAGTCTCGTATCTATGAAATGTGTAATTTTTAATAATCATGAAATTTTTTTATCATTATAATAAATGTAGAGATAAATTAGCCCATCCTATTTCTAGATGAATGGTTGTGGCACACCCCATGGAGAATAACTAAAATATTTAAATCAGTTTTCTATATTTTATTATATCTTCATTTAAAATATTCAAAATAAATAGTCATTGTTCTATAAATATTATTCAACATGGATAGTGATCCACATACATGATTGATTTAGACCTGAACCTACTATTTGGGTGGAAGACCTGGAAACTCATAAGGGAGTACATCAGTCTATTACTCACAGTGGGCATGTCATTAATAATTAATATTTTTTTCTCAATCATTTTTCTGAGATATTTTTACTAATTAAAAAAGGATAACCATGATTGAAGACGTGAATCCCTAGAATATTCTTCATCCTTCACACAGTTGAACAAAATTTGAGGATGACTATGTATGTGTAGAGTGAAATCTCTCTCTTGACCATTGATTTATTATTTATATAAGGTCTATAAATCCATTCCCAGTATAGAATAAATGTTCGATAATATATGTATAAATATATTTTTTATAATATATAGTCAAAGAACATTTTCATGGAAGTAGTTATAAATATAGAATGAAAGATTTGGTAAACTTTCTATTCTCACAGATAGGTTTACCACCATGTTATTATGTGGTTTTTGAAAAGTTATAATCAAATTTTAATATATTAATTTATTCATAGAACCATAATCAAGTTGTAAATTTTCTATTCTTGAATGAATTGCTAACTTATAAGTCACCACAAAATTTCTAGGTTCCGATAATTTAGTTTTGATAGAATATATCATTATTTTCTGGGCTATAAAGATTATTGGAACTTATTTTCCCTCACCACCCATGGCTTTGGGAAATGGTACAATTAATTTTTATGTTTCTTTTAGTTGAAACAGAACACCACAAGCTAGTTTTTGATCTAAATATTCTTATGTTATCTCATATTAGAGGTTGTATTCTTTTACCATCAGTAACTATTAACCTAATTCCCATCTATTTCCGTATATGAAACCTCTTCTTGTATCCTTGAGGATGTTTATAGGTTTCTTCTTCCCACAACTGTGGCCTGTTATCACGAACCAACCTGAGTCAACCCTGAACTGGTCACCCAGGCCAGCCTGTGACAAGTCCCGAGAGGTGTTCCTGATCCTCCCGGGATGGATACAAGCACCAAGGGCATCAATATAGTACACAAGGGAATGATTTCCCCCATATATAAACAATCAAAAAAACAACGGGAAGAAATGGACAGCCTAAAATACAATTATATACAAATTGAACTGAACATTATTTGCACAGGAAACTGAATGCACAACTAAACCAAAAATGCAACTAACCAAACCAGTTAACCAACTAACTCCATATGACCCTGCTGGTCACTGTCCAACAAAATGATCAGAAGTCGCCCAAGGCGATCAAACTCGAGTTGAAACCTGCACAAGGGCTAAAAACAGAAGAAGACTATAGGCGTGAGTATTAAAACACAGTAGGTTATCCCGATATTCTATTCCCAATGAACTTCCTTTAAAATAAAAGAAACATCAATTTATAGTTTTAAATACAAGATATAAACGTATGTTTTTTCAAATGAGGTTCCATGTTATAATAATTATCAGACAAAAACATGCATGTTTAATAAACAACAATGCAAGTAAAAATTATTCAAAGAGGTGAAACTTCAAAATGAAAATAGTTTTCAAGAGGGATGCTTCAAAGAATGTACACTTTTAAATAAATAACACACACTATTGAATTTACCAACCAAACACACCGTATGTCAATGTTGAGTACAAAATAGCAAATGAGCACTAGTCACGGGAACATCCCTAGGTACTAGTTACTTGTGAGCCCCAGGTACCTCGTATCTCGATGAAAGTAACCATAATAAATATTTTTTTCATGCACACGAGCCACTATTAGGAAGATATCCATAACCTAGTGGTCCCCCAACATCATCTTCATCTTATTTTAGTTAGTGTTGTCATTGTCAAACTTGCTACGTGAAACAGGGGAGAAAACCCACAGGATCAGTAGCATACAAGTATACGTCCACCAACCTAGATACCTGGGATTCCCTTTAGTGCTCAATCAAGTCAAAAATATTATCAAATACACATTTCACATCAAAATTCCATTCACAAACCATAAACACACAAATATCCCACAAACGTTCTTCACATTTCTTTCATGAATCAACAAACCACTAAATATTTTCGTAAAACAATTTCAAGGAGCGTATTGAGGCTTTTCACATAAAACATATTCAAAGACACTCTTTCAATTATAAAAACATATCAAAACCAAACCAACCCATATTTTTCAGCCCTAACAACATTTAATAAAATCATTTCATGGACCATAAAATAATCCCAATTGACACAACTTGGTATATACAAGTAAAACACGCATTCTTCATTTTTAGGAAAGGCCAAACAGGCCTGTAAACATTTTCTCAAAACTAAAATTTGACAAAGATAAGAATTTAAATATTATTAAGTAGGTATTTACAGAACATTTAAATAATAAAACCACATTCATAAAATCCATTAAAACACTCAGGTGACATATTCAAAACACAACCATTTTAATAAGAATGTGAAACGAGCCATTTTCTGGAAACTCGGGCCAAACCATGTTGTAAACAAAAAACCATTTGTTTGTAAAATAAAATAAAAATTCTAATGCCATAAAAGGATCCCAAAATAATTTTATTACATCCTACCAATATATTTATTAATTCAAACAAATTATTTTAAATTGCAGTAGACATATAAAAGCCAACCGACAATTTTCCCAACACATGGCATGCACTATTTAAAAAAAACAACTAGTGTTAAGCAATTAAAAAGGGATAATACAACATTTTCAGGAAATTATATTATTCATACTACTGAGACATATTCAAAATAACATAAACCAAGTGCCAAATCTCATGGAATAATTTATCAAATAAGAGGAGTGCACATTTATACCAAAACAATTATATTTTTAACAAAATAAGTCACAAAACATAATTTGCACACCAAAACTTTATAAACAAAGTTTCACATAAGAAAATATCATATAAATAAGGTTATAAAAGAATAAAAATGATGAATCTTAAATGATAAATGTCTGTTCAAGGGATATCCTACCTCAAATCTTTGGCGTAACGGAAACACACACATGAAATCACCCGTCACGGGTTTATAAACCCTAAAACTATGAATACTAGACCTAAATGAATATAAAATCCATAAAAAACCATGGGATAACATAACCCTAGGTATATCATGACTAGGGGATATTATAAAACCAAGAAATATTGAAAGGAGGAAGAAGGGGGAGGATAAAGGAGATGGAAGCTCACAATTTCGACTAGAAACTCTTCGTATTCCATTAGATCTGTAACCGTAGAGAAAGGGTAATGTGATGAAACTTCTTTTAGAGGATCCTAAGGTCTGGTAGAACAAGGTAAATAAAGTTTTTTGGAAAAATATCACTAAATTAATGAACTATGTATAAAACTATTTACCTTATCAATTCTGGGAGATTTGATGTATCCTGAGAACATTCGCCTTAATCCGAGACACATATGATCCCCAAATAGGGTAAATATATTTTGGGGGTGAATATAGGGTTATTGTATTTGATGGGGATGTATAATAACCTACAAATATTAAATATTTAATTATATATAAAATAATAAAATTATTTTTTAAAACTGGAAATGGGCTCATGGGCTGGCCCAATGCCTAAATAAGTAACCCAATTTGACCATGATTATGAATTTATATGGGGTCCAAAAAGGTTATTAAAGTTTTAAAGTATAAGTATAATCCATGTGGGAAGTGGAATGGGTAAAAAATGTTGAAAAACAAATGATTTATAAAAGAATCAAATTTGTTTTTTAAAACTAGAAATGGGCTCACGGTTGGCCCCAATCATGAAGTAACCACCCTTTCTTAAATAACTCCTAAACAAGAAATCGGGAACCCAAATTAGGGTGATTAGACATATATGAAACTTCAAAACTCAAGATTCATCTAAAAAAATACCCATGAAATGGATCGAAATTTCCAATGGACCAGATCTAAACAATGACAAAAAAACTGGGTGTGACAATTCTCCCCTCCAATAAAGCTTTCGGCCCCCGGAAAGCCATAACACTTTCTAGATGAAAAATAAAAACCTAAGGATTACCTATCAACAAGATCCATCCTCTCAAGAAAATAAAATATCATCAACCATCAATGTATATTAAGCCTCCAACTCAAAAAAACACACTACTCAGAACTACTTCTGGAAAATCATTGGAAATATCACGCCACCACCTCCACAATAAAGCAAAGAACCCGATTGTTGGGTCTTCTCCCAATGAACCCAAATCTTCCAGGGGAGTCCATAATGGACTCCCCACCATTAAGAAACAACTATCACTAGAAATGTTCTTAGGATGAAAATCCATGAGACCAATGGCGGGTCTCCCCACCATTAGAAACCAACTAGCAACGAACAGACAAGAATTCAACATAAGATATAATTGGGCCTCACTCATACAATCCCAACAAAACAATCCTACATAAACCTACAATACCATGCTAATAGGGTTACAACATGAACTTATAAACCACCCACTCCCAAATGGAGGGGACAAGAACATGGCCAACACTTTCCCCACAGATTTGGACCCCCACCACTCGGGGATGAGAGGGACGGGGACCCAATAATTTGTCCACTGAAACCACAAAAGAAACAAATAAAATAACCAAAACTCTCCACCTACGAATAGTTAACACCAAGACTGCACCTGATTTTCACAAGCGGTCCACACAGGGACATTGATTGAAAACCCAAACCCATGAAGGCATAACTATAGACACTGTGTGAGGGGTAAGTCAACCATGCTTGTTGCGACAATGGGAAATTCAAAGAAATTAAGAACCAAAACATTGAAATAGAAACTAACATTCCAATATATAGGAGGCATGATCCTAATCAAGCACTCCACACCTCTGTCGATTTCCTGATTGCATGAAAAGTTTCACTCCGAGGCCTATGGCTGGAGCCCTAATTCATGAGGCATCTGATGCACCTCAGTTAGGTGATAAGGATCACACCACTCAAAAAAACTCAATTGCTCACAAAGAAACCTTCATATAAATAGGACCTCAAAGATACATTTCAAAATTTTGTCTCACTCTGAACGAGTGCTAGAATGGACAAGGAATACGGTGAAACACATCAGCATCACTGAACACAACTGTTATGTCCAAAAGAATTATCACGACCTAGAAGCACTTTTAATTGATCCCAAACAACTCTATATTCCAACAAATAGGTTGAGGAATCATCCAAATAGGTGGATTTAACATTTTAAATGAATCCTTAGGTTGATCAGCAACAAATATTTCGAACAAAGAACTATACATGGCCACATCACAACATCAAACACATCTTTAGGAACCCAAAGAACATTACTCAAAAACCGAGCCACCAATGAGATCTCATCTCAAAATAAAACAATATTACGACTTCAAGATAACAAGGAAGATTACTAAATAAACAACTCTTCTATGATCTAGAAAAATCAAGCCACATAACCATTGGTTTCAAAAAAAGGCCACAATTTTTCAGCTCAAAACACTTTTGAAAAACAATCTAACTTGGTGGGTTTCCACATTCACCAATGGTGTTTCATCAAGTATCACCCATATGCACATTTCCATTCCACTCCAGGCACCCAACCCCCATGCCATATAGGCCATCCTTCCAGATATAAATAAATCCATTTATGTGAGCACCCATGAAAACACCAATGGCTAAAACAAAACAACATCATTCCAAAAAAACAATTACCTTCAAAATGAACACCAACCACCAAGTAAAAAACCCTTTTCATATTTCAAAAAAAACCACAATTCATTAAGAATGATTTTCTTAAAAACCTACCCTTTGTCATTTTTATCAAATTTTAAAATAACCAATCCACTCCAAACAACCCCTTCCCATTTTTTTTAAAATTCAGCAAGGTATATTTTCATAATCCTAGGTCCATTAAGACCAATACCCTTTCTAGGAAAACACCAACTGATCAAAACCATTATATAAAACTAATTTATCAAATTAAAAAACTTTTTTACATCATAAAATATCCCATTTAAAACCAAGATCCAGAATCACATTAAAATGATTCACAATTTCAACACATTTTATTCCAACAAACCACAAGATTAGATTGTGGATAATCCAATCCCGTTAAATAATTTCCACTTCACTATAAATTTTTTTCCACAAAAACACAACCTTCAAAAAGCATTCTTATATGTAATTTTTGAAAAGCCCCCTTTTCACTTTTCAAAATCTAATCCTTCCTTTAAAACCCATTTCCACAATTCTCACACAAGGATTTTAAAAACAAAAATTTGGAATTCAAGTAAGGTTCACGAGACCAAAAAAGGAACTAGTGTCGGTGGGTAACATGGCCATATGGTTGGCGGCCATATGTCAAACACAACACCCACACAGAGAGACTTATTATGACCATTACCCAACTCCACTTGGCCTGCCAGGCCCTGCGATCTCACAGAGTCCAGTAGTCAGACTCCCCTTGTCATATCCCAACACCAAACAATCAACAAGAATAAAGGACACTAATAAAACCAGACTTCCCATGGAGACCCAAGGATTAAAACGATAAAGATTTAGCGACGCTCTTCCTGCACTTACCCCTCATGTCCCAAATGTCCTACTCCATCTACCATGACATCCATAAAATAACAACGGCGCTCTAAAAAGAATAGTCTACTGAGATCCGACCTCCTCTGATACCATTTTGTCACAAACCATCCCGATTCAACCCTAAACTAGTCACCCACGCCAGCCCATGACAAGTCTCGAGAGGCGTTGCCGATCCTCCTGGGATGGAGATAAGCACCAACGGAGTCAATAGAGTACACAAGGGAACGATTTTTCCCATATATAAAAAATAGAACAATCAGCAGAAAGAAATGGACAGCCCAAAATACATTTATATAAAAATTAAACTGAACATTATTTGCACAAGAAAATGAAATTACATCTAAACCGAAAACACAAGTAACCAAATAAGTTAACCAAATAACTCCATGAGACCCTGCTAGTAACTCTCCAAAAAAATTATCACACGTCTTCCAATGCAATCAAACTCGATCTAAAACCTCCACAAGGGATAAAAATAGAAGAAGACTATAGGCGTGAGTATTAAAACCTAGTAGGTTAGCCTGATATTCTATTCCCAATGCACTTCATTTAAAATAAAAGAAACATAAATTTATAGTTTTAAATACAAGATACAAAAGTATGTTTTTCAAATGAGGATCGATGCTATAATAATTATCAGACAAAAACATGGTTGTTTAATAAACAACAATGCACGTAACAATTTTTCAAAGAGGTGCAACGTCAAAATGAAAATAGTTTTCAAGAGGGATGCTTCAAAGAATTTACAATTTTAAATAAATAACACACACTACTGAATTTACCAACCAAACACACCATATGATGATTATGAGTACAAAATATCCAATGAGCACTAGTCACAGGAACACCCCTAGGTACTAGTTAGTTGTGAGCCCCAGGTACCTCGTATCTCGGTGAAAGAAACCATAATAAATATCTGTTCTCATTCGCACGAGCCACTAGTAGAGAGAATACCCATAAACTAGTGGTCCCCCAACATCATCATCATCATAGTTTAGTTAGTGTTTTCATCGTCAAACATGCTACGTGAATCAAGGGTCAAACCCCAAAGGATCACAAGCATTCTAGTACACGTCCGCCCACCTAGATACCTGAGATTCCCTTTAGTGCTCAATCAAGTTACACATATTATCAAATACACATTTTACATCAAAAGTCCATTCCAAACCCATAAACACACAAAAATACAACAAACTTTCTTCACATTTCTTTCATTAATCAACAAACCACTAAATATTTTCGTAAAACATGTTCAAGGAGTGTATTGAGGCTTTGCACATAAAACTTATTCAAAAACACACTTTCAATTATACAAACACATCAAAACCAAACCAATACATATTTTCCAAACCTATCAAAATTTAATAAAATCATTTCATGGACCATAAAATAGTCTCAATTGACACAACATGGTATATACAAGTAAAACACTCATTCATCATTTTTAAGAAAGGCCAAATGGGCCTTTAAACATTTTCTCAAAACTAACATTTAAAAAATTTATGCATTTAAATATTATTAAGGAGGTGTGTACGCACTATTTAAAGAATAAAAACACATTCATAAAATCACTTAAAACATTCAGGTTACATATTCAAAACACAACCATTTTTATAAGAATGTGAAATATGCCATTTTCTTGCAACTCGGGCCAAAACATGTTGTAAACAAAAAACCATTTGTTTGTAAAAGAAAATCCAAATTTGAATTCCATTAAAATTCCAAAAATTATTTTCTTACATGCTTCCAATATATTTATAAATCGAAACAACGTTTTTTAAATTGCAGTAGACACATAAAAGCCAACCGAGCAATTTACCAAACACATGGCATGCACTCTTTAAAAAAACTTGTGTTAAGCACTTAAAAATGGATAATACACCATTTCCATGCCATAAAGTTATTAAATCTGCTGATATATATTCAAAATATGATAAACAAAGTGTGAAATATCTTGGAATAATTTATCAAATAAGAGGAGTGCACATTTATACCAAAACAACAATATTTTTTACAAAATAAGTCACAAAACATAATTTGCACACAAAAACTATAGAACCAAAGTTTCACAGCAGTAAATATAATATAAATAAGGTTATAAAATAATTAAAATGTTGAAACTTAAATGATAAAAGGTTTGTGCAAGGGATATCCTACCTCAAATCCTTGCTGTAACGGAAACGCACACCCGAAATCACACGTTGCAGATTTATAAACCATAAAACTATGAAGACCAGACGTAAATGAATATAAAATTCATCAAAAACCATGGGATAACAGAACCCTAGGTCTATCATGACTATGGGAGATTATAAAACCAATAAATAATGAAAGGAGGAAGAAGGGGGAGGATAAAAGAGATGGAATCTCACCGTTTCCACTTGAAACTCTTTGTATTCTATTAGATCTGCAACCCTAGAGAAATGTTAATGGGATTAAACTTCATAGAGAGGCTCCTATGGTCTTGAAGAACCAGGTAAAGAAAATTTGTGGGAAAAAAGATCACGAATTGAATGAGTTATGTATAAAATGATTTACCATATCAATTCTGGGAAATTTGAGGTATCATGAGAATATTAGCCCTAATCTGCGACCCATATGAGAACTAAAGAGGGTAAATCGATTTTGGGGTTGAATATAGGGTTATTGTATTCGTGGGGTAGGTGGAATAACCTAAAAATATTAAATATTTAATTATATATAAAATAATAAATTTATATTTTTTAAACTGGAAATGGGCCCATGGCATGGCCCAATTGCTAAATAAGTAACTCAATTTCACTATGATTGTGAATTTATATGGGGTCCAAAAAGGGTATGAATGTTTTAAAGTATCAGTAGAGGATAATTGGGAAGTGTAATGGGTAAAAAATGTTGAAAAAAAAACTGATTTATAAAAGAAAAAAATTTGGTTTTTAAAACTGGAAATGGGCTCACGGTTGGCCCAAATCATGAAGTAATAACCCTTTATTCAAAAACTCCTAAAGAAGCAATGGGGAACCCAAATTAGGGACATTAGACATATATGAAACTTAAAAACTAAAGATTCAGCTAAAAAAATAACCATTAAAAATATCGTGATTTCTAATGGACGTGAACAAAACAAAGACAAAAAAACCGGGTGTGACAATTCTCCCCAACATTAAAGCTTTCCGCCCCCGGAAAGCAGTAACACTTTCCAGATAAAAAATAAAAACCTAAGTATTACCTATCAACATGATCCATCCTCTCAATAAAATGAAATATCATCAACCATTAATGGATTTTAAGCCTCTAGCTCAAAAAAACACACTACTCAGAACCACTTTCGGAAAATCATTTGAAATATCAAGCCACCACCTCCACAACCAAGACAAGAACCCGATTATTGGGTCTTCTCCCAATGAACTCAAACATCACCTAAACTAAATAGAACTAAAAAAACCAAATATTATAGGGGATTCCAGAATGGACACCCCACTATTAAGAAACAACAAGCTCTAGAAACGTTCTTAGGATGAAAATCCATGAGACCCATAGTGAGTCTCCCCCCCCCATTAGAAACCAACTAGCAATGAATAGACAAGATTTCAACATGAGCTAGAATTGGGCCTCAATCACACAATCCCAACAGAACAATCCTACAAAAACCTAAAATAATAAGTTAATAGGGTTACAAAGTGAACATATAAACCACCCACTCCCGAATGGAGGGGACAAGAACTTGGCCAACACTTTCAGCACAGATCTGGACCCCCACCACTCGGGGATGAGAGGGAAGGGGACCCAATAATTTTGCCATTGAAACCACAAAAGAAACAAAAAAACAACCCAAAACACTCCACCAACAAATAGATAACACCAATACTGCACCTAATTTTCCCAGGCGGTCCACACAGGGACATTGATTGAAAATCCACATCCATGAAGGCATAACCATAGAAACTATGTGAGGGGTAAGTCTACCATGCTTGTTGCGACAAAGGGAAATTCAGAGAAATGAGGAACCAAAACATTCACAAAGAAAGTAACTTACCAAAACATAGGAGGCATGATCCTAGTCGAGCACTCCACACCTATATCAATTTCTTGACTGTGTGAAAAGCTTCACTCCGAGGCCTATGGCTGGAGCCCTGATTCTTGAAGCATCTGTTGCACTGCAGTCAGGTGATAAGGATCACACCACTCAAAAAAACTCACTTTCTCACCAAAAAATACCTTAATCTAAATATGAACTCATAGATACATATCATAATTCTATCTCACTCCGAACGAGGGGCAGAATGGACAAGGAATAAAGTGAAACACATCAACATCACTGAACACAACTGATATGTCCAAAAGAATGTCATGACCTAGAAGCACTTTTAATCGATCCCAAACAACTCTCTATTCCAACAAATAGTTTGAGGCATCATCCAAAGAGGTGGATTTAAAATTTGAAATGAATCCTTAGGTTGATAAGTAGGAAGGATTTCCAGCAGAGAACTATACATGGCCACATCACAAAATCAAACACATCTTTTGGAACCCAATGAACATTACTCAAAAATCGAGCCACCAACAAGATCTCATCTCATGATACAACAATATTATGACTTATAGATCACAAGGAAGCTTACTGAATAAACAACTCTTCTAATACATAGAAAAATCAAGACACATAACCATTGGTTTCAAAAAAAAGGCCACAATTTTTCAGCTCAAAACACTTTTGAAAAACAAACTAACTTGGTGGGTTCCAACATTCACCAATGGTGTTTCATCAAGTCTCACCCATATGCCCATTTCCATGCCACCCCGGGCACCCAAACACTATTCCATATAGGCCATCCTTCTAGATATAAATAAAACAATGCATGTGATCACCCATGAAAACACAAAATGCTAAAACAAAACAACATCATTCCAAAACAAAATTACCTTCAAAAGTAACCCCAACCACCAAGTCAAAAACCCTTTTCATATTTCACAAAAAATAACCACAATTTATTAAGAACCATTTTCTTAAAAACCTACACCTTTTTATTTTTAACAAATTATAAAATAACCAATCTACTCCAAACAACCCCTTCCCATTTTTCTAAAATTCAGCAAGATATATTTTCATAATCCGAGGTCCATTGAGACCAATACCGTTTCTAGGAAAACACCAACCGATCAAAACCAATTTTCAAAACTAATTTATCCAATTCAAAAACTTTTTAACATCCCAAAATACCCCATTTAAAACAAAGATCCAGAATCACCTTAAAATGATTCACAATTTCAAAAAAATTTATTCCAACAAACCACAAGTTTATATTATTGATAATCCAATCACATTAAATCATTTCCACTTCCCTCTTATTTTTTTTAACAAAAACACAACCTTCCAAAACCATTCTTATATTTAATTTTTGAAAACCACCTTTTTCACTTTTCAAAATCTAATCCTTCCTTTAAAACCAATTTCCACAATTATCACACAAGGATTTTAAAAACAAAAAATTAGAATTCAAGAAAGGTTCAAGAGACCCCAAAAAAGAAACTAGTGTCGGTGGGTGACATGACCATTTGGTTGGCGGCCATATGTCAAACACAAAACCAACCCAAAGAGTCTTATTAGGACCATTCCCCTGCTCTACATGGCTTTCCAGCCCCTGTGAGCTCATGGAGGCCATTAGTCAGACTCCCCTTGTCATATCCCAATACCAAACAATCAATAAGAACAAAGGACACTAATAAAACCAGACTTCCCATGAAAACCTAAGGATTAGAACAAGAAAGAGTTCGTGAAGCTCTTCCTGCACTTACCCCTAAAGACCCAACAATCCTACTCCATCTACCTTGACATCCACAAAATAACAAGGGCACTCTAAAAAGAATGTTTTGCTAAGAGCTAACCTCATCTGATACCATTTTGTCATGAACCAGCCCGAGTCAACCCTGAACCGGTCACCCAGGCCAACCCGCGACAAGTCCCGAGAGGCATTCCCGATCCTCTTGGGATGGCGACAAGCACCAAGGACACAAATAGAGTACACACGGGAACAATTTCTCCCATATATAAACAATCAAACAAACAGTAGAAATAAATGGACATCCAAAAATACATTTATATAAAAATTAAACTGAACATTATTTTCACAAGAAACTAAAATTACAATAATACTAGAAACAAAACTAAAAAAACCAGTAAACCAACTAGCTCCATGGGACCCCGCTGGTCACTCTCCTTCAGAATGATCACATTTCACCCAAGGTGATCAAACTCGAGATGAAACATGTACAAGGACTACAAATAGAAGGAGACTATAGGCGTGAGTAGTAAAACTCAATAGTTTAGCCCGATATTCTATTCCCAATGCAATTCCTTTAAAATAAAAGAAACACCAATTTATAGTTTTAAATACAAGATATAAAAGAATGTTTTTTAAAAGAGGTTACATGCTATAATAATTATCAGACAAAAACATGCTTGTTTAATAAACAACAATGCAAGTAACAATTTTTCAAATAGGTGCAACTTCAAAATGAAAATAGTTTTCAAGAGGGATGCTTCCAAGATTGTACACTTTTAAATAAATAACACACACTATTGAATTTACCAACCAAACACACTATATGCTGATGGTGAGTAAAAAATATCCAATGAGCACTAGTCACAGGAACACCCCTAGGAACTAGTTTGTTGTGAGCCCCAGGTACCTCATATCTCAGTGAAAGTAACCATAATAAATATCTGTTCTCGTGAACACGAGCCACTAGTAGGGAGAATACCCATAACCTAGTTTTCCCCCAACATCATCATTACCATAGTTTAGTTACTGTTTTCATTGTCAAACTTGCTACGTGAAACAGGGGCCAAACCCCACAGGATCACTAGCATACTAGTACACGTCTACCCACCTAGATACCCGGGATTCCCTTTAGTTCTCAATCAAGTTAAAAATATTATCGAATACACATTTCACATCAAAAGTCCATTTCCAAACCATAAACAAACAAACATCCCACACACTTTCTTCACATTTCTTTCACGAATCAACAAACCACTAAATTTTTTCATAAAATAATTTCAAGGAGTGTATTGAGGCTTTGCACATAAAACATATTCAAAAACACTCTCTTAATTATTAAAACACATCAAAAACAAAACAAAACATATTTTTCAGACCTAAAAACATTTAATAAAATTATTTCATGGACCATAAAAAATCCCTATTAACACAACTTGTTATATACATGTAAAAAACTCATTCTTCATTTTGTTGAAAAGGCCAAATATGCCTTTAAACATTTTATCAAAACTAACATTTGACAAATTTATGAATTTAAATATTATTAAGGAGGTGTTTACACACCATTTAAAGAATAAAACTACTTTTATAAAATCCATTAAAACACTCAGGTGACATATTCAAAACACAACCATTTTTATAATAATGCGAAATGGGCCATTTTCTGGAAACTCGGGCCAAAACATGTTGTAAAAAAACCATTTGTTTGTAAAATAAAATCCAAATTTCAAATCCATAAAAGGACCCCAAAATAATTTTCTTACATATTAAAATATATTTATAAATCCAAACCAATTATTTTAAATTTCAGTAGCCACATAAAATCCAACCGAGCAATTTACTGAACACATGGCATGCACTCTTTAAAAAAACAACTTGTGTTAAGCACTTAAAAAGGGATAATACACCATTTTCATGCCATAAAGTTATTAAATCTACTGAGAAATATTCAAAATACCATAAACCAAGTGCAAAATCTCTTGGAATAATTTATCAAATAATAGGAGTGCACATTTATACCAAAACAACTATATTTTTAACAAATTAAGTCGCAAAACATAATTTGCACACCAAACCTTTAGAACCAAAGTTTAAATACCGCAAATATCACATAAATAAGGTTATAAAAGAATTAAAATGATGAAACTTAAATGATAAAGGTTTGTGCAAAGGATATCCTACCTCAAATCCTTGGCATAACGAAAACGCACACCCGAAATCACCCGTTGCGTGTTTATAAACCCTAAGACTATGAAGACCAGACCTAAATGAATATAAACTCCATAAAAAACATTTGGATAATAGAACCCTAGGTCTATCATGACTAGGGGAGATTATAAATCCATGAAATAATGAAAGGAGGAAGAAGGGGGAGGATAAGGAGATGGAACCTCACCGTTTACACTAGAAACTCTTTGTATTCCATTAGATCTGCAACCCTAGAGAAAACCAACAGGGATCAAACTTATTGAAGATGATCCTAAGGTATGGAAGAACTTGGTAAAGAGAATTTGTGGGAAAAAGATCACTAATTTAATGAGTTATCTATAAAACGATTTACCTTGTCAATTCTGGGCGATTTGAGGTATCCTGAGAACATTCTCCCTAATCCATGACCCAAATTAGCACCAAATAGAGTAAATCGATTTTGGGGGTGAAGATAGGGTTATGGGATTTTATGGGGAGGTTGAATAACCGAAAAATATTAAATATTTAATTATATATATAATAATCAATTTATTTAAAACTGGGAATGGGCCAATGGGTTGGCCCAATGCCTAAATAAGTAACCCAATTTCACCATGATTATGAATTTATATAGGGTCCAAAAATGGTATTAAAGTTTTAAAGTGTCAGTATAATCCATGTGGGAAGTGTAATTGGGTGAAAAATTTTGAAGAACAAATCATTTATAAAAGAAACAAATTTGGTTTTTAAAACTGGAAATGGGCTCATAGTTGTCCCAAATGATGAAGTAACCACCCTTTCATCAAAAACTCCAAAACAAACAATGGGGGCCCAAATTAGGGTGATTAGATATATATGAAACATAAACACTAAAGATTCATCTAAAAAAATTCCCATGAAAAGGATCGGGATTTCCAATGGACCAGATCAAAACAAAGACTAAAAAAACCATGTGTGGCACATGTGCGATGAAATTTTTTATTTAATAAATGAGATTTATCCAATAATACTCATGATTAAAACATCATTTTCCATTAATATGTTTAGTCCCACAAGACCACTATGTGTCACCTATCTCTATATCATCATTGATTGAACAACAAAAAACTATTCATAACTATCAATGTACCAAATTTATAATGATTTTCATATAACGAGCATTAACCAACTGGATAATGTTCCAGAAAACTTTTAGTGTTGATGAAAAAGCACGAGGTGTATTTTTATTTCCATTTGATGTTTTCTTTATACAACCTGATAGATTAATATTCATTTTTATTCAATAGGATGAAATCCACCTCCATCATATAACATAGTGTTCAGGGTAAATATTTAAAAGAAAATATTTTCATTATTTATTTCAATTGAGTGTAATAAATATTACATTTGGGCATTGTATTTTTTATCAGTTTACACCATTGATTAGTTTATCCAATAATGTGATGATTTTTTTGGGAAAATTTATCTTTATTTACTCATTTAAGGATAAATAATCTATTAATAATGGAGTCAATCCATTATTCCAGGAATTGGGGACCATAATTTATCCTAATTTTATGAGTCCCTTATCAAATAAAATAAGAATCCCAAGGCTCGGTTCACCCATATGTAACCAAACATGGATAGCCACATAAACTCAAGCATGACACTCCATATGCAACCATTCGACTTATAGATGTGAGGGTCTATAGTGATATGATGTGAATAATATACCCTCATAGTATGAGTAACACAAAATATTATAAAATAGATAAATCTTCATTAGAAATATAATTTGATTCATCTAAATATAAATCATCAGTGTAGGAAATAAATAAGAAGAGGAAATATCTAGTATTATATACAGGATGATGATAATTTCATAATGCTCTTCCAAAATGGAGAATTCAAGGGAAACATGGTATCAATTATAAAATATGTATATTCTATATGTATGATACAAATAATCCAAAAAATAACATTAATAAATTTTTTGAGCACAGGCTCAGTCCTTTATTCATTTACTCTATCCTAAAAAATAAACTCAAGTATATAATATTATGAACTTCTAATTCAAACTTACTTCATTTTAAAAACCTTCTAGGAACGAATCAGTGGCATGAACATTGTGTGAGTAAAAATTAGTAAGGAAACAGTGATTGTATTTATAACTATCGAGTTTGTATAAAAAATGGGTACGGTGCATGTATAACAAATAAATATAGTGGAATAACTAAACCATGCCTGTCATTCTTCCTTGTGGGATTATTATCTGATATGGCCGACATTTGCTTCAGTTGGAATGCCTCTAATATTTTTAAAATAGTGATATAATTATATAAGTTCAGGTCCCCTAGAATACAACAAAAGAATCCATATATAGTCATGGTAATTTGTGGTTTCTTAATTTCCATAACATATATGATTTATAACCTAGATATGGGGTATTATACTAAACCCATGGGATTATATGATAGGTATAATATTTGTGAGAATTTAATGGTGCCTATGTATTAATCTATGGAGGTCTGTAACATCATTTTCAATCCATGTAGAATAAAACTAGGAATTCAAAATTAATTTCCAAAAATATTGGTGAACTCATGGTGCCATGAAGATATGAAATCCATGCCATAAGTATTTTATATTATTGTGTCATTGAGGTAGAATTAACTTTCTTAAAATTCAAATAATCTTCATGGATTGAATTTTCATTTAACTAGGAAATAATCATAGATAGAAAACACATACATTACAATTGTACAATTATAGTCTATATATATTTTCCCCATTAAAGAATTCATTTAATTAAAACTTGATTCATTTTGATGAAAAATAAACACCATTTTAAACATTAAATCACCATTTCCCTACTCATTCTCGAAAAAACATTTTAAAATTTGGGATTAGGATAAAAATCTCATTATTTGTAATAAAAAACAAGAAATATTTTATTATAGTAAAAGACAAGAAAACCATGTAATGTTTACCTTTATCATAAATGTTTTTTAAGAATATGAAATAAAGCATTTTCACATGAATAACACAAACTATTTTTAGTAAATGGATAATAATTAAAACTAATATAATATAAATAGAAAAACCATATTTAAACGTGGAACATTACATTATTAAAACCTTTTCTGTACCTTTTCAATTGGAATAACAATTTGGACAACATGCAATAAAATTATCTTGATAATATAATCATTACCTAGTGCATTTGAGAGAAATAACGTGTCCCACCTTTCATATAATCGATAATGGGCTCACATATTTTTAATTAGAAAAAATGGGAAAAAATAGTTCTCATAATTTATATCAGGATCACCCATGAGCTATAATTGGGTTCCATCTATTATAAAAATTGTATCAGGCTCAACAATTTTTCATAAAAATACCCACTACCATATCATGAATAAATGTTTTTGAAGTATTTTATTTATAACCTAAATCATTTTTAAAATTTCATTTAATCTCAAATAGAAATAAATTTTGATATCAAAATAACCTTATCATTTATAAATGTCTTTTTAAAATCGTAAAGCATGTTCACATCATTGTGAAACAATTTTAATTAAAATAAAATGGAATAATATTAATGAAACATTAAAGAATTTTGGCTTCATGAAGGAGATATATTCCACTAATATCTTATTTTTTTAAAAACATTTCATTTGATTTTTGAAAAATATTTTAATGAGGAACATTAAAATAGTATTTGTATAATAATGTCCCTTACCTTGAGTCTCACTCATTATGTACATTATTTGTCATCATGGGTAATAAAATTAGATTAATTTAAAATTTCTTAAGATCTTTTTTTAATTTTATTACTCATTTTATTTCACTTTTTATTATGTTGTATACAATTACATAATCATATAATTTAACTTTATATTATTTGATGATATTTGATTCATAAGTCCATAACACTTTGGTATGGTGACTATGAGTAAAGGGATCATAACTATGTCATCCCCAATATAATTTTGAAGAAAAATTAAAATTTTTAGAAATTAATTATTATTTTATGATTAGGAATTATATATTTTTATGAAAAATAAACTATGATATAATAATGGAGATGGTAGGTCATACGTAAGCATGAGTAACATTTTCATTTTTCAATGATAATTTATTTAATAATGTAGTTATTATTTTATATTTATAAAATTTTCATCATATAATATATATGATATTAATTATTTAATATATTTATATATATAATCAATGCAATGAAGTGATAAAAAATAATAATCACATCACATCATGGAGGTGGTGGTCAACTTGTACGCTTGAATGATGTATCAATTTAAGTGAATTTAAATAAAAGAACAAAATTGATATATAAAATATTTTTAACTATAAATTTGTATGAGTATCATATATAAAGAGTAATTTCATCATTATAACATATCATTAGAGATGGTGATGGACAATTATTTACATCGGTTCGTGAGGCAGTAATCTATCATACACATTAATGATGACTTTGTTACCCATTTTATTGAATATGAGATCGATATAGAATGTTACACTAACATCAAAAACCTATATATATCTATGCTACTATCTAGATTATATAATAAATTTTGAATAATTATTTATGGATGTTTATGAATAACTAGTAAAAAACTTGAAGATAATAACTATAGACCTTTATTGGAAAACATCATTTATATCACACCTAAACAACAATAATATTTCAGTTACAAATAAAAAAAGACCTCTAGAATGTGGTCATGGTTTTTATTATAGTAAATCTACTAGTATTGGATGAACCAAATGAGTTTATAATTGTGTTGAAATGAGAAGAAGGGGTTTTTTATAAGAGAGGGGATGGTCACTCAATAAATTTCTTAAAATATTATATTAATAAACATTAATTTTATATTCCCAAGGGATCAAAATAGATTTATTTAGAAGATAATTTGAGTATGGATTGAAATAATCTCATATATTAAAAAATAGTCAATTTCCCCCTAATTATAACATAATATTTTTGTTGTTAGATATTTTTTACCCCTTTGACTCTTATTGTGAAAACATGGATTTTTCTCATTGAAGGTCTATATAGTTATAGTAAAATAAAAAATGACCCAACAATAGAATTATGTTGGTATTTTAAACCATATCATAATATACTTCATGATTTTTTGAAATTTATTAATTTTATATAATTTAATAAAATAGTATTACTATAAAATATCAATCAAGTCAATTTTTTGACTAATCATTACATTGAGATTAATAATATAAAAACAAAATAAAATATATTCCTAACATATTATAGTCCTCTGTTAATTAATTTGATCACATTTTTTATCTCAAATTATATTTATTTTAATATCTAAAATATCAATTGATTGATTTTTCCATTAATTAAATAATTATTATAAAAGTATTGTGCAATTGTTAATGATATTTATTTATTTTCTAGAAATTAAATAAATTCTTTAATATAGAGAATTCATTTTAATTTTAATTTAATATTTATAGTTAATCATATCCCATATATAAATAAATATAAAAAATAGTATAATTATCCAATACTCGAGTGTGACATTTTTGATTTTTTATTAAATAAAAAACTTTAAAATTCCAAATCACATCCATGTTTCCCCAAAATTTAAAAAATTAGAAACATAGAGGATTTTGGTATTAATAATATAATACAATAAAATTTAGTTATTAAATTGCATACTTTTATAGTTCTTACAAGTTTATTTTTATCCTAAATTAATATATTTACCATTTTTGTTGTAAAAAATATACTAAGGATTCTATTCTAATTGTATGAAAAGAAAACAGAACCATTTAACAAATTTTGATCAGAAAATATAAAATATTTTTTTCATTTTCTAAAAACTCTAAAAACATAATTGGCTTAATTTAATTTAAAGTTGAACTGGAAAAAGGAAATGAAAATCATTTTTTTCTAAAAATTCCCTTTTAAAATATAAAATTATCATACTAAATTAAATTATTACATAAATTTCAAAAAAATGAACTATTTTAAATCATAATGGACTAATAAAAATTTAAAATATCTTAAAAAAAATTCCCTTGTAAATAATTGAAATTAAAATAAATCTTCAATAAAAATCATATTTTTTCCTAATTCTTTGAAAAATCAATATTTTCTAAAAATTATCAAATATTATTCCTTTTATAATTTTTAAATAATGCATTTGAAAAAAATAATTTTTCAAATTAAAATTCTATAATATGAAAATTATTCTTTTTATAATATATTTTATAAAATAATTTTAATAAAACCATTTCCTTTTTCATTTTAGGAGTTACATTATATTTTTATGAATAATATATCTACATAATTAATGAATACTAATAAACAATAAAATTATGTATAATATAATTTCTAAGGTTCTTATGTTCTCCCCCATTCCTTTAAAATTTTATTCATTTCAATTTTGAACTCGGGCTCAGTAACCAATGTTTAAATTTTCAAAATACCTTTATTGAAAGACCACATCCTAAAAAGGACTAGTAGAACATACACTTAGTATGAGATAAAAGTGAAGAACATAGTTTATTTACAGTATAAAAAATACTATGATTTCAATTATAAAAACATAATTTTCAAGTGAAGTCATGGATATGGAAGAGAAAACTAACTCCCATGTATGTATGCTCAGTGATAGAGTAAATTTTCTTGTTAAAGTAAACCATCATAAAACTATAAATCTATTATAGGATAAATGGAAATTGATTTCTTCTTATAAAAGTTAAAAGGATAATATTTTTTAAAATAATTTACTTAAATTTTGGAGTTATTTTCATATATATTCTTAGAACATAAGGAAACATATGTTCATAAAAAAATAATTTCATCTTTTTAATAAATTTCATCCTCAAACACATCCTTATCTATAAATTTGGACCCTTCATCATTAATTTTACATTCCCGAAGCATCATAATACTATAATAATGATCACTATATCCAAAAAAATATATTAACTATATATTCATCTTGTCTTTATAAATTATCCAAAACCAAAATGGTTAGTATAATATAATATAATTTAGAAAATAGAATAATTCATTATATGATTAAAAATTACTATGATATTCAAAATTCAATAGTAATACTAAAAGTTAAACATAGATCATTTAGTAAATTTTTATCCATAAATGTCCTAAAAAATATTACCTATTAAGGTTAATCATAAATAATTATATGGATTTGATATCATTGTAATCCATGTTGAATTTTAACATTTATCTCCAAATAATGTCCACCACACTTTATTTATCATACCAAGAATGTAGTTTCTTAAATTACATAATCCTCAAGGTATGAAAACATTTCTTGAAATAAACTGAATCACCATAAATTATCAACAAAATCTTATATGATTCAAAAATATTATTCATATGTTATTCCTAAAATAAAATATTATAGTATTCTATTTACCATAATAATATAACGTTCCAAAAATAGTGAACATATTCCAAATTAAAATTAATCACATAATCAAAACATCATTTTACAATCCTATAGTTTTATATTTGATAAAACACAAGTTCCCAAAATGAACATAAATGTTATCTATCAAATCATTTAACTAAATATAAAATGCCATAATAACTGAAACATCATGTAGGCCAGTGGTAGGTGATGCACCATTATTTCCCTTCGGTTGTGGGATCAAACCATGTAGCCTTTCTAGGTGAAATGGGTTGTTTAAAAAACAATTAGTTTCATTTATCTGAAATAATATAATTATAATATTTATAAAATTCCAAAAAAATTGATAAAATATTAAAAAAATACCTTAAAATATTCCACATTAAATAAATATTTTATCCTCAAATGTAATATCATATATTTTATTTCTTAAAAAAATATGTAATAATGAATAATTACATAAAATAAAATATCATATAAACCATAAAGGTTATTTATAACTTTAAAATTATTTCCAAAAAATGTTAAGGTATTCAACCTCATATAATATATCAAATTAATCATAAGGTTTACAAAAAATTAAACCAAAAAAACATATCCGAAAATATCATTATTTACATCAAATCGTCATTACATTAGTATTAAAAATGGGTGTCTAAGATATTGGACTTATGATCAACCTCAAACATATAAAATGTTGATATTATACATAACTCTTAATTTGACCACACATGAAAACATCTTAAACACCAATGATATGTAAACCCTGATCTGATACCAATTATAAGGACTTGGCCTAAAGAATTACATATTTTAGTGTATTTGAGTTAGAATTAAATTTTTTATAGTCACATTGGTCTTATTTATTTATATTTTTAGATAATTAGAAAAACATCAATCTTAGTAAACTCGTAAATTAGAAGTGGAAAATTCTACGTAGAATTTATTCTCCCATAAAAAATGTATTTAATATAAAAAATAATTTCATTTCATGAAAAATTATTATCATTTTCGACTCTAAATCATCCTTCACCACGCTTATCCTGTGAAAATAAAATATAAACATGCGATTTTGATTAAAAGATTAGTAAGGGACATAAAAATAAGTAATTATTTTCCATTTAAATAATTGAAAACCCATGAAATGATTAAATTATCCTTCAAATTTCACTGATATTAGGAACTAAAAAATATCCACCTGAAAAAAACACATAATTTAATCTAAAAAACAATTAATTCTCATATCAAGGAATGAAAATCCCTTTTTTAATAAACATACAACCATCATCCAATAAAATTTTCTTTATAATGTGGTTGTTCTAAAATTCCTTAGAGGGATGTAATGGGGCTCCACATTTATATAATAAATATTAAGAATACCCATTTTTCAGGAGATATAGTGGACATCAACCCTTTATATATGCTATATCAAGCTAACCATTTACTAATAATAGTGACCATCACATTATATATTTTGTATCAAGATCATCCGTTTTCTATATAATTTTAAGGTACCATATCATTATTAAATCATATTATTATTACACATTTTCATCATAAAACCTATTTAAAAACACTTTTGAACTGAGATAAAACTATATTTTGGTATGGAAATAACATTTTCATTAAAAATGTATTTTTGAAATATTAAAAATTCTCCACATCATAAGGAACACATTTTCAATTAAAATTACAATGAAAACAAATAATGGAAAAAATATAATAATTGAGTCATCCTAAGGGATGTAAATTTCATTCATTCTATATATGTTAAGAAAATAAATTATTTTGATATTGATAAAAAGTGTATAAATAATGTCTTTTAAAGTTTATTTTTAAAATAAAGCCTCTTACCTTGGGTCTCACTCTTCATTTACGTTATTTATATTCCCAAATAATAAAAATAGGATAATTTTTTCTTTTTTAAGAACCTTTTTCATGTTTATTTAACTTTAAAATCATGTATTTTCATGTTATATACAATTAATTGGTCATTTTAATTTATGTTGGACATTTTGACAATATATGGATCATTAGTCTACAATGACTTTACTATATTGATGATGGGAAAAGATATCATAATTCCATCACTACCATAATATTATTAATAATATAATTACAAATTTTATACATCTATTATAAATTTATATCTAACCATTAATTTAGGTTATGAAAAAATAACTCTATTACAGTCATTGAGGTGGTAGGTTGTATGTAAGAAACATTACATTTTTCATTTTTCAACTATGATTTTAGAAATAATGTTTGTATTATTTAATGTTTACATAATGATAATTATATCATATATATAATATTACTTATTTAAATATATATTTATATATATAGATAATTTTTTTGATATTTTGATAACAACTGAATCACATCACTACATAGAGGTGGTACTCCACACATACACACAAATCATGTTATCATTTTTCTATACATGAAAATCTAAATATGTAAATATTATATGATATTTTAATAATTTAAAAAAAACATCAAAATAACATATAATAATTAATTTCATCGTTATAACCTATCTTGAGAGATGGTGATGGAAAATGAGTTACTTTAGTTCATGAGCTAGTATGTCGTCGTACACATGAATTATGTTTTATTTTTCTATTTGATTCAAGATGAGAAGGATATTGGTTCTTCCATTTACATAATAACACCTATTTATATTTATGATAAAATTTTTATTATATAATCTTGGATGATAATGTATATAGGGTTTTGGAAGAAGAATTAAAACTAAAATATGTAGATATAAATTGTACCTCTTCTTTAGAAAACAACTTTTACATGACACCTTGAGACCAATATGACTGGTAAAATAAATAGTAAGATGACTACATAATGTTGTAATGGAAATTAATATTCTATTCTGGAAGGTATTGGATGAACCAAATGGGTTTTTATATGTTAATAAATGAGATGAAGAGGATCTTATTTATATACGATTGGAGGTTCACTCTAAAATATATTAAAATATTAAATTAATATAAATAAATATTCAATTAAAAATGGATTAGAAGTTATTTATTTCAATAATATTATTATTATGGGTCTATCCCAGCAAATAGAATAAAAATTACACATGATTTGACAATATCTATACCCTTATAATTTTAGAACTAACCCATTTTTAACCTCACAAACTCTTACCATGACAACATGGATTTTTATATAATTGAGTGTCAATATAGTGTATATGAAAACATAAAAACAGATAAATGAACTGTGGTTAAAATTTTCATACTCATCCCAATTAATATCCCTAATTAATATTTTTTACAAATTTTATATCATTAAAGAAACAATTATTTAATTTAAAATATCCATAATGTAAATTCTTAGTAATATTCATTACATTGATGTTAATAATATCCAAAAAATATAAAATTAATATAAAATTATTATACGCCTATCATTTCTTGGTATTCTAAAAAAATCATTTATCACATTATGCATATTGAACTATATTAATTATAGTATTTTTATTATCATTTTTTTTATTTTTCCACTATTTAAAAAATTACGGCATCCATGTTGTGAAAGAACTTATGGAAATTATTTCTTTAGTAAAATTTTAAAATATTAATAAAATGAATATAATTCTTTTAGATATTATAATACTATTTTTATTTGATCATATCATCTATATGATGTCAAATTAAAAATATTACACTAATTATAAACAAGTGTGAGATATATTTTACTATTCATTAACTAAAATACAAAAATGGTCATAGTCTCATCAAAGTTTCCCCAAAAGGTAATATGTTCAAAAAAAATTTGTATTTTGTTAATATATAATCATAAAAAAGATTTAGGTAAGTTGTTGTTGGCCAAATGTTTCAAGGGGGATTGTACAGATCAACGGATTTTGGGTAAAGAGTCTTTTTTGGTTATATTGGTTCATGTTATTTTTCTATAGCTTCAAATTGAGATGTCAATTATTAAATAATATTGAGGATCTCATGAGGTATTTTTAGTTAAATGTGATCTTAGGTAGGGGAGGAAACATTTATAACCACCAGTGGAAGATGTACTCATACCGGTAGTGGGTAGCATGTATGGTATTGTCCATGATGACATGTCTAAGAGAATTGTGGTTGTCGTCTCAGTGGAGATAACTCCTAATATATAACTTTCATGGGGTGAAAATAAATTGTTCATTAGTCTTATATATTGAGTGATGTTCTATTTACATTTTTTATACTCGGTTAAACATCTTTTTGAGGTACAATTATTGGGTACGTGATTTGAGGCTCTATATTTAGACCATATCTAGTAGGAATGTTTCCTCATAGTAGTTCAAAATTGAGTATTATTAACACATTTATACATTACTATTATTGAGAAAATATTTCATCAATTTTGAGGGGTTTATCCTATTAAAAATTTGGGTGATACAGAACATTACCACTAAAATTATCTTTGGTGGATTGTCTTTAAAGAGGTAGTGATGGAGTGGTTAAAGGAGTGCCCACATATAGAGAAAGGATCTGCATATGGTGGAGAAAAGCTCCTTTAATCATTTATCAGTCAGAAATATTATTTAATGATTATTCCACCTCCATATCCACTTTATTATCATTATGTTTGGTTTGTTCTATAGGGGAGGTATTAAATACATCCACTACGGTGTAACACATTTCAAGAATTTCATTAGTGTCTTTACAACACCTCCCTAGTTTGGTCCCTCCTCAGGGCCTTGTACACTCCTTTATTGGTTATCATGGAACAGGTGGGAAGATGGTAATTGGAATGGAATCACTAGATTTTCTATAAAAGATCCCATTTAGGATATGGGACAATATGATGGGATGAACTCAGGGGGTTTCATTCTATGGAGTTCCGACTAATTATTAAAATATATACATCTATTCAGGATTATGTTGTTGAGGTAAAAAATCCCACATCATTATGGGTTGGTGATTTTCCCATTTCTTTTCCATAACTATTCAGTCCTAGTTTTCTAATCTCGATGGTTGTGTCAAACAATATGTCAAACCTATGGGGTGCAGTTACTCATGGATTTTCATGGCTATTACTACAATAGATTTGTTCTTTATTTCCTAAGGTAATGTTCAGGGTTGGGAAAATTACACATTTTTTTACCTAAACAACATGCTTCAAAATACCTTTGTGCCATTTTTCACATTTGTTCTATCTTGTGATTGACTTCCCTTAACTCGGATTCCTTCTTGATATTTTTAGATTCATGATGAAAAATATAATGGCCGATAATTTTTAAATATATATATTAAATCCAAATAAAATAATATTAGAAAACATTTCCGAACCATAACTGTTTAGTGTCTTTGGAAACATGGAAACACAGACAACTATTTCATAAAACATATTCATAGTTTCCATCTAATTCCTTCATAATAAAACCATTTTTTATAATTTATATATAACAAAAATTTCCATGCCCTATGGAAAGAGACATAATAAATAGGTTATCTCAGATGATTAGTAAGGGTAATCAAGGGAGATAACATATGTATAAGGACATATGATCATGAAAATAACTTTTAAAAATTATTTTATGCATCTAAAAATAAAAATATTGTCTCATGGATTAAAAAAAGATATTCACTGAGAATCAATAAACATATTTCATTAGATAATAATATATGAAATGGAATTTTGAAATACACATAAGCATAGAAAATCATTTTCGTATTAGTCAAGGCCCATTTACAGGTTTATCATAGTTGAAAAATTCATTTTCTGAACTGGGTGTACACCCCATATGAGCCCTTTATTAGTGAATATGTTTTAATCATCATTAAAATAATTTCCATATCAACTGATATAAATATTTACCTAATTAATTGGATAGAGATATAGTCCCACCCAATACATAATAAAATCCATATATATGCATTCCACAATAACATAATTCATTCATTATATCAGAACCCATAAAATGAAATGGTTTTCATAAATATCATTCAATAATAAACATAAACAAACTATATAATGAATAGTTATAAATTGTTTGAAAAATATCCCTAATTAATAATAAGTAACATAAAATATTGCTATAAAATGGAAAAAAGATAATGATAGATCAGTTGAAAATAATTCTTGAGGAAAATATCACTTCATCTTTAAGAACATTTTATTTTATTGAAATGTAATGAAATTTTAAAAGAAGTCATTTTCATGAAAAATAAACTTGTAAGCATGTAAGGTAAGACTCCAAAAATTCTACCTTCAAGAAAGAGAAAAAATTAAATTGTGTCATATACCATAAAAAATTCCTTTCGTATTTTTTCTAAAATTGACACAATGTACATCGTTAAGAAAAAAAATAAAAATATTCCTTTGAAACCATTTAGTAAAAATTCAAACATGGAAAATATAAACTGAAAAAAAATTAGAATAATAGTAAAAATAATTTATAATTCTTTTTTATGAATCATGGTTGTGGAAAAATATTAATTAAAAGATACCTAGGTATAAAAAATACTAAATAATAATGATATTGTGAAATTAGCCCTTATAGTGGGTTTTTTTTACTTAAAACATATCTGAACCTCATAAATAATGGGATTTACTATAATATAAATTTATACAATAAATTTATTAATACATGTACTATCATATATAACCTTATTAATCATATAATGACCAATTTTTTTAGTAATATTTCATTATTAGTGTTCTTTCTAATATAAACAACATCATTTTACAATTCCGATTTTTTCATATAAGTATGTGTTATTATCAAAATGATATAGTTCAAAAATGTCCAAAATTTCATTAAATTAATATATATATATATATCTTATTTTTTCATTAAATAAACTTATATAATCATTCTTCAATAGAGAATAGGGAAAAGGAATCACATCGCATCGTGGAGACGGTGGTAGTTATTTACGCACGATAGACGGTATCATACCATTAATGGTGAAATGGTAAGGGATAGGTTGATATATTAACTCGTAGAATCAATATAATTTTATAATTATCACACACACGCACACACAAACAGACACACACACACACACAGATATATATATATATCTATATATATATATATCTGTGTGTGTGTGTGTGTGTTATTTCCATCATTATACTCATCAAAATAATGTGGTGAGGAAAAATAGATTACACCATGGCTTGGAGATAGTAAGTTGTACGTACACACATGTGAATATTTTTTATAAGGATGGGTAAAAGGTGTAATATTTTTGTTCCATAATCATAAAAAATGTCATCATATTAGTGATATTGTGGGTATTACATTAGAATGTAAAAAATGAAAATGAATTAGAAGTGGAAATAATCTTGAAATAGTTGATAATGATGATTATCTCCTCTTCGGAGGACCTTCCTTTATTATCATATTAGAGATAGTATTGTTGGTCTTTTGAGATGTTAAACACCCCAAAATTGTAGCTATTTAAGTTGAGAACATAAATTTTGAGGGGATAGTCAATCATTAACACTCAACGTTATGTGAAGAAGTGAGGGATTAAGTTCCCTTTTATAATTGACTTGAGGGGTACTTTTCAAATATTTCAAAATATTAATTTATAATGACTTAAAGATCATACAAAATAACTCCAAATTTACATAGAATTGAAACTAAGATGATATAAATCTATAATATCATCAACCAATTTATTATAGACATGTTTTGTTGTAATTTTAGATCATATCATTTTCATTGACACTTAGATAACTTATTTAAATTTTTACAAAGGTAACAAATTTTTCAACCATAAAATGTTAAAATTTTACATATTTTATGTAAATTATACCATAAATGATTGATTAATAAAATTTTCTTCCATATTATAATTATTTTATTTCTTTTAAGATGTTTTTTGACTTCCAAATTGTTTAATTAAATATTATTTTAATAAAATATCATTAGTGGCATTTTTACACTATATAATATGTGGACATTCATAAATATCAATATAAAAAGGAAACATAAAAAATTATTATATCCCTACAAGGTAAAATTAATCATGAGAATTATTTTATCACGTTAATTATCCAAAATTATATTTATTTTAAATTTTTTTAATTTTTTTTATTTTCATTAACAAATTAATTATGGCATGAGTCTTGTGTAATTATTTAACATATGAATATGTTCAATAAAGATTAAAAATAAAATTCCATAATGAAAATAAATTTCACAGATTTTATAATTATATTTATAGTAAAGTATATCAGTTCAGTAACATTTATTAAAAATCATGTTGTATTCCAAACAGTAATGTTAAAGCTTTAAGGATTTATTGAATACAATATTATAAATTTTATAATCATAACAAAATGGCTCCAAAACCTAAAAATAAATTTTTATCAGGAAATTTTATCAGTAAAATAAAAATTTACATTTAGATCCATTAATAAAATAATGTTTCCATATTTGGACACATAAGGGGTATTTAAGACAAATAAAGTTATGTTTTGTGGATTCTTGTGATTTAACTACTATATTTTTCATTTTCATGGAAAAGTGTCTATTAAACAAATTAATTATGATTCTTATGTGTTAGGGGTATAATTATATTCATCCCAAAAAAGTTAATGTGTTAGAGTCATTTTACAGTCTTTATCATTTTATTTTTATCCTAAATTATCCATTTACCCATTATCTTGGTAGCAAAATCTATCGTGGTCACTAATCCATATTGAACAAAAATAAAAGGGTCATATTCACTAAATTTTGAAATTATAAATATAGTTTAGGAATTAATTTATCGAAAATCAATACCTATATGTCGGGGAATATAATTTTAAATAATATAAGAAAAATGCAATGAAAACTGTTTTTTTAATTGACTTTTAAGACATATTTTTTTAACGGAAACTCGTGTCTATAATCCATTTAAAAAGAAAAATTTTATTGAATAAAATTAAAATGAAAAAAATTAAAATTTAAAACTAATCTAAAACATAACATTACCTTGAAAATATATTAATAAAATACAGTTTTCAATAAAAATCAAAATTTTTACTATTCCATAAAAATTTAAATGTTTTTAAAAAAATTTGTTTAGGATATTTTGGACATGAATATTTCCAAATTGAAATTATTTTCTTGAAATAAATTTTTTAAAACTTCTAACAATTAATATTAATTCGTATATTGATGAAAAACTATCTTTGGAATAATACATATTTTGGAATAATATGGTGATTTGACCAAAATTGTGTGATTATTTTCTACTAACATACCAGTACATTCATATTAAGTTAGATCATTATATTTATTTACTAAATTAGTAATTCAGATTAATTCAATCAAATTTAAATTTTAGGTTATATGAATAGTATATGTTCTCTTTTTTAAACTCACAGTTGCATGGAACATATGCTCTTAAAATTTTAAAATTATTTAAATTGATGTATTTCATAAAAATATCTAGGTGTTAGATTCTATCCCCCACCCCCCAATGAATTTATCTATACAAATTAATAATTTGGATACAAACAGATCATGATACCTCTTCTTTATCAATTCCTCATATTTCCAAGCAGCTTCCTCAAATTGGCGGTTCTTCAAAAAAACTGTATGAAAGTGAGTTTTATTGTTTTGTAGAATATTTTCACTATGATCGCAAATTACAATAATTTGGTCTAAATAAGAAATATCATTCTACATTAGTATAACATTTATATTTATTACTTTTCAAGGATCCAGTATGTAATTTCTCCGGAGAGATACATAGAACACATCATAAACATGATAGATTTTCATTTGAAGCCCCAATCGATAATCCACCTTTACCACACAATCCCAAACATCAATATGACTGATATAAAAAGGATGTGGATTTTAAAAAGTTCCAAATATCATCACTCACTTCTAATGATATATTCATAGAAATACAATTTCACCCAATTCAATTTCAAGGTATTTTGTTTGATTAACAGCAAAACATTTTTTACAACATTGATCTTATCTTATTTTTTATTTAATGTATATATCGTTTTATTTAATTTAATAAAATATATAATGTCCCAATACCATTATTTCACCTATATCATTCCATCATGTCGGAGTTATGGTCTTCATACCATAGAGAGATTCAAAAGGATCCATATTAATATTGGATTGAGATCTATTTTTGTATAAAAAATCTATCACAAATAGTTTTTGATCCCAACAACTATTGAAATCCATAGAGAATTATATCTACCTAACAAATAGAGTTTGAATTTTCCTTCTATATTGAACATCTATCTTATGATGATAAAAACATCTCAAACATAACTCAGTGTTTATATCTTTGTGAGGGATTCTCCCAAACGTCGTGGTAATCCTCGGTTCCTTATCTGGTGTGGGGGAATGTAGTACAACATTAAATCTTAAAACATCTATAATATATATTCATGGAATCTAATCAAGATGTAAATCTTTTATAATATAAATTAATTGTTCCAAATTCATAAGTTGTTCAACTATACCCTGTATATCATTTGGATTTTGGGGTGTTTTGGGAAGTCTTACCACAAAATACATTATGATTTTTTCACATTTCCATTTTTGAAATAGTTAATGGTTGTGACATACAGTTATAATTTTATCTCTCATAATGAAATTTCATAAAACCAAGCATTCAAAAATATAATTTTCAAAATACTTCCCCATGCCATCCCACTACAAATACTCTTGTTGGTATCTATAAATCGTGGTGCTTTTAGAATTAGTAAGAAATGATGATTAATTAGAATCATCCAATAGATCATTAATTAAATATGATATGAGAGGGAGAAAAACATGGTTCTAGAACATTATTATTCCATCATAATAAAATTTGAACTCTAGAATATTTCTCACAATTTTTTTAGCTTTATATCTTCTATTTTTCCTATTTAATCTTATCATGTATATATGGTTGAACCTTTATTTTAGAATGATATTATTTATCCCATTGCATTATGATTTCTAGATCAATACTTTGAAAATCCATAAATATTATACCTTTCTTGTTCCTCCCCATAGAATGGATATAACTTTCCGTTCTACTCAAAGAATCTTCAGCCCTATTCCCTTTCCCAATTTAGTGACGTATTGAGAAGTTGTAATATTTAATCAAGTGAAACTAGTTTCTCTAGATCACAGTTAGCTCATTTTATGTTATAATATAATTTATACTTTTTTTAGCTATGTATATATATATATATAAAGATAATTAATCAATATATTTAATAAGTATACCCCATTAGCTAACTCCAAATCAAGAGTGGGGTAAATTTTATCACTTTTTTTTAACTTTCATAAGGCATAAACTATCACCATATGAATTTTCATTCATACACATCCCAAAACCATCATTGATTCGTCACTATAGATCCCAAACCATTATTCACTGATGGGTAATGTGAACATATATGCACTGACTTACCTTCTTTTCAAGTCCGTAAAATTAACTTCACATTCCACTATACATATGAACTTAATTCCTTTCCGAGTCAACATGGTGATTGGATTTGATAATTGTTATTAATATTTCATAAAAATGATACAATAAAATAAAAATAATAAAAATATATATCTCTATTACATTTGTTGGTATAAGCAAACATTCAATAACATTCATCTTTTTTTATTCCACCGATATACCAAATATGTTGATTGTGTGACCCAAAAATTAAAATTTCAAAATTGAAATTATTCACTATGAAAATTTTCATAAATATTATCCTTTATTAGGTTCATTTGTTCAAAACATAATTGATATTTATTTTCTTATATTCTCTTTGAATATAAAATAATATCTTCTATAAAAACAACCACAAAATTATCAAGATATTAATTATAGATTATATTTATTAAATTCATGAAGATAGTAGGGAAATTAATAAGACCAAAATGAATGACTATAAATTCATTACGTCCCTAATTTTTATATAATTTCACCATGGTTATATCCTCCTTCACTACCCTAAATCTATAATATCAAGAATAAAGATCTTTCTTAGAAGAGTATTTATTTCTACATAGTTGATCAAATAATTCTTCAATACGGGTGAGATGTTATTTTTCATAATAGTGATCTTGATATATTATTGATAATAAATGAAGAGTCTCATAGATCCATATTTCTAATTAATAAATAGAACATGTGCACCCCAAAGTGATACACTAGGGTGTTTGAATACCCTATCATGATTCTATGGGATTTTATTCTGCAATTCCTGCATCTAAATTAGGTCTATTATATATGGATTATTTAAAATAAGAATATCACTCAGTATAAGTTATATTAAAAAATATTCTTCAAGATCTGGTGAAAGTCATCGAAATAATTGAGATAAGACATAAAAAAAATTCGTACAATAGATGAATCCTTAAGGGTGAAGTTGTCCCCAAAAATATGAGATAGATATCCTTTGTTTATATGAATTAAGACCCATAAGATGCATGTAATTTATAGTCAAAGATCATATTTAACCATCCATCAGTAGATGCTAATTTATTGATTAAAAATATAAAAGCTACTTTATATCCCTGATAATTGATTTGATCTTCTTAGAGTAAATCCATTCAATTCACAAAATCACATAAAATTAAACTAAAAGTAGGATAATATGATTTTAAGGATGAATATTCCAACATTAATCAAATAGATAATAAAAATAAACTTCTAATTAGACATTTTTTCTATTATCTGTTTTCATATATAACTCATAATTTAATTGTTAAGGTAATTTAAAAATTCCATTAGAAAATAATTTAGTAATAAAATAGTCATCGGATCCATAATCAAATAAACTATAAACTACATTATAGTGTATGGTATGCGAATCATTCAACACTTCATTTTAATACTCAACTTTTCTAGTAGATATCACTTGTGATTTTTCTTTTTCATTATCCTTAAGAAGATATTGAGGTTGATCATCATCGATAACCCTCAGATTTGGGCATTTGTTACCATAATGATAATTTTCATTTAACATGAAGCATTTAGGTGTGGGACATGAATTATGTGTATTCATTCTATATTCTAATTATTAGCTATTTTTTACAATCACATACATAGTCAATTTATTGATGATAATCTTTAAAACAATTAATAAACTTATTATCCACCTTAAGATAGTTTCCTCTATGTATCATTATATAATTTGATCATAAATGAAATCTTGACATCATTTCACTATGGTTTTTAGGCTTTCCTTTGAATTTAATTTTTCACTTCTTAAGAAACCCTAATGATTGATGGGTATCTCTAACAACCATTTAAACCTAGATAGAAAATTAAAACATTTCCTCGTATCTACAAAAGTCCCATTAGTCTAGAGATCTTTAGAGACTTGTTTTTAAGCCACTGATGATTTGATCAACCTTATTCTCAGGTTGGTTGTTAATTCCATTATTGTAACATTCAATTTAAGAAAAATCTTCTACATATTTAACAATGGATTCAACATCCTTTTAAAAAATCTAAATAAACTCTTTCACCATCCTTATTCGAAGAATATAAAGAAATGAAAAACTAAAAAATATGTTCTTGAACTCACCCCATTCCAGGGAGAAAATTTCTTATCATTTCATCATATTCCTTATAAGATTCAACTATTTTTTTACATTACCTTCCAAACGATAGACTCATAAAATTAATTTCTTGTCTTAAGAACATTATAGAACATAAAATTTGCTTTCAGTGGTATTGGTCTATTGTTTATCCAATATTTGATCTGAAGATCCATTGAATGAAGGTGGACACTTCCTTATGAATGAACCATAAGAATGGTGTTCAATAATTTTCATATTTGGAGGTCCTACATGGTTCATATATAGAATATGCTTTGTGATCATATAGTAATAATTGAATCGCACATCCCATAACATTCATTTTCTCATGATGATGATCATTGCATTTCTTACCTCATTCACCATTAAATGGGTTCAGTCGAGTTCCATCCATTGAATTAATATATATAGTATGAGTAACGGTGATAATAATTAGAAAAACTCATAATGAATTGATATTTGTTATAAAATTTCCATTCAATACATCTTAGGTTGTATCCAATGATATTCATTTTCATTACCAAAACTCAAGTATTGTATCCTATACATAGACTTATCTGTAGGGGTATTAATAAGTTTTCTCATCCTTGTTTTTAAAGTATAACTAAACACTTATCTAATAACAAAAATAACATCTAATACATTTCATACGTAGATATTATGTCTATGTAGAAGAATATAACAAAACCACCCCAATACGGTATAGGTTGAGTTTCTTTTGAGACACATAATCATAAAAAGACTTGTTAATAAAACATCTACATCACCTCCCACTTATTCATTCGTAACTTGATCTTTTTGGACAAATTTTTCTTAATATATTTCTTTCTATCCTAGGGAAAATAAAAAAATAAAGGGATGATCTCATATGCATAGTAATGATAATCAAGTGTGATAACCTATGTATAAGGGAATAAGATTTTTGAAAATTACATTTGAAAATTATATCTTTAATATAAAATAAACTGATATTTTTTCATGGAGAAAATCATATAAGTTCAAATAGAATTAATTAAAATATTAAATGATAATATAACATATGACATTAAATTGTGGAATACACACATGAATTGAAAATAATTTCCATAATAGTCAGGGATCATTTCCAAGACAATCATATAGGACAAAGTCCTTTTCAGAACGTCATTCACTCTATGTTTAAACCCTATATTACTGGACTGAGTTAAATCCTCATTCTAATAATATATATCTCATAAGATATAAATCATAAAGAAATGACTTTTTGAGAGATATATCTCTCACTCATAACATAATTGTAATCATACATATGTGTTCATAAGAACATAATTTAATTCATTATACCACAAACCCTAAAAAATGGGTTGCTAAATTTTATTTCTCTATAAACAAAAACCAACCATATAATGAATAGGGATCATATCCTTGAAAAATATCCCAAAAAGGTAATATTATTTAAAATAATTTAATAAAAAATGGAAAATAATTTTTAGAGATCACTTGAAAATAATTCTTCATGAAAATATCCTTTCATCATTGAAAATATTTTCATTTTGAATAATGATGTCATATATTAGAGAAAAATAATTTTCTTTGAAAAGAAACGTGGAAGCTTATATGGGAAGCATCAAAGAATTAAAGTGTAATGAAAGCCAAAAAATCCATTATTGTTATATATTTTAAAAAATCCATTAATAATATTTCTGGAAAAGTCACAAGATACAACATTTGAAAAATGAAAAAAATATTCCATTAAATACATTTATTAGGAATTAAAAAAATAGGTGAAAATAACATAAAATTTTTTATACTTATCGTAAAATAAATTCGAAAACATTTTTATGATTCTTGTAAATGGAAGATTAATAATCCCATGAAGATACATTCGAATATACAATTCCAAATAATAATGAAATTATAAAATTAACCCTTATCTTAGGTCTAATTTCCATCATACGTATCTGAACCACCTATAAAATGATTTAACTAATGCAATTAATTAATCATATAAACATTGTAATACTTATTCTATCATATATGATCCACTTATATCATCTTAGCACCCATTTTTCAATATTATTTAATTATTACCTTTCTTTAGAGAGTTAATTGCTTCATTTTATTATGCAAAGTATGTCATATAAGTCTTAGTTAATGTGAATAGTATATAGATACATCATATCAAGAATGATATTAATGTAATATATAGATATATAATATTTATTCATTGTATACCTTTATATAATAATTCATGATTGGTGAACATTGTTAATGAATCACATCACGTTGTGAAGATGATAGGTTGTATGTACACATGAGCGATGTAGCATTCCCTTAATTGTGAAATGTTAATGAATATGACGGTATATTAATTTGTAGAATCAATATAATATTATAAACATCATATATATATATATATATATATTATTCCCATTTTTATAGCCATAAAAAAGTGGTGGTGATAAACATATTACACAATTGTGTGGATATGATAGGTCGAACGTACACATGCATAGTGCTTTTATTTTTCCTGGAATGGATAAATGGTGGGATATGGTTCTTTCATTATCATAATAACATCTCACAATATATGTTATACTAGTGTTAGAACAATATAATTTAGACAAAACATGAAGAGGAAGTTGAATAAGAAAATAATCTTCAATGAGTAAGTAAAGACGATAACATCTTCTCTATAGATCTTCTTTTAAATGTCCTCTTAGTGAAACTAGGGTTTTTCTTTTGATAATATAAACACCCCAAGAATTTGGATAGTGATATTTAAAAGCAAAAATTATAGGGGATGGTTGAGCATAATGGTTCAATTTGATTTGAAGAAGTGTTGGGGGAGGTTCCCATTTATAATAGAGGTGACAAGATCTTTTGAAATTTTCTCAAAATATTTATTTTTATTAAATTAAATGTTGAAACAAATTCCACCAAAATACTATGGATTCAAATATAAGATGATATAAGGATGTAATATCATCAACTAATGGATTTAGAGGGATAATATTTTTAAAAGGGTTTTTGGATTTTAAAAAAACAAAAAGGGGATAGGGTTCGGGATATTTAAAAACTGGTCTAAGGAAGAATCAGCCACATTTACACTTATTCTATTGGGAGGAAGCAAGAATATGGATCACGCATCCGGTGTAAAATTTTTGAAGGAAGACTGAACCTCGTTCACTGTTCATAATTTTTTTAATTATCAAAATATACTATATATATATATTGAAATATTAAAATAAATATTAATAAATGTGTTAAAATATTAATAACTAAAAACTCAATATAAATATATATTAATTAAAAATAATCAATATTAAAATGTATAATTAAAATCTAGCTTAATGATTTTTAACTGTTAAAAAAATTCATAAATATTTAAAAAATATTTATAACATAAAAAATATTAGTAGATATATTGTCAATATTAAATAAATATTCTTAAATGTTAATTAAATAGAAATAAACAATAATGGATATAAACATTGTAAATAAATATCAATTAATAAATATAAGTAATAAAAAAATAATTATAAATATTATTTAATTATTTGTGAACATTAATTAATATTTATAATTATAAATGATTATTCATAAAAAATAAAATATTCATAAATATTAGTATTTATTAAAAAAATTAATAAATATTAAATTAATATATAGAAATATTAATTAAATTTTAATGAATATTTTTCATATTAATAAATGTTAATTAAATATTCACAAAAACTAATAAAATTTTATTCAGTATTCATAAATACAAATAATTATTAAATATATATCAATAAATTGTAACAAATATTCATGAATATTAATAAATATTAATTAAATATTCATTAAAAATAACTATATATTAATTAAATACTAGTAAATTTTACAAATCCTAATAAATATTGAATTAATATTAAAAAATATTTATTAAATATTAATTATAAATTTATTAAAAATATTAAATATTCATATATACTAATAAATACCAATAATCATTAATAAATGTAAATAAATATAAAAAAATATTAATCCATAATAATAAACAAATTCAAAATATGAGTAAAATAATAATAAATATTAACAAATTGTAATGAAATATTTTTCATCATTTATAAATATGTAGACATATTTATTTAAAAATAATAAATATTAATAAACATTAAATAGACATTAATAAGTCACCTTAAATACCTATAAATATTAATTAAATATTAATAAATATTAAATAAATTTTAATAAATTTTAGAAAAAATATTAATAAAAAAAGAGAACTATTTAATAAATATTCATAAATAGTAACATATAGTACAAAATTAATTAAATATTTATACATATTTCAATTTATTTACATTTAGAAATATTTATTAATATTTATTAATATTATAGGAATATTTAGTCAATAATCAGTAATATTTAATAATATTTATTCATTGTTTATCAATCTGTAATTAATATTTATCTATTATTTATTAATATTTATTAATAAATATTTATATTTATTTAGTATTTATTATTATTCAAAATTTTTTACTAATATTAATTTATATTCATTAATATTAAATTAATATTTTTAAAATTTTAAATAAAATTTAATGATTTTTATTAATGTCTAATTAATATTTATAAATATTTATAAATATTAAAAATTATTTCACAACTATTTATTAATATTTATTTGAATTGTATTTATATTTAAGAATATTTATTTCGTATATATTAATATTTATTTTAATTTATTGGTATTTACTGATATTTATTGGAATTTATTGATATTTAATCGATGATTATTAGAATTTATGAATATTTAATTAATGTTTATTACAGTTTATTAAGATTTGATTATTATTTGTAAATATTAACCAAATTTATTAAAATTTAATTTATATTTTTGAATATTTATTTTATAATTATTAACATTAGTTAATAAATAATAAAATTTATTATCATTTAATAATATTTTTACTATTTATGAATAATTATTAATAATTATAAATATTTATTAATGTATGTGAATATTTAATAACTATTTATTAATATTTAATTATTACTTATTTATATTTTTTTAATATTTATTTACATATGTTACATCCATTAGTATTTAGTAATATTTAATTAATAAGAAAAATAATTTTTATAATTTTATCTTCATTAATTAATATTGATTTTTTTGTGAAAAATTATTAAGTGTTTATTAATATTTTTATAATATTTTTTAAATATTTATAAATATTTAAGTAAGATTTTATTGATATATTATTATTAGTGATGAATTTTTAATTATTATTAATTTATATTATAATAGTTTAATCAATAGTTGATGTCACGAACTAGATATGGTTGCCACCATTAACAGCACAAAACCCGGCCTGTGGCAAGGCCCAAAGGGCGTTCCCTATCCCCACGGGCTGGCACAATGCCCGGGTATCAAACAAATCTGGTTTGGGAATGATTTACCTGAGTATGAAAGCATAAATCATAAAAAAATCAATTATTAGAATCTGAAATTTTCATGCTAAAAAAATTCTTAACAAAACCAGATCTAAATACATATGTTTAAATACACTACAAGTAGTCTAAAAACAAAAAATGACAACATAAAGAAATCCCCATGGACTCCACACGACAGGGGATCATCACCCGCAAGCCGTCTCTGCAACTCCGCCCCAACGATGGGGACTAACATCCCGAATCGGCATCACCCTTAGCCTTCCCTTTACCTGAGTCAAGCATAGGTAAGTCTACTTACACCCAAGGGGTGTAAGTAGGGTGTGATCCTAAGCCCAATAGGATACCACCGGATGATTCCAAAGAGCATGCAATACAATGTGAACAAAACAAGCAATTTTAATACACAAGGTGAAACAGTGTTAAAATTCAAAGAAATGCAACTTTCAAATGAAAAAAGTTTTCAATCCAAGAATTTATGAATGTTAGAACATTAAATATACATGTGAGCTACTATAAAGTACTTCCAAAAACACCCCACAACAAGGGTAAATACCACAAATCCAATGAGCATCAAAATCAGGAACACCCCTAAGCACTAGGTCGTCTCGGGCCCTATGTACCTCGTACCTCGGTGTAGAGTAACCATAGAAAAATCCATTCTCATGCACGAGCCACTAGTAGGGAACATACCCATAACCTAGTGGTCCCCAATCATCATCCAAATAGTTTAGTTAGAGTTGTCGTTATCTAGATGCTAAGTGGAATAGGGACAAAACTCATCTGATCCACTAGCCGTACTAGTACAAATCCGCCCCACCTAGGTACTCGGGCATCCCCTTTTTGTGCTCAAACAATATCAGAAAAAAACAAACAAAATTTTGCATATAAAATATCATTACTGGTCACAAACAAATTTTACAGTAGCTACACACATTTTCTACCATTTAAAACACAAAATAAAATAGTTTTATTTTCAATAAAACAACCTCTCAAAACATCACATTGTTTTGCACCCAAATCTATTTAAGATATCCACTTTTCACACTATGTTAACACTTGTAAGTAATTAAAACAAAATTTAAGTTCAATACCTTTTCATTAAACCAACAATATAGTAATGGGGCAGCCCAAAATGAACCAATAAAATATTTGAATGAAAAACCCCCAATTTCACCAAAAAATGGAACTTAAAATTCATTTGCATTATGAATGAAACTAAAACCAATTTTTACAGAAACATTCAATTGAAATAAACATTAAGGTACCATGAAAACAGCATGAAAATTCACAATAATTGCACACACAATGGAATCACCTACCAATGTAACAAAAACCCTTGAATCTCCGTGCGAAAATCAAATCGCACCCCCGCCGCACCAAGAGAGTACTAGATCAAACCTAAAACCACATAAATTGGCCAAGAAAGCCCAAATTTGAACCCTAGGTTTGAAAACATAGTTTCTGGACATTAGTAAACTCAATTATAACTTATGTAACCCTAAGAACAATGATTTAAACCCAAAGTAATTTGAAAGAGGAAAGAAAAGGGCTCCTTTACTTGAAGTATCTTGAAGTAATCACTCCAAAACACCAGTATATGAAATTTAAAAGAGCCAAAATTTAAGTTTCGTTCGGAAAAGATGTATTAGGTCATTTAGGAACTGGAATGGAGGAAAAATATTGAGAATTGGGAGAGTTATGAATGAAAGACTTTACCTCTTCAAATCTGGGAGATTTGAGGAACCCTATGAATTTCGGCACCAAATCGCGACTAACCAGAGCTCCAAAGAGGTGGGAGAGAGTTCTGAAGCGCGGCTGGGTTAATTGGTCTTGGGTAAGACTTGGAATAACCGAAAAAACCTAAATATTGAATATGTTATAGAAAAATAAAATTTTATTTTTAAAACAGGAATTGGGCTTTCGAGCAGGCCCAACCCCTTAGATAAAAACCCAAATAAACCCTGGTTATGGATTTATAAAAGCTCCAAATTACCTAGGTGGTGTTAATAGTTTAGGGGATGTCTCGTAGGAATTTGGATGGATGAAAAATGTTGAAAAATGAAAAATTTATAAAAGATACAAAATTTATTTTTTTAATCTGGAATTGGGTTCACGGTTTGGCCCAATTCATGAATACTCATCTATTCCTCCCTAAAACCTACGGAAACCCTCAAAAAAAGCAAGGGTGTAAATTAAATGAAAAATAACTTTAAAATATGTCTTTTATGAGACAATTCTCCCCACCATGAAGGACTTCACACCCCGGAAAGTCAACATGAATCTCGGTTGGGAAACAAGAATGGGTACTCTTCCTCGGCCCATGACTTTCGCTCCCATGTCTCATGTGTATCATTCCCATGCTTCCATAAAACCCGAAATAAATGAATAGACTTCCCTCGAAGTATCTTCTCTTGGGAGTCCATTATTTTCACCGGTCTCTCAATGATGGACAAGTCAGGCTCTATCTCCAGTTATTCCCAACTCAACACATGGGATGGATCCGGATTGTATTTTTTCAACTGAGAGACATGGAAGACATCATGGATAGATGTCAACTGGAAGGTAAGGCCAACCTGTATTCCACCTTTACAATACGCTCAGTGATCTCAAAGGGCCCGACATACCATGGCATCAGCTTACCTTGCTTCCCCAATCGATGATGGCCCAGACGAGGGGCCACTTTTAAGAATACCATGTCACCGACAGAAAACACTAGGTCTCGACGCCTCCGGTCAGCATAAGATTTATGACGACTCTAAGATGTCAATTAGCACTGCCTGATCAACTTGACCTTCTCAGAAGTCTCCTGCACAAGGCTCGGCCCCAACAGTGAAGTCTCTCCTACCTCATCCCAGCATAGGGGGGACCGACAAGGCCGACCATAGAGTTCCTCAAAAGGGGCCATTCTAATCGTGGATTGGTAACTATTATTATAAGAAAACTCAACTAATCCCAAATGTCTATCCCAAGAACCTCCAAAGTCCAGGACACATGCACGAAGCATGTCCTCCAAAATCTGATTCGCCTGCTCTGTCTGACCATCCGTCTGAGGGTGGTATGTTGTGCTCATCTTAATCTGAGACCCCAAGGCCTTCTAAAATCCTTCCCAAAATCGAGAAGTGAATCAGGGGTCTCTATATGAGACAACAGCTGATGGTACACCATGGAGTCTCACCACTTCATTAAGATACAAATGGCCCAGCTCATCTACTTTAGTTGTAACTTTTATCGGAATGAAGTGGGATTATTTGTTCAGACGATCAATCACCACCCAAATATCATTTATACCCTGAGGTGTTCGAGGTAAGCCAATAATGAACTCCATGGCGACCACTTATCACTTCCAGGTAGGAATGGGTAGTGGTTGTAGAAAACAGGATGGTCTATGGTGATCTGCTTTCACCTACTGACATGTGTAGCATCTCGAAACAAAGTCTGCTATGTCTCGTCTCATATCAGGCCACCAAAACCGCCCACAAACATCATAATACATCATAATGGCACCCAAATGGACAGCCCACTGAGACTGGTGGCTATCTTTCATCCCCACCTTCCATAGAGATAATGGCACTACTGAATGGCCCTTCAAGCACAAGATTCCCTCAGGAGACGAGGACCAATCAGAGGATGTCTCCCCACCATGAAGGAACTGCTTCAACTGCTGACAAAGATCATCACTAGGCTGTTCCTACTGAATAAACTCCAATAGAGAAGGAGTCAACTGGACGCTTACCAATAATGTCCCTACACTGTATTCCCTGGTCTCTACATGCATCTGAGAAAAGAGACCCATTAATGTCCACTCATCACTAGACATCCTCAAAGCCTGCACTGGAACTCTTCTGCTCAATGCGTCGGCCAGTACATTACCCTTGCCTGGGGTATAGACAATGTCAAATTCAAACCCTTGGAAGTACTCGATCCGGTGATGTTGCCTCAGGTTGAGGTCCTTCTGCGAGAAGATATAAGCCAAGCCTTTGTGATCAGAGTATACCACAAACTTCTCCCCAAAGAGGTATTGATGCCAAGTCATCAAATCATGCATCACAACTGCCAACTCCTAGTCATGGGTCGGGTAGTTCTTTTCATGTGGTCAAAGTTGGCGAGATCTATACGTGACCACATGATCATCCTGCATAAGCACGCACCCAAGACCCATACCTGAAGCATTGCAATAGAACACATATCCATTTCCAACCTCTGGCAAAATCAGCACGGGGGCGGTAGTCAGCCGCCTCTTCAGCTCCTTGAATGACACCTGACATTCTGGACCCCATACAAACTTCACCCTTTTCCTGGTGAGGGTAGTCATCAATGAAGCAAGCCGAGATAAATCCTGAATGAATCGCCTGTAATAACCAGCCAAGCCAAGAAAACTACTAATCTCGAACACATTCTTCGGTTTCTCCCATGACATCCCTGCACTAATTTTCTCAGGGTCCACTAAAAATCCATGCTCTGAGATCACATGCCCTAGAAATCTCACATCTCTGATCCAGAAAGTGCACTTTGACAACATTGCATATAGGCGATGATATCGTAATGTACCCAAAATGATCCTCAAGTGATGTTCATGTTCCTCCTCAGAGCAAGAGTATACCAGAATGTCATCCACGAACACCACAACAATGTAATCGAGATATTTATGGAACACCCTATTCATAAGTTTCATAAATACCTCTGGAGCATTGGTCAATCCGATGGGCATGACCAAATAGTCAAAGTTGTCGTACCTGCTTTGGAAGGTTGTCTTAGGGATATTTGACTCCTTCACCCTGAGTTGATGATACCCTAAACGTAGGTATATCTTTGAGAACCTCTTTTTCCCCTTCAACTGATCAAAAAAATCATTTATTCTAGGCAGAGGGTATTTGTTTTTAATTGTTACCTTATTCAGCTTCTGGTAGTTAATGCACAACCGGAGGGATCCATCATCCTTTTTTGCAAACAACACAGGAGCGGCCCAAGGAGAGACGCTCGGGCGAATTAATCCTTTGGATTCTAAGTCGTCAAGATGTATATTTAATTCCCTCAACTCGGTTGGGGCCATACGATAAGAGGGAAGAGATATCAGTTATGATCCCGGCGCCAGATCAATCAAAAACTCCACATCCCGCTCCAGGGGAAAACCTGAAAAATCATCTGGGAATACATCGGGAAACTCATTAACTACATGAGGTAGTGCACCTTAAGGGGAAAGACCATCCTCTAGCACAAGAGAAGATAACTGGAAGATAACACTTCCTAACTCTGGGAGTGGAGGCCTTGTGTGACCAGATCATGGATCCCATTCTCCATGAAAAAGCTGACGACTCCCATCAGGTGCCGTGAAACTCACTTGTCATCTGTAGCAATCGATGTGTGCCTGGATGTGTATATGCCAATCCATCCCGAGTATGAAATCAAAAAGGTCCATATCTAAGACCAAGAGGTACCACTCCATCTCGACCCCTGACACAGAAAGTGCACACGAGGGGCACCTGAGGCCCTGCTCCTTCTTCCTTCCCAACGGTGTCACCAACTCCATCGCAAAAGACATCAACTCAGTTGGAAAATTCAGCATGTCCGCAAAATTTCAAGAAATGAATGAAACAGAGGCACGAGTATCAAAAAGAGTAGTAGATATAGAAGATGCGATCAGAACGGTACCTCAAACTGTCGACGGTCCCGCCTCTGATCCTGCTGGTGACTCATCCACTACATGGAGATGTCCAGTATCTGCCTGAGGATGACTGCTAGTCTATGGATTTTCCCGGAACTTGCTCTACCTAGAAGATGATCCAGCCCTACCACCATGACCACCAAATCGAGATCCCCCAGTCCTCGATGGCTTGGACTGTGCTGGAACTCCTCTTGATGCCACTGACCCTACCCCACTTGGGACTGGACGTGCCACACCGCAGAAGCGCTGCATATTCCCTATACCTCCACACTGGTAATAAGGCATCGGAGGAAGAGGACATGCCTATCGGATATGCCCAGGCCTCCCACATTGGTGGCACACGACCGATCTCGCATCAGAAGCCGCAGAAGAACACTGCATGGAAGAGTGGCCTGAACTGCCCCCTCCTTTCTTCACATGATCCTCCCGCTTCCATTTATTCTATGAGGAGCTGCCACTTCCCACTACTGATACTGAACAATAGAAACTAGCCCTGCCTTTCCTATCAATCTCCACCATGCACACCCGATCAACAACCTTAGCATAGGTCCTCAGCTTAAACAAGAACACCTAGGATTATATCTCTGGTCGCAAGCCTTTCTCAAACCTCTGGGCCTTCACTTGCTCATTAGAGACCATTTCTGGAGCATACCGAACCAACTCAGCGAAACGATTGGCATACTCCATCACAGATAGATTCCCCTGAACAAGTTCCATGAACTCTCTAGACCTGGCATAAGCCAACACCTCAGGGCAGTACTGTTCATTGAAGACAACCCTGAAATCTCCCCTGCGCATCTGCTCATTCTTCCCAGCATGAAGCACTGACTCCCACCATTTATAGCTGGGACCCTACAACAGAAAGGAGTAACACTTCACCCTGAGCTCCTCAGGTGTTTCCAGGAACTCAAACATAAGCTCAATCTTCTCGAGCCATTCTTCTGCTTCTTGGGGTTTTGTGCTACCTCGGAAGGTAGGAGACTTGTTTTTCAGAAACTCTTGTGCTTTATCCTTTATAGGACCTGTCTCTTCTGCCCTTACAGGAATAGAAGCATGAACTGGTCCCTGACCCAATGCTTGGACAGCCCTAACCACAGCCTCCACGAGCCTCTGATCAATCGGCATGGGAGAACTCTCTCCAACTTCCTCCTGTGGGTGTGTGGGAGCTTTCTGGAGAGGCATGTTGCTACAAAATGCAATGGTCACAAAACAATAGTCAATACCAAAATTCTGAAAATTGTAATCAAATACATCAAATATAAATAAACTAAACACATTCTTGTAATAAAAGAAACAACTACTCCACATCTGCCTGATGTCTACATGTGGTCTGCAGCCCACACGTCTCACCTGGAAGTTAAGTCAATCTGTAAATTCCAACATTCTTGTAATTTTTGGTTTATTTTTAAAAATGTTTTATGCTTTTTTTACAGTTAATACTATATTATTTCATTAAAATGTAATTATTTTTATTTTTCACTCTTCATTACATGAACTTTTGAAAATATCTTGATAACAAGATAAATTTGAAACAAACATTTTATTATATTACTAAGAGGTGATATACTGAATTCAAAAATTAAAATAATTTTGTCAAATATATTCTCTATATTTTTTAAAAATTGATATTCATACATAAATATAAGAAAATATCATTATTTTAAAACAAATTTTTGAATAATAATGTTACTTTTCTTAAATTGTGTCATTATTTTATAATCACATACCAATACCTTCATTGTTATTTGAATATTTATATTTATTTCATAAATTGGTAACTCTTACCTATTCCAACAAATTTATTGTCTAGGTTATAGTAATATTGTCTCATTTTTTGTTTAAATAAAATGTTTGCGAGCAATACAAGATGTTGGAAAAAAAAATTTATTTAAAGATATATCATTATTTTCTAAAAAATATCTTTGTGTTAAAAATATTCATTAAATAGATTTCTCTCTTCTGACCAAGAATCAGTGAGATTAGGGTGATGCATTTTTTTAGAACAACATTTTTAAATTGAATATGTATGTTAGTGTCTTCCAAAAGCTATGATATTGCACAATTTTACCTTTAGTGGGCTTTGATGATATGGCAGCGTGAAAAAATTCAACAAACCGTGTTGAATCCTTCTTCTGATATGACCACTAGATGAGGCATATATTATAAGATTACACAATTATTTTAATATGTTGGGATATTCATGTTGAAGGGATCGTTTCTATTTTACAAATATTGGATTTCATTCTATCAGGAGAGCCACCTTATTTGTTTGACAGTGTATCCCTTCTATTTCCATGATGTGGATTGGATATTCATCATAAGGTAATACTTTTCTGTTTTTTTGTGAATATTATTACACATATTTATGTGGATATCATGCAAATAATCTTCTAATAGTGACTCTAGAAAACTATATTGGTGAGTGGCTAGAGGCTGTGATGTGATGGGTAAGTCATCTATACCATGTTTTTTATACTTATTCAACATTACTTCCTCATTTTTAATATTTTTTACTCAACTTATCATGACCAAATACAATTCTTCCATGATTATTTACTATAAAAAATATTCTTAGGGTCCCCCTTTCTCATATTGGAAGGTAGAAAATTCAAGGGTGGATCAAGGAATGATCATCACCATGGAATTTCTTATAGTTGAGAATGGATTTCACTTATCAATGATAATGATCCAGGAATGGATGGCCCATTTTCCCAATATCCCTGTAGTAGTAAGGATTTCACATCATTAAATATCCAAGGTTAAAACCTCCTTAAGATTTTAAAATGTAGTTATGTGGAGGATTCCCATTATGTCTTGACATTCAACTATGAGGATATCTCTTACGATGCATACCTTTGGGAGGATCTTTCGGTAGGATTATATCCTAGGGATAACCTTCATTATATTTGATCTTTTTCCTATGAGGAGTGATAATGTTTCTCCCGTTAGGAGATGGGATACCAATATTGATCATAAAATTGATATTAAACTAGTCTTCATAGTGAGGTGACTAGGGAAGACCTCTAAAAATTCTATTAATGTTCCCATAATTTGGTAATGATAGAGTAGGATTTAGAGATTTCAAAAATAAGAATATGAGGGTTTCAAGAGCTCTATATTTAATTAGAATGTGACTGTGTAACATCTCATTATTTTCCAGTTAGCTTAGGTTAGGGTTTCTTTTCTGACACCTTCTGGTGGGTGAGTGGGGATGCTTACTGGGGAAAACAATTTTCATATACAGAATCTTGATTTTTAGCTCTTGTGTTTCTAGAAAAACATTCTAGTGGGATTATGGAATATTTGTAGGGGTTGGTTATTTCTATAGAGTGGAAATTGGAATAGTCCAACTACCACCAATTGTAACATTTTTATGGATTCAATCTGGTTGTTCCTAAATCATTGGGGAATTTGTCACATGTTCCTACTAGTATAGGTTAGGGTGTGACTTCTCTGAAGTGACATGTTGATGAATCACTCCATTTTTGGGGATAGAGTTGTGTGCCTACCCCTATTTCACAACTGATTTTTTATCTTTCCCTCAATGTTCAAAATGATTTGGAATTGTATTTTTATCTCCAATTTAAATTTTTAATAATGTTTTTGGTATATTCATTAGTTGTAATGAGTATATATTCTCATTACGTGGTTTGAGAACGTTGTGTGCCAACTCATATCCTCCATTTTTTTATTTTGGATACTAATAGTACTCAGTTGTAGAGAAGAGATTTAGGTCTTCCCTATTTTGTTTTCAAGGATTTATGGCTAATCATTATAGATGACTCTAAATGTGGTTGTTTGTAGGCTTAATGGATGCAGAAGGGTTTGTGAACCTGCTTGTAGTGTACTTCCAAAAACCTTTGGTAGGATTTTCTAGGAAATTTCAGATTAATCTTCTCGAAATCATGGTTGGTGTGGGTAGGTACTAGTAATGTATTATAGTTTTCCGTTAATGGTTTCTGGTGGGAATTCTGGGTGTGGGTGGGTGTTTATTCCTTCTTGTAGTTGCCTCCGTATTCTTTTTATAGGGTTCTTCATAGGTATAGAGGTGTAGGAACTTTCCCTATTGATTTGTCTCATTCCTTAGTGTGAATTCAAAAAAGTTTGTGTCTATATTACTTAGGCCTAACTTTCTTGGATTTCACCCTCAGCACATTGAGGGTTCTCTTATACAAGGACATGGTGGTGGAAACTAAAGGATAGATCCCTTCAAAAGTGCCCTTGTGTATTCTAGATGTGTGTGTTTATGAACTCTTCATCTACCTCCATAATATAAGGGAGGATCTTATTTTTGAATTATGGGGATAATATCCTGAAATAGTTAGAAAATACGATCATTTTGGCATGATTCTATATCATTATTAGTTGTTGAGTGGATGACTAGTGGTGCTGCATGAGCTGGAGGACTTATCCAATACATTCTAGTGTTGGGATTGTGCCATTTTTTGGTACTCCTGATCTATTTCATTGGAGACCCAGTGTTGAATGGGTTGGGTGGGTTATGATTTCATCTATTTTGTTTAGGACCCAGCATGTGCAGTGCTAGGTGTACACATCTATTAAAACTTGTTTGATTCTAATTTGAACGCAAGTAGTACATGTTAATGATTCCTGAAATACGGGGGAGAAATCAAAACATGAAAACCACATAAAATCATTATATGAAAAAAGACAAAATGAATAATTGATTTTCTTTTTTGGAACTATTTATGTTTGAATGAAAAATGGGCCAGATGTTAGGGTGACCCTATAATCATCGATAGATATTCACATAGGGTGAATGATTTTTTTGTTTATGGTGAGTCATTTCTTACACCCTAGTGATTGATTATGAGGGATTGAATGTTTCATAGTCATACATGTCAGACCAAGTTCACTGTTTTCAAAATACATCTGGTGGGTTATTTTGTGATGCCAGAAACACCCAATGATACACTTATTAGAGGGGTTTTATGAACCTTCTTTCAAAAGGTATGTGTTTTTTGATAAATAGAACAAGAAGAGTTAAAGAATCACATTTGTTAATGGGATGGGAGGTTAGCCTCATCATAACTTCTTAGAGTTATTATTTACTACTCTGAGAATATCTTAATAATTTAAGACATATTTGTGAATAAATCATTCATTCCCAATTATAACATGTCTTAACCTCATGTTAACAATCAATTACTAGAATACATGGAATTTAGAATCATTTGTATGTATAAAAGGTTCTTCATCTATGGAGATATTTAAATTTACATTTGATTTTCTCCATCATTTGAAACATTTTATGTGTAGCTTATATATTATTATATTGATTTTTTCTAGGATGTTGGTATTGAGCTACACAGTGGGGAACTATGTAGTTTATCATTATGTAGGGAGATGGAAGTTAGTTTAATCTTACTTTTGGACCCATTACCTGGGATTCCTACCTATCATTGTGAATTGAACCTAAACAGATGTATTTTTATGCCACATAATGGGACACATCGTACCTTTTAATTTCATGCATTGAGGACCAAATTTAGCAGTTTAATGTCATGTGGCATGGTCATCTAGAATGAAGGTTCATAGATAAGGTTTGGTGTGGGGATTATGATGAGGTGGAAAAAAGAATCAATAATGTATATAAGATTCCATATTATACATGATATTAGTGGGGATTTGGCCTATATATAATTAAGGTTGATTTAGGGTTATTGAGGTCGGACCTCATGGATGATTACTACATATCTCATTTGGATAGGAATCAAATCCCACATAGTTTTTAATGGATAACCCATACCTATTGAGGCCCACTGAAGGTTTTCATCAGAGGTAATGTGGCCCTTTGAAATGATTAATGAATTATTTCTATGATTAAACTATGGTAGAGGATTTCCTAGTTTTGGATATTTATCTTTGAGGACATACTCTTTTGGGGTCCCTTTAGTGGATGGAAATAGGATGATCCATAAAAACATGCTTCTCTGAGATATACATAATACCATATGGATTTCAGGATCTCTGAAAACCTTTATTACCATGCGAGTCATGATCAACTTTTATAAACATAGTTCACCGAATATATGAAAAAGAAAATTATTCTTCTTTATCTAGTAGGAGATGATGATGAAATAAGAGAATAAAAGGGGGAATCGATGTGCCAATATTCTCCCCCATTTTTTAAATAATATTGTCTCAAATAACAACGTATATACATACCACCTAAAATAAAATATCAATGTCTTACTCAAGGAGGAATTCCATGATCATGGTTCTAGATAATAGAGGAGGATATTCCAATAAAACTAAAAAAGAAAGTAAATCATGGCACTCACGCTCCTCACCTAGAACCATAGGTCCTTATACCCATAGATGACGAGGGAAGGGAATGGACATATCCCATGTGTATTATATAGAGTTTTTCTTGGAACTATATCCATTTTAGGGTCTTTTTGATGGATTGGATTCATTACTACATGGACCCCAGTGACCCTACCTATTATGAGGTAAATTTTCGGGACACCAATAACTAAACAAATGCATAACAGAAAGGAATACGTGATATTGGATCTATCATAATGGTTGTGAAATTTAGGAGGAATTGATGGAGTCTTAAACTTGGTCCACCACTTATGATGGTTCCAAAGGAAGATAATTCCAATCATTGGTGAGTTTTTAACAGGGATTTGATGGTGTCTTCTGCAGGTGAAGGAATTTAAAGAAGAATGTGTTTCATGGATGGTGCCTTGGTTGGAATATGAAGTGCATAATGCAAGGTAGGTATGAATAGTCTATATATTCCATTGTTGAGGTACATCTCAGGAAACCATTCTTGGGTGATCCCTTTCTATTGGCATCATGGTTTTCCTCTGGTATATCTGGAAGGGCCTCGAGTAGGTCTGGGGTTTTGGTAGGTACCTTCACACTATTTCTTATCATGAAGGGAGGATGAGTTCCTCTTATAGGGGTTTTATGTTTCATTACATGGTGGGACTTTGATCCCACTATCCATCTTAACTCCCTCTTGTCTTAGTTTTAGGAGTGATTAATGAGAGATTTTTTAGGTCCTTTATGAAGGTGTTTCTTGACTAGAGTTCTGATAATTCTTTAATATTTATATCCTATCAAATATGAATCCCCATGAAACTATTTATAAGAAAAAAAGGGACCATAGTTGAAGGATATTTTTTATGTAGTTAATTAGAATTGGTACCCTACACATTTATCCCATGAAGTGGTGGATGGACCTTTAGAGCTGCATATATGGGCCAATGTGAGCCTTCCCGAATGATCATTGGGTTCACATAGGCTTATTTAGGATATTTCAATTTATCCTTATTGGGGATCCTCCCCTATCTAAAACATAAGGTAATTTTATAAATATTTTGATACCAAGTGACAAAATGTATTTTCAAAAATTTTATATTGAGACTTTAAAATTCATAGATTATTAAATGTGAATTAATTAAAATAATAAAAATGAAATCATTATGTGGTGACCATAGTTTCTACCCTTATGTAAGGGTAGATAAACTTTCCCCAGTTTTTACATTGAAACAGAAATGTGATGATATTATACACACCTTTTATTTCTATATCATATATCCAAAATGTATGAATTAGAGGCTAGTGAAATATAATTGGTGTGACCTAGTTATAATGTTGATTTTTCTTGTTTTAGTAAGGAGATATACAAAGGTTTGTATAACCTTCAGGACTAAAATATCAAAGATATATTTATAGTTCTTACGAAACGTTTCTTTTGTGCGCCAATTTATATATCAAGATTCAATGTTTCTAAAACAACACTTGGGTTAGAAGGGTTTTAGTGGGGTTTTATTCACCCTTTCTATGGGCATGGGCATTATATATTTCACAGTTCAATAGGATAGACATACCTAGGGAATGTTTAGATTTGTAGGTTGTTATGGAACCCTTTGTTATTATTTAGTGCTAGATAACTCCGTATGTTTTCTTCTATATTAATAGTTTTATATAACTATTTTTCGTAGTTATAATTCATCCTACGTTCCATCTAATACTTGATTAACATGTTCGATAAGACTATATGTAGATTCAATAGATGTTTCTTTGTGTAAATGAATCTCAATGAGTAAACATCAATAAACATGTTGTTGTCATGTTGGTAAATTGATACGCTTCACATTATGGGTTCAAAATTACTTGATTAATGACTTGATATATTGTTATTTTTCTTGATAATCAGCTATGAGGTAGAGATAATAGAGTGATTAAAGAAAACAAACTCGTTCTAATACATTGGATGATGTCATAAAAAGGGATTAGGTGTTCATAAACATTGGTCCATTTGTTTTGGATTTTATGCCTAATTATATTGCACACATTGATGTAACTCATGAATATTATCATAAATATGTATAAAGAAAAGATAATTTATAATTTTTTTATGTGGCTAATTTAATTCAGTTTCTTGTAACCACTTTTTGGAGTTTGTAAGTTCAATGATGAATGGGGAATCTGTAGTGGAATATATTTTCATTTTCAGTATATCCAATGGAAAATAATATATAATATGGGGAGAATCGTGTCCACAAAAAGAATTTCATTCCATATAGAGGGAATAAAACCAAAAATGAACATTTTAAAATGGTCTTTTATTCATTAAAATTCCCTTAATGATGGTGAGTTTTGAATTATGTTGGTGCTTTTATGGAAACATGATGATGCAATGGTTGTCGATGCATGTAACCTTAGTGAACACTGTTTTTCAGGTATAATCTTTGTTGGTTCTTCATGATATTTCATGGAATTCCTCAAATATTAAGGGATTAGCAGTTGGTTAATTACCTCATGTCATATAAATAAGATGATCTCATATGGAGAACTTAAATAGTGATTTTTTTAAAAAAATCACTTTGTGTAGTTTGTTTTGGTTGGTTTCAGACCACTCTGAGCACATAATCTTGGATATAATATATGTGTGTCTGGTCTACCAAATAATTCCTTGTATCCTCTTAGTTTACTCTTGTTTTAGAGGTGATTAGGTCCCATAACATAACATTGTCCAACATACATACACAGAGTGTCAGTTATATGTCCACCTAAAAAATAATAATTCATTATCATCCATTAATTTTATCATTGGGAGATATGATTTGGAAGCATGGTTTTTATAGATACTTGGTTATTCATTACTTATACATGGGTTCGTGAGTATCAATTCCTTTAACAAGCATAGGGACCCCATCTATTTCCCTTTGACATGACTGCCTGAAAGATATCACCTTAGACTCGGTCATTGTTATGGATATGTGGAAATTTTGGCTTTATATAGATACATAAGTTTTGAAAACCAGAGTATGGACAATATTGTATGGACTTATTACACTTCATTTGATGAGTATTTTGTTTCACATAATTTCATTTAGGATTAGAAGAACTTTTTTCTGGTTGTGATATATGTATTTTGGATCAGGTATGAACCCATGTGCATGTCATGGCATGAAAACTTAGTGTGAAAGTTGTGGATTGAGATATAAAAAAATGATGATTATGAGCATCATTTGACATTTTATAATAAAAAGTGATGATGATTAATGAAATACATCATTATTTGGTATAAAAATTATTACCATCTAAGCCATGTTTTTTTGTGAATGGTTTCCCAAAAGTGGCTCGACATAACATTTTTTTAAACGTATTTGGTTAGGTTCTAATTTCGACATCTAATTTTTAGGAGAGTGTGGTGTGAGTAATATAAGGGTATTATTAAATTCCATCTATGCCTCACTAAATTAGGTCGATTGGGAGTTGATCATTTTTTAATCTAGGGTATATGGAAAAGTATCATTAAAATGAATAAGGTGTTCATTGAAAGAAAATTACAATGGTGGGGAGTATTTTGGATATGAATTTGATGTCTAGTGTTATAACCCATTTGTGGTAAGTGAACGGGCTTGTTAATGGAATATATGAAGAGGATACCATGTCTCAGTTTTAAATGGATCGGGTAAGAGCTATAATGATGTTTTATTTCAGAAAACATGTGTTTTATTGAGTTTTAATGGCTTATGTACGATACACATTAATGGATGTTTGGAAGTGAATTGGAAATTGGAAAATAATTAAACTTTGTTGAATAAACATTCAAGACCTGAGTAGTTTGGGGGAATTAATTCCTATTTTTTGAGGATTATCAGTGATGATATGTTCTAAGGTTGGGAGGTTTCAATGTCCAACATTGTTGAACCAGATGAATTTTTTTGAGGGAATTTAATTTTTAGTTAGGTGGTTGGACTAATTACTAATCAATGATTCAGAATGAAAATAAGAGAGATTATTCACAAAAAGAATTTTTTTAGACTTCGTTTAATATCCAATGGTGTCCCTAGTGTTCTATTGACTAGGTAGAGTTGCGGGACCCATAAAATGAAAAACTAGAGAATCCTGCATGGATATTCATTTTTTCTGTAATCGTGCAACCCACAAGGAGATATTCTACCATTGATCCAATGTAGTTGTAGGTCTTACATGGTTTGGTATAACCATGCGATAATAAATGTACATCCATCAACCAAATTTCATTCTCCTTATATAGTATAAAATCATGGTTTGTGTGTGGTTTCTCAAAACATATGAACAAACATTGTGATTACCCATCATGGTCTCTGGTTGAATCATGATTGCTACATGTATTAGCCAACCATGTGGCCAAACCGACCATCTCATTAAAGGTGGTGAAATTATCATTTTTATTTCTATTCATTTATTTCTTCCTCTAACTATTTTCATCCAATATGAACATACTAGGGGAATCCTAGTTGAGATCCTACCTATCCTTCAAGGTAGGATTTCGTTAACCTCATCCGTATAAAATTAATTTATTTTAGCGTCAGTTGAATTTGATAGCTAGTTGTAAGCATTTCTCTCCTCAATTTTCATTGTACCATTTATCTATACGTCATCATATTTATCTTCATAAAATATATTTCTCCTTATTTTCAGGGTCTTGGTTTATTTCTTTTAATAACCGACGTTACAAATCGCGTGTGTTCGGTTTTTATGTCGGTTATAAATTAACCGACGTTAAAAATCAAACCACGCAGGTTTTTTACGTCGGTTATTTGATAAACAACGTAAATTACGAGATATGTAGGAGTTTTTTACGTCGGTTATTTGATAACTGATGTAAAAAACGAGATATCTATGATTATTTTACGTCATTTATTTTATAACCAACGTAAAAAACCCAAAGCGCGGGGGGTTTGTTACATCGGTTATAAAATAACCGACGTAAAAAATGAGATATCTACGAGTTTTTTACATCGGTTAAAAACTCACCGACGTAAAAAACCAAAGCACGGGGGGTTTTTTTAGTCGGTTTTAATATAACCGACATTATAAATTTAAAAAATAGTTTATAACATCGGTTATATAGATGTTCTAAAATATTTAAAAAATTATAGCCTCGTGGACTGTCATTTATGATTTTTCGATCGACAGTCCACCGGCTCGTCTCTCTCATGCGGTAAACCCTAATCGGCTCGTCGATCGACCTGAATTAAACTCATTTTGGCTTCATCGTTTATCAACTTTACTCTCCTTGGATCTATCATCTCAACTCGCAACACTCATGTAAGCCTTCTATGAATTTATTTCATTCGTTTTCTTCCTGGATAGTCTATATTTATGTTTTGCGATTTTTTTGTTTAAACTAGGTTATATTCTTCCATTTCGAACCCTATTAAATCATTTTGAATATTGTTGGCATTGGACATTCGTTTTTATCATGAGTGTCTTGTTTTTGTATTTCTTTATAAAACAAATTTTGATATATTACCTTGCATTTAATGACTCAAAATCCTCATATGTTGGAAACATATTTGTGGTTATTTATTGAAGGACTACGGCGCGATTAAGGAAAGATTTGGAATATTTCTTGATTTGACCGGTTTGAATTTCATTATCAAAAAGAAATTTGAGGTATGGTTGATTCATCCATTACTTTAATCCTATATTTCATTTAATGCTCAGGTTTATCTAACAATTTTGTAGTTGGATAACCAATAATGTTTATATGATTAGATAATTAAAAGAAATTATCATCATATATAGTGAATCATCCTTGTTGAGTGTCTTATCATAGAATATGACTCAATCATCCATATTGAAGATGTCATTTTTTTAGAAAAAAAACCATTAATGTAAACCATTTATCATTCATTAATTGAACTAAAATAAATATTTACACATGAGATATAATGGAACATAATAAAATAAATATTTATCATTCAACCTCATAGAGTCTAATAAATCTATGATAAACCATTTGTTTTCTTTAATGGAAACAAATTCACTTTTACCCACTTTGTATTTTTAGAAGACACTAAACTCCCTTATAATTTCACCCTTCTGGGAAGTACTAAACATCATTATATCCCTTTAAAAAATCTAAATGTTACAGAAATATCATGCATCCATTTTGTCTTATAGGACTCTACTATATATAAGTATACCATTTTTTATATTATTAGTTATGATAAACTCTATCATAACATCATTAATATATGTTTATAAAAATGGGAATATCACAATTCTCATGATTTTAGTTGAGAATAATGATAATGTTTTTTATTAATGATAATATAGTCATGGGTAATTTTACAAAAATAATGTGAACTTGAATAATGAATGTTACTTATATGTATTTCACAAGATTTTTTTATTTTATGTCACAAAACTAATTGATGATCGAATACAACAAATAATTGAACCACCAACCAAAGTGAAACTAGTGTATTGTTCTATTTTAGAAATTCATTATTCAATCAATGAGATTTTTATTTATTTATTTTTTAGAGTTTCTAATTCAAGATACTAGATTCTATTTCAAATGTGAATTTGTTTGTTTTTTGATGTTTCACGATTTTATTTGATGTAGGTTTTCTTTTTCATGGATTACTTCATAAAGTGGTCTCTGTTCATTTGATTTTGTGTTTCCTTTGACACCATCCCCCCTCAATGACTATGATATCTCATTGCCAGTTTTACTCTAATTGTTCTATCATACAACTTTTGGATTTGATGGTTGATTACAAACATATTTATTCAAATATTTAAGCTGGATTATATGCATATTTTAGGATTATATTGCTGTTGTATGCCACTTTATTTATTATTCTATCAAATTATATGACCCTTTCTAGTAAGAAAAATTTCATAAGAAATACGATTGGACTCTTCATCATATTTCATGAAACGTTTTTAATAATTCCACATTTATAAAAAAAATGTTATATAAAAGATGTGGAAACGGGTGGTGTTCGGGGGGGTGTCCAAGGGGGTGGGTTGGTGTGATTGGTTGTCCACAGGGGTGGGGGCCTGTCTAGAGGGTTTTGGGGGTTTTCTGGGGGGTGGGGGGCTTTCCAGAGGGTTGGGGGTGTCCAGGGGGTGTTTAAGGGGTAGGGGTGGGGGTGGTGTCCGGGAGGGGTGGGGTGCTGTCTAGAGGGGTGGGGGTTGTCCGGAGGATTGTGGGGTGTCCAAGGGTGGTCCAAGGGGGTGGGTGGGTGTGGGGGATATCCAAGGGGGTGGGGGCCTATCCAGAGGGTTTTGGGGGTTGTCAGGGGGTGGGGGTGATTCTCAGTTTTACTCCATTTTCTCCAATTTTCTATCAACTATGTAGGCGGTATGGTTTTCTTTGATTCAATGAAATTTAAAACTGTTATATCTAACTATATTTTGTTTTAAAAATAATATTCAAGAATATTTTCGTAAATACCCATATATTTTTTTTATATTTTAAATTGTTTTACATTCAAATTATGATTTTTTTTCATATAAACATATATTTGTCTTATCTTAAAAATATATATTTTTAGTTGATATTTGATATAGGTAATTATGAGTCGAAGTTGGATTATGGCACATCGAATGAGCAATAAATTTGAGGAAGGTGTTGATGCCTTTTTGGAATTTTCAAAATGAAATGTTCCAAGTAGTGACATTTTTTTCTGTCCATGCCTGAAATGTTTGAATATGAAGAAGTTAAAAAGTAGAGAGATAAAAGATCATCTGATTTGTCATGGTTTTAATCTGAGTTACAACCCTTGGATTTGGCATGGTGAAACTGGACGGAATGTCACTGATGATGATGATTTGCAAGATGGTAGCTCTGATGGAATCGAAGAAATGATTCACGATATTGTAGAAGAACAAATTGAGATAGAACCGACAGTTGCGTGTCTATATGGGGATTCTGAAAAACAATTATATCCTGGTTGTACAGATTTTACAGTATTTTTGGCGGTGTTATGATTGATTAACCTGAAGCCGAAACATGGATGGAGTGACATAAGTTTTACAGAGCTGCTAAAATTGATGAAAGACATTCTTCCAAAAGATAACGATCTTCCAGATTCACATTACAAATCCATTAAAATATTATTCCCGATGGGATTGGGATACAAGAAAATGCATGCCTGTCCTAATGAATGCATTATATATAGGAAGGAATATTAATTTCTTTCAGAGTGTCCTAAATGTGGGACATCACGGTATAAGGTGAAAGAAAAATCACAGGCTGGTGTAGAGATTACAAAGCTCCCTTCAAAGATATTTTGGTATCTTCCTATAATTAATCGTTTCAAATGTTTACTTGCTAATTCACATGATGAAAAAATGTTAAGATGGCATGCTGAAGAGCGGGTATGTGATGGAAAAATATGCCATCCAACTGATTGGCCATAATTGAAGAAAATTGATGCCCAATATTCTACATTTGGAAATGAAATTAGAAATCTCAGACTGGGGTTGTGCACAGATGGAATGAATCCATACCGAACCCTCAGTATCACACATAGTTCATGGCCTATTTTATTGGTAATTTACAACCTCTCTCCTGAAGTTTGTATGAAGCGCAAATATGTCATGTTGAGTATAATGATCTCTGGTCCAAAGCGACCCGGTAATGATATTGATGTTTACTTGTCACCGTTGATTGATGATTTGAAACTGTTATGGGCTGATGGTATTAGGGTGTATGATTCTTATAAAATGGAATATTTTCAACTGCATGCAGTGCTTCTGTTGACTATAAATGACTTCCCAGCGTATGAAAATTTGTCTGGATACAATGTTAAAGGGCATAAAGCATTTCCAATTTGCGAACAAAAGACGTCATATTGTCAATTGCATCATGGGAGGAAAACAATGTACATGGGTCATCGAATGTCTTTGCCTATGGAACACCCTTATAGAAGACTAAAAAAGGAATTAAATGGCTCACAAGAATTTGATACTACTCCAAAACCTTTATCCCTTGATATGTATTTTGAGAGGGTGAAAAACCTTGATGTGACATTGGGAAAGACATAGAAATCTGGTAATGATAGACATATTTGGAAGAAAATGTCAATTTTTTTTGAGCTACCATATTGGAGGTATCATGAAGTTAAACATAATATTCATGTCATGCATGTGGATAATAATATATGTGATTCTTTGATTGGAACATTGTTAGATATTAAAGGAAAGACTAAAGATTGGTTGAATGCAAGATTAGACTTACTATCAATGGGAATACATTTGGAGTTAGCTCCCACTCCTAAAGGAAGATGAACATTTTCCCCCCCGGCTTTTCATACATTATCGAAGAGGGAAAAATTAGCTTTTGTCAGTGTCTTCATGATACCAAAGTGCCTCAAGGTAATTCTTCTAATGTTAAAATTGTTGTCTTATAGAAGGACTTGAAGTTGATTGGTTTGAAATCACATGATTATCACGTCATGATGCAACAAATTATACCAGTTGCATTGCGTGGAATATTTCCCATTCGTGTCAGAAAGACTATAATGAAGTTGTGTTATTTTTTCAATTCAATTTGTAACAAGGTGATTGATGTGAATGCTTTGAACATTTTGGAAAAGCATGCAATTTTTATACTTTGTCAATTGGAAATGTATCTTCCTCCAACTTTTTTTGATATAATGGTGCACTTAATGATTCATATGGTTAGGGAAATAATGCTTTGTGGACCTATATATCTTCATTGGATGTATCCTTTTGAAAGGTATATGAAAATATTAAAGGGGTATGTTAAAAATATATATCGACCTGAAGCCTCCATTATTGAAAAGTATATTTCTGAGGAGGTAGCAAAGTTTTTTACGAGCTACTTGGATGCGGCGCAACACATAGGTTTGCCTCCATCTCGCCATGAACGAGTTAATAATGAGGGAAAGGGGATTCACGGCTTGAAAGTCAAATCATTGTCAGCTGAACAGATGAAGAAGTTATAATCATACATCTTGAATAACATAGCTGATGCTCAACCATATATCACATTGCATATTAATGAGTTGAAACAATGTCATCCAAAGAAGAAAGAAATGTGGATTTTGAATGGGCACAACAAAACTTTTTTGTCATGGATTAAAAATACATTGCTTGGTAGATCAGATGTATCATAGATTTTAAAATGGATAGTGGGTGGTCTATGTTTAAATTTGATAACATGGTCCGGTTATGACATTAATGGTTAAACATTTCATACGAAAGCTCAGGACAACAGAAGTGCAGTTCAGAATAGTGGTTTATTGGTGTTTGCAGAAGCAATGCATTTTTAGAGTGCTAAGGACAAAAACCCAATTTATGCATCATGTGCATTTTATGGAGTGATTGAAGACATATGGGAGGTTGATTAATTTAAAATTAAATTTCTCGATTTTAACTGTAAATGGTTTAACGGTTACAATAGTGTCATACACGATGAATTTGGAATGACATTTGTTAATCTAAATAGATTAGAAGACACAACTGATTCTTTTATAATGGCAACACATGAAAAACAAATTTTCTATGTAGTAGACCAATCAGATATGCAGTGGGCTATTGTTTTACAAGGGGAAAAAATGTTGGTGAGGATGAAATTGATTAATATACTGATTTATGTGAGATCCCTACTTCCATGGAAAGATTAACAGAACATAATGATGATCATGTTGAAGACATAGTTTGTGCCATAATGAATGATCACGAAGAAGGAATTTGGGAAAACAATCCATTTGTACATTCCTAAAATTATAGGTAACATATGTTTATTTGTTGTTTACATTTATTTTTTCCATAAATTTTATATATTGTAAGTTTTTTATTTATTAAAACATGTTTTAAAACAAAATAAGTATATGTTTTTGTTTGTTTTAAGTTTTTTTAGTTTACATTATCATGTTTATAACCATTACATGAATTATATATCTATTATTTTTGTTAACTGAAAATTACTTTTCCATGTTTACCATGTTTACCAGGTTTACCATTTTTACCATGTTTACCATCTTGACCATCTTGACCATCTTTACCATCTTTACCATTGTTTAACATGATTACCATATTACCAATGTTTACTATTATGTAACTTAGTACACTTTTCTATTTTCTGATTAAGTAGTATTAAAATATTTGAATTTGTATATTTGTGAACTAATGTTTGTTTTTTTTGATTTGAAGGACAATGACAGATCATTCAGATGATCAACCACATGATTCTGGAGAGGACCATATTTCTGGTCATACCTCTAGGGATGAACATTCACATGCTCCTATTACGACAAAGAGTTCAAAGGTTGGTAAACGTGGGTGCACAAGTTTACCAAAATTATCACTTGACGGTACGTAGGATCAGAGGATATTCGTTGAGTTTGATGATGATGATATTCCTAGAGGTCCGAATGAAAAACATTTTAAGAGTTTTGAAGCAACTCAGTCTAAGAGCAAAGTAAGCATTTTGTATGATGATTGGAGAAGTGTGGATAAAGTGATTATCTCTCAGTTGTGGGAGACGATTTTGGTAAGATCTTTTGTCATTGTTTGACTATTATTTTAATGTTTCTAGGATATATAATATGTTAACCTCTTCTTTATCAGATGGAATTTGATATTCCTAACACTGGAGGTGTCAGGAAAAAAATGCTTATCATTGGCTGCCAGGAGATGGAGGGATTTCAAATCAACCCTCTCATCTGATTTCATTTATGGTCATATGAGTCATGAAAATCCATGTCATATATATCCTTCTATAGATGAAGACACATGGATACAGTTTTTTGAAAGTTGAAGAAAAGATTCATTTCTCGTAAGGGCAATGTAAACTTTTATAAACATTCATATATAAATGATTTTATTATTATTTTATAATGATTTCTTATTCTTAAATTACACCAAACAAGGAAATCTCATCAGGAGATCCAATCTAAAAATGTATACCCTCATAGTTTATCTCGGGGAGGGTATGCATTATTGGAAGAACAAATAATGACGGAAAAATTTCAACAACTAAGAGATGAGTCTTCAAGATCTGGAGAGGTGGCCCCTCCATCCCCTCCATCTAGACATGAAAAATGGAAGAGAGCTCGGAAGGGGAAAAAAGGGCAATAACTTTCGGAAGAAACAAGAGTCGTAGCTGAGAGGATTGTAAGATATCTATTTTATTTATTTAAGTTAACTATTTTCTTCATATAATTTCAATCATTAAAGAAATGTTCAATTAATTAATACAAGACTCTCTTGAGAAGCAGAGTTCATAGGGGACATTTACAGCTACTGGGAGGGAAGATATTTTATTTTCATCATTGGGAAGGCCCGAACATCCTGGTCATGTAAGAGGATATCTGACAGGTGTATCGATAATAAAAGTGTTGTCACGTTCTTAAAATTATAACATTGAGGGGGTTTATAAAAAAATAGAATCCTTGGAGGCTGAATTTCATAATATTAATGCGATGATGGAGGACAAGATTAGAGAGTCGGTGCAGTCTATGTTTGCAGAAATGCAAAGACAATTTCAGACTGCAGCTCCCACTCCTCCACCTCCCCCTGTAGACCCCATTATTTATCCTCCACCTCTGCCAGTAGCTCCCACTCCACCACGTCAGCCTGCGGACCCCATTTTTTATCCTACGCCTCAGCTACAGCTTCTTACTTATTTCGAGTTGTATGTTGATGATTCTCAACATCATATAGTATCATATGGGTTGGTATATTTTATAGTAGATACAGTTCATCATCAACAATTAGAGGTAGAGAATCAGAGGGTCACTGTACAGGATATTATAGATAGACCAGCTAGGGTACCAATACCTACAGATGATGTGGCGACAGTTGGACAGAGTATCAACCATTTTTTAATTTGGCCATCCAGACTTCTTTGACTCATTACCATAGAGGAATGAATGTTATATCTTTTATTTTATTTTTTATTAAAGTTGTTTTATCATTTGAAACCTAATATATTTTTCAATTTTTTTAAAGGAATACTTCAAAGGTAATGAAATACTGTATAGACAACAACAAAGAAAAATGGACATGACATAAGATACAAATTCAAATGGTCTTGACAGATTGTCAAGATATTCACATTTGTTGTCGGGTTATTATGAGTTTCCAATGGAAGCTCATGTTTGTGGACGTGAAATAAGAGTGGGGATTATAAAAACTGATATCATGGAGCTTGTTACTAGGGATAAGTTGGGCATCAACATGGTGCAAATTTTTTCCATGTAAGTCTTAACACCTTTTCGCTGCGTTATATTTATTAAAAATGTATACTTATGTATGTTTTTTTATTAGGTATCATTATAAAATTTGTGACAGGAATGAGCTGATAGAAGTATATAGATTCATGGACCCGCAATTTATTTCCCCTGAAGCATGTACATTGACTGAGGAACAAAGAATGGTTTATATTGCTGAAAGATTTGAAAAGAATATAATCACACAATGTTGGATGATGCCTTTTTTTGAGAGGTATGAAACACATTTCTCTCAAATAGTTAATTATCTTTTAACATAAAAAACCACTAATGTCAAATTACCTTTTATCAGTGATCATTGGATGTTAGGGGTTTTTTTCCAATGGAGAAAGCCCTTTATTGGATATGCTCTGTCCATGGTGATGTGCGGGATAGTTATAAGAATATATTTGAAAATTAAGTTTCAATTTCTCAATAGTTTTATATAATATAATGAATTTTAAATTTACCCCATTCATATTATTTTCTAACAGTGGATGTGCCTACTTTCGAAAAAACACAAAGAAAAGATATGCCAAGATCAAATATGTAAATGCGAAGATAAATAACCATTTATAATTTGTACTTTTTGATTTATTACATAAAAATAATATATTGAATTTACACTCATTCAAATAGAATTATCATTAACAACAAGTCCTCATCGAATTCAGATATTATATGTTATGATTTATGTATGAAATAATAACAACCTTGATAGTTGTGAATTTTGACCTGGTATGATTTCCTCTTAAACTTTGCCATAATATTTCAATTTGATTTATTCATTATACACGTTAACTACTTTATTTTTCATTTTCATCTTTTGGATGACCCTAAACCCTATACTGCTGAAGACATCAAACACTTACAAGTGGAGTGGTCAAATTATTTTACAGATTTTATTGAATTTTAGTTGTTTGTATTGTAAAATGTAATTTTGAATATTGTCGTTGTAATTGTGTATTTGGTAGTTGTTTAGGTTGGATTTAGTTTTTTTTAAGTTGGCAGTGTAAGTTTTGAATGTTATATAAGTGAATGTTTAATTTTGCTCTGCTTCTTGTTTTGGTTTACTTATGATGGTTTTTCTGGTATGGATTTGGGTCTATGGGGGAGGGGTTCCAAGGGTGTGGGGGTGTGTTTAGTGGGGTTGGGGGGTGTCCAGCGGTCTGGGAGGGCTGTTTGGTGGGGTGGGGGGATAGTCCAGGGGGTGGAAGGGCTGTCTAGTGGTGTGGGACGGCGGTCCAGGTGTGTGGGAGTGTTGTCCATGGGTGGGGGGGGGGGTATACATGAGGGTGGGGGGGGGGGTTGTCCAGGGGTGTTTGGGGCTGTCCAGGGGTGTGGGGGGGGGGGGGGGGGCTGTCGAGTGGGGTGAGGGGATGAGGGGTGTTGTTCAGGTGGGTGGGGGTTGTCGAAGGGTGTTTGGGGCTGTCCGGGGGTCGGGGGGCAGTCCAAGAGTGTGGTGGGGCCTCCAATGGGGTGGGGGAGGGCTATCAAAGGGGTATACATGAGTGTGGGAGCTCCAATGTTGTGGGGGGGGGCTGTCCATGGGTTATACATGAGGGTGAGGGCTCCAACGGGGTGGGGGAGGGCTATCCATGGTGTATACATGAGGGTGGGGGCTGTCTAGTGGTTAAGTTTTATATGTTATTAATGTACATGCTTAATTTTGATCTACTTCTATTTTTGTGGTACAATTTCTTGATTTGTTTTCTGGTTGATTCTGGTGGAGAGCAGATGACTGCATAAAATTTTAAATAAATTTGGGTTTATCACGTCGGTTATTTAATAACCAACGTGATAAAAGCATGTAAAATGGTTTATCACGTCGGTTATTTAATAACTGACGTGATAAAAGGCCTGGAAAATGGTTTATCACGTCGGTTATTTAATAACTAACGTGATAAACCCCCTCCCCATGGTTTATCACGGTGGTTATATAATAACCGACGTGATAAACCCCCCTCACCCCGGTTTATCACGGTGGTTATATAATAACTGACTTGATAAACCCCCCACCCCCGGTTTATCACGTCGGTTATTAAAAAACCGACGTGATAAAACCCCGACCCCCCGGTTTATCACATCGGTTGTTTAATAACCGACGGGATAAACCCCCCCCCGGTTTATCATGGTGGTTCTATAATAACCGACGTGATATAACCCCCGCCCCCTGGTCTATCACGTCAGTTATATAATAACCGACTTGATAGACCATTTCCCCATCCTTTTATCATGTCGGTTTTTTAATAACCGACCTGATAAACCATTTTCTTGGCCTTTTATCACGTCGGTTGTTAAAGAACCGACGTGATAAACCCTTCCCATTTTATTTATCATGTCAGTTATAAAATAACTGACATCATAAACATTCCGATTTTATGTTTTTGACGTTGGTTTTTAAATAATCGACGTCAAAAACGTTATTTATAACGTCGCCTGTATTAACGTGGCTAGAAACCACCGTAAAAAATGAAAAATAACCGACGTAAAAAACGTTTTCTGCACTTTTATTCCTTAACTTAGTACACCCCTCAGTGGTTATCCATTCTATTTATTTAAATAAAAAAATTTTTATCATAAAACATCTCGACGAGGTGTAGTGTCCAAAAAATTATCAGGATAAAAAAATGTAATGAATGACTAAGTGAAATGGGGAATTCCACTACTACATCATATCCTAATTACCAAAACCCCTCCTAAAGGGTTGGTGCCTTATCTTTTTAAATGAACATGTTGATTTTTTTTGTTATGCATGTTATAATTTTATATTTTACACTTATTTCATGTATTATTATAACTATTAATGACATTTCACTTGTTTCTAAAATTTCTGATGATGGAATGACCCATAAAATGAAATGAATGTCCAATATTGAAATGGTGAGTGGTTGTGTCCACCATTAAATGTTACAAATTTATTTTTTGGAATTTTTAGAAACCATTCAACTCTTTCAATTTGTATGTGAAATTTATTATTAGTATGGATAAATATATGGAATGATTTTAATGATTAAATGAATTATATTAAAAGTATCCAATGTACCATGAGAAATGCTTGTATACCCTTTATGGAAACATTTTCTGTTGAACCATCAAGTAAACATATTACTTTATATTTATTAATGACTCCAGATTCCTCAAGTATGTTTTAAGACAAGATATGTCACACCCCCTTGTTAGAGGATGTTGGCATGTACTCCACATCACATGGTTTGTGGGAACGACATTTCATACCCCCTTAATTAAGAGGTTCATTGTGACCAACCTCATTATTATTCATGATACTCAAAATGGAATCCTATATTCTCTATGATACTTAAAATGGAGGCCGACATTGATATTCATCACCTAGAATGATATACCTTATTTATTATTATGTGATTGTAATTATTTTTAGGAGTAATATAACACATGGATGCCTATGTTATGACTCCAATCCTTAATAATACTACATATATATATATATATATATATATCACCAAATTTATAGTGAATAATACATATATGTATATGTATATATATTATATAATCAGAGGCATTATAGTTAAGGCCAATGCAGGTAGGGTTGGTCCAGTGTCCTTGTGGAACAAGAGCCCATATTGTTATGTTTATTTAGTTATTTAACTTTTGATTGTTTATTATCCCCACACATTATAGAATTTATAAACAAGTGATAGATTTAAAAATAAACAACATTGGTGGTGGCCTATTGAGTATATCTCATACCCTGCTCAGCATGTCACTACACTATGGTACCCAAGAAAATCCCATGTTCATAGGTTCATGGATAATTTCATGTGTAGTTCATTATAAATAGAAAATAGGAGCACATAACGGAGATGGATAAAAATATTATCATGGAGTTATCCCTATGAGATTTTGTTCATTTTTATATTCTTCTATAAAATTCTATAACACATGTTGCATTTTTTTCATATGTCATAATTTCTCACTTGGACAAGTATTCATAATGGTATATTTGGCATTAGACATCCTTATTGAGTTATTATATTTTTCTTCTATATATGTATTCATTATTTATAATTTTTTCTATTTTGAGTGATATATTTATTATCTCTTATAACTATGTTTTTCCTGAATTACTTTCAAGAATGTGATCACTTCTAGTGGATGTATACTTGATTTTGAAATGAAGGAGCCCCTATGGATTTCTACAATAATTCCAAAAAACATTTAGTTTGATATGATGGGATGTCATTCTCTCCATAACCATTTTGTAAAACTATTTCCCTCTTCAAGACTCTATTATATATTTAATACATATTCTATACTCCTTTATTAAATCCCCAATATCAGATGATTTGACTTTGTATCAATATTAATGTATTTAAAATGTGTTGGAATCAGAGTTTTCTATATTTATCTATGATTTTTCATCGATGAGGACATTTATATGTATTTAAAATTATCTATCGAGGGTACCCATTTTAAAATGGATTAGATATTTCTACATCATTTTTTATTAGATACATATTTTAAGACACATGATTAGGTGCTCAGAAATTTATTGTCTTCCAAAAAGATAGAATATGGATTAATAGAACGAACAAGACCATTATATGGGCTTCTTATGTATCATTGAAAATTGAATCAAAACACACATAGTTTGGTTCCAATTAATAGGAAATGTAATTCCTTTTAATTTATTTTGATGAGTACCAAATCGTGTAGTTTAAAATAATGTGGTAATGATATTTTTTCGTAATATTCCATGTCAATGGATTGTGTTGAAATTATCTAAATGTGACATAAAGGACCTGGAAGGAAGCCGGTCATATAGATGAGGGAATGATCTCATTGGTAATGTAATCTAATATAGATTTTGAGGAAGGATAATCATAAGGAATATGACCCTCTAAGTTGGATACGAACCTACCAATGTTATAACCAAGAAAACATTATGGTGAATTTAATGTGTTGGGTTTGGACCATAAGGAGTCTTCCAAGATATAAAATTTTGAGGGAAATCGATGACCATTCACTTATGAAAGGTTGGGTATTACACCATTAAAGGAGTCCCATTATAGTGGTTCCATGAGGAGTATATTTCCCCTTGATGATTTTAAGGTATGTTTGGAGATTATAAAATTGAGGATTAACAGCTTTATCACAAGTAAAATGAAACATTGAGATTGATACATGGATTGTGGGACACCCACCAATAGAGGACCTCTAATTAAAGCCATTGAGAAGATCCAAAAATGGGTAATTTGATGATACATGCATCTGATCATATGGATTTCATGATTGTAACAAGCCTCTATGAAAACAAGATTCATTATGGGTTTTTGAAACAATATTAAGTGTTTGATTTGAGGGACCACACAATCTATTAATCTTGTGGTGGATGAGACAAGGTCACTGGGAGAGAGAAAGGGTATTTAGGTATCTATCTCTTCACATTCAAAGTCGGGATAGTCAGATCTAGCAATGAAACTTTAAGAAAATATTGAGACTTATCCTAGAAATATTTTCCTATTATTTATTATAAGGATGATAGAGGAAAAGTCGCAAACTCTTTTCAAAGGGAAATTCAACAGTCTCCCAACTCACTATCTTAAATAGAGAAGCCCTTGGAACTACCTCCAAGGTTTGTACCAATGATACCATGAGAATATATGATTGATAGCATTCATAATATCCTCCTTTTTGGTAGGTTTCCAGTAAGACCTCACTTTTCAGAGGAATGTATGATCGATAGGAAATGTTAGTGTTCCCTTTTATATTGATCATTCCAATATAGATGCTTCGGAAGAGGTATTTGATTACTGGATTGCATAGGGTCCCTTTTAAGACATTGAAATTTATAAAAGATGTTTAGAGAGGGTTTTATTTGGATAGTTCATAGAGGATATGAAATAAGGGTGAACTCTACATGAAAGGGTGCTGAGGGTAAAAGACCCCATCCCATTTAATTTTTTTTAATATAGGATGGTGGCTCATAATTATTTCCTCTATATGTGGTTCATGGAAGGTTGATCCACAAAGGGGTTATCATTGGTGATGGATGATCCAAAAAAGGATCATTTATATGTATACAACTATTACATACTATGTAGATTGATTCAAACATACCCTTTTATATGTAATAACATATTACCAGCTCAAATTTCAATCTCAGACTATCTCATCTATCACACTAGAGTTATAATCTTATACTTCTCACCACTCCCTCTGTGTTCATGTTTAAGGTTTTGATATGTGTACATATATAACCATACAACTACCACCCATTTATGATTTTGGTCTCCTCAAATCCTTTTTAATTATAAAAATGAAAAATTCATTTTTATGGCATGTAGGTGGATTCATCATCATGAAAAGATTTTTTTTTCATTTCTAATGGGTTTTATAAAAGTTGACTCCCCCAAAAATTACTTTTTCATTTGTTGTGGTATGGAAATCATAACTCGCCCAAAAAATACTTTTCATTTTCAGGTGGAAAGAAACATGCCTCATCCCGCAAAATAATTTTTACTTGTGATATCTCTATAAAGATGTGTTATGATGGCGTTATATACATAGTAGTGAATCTTATAGAGAGCATGATATGAGGATGGAAGCATTTTTTTGGATTTATTGTGTCTTGTTGTATATTCCCATTTTAATTGATCAATTAATTTAATTTTTATCATTATTGAAGAACATAAAATAATTCTAATCATTCATGTTATATTACTCAGACCCAACCATATGCCCATCCTTAGAATAGGGTTTGATCAGTGGAAAGAGGTGTCCATTTTTTTTAATGAAGTTAGAAAAGTTGAATGTATTTTTGGATTTATTTGCGAGGTAAATGTTGATCTAGAGGAGGGCCCACACCTATAAACGATGTTTAACTCAACTCATTTTTCAATTTTTCAAATCTACTACTTTGTGGTCGATCATAATTATCCCACACACCATCCCGCTTTTCATAGAATTTCTTTCAAAAATACCCTCTTCTTAATTAAATTTTTTTCAAAAACTTTTATTTTATTCACAATATACTCCATTATGGTTGGATTATTTTATGTATAAATAATGTATTCATCGCAGTAGTCGCTGCACTTTGTGGTCAACATTGTGGATTTTTCAATTCGCTATCCTCACAGGTCAAGGTTTTTTTTCATTGATGAATCTGAAATATATATACTTATTTCTATTGCTATGGGGATAAAAATGGATTCTTTCAAACATCACCTATCTCTTTCAGTTAACACATCCATCTATATTGGTAGAATGATTTCTATTATGGTGAAGATTATTTCAAATACGTGATTTCATATCATTTATCATGATGGTATTCTGAATAATATCTATCCTTCATGGATTTTAGATTTTCTATTATCAATAATATTACTATTGTATAAATTTGGACATCAAGATGATTCTCATATTTCATCAAGTTATCAAAATTGTCTAATAGATTGGTTTTAACTGTCCATGAATCATGTTCAAGTAAATATTTCTACAGTAGGTAACCTTACTTCTGGATTGGTTCAATAGATGGTTATATTTCTTTATAGTTTTCTGTGGAATCATAGTAACCAATATAATTATATAATTACATGTAGTATTCCACTCATGATTACCTTACCATTATTAACATATCACAATTCAACCCCAATGGAGGGTGCATCTCAAAGTTGTATTTTTAGTATCAAGGGAGTTTTTCTAATGAATGGGACTGGGCAGTCTGGGTACGCCATAATTGTATGGTGCTTTCCAAATGATTAGAAGAAGTTAGCTTGTATCAGGCAACATGGATTTCTAAAATCATGGTATAATATCCATCCATTTTAATACCATAATTGATTAATCATTGGCATTCAATCACATACAAATTCTTTTTACAATATGGAAAAGTAAAGATCATCATGTTCATTATCTACCAATTATGAATAATCACCACCCTTGGTAACATATATGATGAATTCATTCCTAATGAAAACACATGGGAGATTATAGAAAATATTTATACACAACTGAGATACCTACTTATCATAGAAAATGTATCACTAGGCCAGTCCCTTCATATCTATTTTCATATCTGATTTTGTTATTGGGGAACATTTTTATTACGATCTAGTTATCCAAGGATGATGGTTTGACACATTATCACTCTTCTAAATCAACAATTAAAAAATGTTCAGTGCTGGTATTGCGCCACTCTAGAGGTAAGTCATCATACTATTTGGGGTTATCAAATATAGAAAGATGTATCTCTATAATTTGTGTTGGAGGGGTTCATTCCATATTTTTTAGTTCATATATCTTCCCATCTCTGGAAGACTATACTTGTGTAAGGGATTGTACATTGGTTATTGAGACAATGTTGGTGGAGGGAGAACCTATTAACATAGTTGTAACTAGTATCCCTTATATTTATATGTTATTGTGTCATATACAAGAGGATTGGTCCCTACATAAAAGTTTCATACCATTCCAATTTTTTATATATTTAGGTGGAAGAATTCATTAAAGGCAACAAATATCAACAAACCATTACAATCATTCATTCCACCATTCACCCCACAATTATCTACATTATTGATATTACCCCAACATCCCTTGGAGCCATCGATGATATAAATTCATTAACAGATAATTTCATTGTATGTTCAATCATAATTTATAACCTTCTGGATAAATGGTAGAAAATAGTAGAATGAATCTAGAAGAAATCTCTTATATATTCTCATTATGAGGTGTGATTATAGCTACTCTAGTATATGGAGTGACCATTTTTCTGTCTTATTCTCCCTAAATGTTTTAATAAAAACTTGGATGTCGATAATAGGTTTCTTCAATACCCCTCATCAGTATTAAAAACGAGTCATCACTAGTCATCCTTTTTCAGATATGGCTGATGATGGTATGTGAGGATTCTAGAATCGATTTTCATTACCTTTTTTGAAATCTCTAAGTAACATTTCATGTGGTTATGAAAAAATGTGGGTGTAATATTTTCCTAATGGTGCGTTTGGGAAAATATTCATATGGGTACATAAACTACTCATTTCAGCATGTTTAATTCCTTTCATTCCGTCCTCACAAATTTCTGATGGATATTGAATTATGTACTAACATAATTTGATTTATGTGGGATTGTCATCATCAAGATAACTATTTATTAGGATAGGTATAGAATGAAATTTTTTTACAGTCTCTATTGGAATACCTACTGAGATTGGTCCAAATGGAACAATTTTAGGTATTCTGGAAATGGTTTATTAACATTCTGGTTCAGTCCCTAATGTTAAATTGGAGGCTATAATGGATGATTTTTATGAAACTTCATCATAATTTAATTCAGGATTGTTGGTGAAAATTTATGTCTCATATTTTATACACATAGTCATAGGTGGACAAGAAACAGACTCTAGTGATTACATCGAACATCAATCTATGAAAAAATGGGCTTATTGGAAAGTTTACACTATCATACGAGAGACTCCATTAGAGAAAATTAATGATAATGCATACATCATTCATTAAAACTTCCTTAAAGTATTCATTGGTGAGTTTGATTATCAACACTTGTATGTCCATTATCATCATGTCCATATTTCTCAGAAGGAGTTGGTCTCTCTTGAATGTGATCCCATCCTGTTTAATCTTTCTAACCATAATAATAATGATTTAATTTATACTGTTATTGAGTTGTATCACATAACTAGTGAGGAAGTGAAAATTTGCAATTTCATTGATGTACAGTCTATGATCTATGAAAATATGAGGCTCACATGGCTATATTAAAGGATTTTTTTTGAAACATAAGTCTCTACAATCCATTAAAACAATATTTCTTGATTTAAATTACTTACATAAACAAATGAATTCATTACCTCATTTTGAATGTGGGAAGTGAACCAACATTGAGAAGGATCTCAACACATTTCCTTATGAACTGGAATATCTATTAAAAAATTCATATCAAATTCAATTTTAATCAATTTATTTTTATTTAATTTTATAAAAATGGTATGGAGAAACTCTAGGATATGGATGTTCCCCCAATTTGTTTTTCAGTTTATATAATTGTTGATTTTCTCAATCACCTATCTCTATTTCAATCTTTATTTTACAATTTTGAGAATAATAATAGAAATAAATTGTTTTATAAAATTTAAATGTATTATAGAATTTTTATTAAAATAATTGGAACATGATAATTAATTTAGATTTGGTTGTTTGTGGTCTTTTAGGACTAATCAATGTAGCTAGTTTTTTATGTCTGATAACTTTGAACAATATTTTTTTGATTAAATATCCCAAACTAGGATTACATACAACAAATATGAAACTTCCTACATATATATAAGGATCATTTTGGAATAATTAAATTTTATTAGTAGCATGTATCTATAAACTAAGAAACATGTTTTTGAATATTCTATGTAGATCGAACACAAAAACATGAAATGGGGATTAATATTATGAGGAAAACATTGATTGTGTGAAAAATTCATCTACATGGATTCAGAGTTCATGTTGGAATGAAAGTGGTTATAACAAATTTCATTTTGGGTATTTTTTCAACTAATAAAAATGACATTCTTGGCCTTTTATGATCACTTTAGTCATGATATATGTTGAAAAAAAAGAGGAATTTGAGAAATCATTTCAATTCAAATGATATTTTCTAAATTATAACATTAGGTGTAATTTTTTATTCAATCATATTGCTTTGGTGGAAGGCATTTATTTAATGAAATACAAGAGTGGGACATGATATCCATTTAAAATAAATCATTGTTAATGTATAAGTCTCTTAGATAGATGAAATTATTTTTATGTGGAAGGGAATTTCCATATTTCATTATTTTATTGGATTGGAATAATGCATTCCTCCAAAGGCAGTTCCTGGTACCATTAAATGGATTTAGCTATCATATTGGTAATGGGTTATATAAGAATGAATGTGTGTTATTCATTTTAATTTCATCCTATAAGGACATGTATGTTCTAAATATAGGGTCATGTGATTTCGACCTTTCCTAACAGTTTCACATCATATGTCCTAGAATATTGTAATAAATATTAATGTTAATGTGATGAGGACATTTATGTATCATATAATGTCACGTTTTGGGAATGTATAACGTTTTCCCATAAGGCCACATTGATTTTAAAAAATGTTTAATGTTTTACATTCCATGGTGATCTAATCGAGAATGATCCACAATTTATCTGGAAGGAATTCATAAAATTGTAAGATGTAATCCGTTGGATTATGACTCTGAAAAGTGATATGGTAAATGTATGCAAGGAATTATCATGAACTATATTCAAAAAATATGTTTCCATAATAATGTTTTTTTTGTATATAGAGATCGAATATGTCTATCTTTTCTATGAATATGCCTCAGGGGGTGGGGGGGACTGGCATGATAAAGAAGAATTCTGAAGATCCATACTGGGAAATGATCTGAAAAGTAAAAATAGGTGTGGATTTAGTAGATAGACATTCCATTACTTATGGGGAAGGTTTGTTTATGGAGATTCATATTTTTTATGACATAGAGTTGGATTCATGTATGAGTTTTACAAATTCTTGAAGAATTATTTCATATTGATATCACCCAAGAATTGGAAGAAGGTATCATTTTAATGTGTAACATATAAATATGAGATGTATTTTTTTTATCATGGTTGGGAGAATAAATATAAGATCTAGGTGTCACCATGTATCCTATGAAGGTAGGAATCATTTCATGTGTACATCAATAAAACTAGAATGGAATGACCATAGACCATGTTCAAATGGAAGTTTTAAGTATAAAAACACCCCCCCCCCAATTTGATCAGCCTATTACATGAGGAGGGTGGTATTTTTTGAATATGGGTAAAAAAATGAGTTGTGGATCATTGCTTTACCCTTCTATAAAGGTATGGGTCAAACATAGATGAGTGAGGTAATTGTATATTGTGGTCTGACCAGGATATAGGATCTGAGCATCACAATGTACCTCATCATGTCGAGAATCAAGACATACTTAGCTTAGGTAAGAAACTTCCTTATAAATGGTTGACCCATTCATAGATAGGGGGAAATTTTATGATGTGGTATAGACCCAAAATTGATATTTGGGAATAAATACATATCTCAAATTGAGAATCAATACACGCGTAGTTCATAGAATCCATGCAGTGTAATATCATACTATAAGGACCGAATATATTCCATTCACGGTCATACATTTAGGACAGTATTAATACTGACGTCAACTAATATATAAATATCATGTTGTATGCCTTTACTAAAAATCTTAATATCACATGAAACATGATTTTTGTTGGAATAAAGTAATAAATATGGTTTTCTATGGCAATGAGGTGATTAAGAGAAATTATTGGAGATTTTTTTATTGTGTCATGGATTAGAAATGATGTAAGACATGGGTATCCTTTTTTATCTCATATAGGTGATAATAAATAACATATAATTATTACATACCATGATGTTTAACATCATATATATGGGATGTTGGTTACCCAATGTAATGGAAACTATTACGGATATTGAGAACACTAGTATATGGATGTTCGTGCATTTTTCGTATAAGTGGAATGAAATTTTAATCCATGATCTTGGGATTACTCAGATCATGAAAGATGATAAGGGAAAATGAAGCAGGGGGTCACCAGAGACAATGTTAGAATAGTGGTATCTGACACAATGTTTTCAGTCCATATGGAGATAAAAGAGTTATATCATAATGATTAATATTCCTCTGGTCGACTATCATTTTATGGGAGACATATTCGGATCCAAATATGGTCATGTTATGCATAGTCAAAATAGAGTTGTCCTTAATAAATTAATCATAAATTTTCGATGGCCACCAAAATATTATTGAGATATAATATTTCTCTAGAAAAGTAGTATTATGTATGGGAGTAATGTGTTCAATAACAATGGAATAATTTGAATTATAATAGGATGCGTGGTGTGGATTTCACAGCCTAGATCTAACTCATTTCTTTGGGTAGATTTGTTTCCATGAGGGGATCCTCAATGATATATCCCAATTAATATATCTATAATATATCATTTTTTGTGAATTATAGGGGGATATTATTATTTTTATAGTCAGCAGACATATGGTCTAAGACTCACTGCATATCTCTTTAATGTGAGAATCAAGAAACAATTAGTTTTTAAAATGATAATTTATAGGAGAACAAAAACTATGGTTTTGATCCACCATAATATGAATCAATGTGTTATTTAATTTAAAATCATGAAACAACCACACCAACCATATGGTTATAATTCATTTCGGAAATTTATTTTTTTTAAATTTTTTTGTCATGTGATTACAATGTTTGGTTCTGTAGTATAGAGTATTGAAACTCAAAGTGCGGTGTGTTGTATTATTTGGTTAAAAGAATAGAAACATTAGATTTAAATTATTTTAAATTCATTATTACTTTTCCAATATGAGTGTTCATAGATGATATCGTTGTCCAATATGAGAATAACCGATGTGAAGAGAGAATTAATGGGATATCTATTGGTAAAATTGTCAGGTAAATGGGTGGATTTGATGTTGGGCCTAAATTAAGAAGTTTAGGAATCACTAAATATCCCATTAGGATGGTAATGAATCCAAATGTATATCTAGAATGAGTGTTTTTGGTGGTACCAATGTCGATGGTTATGATCCACTCCAGTACATGATATAATGTTATATAGATTTATTTTAGGAAATAAGTATGTAAACCATACAGTTTTACATCATTCATCCCTGAGAATATTTTTTTCATCCCATATTTATCATATTATTCATACCAATTTAATAAATATAAGTATTACTATTTAACATCATGTGATTAGGATGTTTATCTGGGCTTATACATGAAGAGGAGGCCCATAGTATTATTATGGGATGATAGAACCATATGTAATAGATATATTTATTGGGATGTGGTAACTGGAAAAAGAGATAAAAATTCTTGGAATCACTAAATATCCCATGAGTAAATGAATAAATCCACAGATAGATATTAAATTTAGTTGTAAAAGGAGGCTAGAACCCATAGTTGTGATCTTACTATGAAGGAACTGAAATGTTATTTAGTTTTATGTCATACAATAATGATGTAAAGCAAGCAGATTTATCACAAGATATATTAAGGTCTCATCTACATAGATCAATGAATTTTATTGGGGATTACACATAAAGAGGAGGATAGTAGGATTTTATCACAAGATGTATTTCTTGAGAAATATTTCTTTGGTTCTGGGAGTACTATGTTCCCCATCCATTGTGATTAATTAGTATGATCTACTGAAGTGCAACTCATGTATGTATTAAGGTCTCATCTACATAGATCAAGAATTGGAAGTTTCTTACCTAGTATAATTGGGGTTCTATGTAATAGTACCATCTATCATTAATGGAATTAACAATGATGAACATTCATGTTGATGGATTGTTCTATTAGGTTATGGTATATTTCCAAATGAGATAAGCTATAAATACTTTTCTCATCGAGGGGGACTAATTCCTCAAAATGCTTAGGTGATTATTCATTATCTGAGGGTTATTCAAAAATATATGTTTAAAGTGATGGATTTCGATCTTTTATTGGTAGCAGTTCTTCTAATCCATAAACTAGATAATATAGTGTTGCAAGATTATTAGTGGGGGTTGTTGTTTTGTAGGCCCACAAGGCTCACCGAATCATGGAAATCCAGTTATTGTTTACTATATTAACATTTTCAAAGGAATGATTGAATGATATTTTTTGATAGCTTATATCTATCCATGTTCTACCATAGACTAGATAGAATAATGGTTGGATATGCTATTCTACAACATGTAAAACACCATAAATTTGGAAGAAGATATGTTGGTTCTGTTTTCCATCGGTATTATGTGTGGTAAACCACATCTGTTAATGATGATTTACATTATGAATTTGATGATGCATTGGGTTCTAAATACCCTAAGAGGTATTTTAACTTCTTATTTATATAATAATTAATTATTAATAAGTATGTATTTTAACTACATGTTCATATATCAAGAGTATGGTCTTATGACATTTATCCTCTATATAATGAATGGACATGAGTTATAAAATGTATGCAACAATTCTAGGGATTGATGGTTTGAGATGGAATTCATTTGGAATGAAAGAAGAATATTTAAAAATTATCTAAAATAAATTGTTATTGAAAGAAATTCCACCATATAATATATTTATATTTAGAAGATGTTTTGAGGGAAAAGTGGGAAACTAGAAAGTACAAAAAATATCCAAGCCTCTTGATTTAGTGAAAAATATTATTTCCAAATAGATGGGAACCACATGGACACACATTAACTTCTTCCATGATTGTTATCAAATCATTTCTATCAATATATATGAGGATAATACCATAAAATAATTGGTTATAGATATCATTAAAATGTATTAGGATATAATAAATTGTGAATTTGGACACCCACCATTGATTAATTTTTCCTATATCTATCTTGTGGAAGGATCCCATTTTGGATATATTGTCGGATGGGCCTCATCCATCCAATCAGAGCATCATCTAGATCAATGGTAGAATTGATCTTAAGTGTTAATCAATGTAACTTTAGGAAACGAGTACATAAACCATGTAATTCTATATCATGTTTCAAATTTATTATTTTAATTTTTAGTTCCATGTCACTATGATATTAGACTATGTAGTTTAAAATCATAAAATATATAATATTGTGCCTTATAACACATCTTGGACCAATTTTTGAAAATGTATCATTAGGTATCACTACATATTCCATTAAATTAAGAATCATGACATTTTTTGTTCTATAATGAAGGTGTGGTAGGATACTAGCATCAGTGGATATAGTCTACTCACGTACAAGATGAACTATTATATAGTTTAACATTATGAAACAAGGATGTGAACCAAACCATTTTATGTCATGAGTTCATGATTAAATCTTTGGTCATACCATATTTATCATATGAATAATTATAAGGTAATAAATGATAATGAATAAAGTTTAACGTCGTGTTTTTAGGATATGTATTTGGGCATACTCCAATTGAGGTGACCCATTGTGGAATTATGTGGTGATTTCACCATAGGTAACAGATTTCTTTATAGTAAATTTTTTATTGGAAGTTGAGGCATTAATTCTAGGAATCACTATGTAAACCATGAGGATGGGAATAAAGAAACACGTTGTTTTAGAATTGTTGTGTTGAAGGAGAACAATACCCAATGTTGTGATCTTCTCAATAATGAACCGAAATAATTTGTAGTTTGACATCGGGCAGTAAGGACATGAAGTATGAAGTATTACATCATTTGGAAAGATGATAATCTTTTCATGTCATATTTATTATATAAGGAATCATAGTTTAATATTGGTAAAGTCATATAGTTTAGTTTAATTTTTATATGATATTTTTTGGGGATTTCACTTAAAAAGGAGGACCACATGGTTTTATCACATTAAGTATTTATTGAGAATTGTTAAATTGGATAGGGGTTTAGTACGTTACACATCCATTATGATTAATGATTAATCTCTATTTGTGTGGAAAATGTTTATGTAATGAGGTCCCTTCTACATTGGTTAATGAATTGGAGTTTTCATCCCTGGTGTCATTGGGGTTCTGAGGACTAGTATCATCTCCCCTTCAAGGATTTATGAGAGATGAAATTTCATGTTAAAGGATAATGATATTGAATTCTAGAATATTTCAAAATAATGAAGGGTATACACTATTTTCTCATTGATATTTTGTAATTAATAAAACCAATTCTATGATTATTAATTATCTAAGAGTTTTCTATAGATATCTATTTCATGTGAGGGAAATTGAACATCAATTGGTTGAACTATGTCTCTTTTATAAACCAATGAAAATAAGTTATCTTTAGTGGTAGTGTTGGCTATAGTTTAGTTGGCCCCCAAGGCATGAAAAATATTTTCAGGGAAATATTTCTATTATAATTCCACCACTTTATAGGGAGTATTCGGTAGATATTTTTTTGAAACTATTTAGATATCCATTTACTTCCATATAGTAGAAGGAATAATGGTTGGATTTGATGTTTTGCCACTAGTAAAACTTTATCAAATTGGAAGAATAGAAATTGGTGTTGTTTTTCATCAATATTATTTTAGGGACACTAAATCTAATAATTATTATTTAATTTAATAAATAGATTATATTTTTTGTTTCAACTTTATTATGATTTATTTCCTCATGCAATTTAGAAAAGAATTCGGTGACATTAATGATGTATGTGGAATTATTTTCCACAACTGAATAGTATGGCCATACAAAATCCCTCCCCAATATAGAAAATGGATAAGAGTATTTATATGTATGAAACAACATTGTGGTTTACTGGATGAATATGGAATGTATTGGTAAAATATGACACTTCTAGAAATATTATTTATAATATTATTCCATTGATGGTCATAAATATCAAAGCCTCCTAATTTTGTGAGAAATATTGTTTCCTAATAGATGGGAACCACAAGAACCAACATGAACATTTTCCATGGTGGAAACCATCTCATTTATATCAATACATCCAAGGATAATACCATTGTAGCTTCATGTGTAGTGATCTTTTGATGACCTAGGATATCATAATGTGTGATGTTGATCGCCCGCCATCAAATTTGTTCTTTTATAGATCTATCCAGAAGTAGGGCCCCATTTTGGAGAAATTCTAGGATGGGAATCATCCACCCAATCATGTAATCAACTAGTTTAGGGGTTTAATTTACTACATTCATCCTTCCCATTATACCTTAAACAAATGGAAATAGTGAACTATGATATGAAATGATAATGACTATTTAATCCAAATCATGATCTCCAAAGATATAAAAGAATTTTCTTACACACCATGTTGATCATTTTTTCAGTGTGGGGTAGTTGTTAGTGTTTTAACACATGTTAATTCATCTAATATCCCTCAAACATAATTATTAAAGGGTGTCCAATATTATGAAATTATGGAATAATAACAATAGATATTTCTAAATCGAAACTTAGAATAACCATAGACTCTCAAATGTGTCAATGGAGTTCAAAAATCTAGTTATACATCTATGATGAGGGCTCGGTATTCCTAACACAACTTTATTGATCTTGGGGTCATTATATATCTTTAAATCTTTCAATCTTGACACACCATCGTAGTAAATTTCCCAATTTTTTTTAGAGTCTGGAATAGAAAATATTTCATCATCTAATTTTTTTGTACTTATAGGTACTTATTTCACATTGGGATGTTCTTCAACGTAATTTTCATAGGAATGAATTTCTATCTCTAATTATGGTATGAAGCATATGTCAAACTATTATAGAATAAAAACCATCACACTGAACATCAATTCATTATGGGAAAATTAAGGATATATTTTAGCGAGTCAATCACATATAGAAAATGGAACTCATGGTGATGTAGGTATTTCATTAATTTATGCATCATGGAATCAACACCAAACATTCCTTATTGATATCAGAATATCCTTTCTCATTATCGATCATGAGGCAACTAAAATAGTAACGGATGTTTTCACTACTAGAATCATTTTTTTGTGAATATAAGTAAACAAATTATCATTCTAGATCCACACATATAATATGATTTTATTTTCATCAATTGGTGGAATCAACATGAGTGGTATTAAAAAATATTTCTTATGGTGGTCAAACACCTTTTCATATTCATCATTAAACAAAAATGTGACCCCATTCATCATTATCCTGGTTAAAGGGAAAACATTTTCCTATGATATTTTCTATGAAGAGTCGAATGAATCCATGCTATCTCTAAGTTCCACACAACTTGGATATTTATAGAAGGTAAAAAACCAATAATTACCTTTTTCATCATAGGATCAAATTTTATGCAATGTTAGTTTAAGAATATAATGATAAATTTCTCTATTGAAATGAATAAGTAACAACTTAGGGGATTCATCGTCAAACAATTATTTCAATGTTTTTCATAAATGATTTTCATATCCAAAATATGATCAGAATATTATTGAGATATAACTACCATTTTATTGACATATCATTAAACCGGTGTTCCCAAAAAGTGTATTATCATGTGTTCGATAGAACATTAATATGTAGCACCTTCATTGTTTGTTCCAAATTTATTCACAAATAGAATATTACTCCAAGGGTGGCCATAATTGTGGTGGATTCTTCATCTTTTGTGGTCATTAAGATTTGATTGTAACCTGAATATAAATCCATGAAGTAATGTTATTGATATTTTATTGGAGAATCATTTAGAAGTTTGGTAATGAAAATTTTAATGTCACCTTTTGGAAAATGTTGGTTGAGATCTAAGAAATTCATGAAAATCCATGTTTTCCCCTTATTTTATGGATAAAAATAGTGATGGCGAGCCATTTTGGGTATTATAATTCCCAAAAGATATTGGATTTAATTAGATTATAAATTATGGATTCATTTAGGGTAGCGTGATATGTTTATTTCCTGCAGGATTCCTTCTTGTATTCATGATGGATTTCTAGTAGAATAAATTTATTAGTAGCCACATCAAGATCTATTCCTGGAATTTTAATATAATTCAAATAAATATTTTCCTAATTTTTCTTCAGAAAGGATGTGTAAATTAACAATTAATTATAGGGAATAGATGCATTGATCAATATTGGGTGATTATCTTCCTCTGGACCAATATTGATATATTAGAGTTCAACAATAGTGGTATAGACTCCTTTAAATGATAATATAGAATCTCTGAATTTAGTTTCTTCGAGTTCTTCCCTATCTTCCTCGTTTTTGTCCATATTGTATTGGATGAGAGACACTAATAAATCCTTTAGTTCTTGAGAATTGTTGGTTACACCTGATCTAGCATCTATCATTTATATCGATGCTTATCAAGATTCAATGAATGATGTGGTGGCCTGAGGAATTTTGGAAGAAAACATATTATATTTTCAATGTGAATGATTTAAACTAATGGAGGAATCAATGATTTATTCAATATCCTTAGTCCAAATGGATGTGGTTAGTATCCTGAATTCTAAGGAACATATCTTTGATTCAAATATTATATCTTTAAACTGAATGATGGGAAGGATATATACATCATTAATATATCAAAAATGAGTCGCTAAAACGATTATAAAACAATTGAAAGCGGTAACCTACATGACATCATCATTTATGGGTTTCATACCTTCTCTTCAATATAATCCCTTATAGATATATTTATATCCACACGATTTTAATAGATATTTTTCATAGTATAATGTCCAATCATTCCATTGTTACAGTATTTTAGTAATTGATTACATGATGGAGGGATCACTACATGAAATTTAAAAAAAGTTATACCCATCAATACATTGAATTTTTATCTTTTTGAGAGACCATGAACTCTAAATCAGACATCATATATCCAAATAAATTTCTCAAATTAATGTGATTGAGTGGTTTCTATTCTCTTTTATCATACTCCAGACGCGATAAGAGGAAGGGGTAAATATGTTATATTATAACCTAGTCAAAATAGTCTTAAAACACTAATGAGGATAACACCTATTACATTATGATTGAAATCATTATTTATATTAGTTTTATATTATCTTACTGATATATATAGGGCCTAGTGGGTCCCTTTATAACATCATCTTTTTTTCCTTTTGTGAAGGAGTCAACTATATGAAATTTTGTATGATCAACCTATTCTATGTATACTCATATAGTATAAGACTCAACATGGATATCCAAATGGAATACATGATCCTATATAAGTTAATCTTTTAAATGCTTTGATAGATTGATAGAATCTATATTCGGATTATTTTCTGGAACTATAGCCAATTTCTATAATATAACATACTTTTGAGTTAATGGTCTATCGTTACATATAGTGAATTGTTTCCTAAGAGTAAATATTGGAGCTAACCTGCATATGGAGGGTATTTTATATTATTTATTATATTTGGAGGGAACATTTTCTTATATTTAATCAAGCCATATTCACATGTCCACTTACCTGGACTGGAAATGTAATCACCAACTCATCAATAAACCTTTAAGATTATTGGTTCTGAGTTAGTTTTTAAATTTTTGGACTCATTATACTATTCCTAATGGAATTCTATAAGGTATTTCACATGGGTTTCATTAGTCTATATTTCTCTACTTGGGATATTGAGGGTATAATATTTTCAGATGTAATTTTGACTCCCTCAATTTCCTCAAATCATGAAACCCTAAGTAATATCTCAAAGAACTATTATGGGAATCTTAGATTCATAATAGTAACTATAATCATATAATGGATACATTAAATTAATGACATTAATATATCTGATGATCAATACTTCATATAATGTGGAATCCATTTGATGGGTTGGTTCTCATTGTATCATTTGGCACTATAGTTTTCATTCCAATTAGAATGAATGCATTATGTCTTAGAGATTCACCACAATATTATTCCTTGTATGAGGTAAATCATCCCAATTTTTATTTTCACACTTCTATCCATAAAATTTCCTGGAAAATTGGATTTTGTATTGGTTCTAATAGAATTTTTTTTCCACAATGTAAGCATTAGAAGGAATAATTGGTTTCCTCATCTATGCGCATTTAATATCATGAGTTTGGTTGGTCATATTTTGAGTTTTCCAATAACAAAACTTCAATACAATCTAAAATGTGACTTTAATACATTCAATTTTTTATTTTTGTGATGAAACAAAATCAAATTAAATGTCTGTCATTAGTAAACCCATTTTTACCTTCCCAGAATAAGCCATCATATGTAAGATAACTTAAAAATAAAAGAATTCTTAGATGGTGCTTCATACCATTCCTCGAAAGGTTAAATAAATCAGGTAATCATCCAGACTGACATGATCAATTTTTCTTGCTTCCATTAAATATATCATTTTGTTTTCTAGAGATTTTAATAAATATCCAGGAACCTATTCATCTCAGAATGTGTAGGAATTATTATTTCATTCTTAGAATAAGGCGTTTTTTCTATCATCATTCAATATGAAAAGATTTTTGTTTCTTCTATTCATATCCTAGAGGGGATTCTTAATGATAATGTTTCATCCTCAGAGTGGGATCCAGTACGTGGGATAGTATCAAAGTGGCTGTTATAGTTTCTTCTCTACTTTTACTATTTACGTGGGATCATATTACTAGACTATATTTAGCCTTGGTTTTTAAGATGGAGTCTTCCAAACATTGAAAAAATGTATAAATATTTTGGAACCCACTCATTTTTTACCTCAATGTGTGGGGTTCGCAACTCTTCATTGACATTTTCTATGAAAATTTACAATAAAATTATTCTTATGAAAAATTAAAAATATAGGGAGATTGTTAGACCCTTCAACCTATTAATAAAGTCTGATAATAATTTTTTTTTGTATTTTATGACGTCCATAACCATTTTCAATGAATTTGATAAGATTAACTGGTAATTAAATTTCATTTGGATAACTTTTCATACTTTGATCAACCCTAGAGGTAAACTGGTGTACCATAAAAAGGATTATCCCAATATGGTATATATATAACATCGTAGTTTAGTGTCTTCTTGTTGAAAAAATCATTACATCATCTGGCCACACCAAGATACAAAATGTGTTAGATGTTGATCCTAATCTAGCTAATAGTATAACATTAGAAACATCATTTATAAAATATAGGAATTAGAAGGGTTGCATCTTCCATCATGGGGATTTTTTTATTTCAATATTTATTGGCTCAGGTTTCCCCTCTATTTATTCATGTCGAGATGTGAGTGACTCAACAATTTCATCATGGCATGTAATAATGGATAGTTAACATGGAGATGAAATAGAGGGAAAACTATAATGAAATGGTTTCATTTTTCCTATCAATTCTTTTTCTCGAGTTGGATGGTTGTATCATGACTAAAATTGTTCTGGTTGTTGGCCAACAAAGGGAGCTGTCGGTGTTTGGCATTCACTGGTTCCAAATAGATTGTTTTTCTTATTCAATTTTATTTAGATGATTCCTATCAAGGAAGATAAATTGAATCATTTTAGGGTATTTCCTAAAATATGGGCGGCCCTTTGATTAATGATGTGCACAACTTCTTGTTTTGTTTCTAAATTTTCCATATTTGATATGGATATATGCAAATTTTCTCTCCCACATTTTCCTAATCTTATGAAATATTATATAATGTTTCAATGTTGTTTATTAATTAAAACTAATGTGAAATTATTTCATTAGTATTTGAATAGATGGGGAGGGGGTGTCAGCAGCAGTGGTTTCCAAATGAATTTTGATTCCAAGGTGTAATGATTCTCATACCATGCCGTTTATTCTCACAACCATTAAATGAGATAATAAGGTTTTCCATGATCCCTTCAAACTATTATAAAGAAGTTTAACCTAAAGGTAATATATACATAATTATTTTTTCCACATCCATAAATATTAAAAATAATCACGATATGAGATTAATAGAGAAGATCCATTTCTTTAAAATTCCCCCAATCGATAAAAGAATTTAATTCAAAATTACCTTATCCAAGTGGGATGGGGGTGATCCAATTCGATTATGATTAAAAAAATATTCCTGATTTTCTTGGATTTATGGTTGTACTAAAAATTCCTCGGACCCATGGGTTTGGGACTCTTTGGTACTACGATGGCTTCAATTGACACACTTATTATTCTAATTTTATGAAGTTTACTTTGGAAATGTGTATTGTACATTTCATGACCTGTAACTAAGATATATTCTTATAAGTAAATTTATGAAATTTTTATTATATCGAATATGACTTATCTCAAGTCAGACTAATTCTCAATATTCTCATATTCTTTATACAATATCCATTCCATATATTTCTCTCTTTTAAACTGATGTCTATGAGAGCTATTGTTAGTCAGTTATTGCTGAGAAGTCCAATTGTTCTGAGTCTTGTCTATTTCAAGAAGGTTTCTAGGGGTAATGAATTTACATGATGTCCACATTAACCGAAATTTATTATTGGGGAAGAGGCAAAGTAAAATTCCTCACATTCTCCCCATCATCTGATATTAACTCTTGATGGGGTGTCAATTATTAGATGGTGTTATCCTTTTAATGCATCGTGAATTAAACACTAAAGGGATATTTACTATCATTACATTTTTTGGTTTCATCCTACAAGGAGGGTTTCCAAATTGATTTGGTGGTGCGTCTATTCTACTATCTTGAAATGATTTGGGTATTCATTATAAGAAACTTTTTTTCATATGATGTAGATTATTCCATATGTTTAGTCAAATTTTATCACATAATCATCTAAAAACCCCTTAAAATGCAGAATTGGGTAGTGTCTAATTGATAAAAAATATTGGAATATTATCATATTTTAACTATATATCTCAGTGATAAATATTTCAAATTTTATTTTGGAATATATTAATTGGTATTATCTAACCATAGTGGATATTTCCACATATGTTTATTATAAATAACATGGTCAAGAAGGATTTCCCCTATTATATTAGAAGGCATGTGATCCATGGTGGGTTTATAGAATAGCTATTTCCTTTGGGGTATTATATTGGAGAAAAAATATATTTGTTAATGATAAGTAATTAGTAATAAATGACCTATTTTTATGATCCCCTCATGATAAATGGTATTCCTTAGAGTTTATTCATTATAGGGAGGGCCTTCTTGAGGAAACTTAATTTCACTACCATCACAGTGACTACCATTATGGGGAGGACTACCATCACATCTTGATGTATGAGTATAAGGAGAAATCATACATCATATAAAATGGGGAGGAACATCAGAGTGGATAATAGAAAGTGAAGAAACATCTTGATGATTGATCAATTTTCGATGTAGAGGGATACCATGGAAATCAACTGAATTTGGTTTTTCGAGTTCGGTCATATTAGAACCATGGAGTGGGCCTTGATAAATAATTGGTTTGAAATGATATCCATTATTATATCTGTGTAAGGTTCATAGAGTACACATTTCCTTGTGCTTTCTTCTGATTGATAAATAATATCACTTTTCAATAATGATTCATAATGCATAAATTACCTCATTTTCCAATGAGCCTAATGGTTGGAGGACTTTATCATAGTTCCCTCATCAAGGGGAGGACCTTTGTGATGAAATTATATTTCTCTACACGGAGGACCATTACAATGGCATCCCCTAGAGGGAGACTATCATCATAGATTTATTTGAAATTGAAAGGAAAAATCATATGGTGTATACCATTGGGATGTACTTCAAGGTGGATAGTAACAAGGTTAGGAAGTTATTATTGTTTAATCTTATCTCCATGTGGATGGATACTAAAAAATCATCAAGATATTCCCTTTCGAGTTTGATCAAATTATGAACATGAACTGATCTTTCATAGTTAGTTATATAGGGAGAATCTTCGAGTATGCTACCAATCAAATTGAGAGTAAGATATTCCCAAATACCTCAACTATCCCTATAAATTAGTTAAAAAATTATAGGATCTTGAGTCCCCATATATAGATGTAAGAGGGATTCTAGAACACAAGTTTTCAGTAATGTAGTTTCATCGACCAACTCTTGTTTTACTAATATTTTCTGGGTGAGGATTCTTTTTAGATTTATTCCTCAAGCAGATTAGAGCCACCTACTAAGGGATATTGTTTTCATATGTGGAATCCTATTTGATGGGACCTTGTGTTTTTTAACTAATTTTGTAATATATACATGGAATTGTTTTAGGGTTATTTTCTAGATATGTAGTTTCCATTATAGTGACCAATGATATCTTGTTGTAATGGGGATATTGGCCCTATCTGGTTGTCAACTTATCATGGGATGGCCACAACCCCCTAGATAAGAGCAGGGATATACATATACACCTATTAGACACTTGAATAATATTTTTGAGTCACTTCAAATGTATAGGAAGGGTTGTGTTCTCGACTCCATGTCACTGTTGATTCTATAATTATATCTTAAAAACTTATACACTATGGACGGTAATAGATTTCAATCCATCCATAATTTTCACAATATAAGGAGTGACCACATTATATGGAATATTAATATATCACCATTTTTTATCTAGATAAGTGATGTATTTCAGATCATTTACACAATTTATTTCAGGGATATGACAACAATAATCAGGTGTGGAGGTATATATATGGGTCTTTTCCTTATATTTAACTGGGATCTTTTATATTTATACCCCAGGTATTCCTAAACTATTCTAGTGATCTTTATGGGTGTGTTAAAGAGTGTGAGCATTTATATAGTTTTATTCTATAATCGACTAATAAACATTATTTAATTTTGTCGACCTATGCCACCAGGGATGGCTACTGCAGGAAGGTGTTTGTTCATATACATGTTTTCCCACCAAATTTTAACGGTGAACTTATCTGGAGGATACTATGTTATATAATTGTTCATAGATAACTATAAAATTTCCTCGAAAAACTATCATGAGTTCCCAAGATAGAGTAACCTTGGATGGAGTCATGATATTGGCACCCTCATCATAGAGAGGGTTTTTTGCTACATGAAGTGGATGGTGGTGGTTACTGATAGGATCTTTTTAGAGGGATGCAAATTTTTTCTCGATGAGGACATCAGTTACATCTTGATAATCTTCTTTATGGCATAGAAGGAATTTGTTTCAGTGTTCCTAGGATAATCTTCTGAATTATTTTTTCATGGGAAAAAAGTTTGTCTACTTCTATACTATAATGACCTCGATTTTCAAAATGGTACAAATATTTATTTTCACCATCAATTTTTTTTTCTCTTTTTAAACATTGAAAATGACCTAAATATGGTTTGAGTAGATTTTTTGGATTATTTAGAGCCCATATTTCTAAAAATTTTAAAATTAGAGTGGGCTACACAATTAGCACATTGTTAGTACTAATTGTGTGCCTTTACCATGAAGGGTACTTATTCTACATGAGATTCCACATGATTTTTTCTAAAAATATGAATGAATGTTCACATTAACATAGAATTTTGAATCCATTTGTGATTTTTGGTTTTTTCAATAATTGATCATGTTTGGGTAAATCATTCCCAAAGCCCAAGCGAGGGATTTTTTAGATAGTGGAGTCAGCATGTTTGGTGCATGGTTTGGCCACCAATGCTACCATACCACACGATCATGTTCTATAGAATGATTTTACCATTTCACCCCTAAATGTTTTAAACACTTCACCCTTATTTTCCCTTTTATCTAGTCTAAATAACACAATGTTTTATCTTCTAAAGGCTATATCTACTGAATTCTGTTGATTTACAAAAGTCCTCCATCTAACCTCTATTGCATCTTAAATTTTTAAAAATGGAATCCACCTCATATTCTCTTAAATACTCATGTTCATTTTTCCATTCATTATTCTATCAATGATGATATTTATGTGAAAGGTTATATTTCCTATTTTTATGGAGTTGGAAAATTAATCAAATTCCTTCAGTTCTTCTCTTATTCAAAGTCCAATATTGTATGGGTGGTCATCTATAGACCTACAATAGTTGGTTTAAAAAATAATTTCAAAATGTTTATGTGTTTTTATAGATTTTTCAGTTGTGGAACATTGTAAAAATTTCCACATGTATCCATAAAATGTTTTAAATTTCCTAATTTAATCTTTCGAAGTTATATTACTATCATGAACTATATTTATTATCTATATGAATCCAAACAATGTTATTTCCACCCCTCTTTATTGGATTAATTGATTTTCCCTTTTTTATAATTGTTCAAATGATCTAGTGATCTTATAAGTGTTTTTATTTTCTCCTATGTGGTATTTCCTTTCCCTCTAATTAAATAGATTGAATTAATTAAATGTTAATGGGTGGAAATTTCTCACCAAGTGTTTATTTCTTACCTTTGTATTATTAGATGATTGTATTACCCAAGGCTATTTAGGTTTAATGATTATTATGGAATTGGAGGTGATCCCTCATGGTCATTATTATTACTAAGAGTATTCAATTATTATTTTCAGGTGAAAAAAGGATAAGAATTTTATTGAGTATTGTGTTTCATGCCCACTTATATTGGGTGATGGGAAGGATATCTCACACCATTATATATTTATAAAGGATATGGGATTTATGCTTCACATTCATTTCTTTGAGTTTTGGCCATAAATACTCTCCCAACCAACATGAGTGGAGGGATCGATGTCTCTCATTTATTTGATATAATGGTCTCATGCATGTGCTAGATCCATTAGTTCATAAGAGTAGTTGTGGATGCTTGAGTTATCCACTGGATCTTGTGATGACCTTTTATCCATGTATATGGCTCTAAACGTTCTCAAGTATGGAGTGTATATACATGTTTACCAATTATATATATATATGATTTATATATATAGTTATATATGTGACATTAATCTGCCTACAATGAAGAATATAGAGTGATTCATTTTTCATAGAGGAACCAAAGGTAACTATTATTAATTATTCATTACTACTTATTATTCATTTTTTATAGACACTACTATGATATGTACCCTGGTTGGATTATTCTACAGACCGTTGGCGATGCCCTTCTAAATTTATTCCACCATTATCTATCCTCATTAGTAACAGAGTAGGCATCATGTCTAAAGGTGTGAATAAGGGATTAATCCCTACTACAGATGCATGATCTGTTTCACATATAATTGGGAGCATTGGAGTAGAGGACCAATTGTGTTTTCTTGGTGTTAGAGGATCATTATTTTTCCCTTTTTGGATTTTTTGTATAATTTTGTATATGGATATCCTTTGTATAAAATGATTTCATTTCTTAAATCATCATTTAATTACATGATAATTTATATGACATTGATAATAGTCTTTTGATTGCTATTTTTTATGTTTTTGCTTCCACATTTGATTATTGTATTTGTTTATGATATGCCATTTTTTATATTTTGAATAATATTTTTTCTATTTGTTAATCATATCTATTTTTCCACTATGATATGAGGTTATATTATCCCCACTAGACCCCCTTACACCATTTCTGATAGTCATAAGACTGGTGTACATGGAGGGGCCCTTGGGGCCATGTTACCTACCAGCTCAGGGCACTATTAAGGGGGATCTTGTGTAGGGATGTTAAAATTTTGAATTAGAGTCTTCTTTTTTATTTTTTTCATAAACTTTTTGTATTATATAGGATACTATGATGTAATGGAATTTTTTAATGAGCCTATGACTAGGTTTTTATAACCCACATACTAGTGAATCCCAATTTTAATGGGATTGTTTTTGCTGTTCTGATTTCTTTCTTACCTTATAAATTTGATTTTATTTCACCATTAGGAGAAAATAATGTTTTTTGATTTTATTATTAGTGATATTTTTATATTTATGGACTCCTAATGGCTTGATAATACAACAAAATAGAGCCTCATTAATCATTACAGGCACCATAGAACTAATAATCAACGCATTTTTACATGCCACGTCTACTTTTTTATGTATTTTCTGGCTGTATATAGTGTAGTGACTTGATTCATATATAGTAAATTGTGATATCAATTCTTGAGGGGATGATATAATTAAATAAAATAATGTTCCTATATAAATTTAAATGGGTTTTTTCTCATTGATTTGTACTGACGCATTAAGCAGCCAATTATACCATGTTGTGGGGTATGGACACATGGGTTACATGGACCAGAATAAGGATAGTTTATTGTATTACATGAATTAAAATTGTAATTTATAGACCTATTTATTTATAAATCTTTAAGGTGATTCATGTAATAAAATTATTTCCAATGACCTATTACATGCTGATACATAATATAATGTTCAAGGTGTAGATAAATGATGTGCCAGATTCAATTTATATGGAGTATAACTTTTATGAGTTGGAAACAACAATGAATCTAACCTAAGAATGATATATATATAAATATATATAATATATACATACTACAAATTATATTTTTCAATGAAATTGTCACCACTAAATGGGATTCCAGTGGTATTGTGATGTTTGTTTTCTAAAATACCTTGAAATTGAAACTCCATATACTCGAACCAACATAATTTCATATGAGACCAAGACCTAAACCTGACCATAATAGTGGGTAGTTGGGAGTGTATCTTAAATTAAGAAGGCATCATATGGTTATTCCTTACAACATATACATTCCTTTTAGAGCAGATAGTGATGTGTGAGTTTTTTTATATAGGATTTGTACAGGTTTGGTTAACTATTTGTAATAATTTGAAATATAATTTAAGTATAAGGAATGTGTTTGGAACCGTAAAATCATTCCACCGTAGTAGTCTCAATTTGTACACCTAGAAGGTAATGGTGGCCACACACTGAAGGGGGTTGGCCCTAAACCTCAAGTGATACATCATATAGTTCCACTAATGAGACCACCTGATATTCAAGATATGGGCATCGATGCTCAGTTTCAAGAGGGATTTCTTAATATGATATAGTTTGTGAATAGTGTTTCTCATCCTGCAACTTGTATGGAAATTATGGTTCCCGAGTTTTAGTATAAGAATCCTCCAACATTATCTTGGGATAGAGGACCTAAGGCTCTAGATTAATGGATGGATGCAATGCATTATATATTATAGCATGTGGAAATATCTCTGGAGATAGGGGTTAAGCTTGATTCCTATATGTTGTGTGTTTCATCCAAGAGATGGTGGGTTTTCATTACCCAGTTAGACTAACATTGAGATATGATCTGGGTGGGATTCCAGAATATATTTTATGACTACTTCTTCCCATATACATTGGTGGATAACCGAGCTAGATAATTTTTGAATATAAAGTAGGAAACCAAGTTTTTGATGAAATATTATTCTCTCTTCAATGATAAGTAAGGATTTTCACATACACTAGGTGGTGAAGAACTCATGACATCCATGAATTTCAAGGATGGGCTGGTATATTCCATCTAATCACATGTGAACATTTTCTTGTTGACCACTATTTCTTATATAGTCAACCAAGACCTCATAACCTAGATGAACATTAGGGATGTTGATGGGGTGCTAGGGTGTTTTAACACCTACACCCATTAGTGGTTCCTCTAGTTGAACGAAGCTATGTTTTGAACTTTCTCACATGTATAACACTAGTCAAATAGCTCATACAAAAAAAAATCATATTAGTTTGTTGTTTGGGATGCTAGGAAGCCTGAAACCCCTATGTATTCAAGATACAATTCAATTTTTAGCCTTGAACAATATGAGATATATCAAGCATTTATTTAAAATATTTCCATGAGTTTGAAGTGAAAGGGGATCTACACCAACCCCACATTATAGTTTCGGACCAGTAGTAGCTTTCAAGTAAAGTAATTGGAATACCACCTTCTTCACATTCTAATGTGGTGGTCAAGGTAGAGGGTTTTAGACAAATGAATTGATGTTCTAGTAGAAAGGGCCTACCTAGGGAACTATGGTGGTAACATAGGGTTGTGGTATGGGAATGTTTCATGCATATCAGACTATGATGGAGGAGTAGAGAGCCAAAAAATCTACATTTCATGGTTTTATTCTTGAAACCTCTACATTAGTGTGTTCTTACCTTGGTATTGGTGCATCACAATATTTTATATATGAGAAAATATTGGAGAGTCTCGGTGTCTAGATAGAGTATTACAAAGTTTCTATGACTCTCAAAACCACATTGGGTATCTTATTAGTGGGAATTATTTGCTATAAGGATTTTCCCTTATGAAAGGAGGATATCTATTTGAGTGGAATATTTTTATCCTCAACCTAACTCAGTTCAATGTAATTTTCAAAATGGATGGTTTAGATCCATTTCGAGTAAATATTGAATATTATTTCCATAGGGAGACGTTTAAGTCACTAAAGGATGGTATAAATATCCCAAATGGAGAATTTAATTTCCATATACTCAAGAAGGACTTGAAACATAAGGCATTTGGTATTGTGACACCCTATATTTTCAGTATTTTCTTGGATTATTTGGGAATATGACCTGTTTTCCCTCCAATAGTATATTATTTTAGGATTCCTTTTATAAAAACATTTAAAGTCTAACTACAGTGAGAGAGGTGTAATTCACTATATATATAATTCAAGGAGATGAACTGGTGTCCATTCATCCTTATAGTATGAAACCCATAGAAATTATGGAGCTTTAGACAAACATGGAAGACATGGAGGCTAAAGGCTATATATGTCTGAGAATGCTAGCATGGGGGTTAGTATTCCTTTTTTTCTAAGGATGACAGTAAAATTAGGATCTTTGTTGATTATAGGTGAAAAATTGATCATATGGTAATAAACCAGTATCATAATCCATGAATAGATGACCTCTTTGATCATATATGAGGAGGGAGGGTATTTAAAAAGTTTTATGTGAGGTCAGGTTATCGTAATTTTCATTTTTATCATTAGAAATACCACATATATATTTACATAACACATATGGTCCGTATGAGTATCTTATGATGTCATTTGGTCTCACTATTAATCTTGTTATTTTCATAGATCTGATGAATAGGGGCTTCCATCCATATCTAGTTTCATTCATGGTGGCTATTCTTGATGGAAACTTAGTGTATTCTCATTCTCATCAAAACAAAGACAAATATGTTGAGATATTGTTGATTACACTAGGGGGACTACCATTATTCTTAGATCATAAAATGTCAATTTTGGGAAAGGTATCTACTAAAAATTATTCATCCAGAACATATTATTCCATATAGTGCTTATTAAATGTTAAACATAGAAGGTTGAGGAATTAAAATGTTCAGAAGCTTTTGATGAATCCTTCTAGGAGTTTGAATGAAATTTTTCATCAGTTCTAGTCCTAATCATATGGGATACAATTCGTATATATACATATTATTTTTATGTATCAAGTGCCAGGCTGAAGATATGATCACATGATGGATAAGCAAGTGGTGGTGTACGTTTCTCTGTAGTTTAGGCCTCATGAGAGGACTTAACAAACACATGAACTCGAGACAACTGATGTAGTTAATGATTTATGATATTGGATATGTAATTTTATTGAGTGAATTTTGGTGTATTCAGTTATCACAATATCCTAATGTAAATATTTACAAAATATGATTTCAATATTAGTTAGTGATGATGGTTTGGGTATCTAAATTACAAAAATTTTGAGATTTCTTATATGCATGGAAAAGGCAATACAGTAGCTGATGTTGTGATCCAAAAGACTTATAAATAATATATTTATGAGGTTAGTGGTGAGTTGTATTCCATGGACCTATTTTTAAAGATACACATTGAGGCATATGAGGATCATGGGAAGAAAATCCTCTCAACTTTGGAAGTGACCTATACCTTTCAAGAATGTTTGGGAATGAGGAATCTATAATATCCTAAATTCTTACTCCAAATGGAATATCTCATAGATGACTATTTTGGATATACTATGGATAGGGATGAAATATTCAACTTTCAGGGGTCTGTCTAGGTCTTTTCAGACATTTGGGAGGAAATGATGTAGGACTTCAATGCTTTACATTATTAAATACATCTCGATGTGACCAAGATTTGTGAAGAATTTTTTTTCTATTATTGGTGACCTGGTATGAAACATGAGATAATTGGAATTATCACTTTGTATTCAACATATCATTATGTAATAGAGTAAAAAATTAATGATATCAAATTTAGGGATTTTGATCATTCATGAGTAGAAATGGGATAATGTTTCCATTGATTTCATGGCTATTTTTCCTAAATTTCCTTGAAACAATGATACAGTGTTGGTAGACATTGATCGATTGAGTAATTTAGCACACTTATTACATGTTTGAGAGTCCTTTTTGGAATATTTTATAGGATGGATTTACACTTGGGAGGTCATATAGATTTATGTACATCCATATTAAATCATATCTGAAATCGGTCCTCACTTTTTATCTTAGTTATAGAAAGGGTTACATAATGATAGACCTAAACAAGTTCTTCTATGTATGGCCTCTTACCCTCAGACTGATAGACATAAATATCATATGATTTAGGTGTTGGTGGACATGTTCTATGCATGTATCATTGACTTTAGGGGTTCCTGGGAGAATCATATACCACTGGTGGATTTCACATATAATAAAGGCTTTAATGATACCATTGATGTGGCCTTTTATGAAGCCTTATATGGTAGGCCTTCCTGATCACCAATGTCTCAGTTTGAGGTTGGGGAGGCACCATTTCTTGTACCATTCCACATCTAATAGACTTTAGAGTGGGTTTAACTGATTATAAATTGCATGATGAAAGAGTAGTGTAGGAAGAATTAATATTTTAATATTTTGTGATGACCTATCAAGTTTGAGGTTAGGGATTATGTTTTCTATTTTGTTTCACCATGGTTATTCCATAAATGAATTCATTCTTAGGGTAATATTTCTCCTCGATTCCTTGGACCCTTTGAGATATTTAAATGAATCAGAACAATATCATACCAGATAGATTATTCACAAAGATATTGGTCTATGAATGATTTCATTCATGTGTCATAGTTTCTAAAATATTATCTAAACCCCTCATAGGTTTTACAACTTGAAAATATTGACTTTTATGTTGAGGCTTCCTTTTATGAGTATGTAGTGTGTATTGTGAATCGAAGAGACAAGAAGGTAGGTAGAAGATCAGTTCCATTAGTATGAGTCTTATAGAAGCAATATTGAGTACAAGAAGGTAATTAGGAGAAGGATGCTGATATATGAGCTAGTTCGTAGGATATTTTCTCACATAGTCCCACCAAACACAACGAATAATAACTTAGGGATGAGATTATTTAAAGTGTGAAGGGTGTAATGACCTGAATATTTTGGAAGGTTTGCCTTTTTTTTGTTTTTACCCTTTAGTTTTCTTGGTAAACATTTCATAAGGCATACAAAAGGATTTAGGATTATCCTATGATAGTTCATATTTCAAATATCTATAAATTAGTAAAAAAAATTGTGTTCCATGGTTAGGGAACTATTATTACTAATTATGATCCTTAACACTATGGGATAGTTTTCTTACAATTGTGGCCAAATTGTTTTATGAGACATTTAATGTTTTACTTCATGATTGTGTGAGATGGTAAACATTTGTTATTGTGGTTTTTCACACTACATTCTTATAGTTAGGAAAACCGTTTACCTAGCCTATTTGAGGGTGGTTCTTTATAACAGACCAACCTGGGTCAACTAGACCATGTACCCAAGATATCCCATTACGGGGTGAGGTTTAAAAAATAATGAAATAATTTTGTTAATATATGAAAACAATAAATATCGTCAATGTTCAAATCAAAGACAAAGGGAGACACAATTGAGACACATAAGGTAAACTAGGATGAATGAAAATTCTAGAAAAACAAATCTTCCTATGAGAAACACTTGCCTTCATAATGAATCCCAAATATAATAAATGAAATAAAGAGAAACTTTAAGAACCCAGTTTTTTCTCGGAAGGACTTTGGAATATTCTTGATATTATTCCAGAGCAGCGCCTTCAAACGGTGTGCGATTCCGAGCCCTTGTGTGGTCGGAATTATGTTTTTGGTGCGTTCACACTGGATGCGCCAAATAAATGGAATAATTCCTAAACAGTGATCCAGATCAGAGATCTGAGTGTACGGATTGTTCCGGAATGGAGGTTTTACCCTAGGAACAACATAAAATTTGTCAGTGTGGGGCTTTTGTAACCCTCGCTCGCTTTCAGAGCATGGAACAGATAAATTAAATAATTAATTTATTTGTTTAACGTCTTAACTCATGTATCTCCTAAAGGTTTCTTGGATTGGAAAACTGAGGGCACTATTGAGTTCAGAACGTGTCGTTTACCATAGGAGGGGTGTAATTTTCTCAGGCGCGGACTTTCTGTGAAAAAAACCACTGCCAGGGGCGTTTTCATAATTTGGCGGCCTAGGGCGTAGTCGTTGTAACTTTTGAACGGGGTCTCAGATTAAAATTCCAAGACTTCTGTTGCGCTCAAAGCGTCGTGTTTACCCCAGGGGTGCCCTCCTCCGTGTCTATGTCGGGAGCCGAATTGGGGGGCGAGTCGGGCCGGGAGATTTAGCATATATTTTCTTAATATATGCTTACTTCCCCCTTCCCCATTACCTCCCTCTCCTGGATGCATGGAAGGAAGCAGCACCCTCCATCTCCTCCTTCCTCCTCCTCCAAGACGGCAATGGCGGATCAGAGGCAGTTTCGGCCGCGGTGGAGCTCGGATCGAGCATAGAAGCGTCGGCATTCCGCCCGCAGGTAGGCGGATTTGAGTTTTACACCCCTTTCCCCACATTAATTTCAATTTATGCCCAATCATTCTCTTTTATCATCCAACAAAGGCCATAATTGTGTAGATCCTGTCTTGAGCTTTCCAGAATGCTATCGGGATCGAATTTTTGACCACCAGATCGTTTCTGGTGGTCCTCTGAAGTTTTCCAGCCATGAGACCGGTTTCCGCCGAGGGTTTGATGGCGGAGGTGGTGAGACCTTCTGGTGGCGGCGGTGGGCATTTTAGGCAGCGGCATCGGCAGAGGTCGGTGCGACGGTGAGCCCTTCTGGTAAGCGGCGGCGCAAGCGGGGTCCTAGGCGGCGGGCGCCGACGGTGGGGCACGAGACCGAGGGGCCGCAGCGCGCGGCCTCGTGCAGGGCGAATGGGACCCGCGTGACGTGGGTCACCATGTGGAAAATGGACCGGCCGTGTCGGCCGGTCAGTGGAGGCAGGCTGGCCAGATCGGGCCGGCCGGAGCGGGGCGGACCGGCCGGAGCGGGGCGGACCGGCCGGAGCGGGGCGGACCGGCCGGACCTGGCCGGTCCAGCCCAAGAGGAAGGGGGTTTCCCCCATTGAATTTCCAACGCACGTATCTTTCGCTACGGGCATCCGTTTTGCGCGCCGTATACGGCAGCACAGAGCTAATGTCATAGAGGTCTTTTTGAGATGGTTTCGAGAATTTTTAATTCCCAAAACGAGGGGCCTCGGAGGCGTGACGCGTCTTTAAGTGAATTGACGTTTTTCTTGGGGATCTTGTTTTGGACGGCGCGGACGCGTCTGACGTCCGATTTAAGCGTCGTCAGTGGCGTTGGGACCCTGGCACCGAGGCGGAAGTTTCCATGGTGGTTTCAGGCGTTGAGGCCAATGTTGAGGCACGGGCCCCACGACCTGTCTTTCGAGCTGCATGTAAAGTTTCATGACTTTTTCATCAGACGTCTGTTTCGGGCGTGCGAGCAGTTGATTTTGGGTGTTTTCCGAGGGCATTGCATTGGCGCAGTCTGCCCGATTTAATTCCTCATGATGGTGTGGTCTCCATGAGGGTCGTTCGGGTGTTGATGGTGATTTTCCATCTCTATCACCGAGCGACCATTTTGGACAAGTGAATAGTCCATCTCTTGTGCTTTTTCGAGAGGATCGTAATGTTGTGATCCATTCATTGTGTTTCAGCACCGGAATGCAGGTCCCATGTAGCACCGCTCATGTGCGGTGCGCCGGAATGCATCTTTTTCTCCGGATATCTGTTCCACTCAAGTGATTAGTCCTTTTGACGTGTTTTCCCTAGGGGATCGCAATGGTGCGATGCTCCCGACTGTTTTCAGGGCCGAGGCTCGGGATCATGAGACATCGTTCGGGCGTGAGGTGGTTTTGGTGAATATTCCATTGGATACCTGTTGGAGGCGAGTAGGTAGTCTATCTCGCATGTTTTTTCAGGAGGATTACAACTGTATAATCTATTCTGGCGAGTGGAGCCTCCTACGCAATCTTATTAAATGTGGAAATGTGAAGGTGTATCGGTGGAGGTGCTTCTTGTAGTGATTGCATTGAACCCTTGGAATGTGGTCGCATTCACTCCTAGGAGATTGAGGTTGGTGTTTAAAGAGATGTGGTTGGCAGTTCCTTTGCCTTTGAGGTGGAAAGTTGGAGTTGATACGTTACGCCTTCGTGTTGACATTGGGTGTCATGTGCACGACAGCCTTTGGGATGGAATGTGGTATACTCTAATAGTATACTGGAACACTGGGAGGTACATGTGGATGTTTGTACCTAAGAACGTTTGTGCGCCTGTTTGGGGTTGACTTGGGGCCACACGTCGTGTGGGCTCTAGGTGTGTGTTGTGTTCTAATTTGTGTACTTTTGACCTCTCGCGACATAGAGGGTCCCTCTATTCTCAATTGTTTAGACCAGCAGGGTTGAGTGGTTTTCCCTGGTTTTGTTCTGGAGTTGGGTGGTTGTGTGATTCCCACTCCGGGTTCTGTGGGCTTGTGTTGTACCATCTAGAGGAGATGACCAGAGCATTTCCGGGCTTACCCTCCAGCGGGGCTGGGCAGTGGGTTGCTCATCGACTTCTTCGGGTTTACCGTCCAGTTGAGACTGGGCAGTGGGTTGCTCACTGACTTCTAGGGTTTACCCTCCAGCAGAGACTGGGCAGTGGGTCACCTGGAGACCTCTTTGGGTCTACCCTCCAGTAGGGTTGGGCAGTGGGTCGCCCGTCTTCTAGTTCCAGGTATACCCTCCAGCAAGGCAGGGCAGTGGGTCGCCTGTCGACTTATTCGAGGTCTACCCTCTAGCGGGGCTGGGTAGTGGGTTTCCTGATGATTTATTAGGGTTTAACCTCCCGCAGGGTGGGGAAGTGGGTCTCTTGATGATGTATTAGGGTTTACCCTCCCACAGGGCAGGGCAGTGGGGTCGCCTGATGATGTATTAGGGTTTACCCTCCAGTAGGGTTGGGCAGTGGGACACCCATTGACATTCCAGACTCAGTCCTTTCTAATATGAAAGTTTTTGGCTTTCCTCCATGATTACCGGAGTGGGACCCTTGGTTGTACGGGTCAGTGATGGAAAGACCTTTACTTTGAGGAGACCTCTCGACTGCGAGGCAGTGACGAGGTGTGGTTTGACATAACCCAGAACTCTCAAGTATGTGGGGTGATTTCCCCCACCAAGACGCGTCGTTGTGATGAGACCTAAAACTGTACGGGAGAGACAGTTCCATCCAGAGTGGATAGTGTTGAGGTGTGGTGGTTTGAGCCCCTTGACTTGTAGTTCGGGGCAGACATGCGGGATTCTGGGCATCGATGGTTTTTACTTCTGGGACTGTTGGCGACTCACTTTTCTTGGGCTGAGCTACGGGATGGAGATCCCCTTACGACCTTGTTCGGGCTTCTTAATTGAGCATATGTAATTGTATATACCTTGTTCCATTACCCACTTCCTGGGTTTGGTTACTCTCCTTACAAGAGAGGCGAAGACGCGCAGGGTATGCCACATGCTTTCTGTTTCTAGCTTCTCGTGGTTGGATGAGTCTAATATCCTACTATAGGTAGCGAAGACTCGACATGAAGTTCATCTTCTCACTATTTCCAGCTCCTTGTGTCTAGATGATTCTACCTTCTTTCCTCTTGATGGGATGAGATGGAATCTTTACTGTACTCCTTACTGCACATTCAGTTTTACTCCTCTACTTTCCCCTATTTGATCTACTGCTCACCCTTCGGTACCTCCTTTGTTGCTCCCTATTTCCTTTGGGGTATCCCACTGAGTATTATTATACTCACCCCTTCTTGGGATTTTCCTGCACTTGGTGTGCCCTTGTAGACGACAGACAGGTTGGTCGTGACTTCATTGGAGCTTAGGAGTTCAGGAGCGTGGACCGCGTGTGGTGGTCAGAGTCGGGTTCCAGGTGGGGGACCCTTCTAGTTGTTTACTTTTGTACATCTGTTGCTAGGTTGTGGCACTTTTCTGGTTGGGCGCGTGTTTTTCCCTTTTCTTTTCATTGTACCTTCAACTTTTTTTTCTTTGTAGTGTTTAGAGTTCGATGCACTATTGTGGTTTATATATAGTAGTTGCCCTTTTTCTTTACTTGTCTTTTCTTTTACTCTACACTTTTTCATTGAGTGTGCTACGTGTGTGTCTGTACAGGTACTCAGGAAAAGGCCTCCTTGAGCCGTATAGCCTTTGGTTCTTGTTGCCAGCCCCTCCCCTATGGAGGCGGGCTTGGGTAGTTGCGGCTCGACCCCGGGTAGGGTCGGGTTGTGGCAAAGTGGTTTCAAAGGTGGTTTGTTCCTTGGGACGTTGTTCAGACATACCTAAAAAGAAATGAATTGGTTGGGATTTAGGGCAACAATGATCACGTGTCTTGAGAGCGGCTCTCAGGCCAAGGAGTCCAGTGATGGTGCGGTGGCCGACGTATCCATTCACCAGGACCTTGATATCCTGCTTGTCGAATCGACATGCTGAGACACTTTTTGTAGGGAAAATTGGGTTTTGCATCACATAGGATTGATTCTTTGACTGTCCTTCTTGAGTTAGCTCCCCATCGTTGTTATTGGTATATACATATATGCTCATCTGATCGCGGCACTCCTTGATAATATTCAGAATGTCTCTGTGAAGACAGCCAGCCAATATACCATCTTTGTTGCATGACGATGACCCTCTGAGCTACGAGGCCTCAGTCCAGGACCCATCATGTGAGCCCCTTTCTCCGGGTGGGCCGGTAGCAGCACCCCCACCTGGTGAGAAGCAGACAGCTTCAGCAGAGCAGGCTGAGCTTGAGCACAGGTTGAGCACGCCCCGTGAGTTCCAGCAGTAGACACCGCTGAGGTTCGGTGGTGAACCAGACCCTCAGGTATTAGATGTTTGGATAGAAACATTGGTTCGCCTTTTCAGGCTTGTGTAGACGCTGGCGGATCTTATGGTGGATTTGGCCACCACCTTTTTCGTGGAACAGCTTGGCGTTGGTGGAGTCTGGTGACTCAGTTTCTTGAAGAGTCTTCGCTTTCGTGGGGAGACTATCTATTGTTGTTTTGTGAGGAGATTTTCCCCTATTACTTACGCTCTGTTCGGATTCGGGAGCTCCGTCAGTTTCAGCAGGGATGGATGACGGTGGCTGAGTACGCGACTAGTTTCGCAGACCGTGCACGATTTTACCCGGACATGGTCCATGATGACAACATCCGAGCGTGGAAGATTGAGTAGGGTCTCCAATTAGGGATTCGTGCTTTCATATACCCTTGGGAATTTCCACATATTTTGGGGTGCTAGAGCAAGCGCTGGTGACAGAGATCTTCTTGTCACGTTCTAGAGTTGGTGGTGGTAGCAGGCATGTTGGAGCCGAGATGTCTGCCTCATCTAGAGGGCGTCGGCAAGCAGAACCTCGACGCAGGTGTCACTCTGAAAACCGGACTCAGGGGCGTGGTCGTACACCACAGTGGCACTGTAGGGCACTAGTGTAGCCCGAAGAGATTTGGTGCTATGCTTGCGATGGGCGAGGTCACTTGGCAAGGGACTACCCAACCGGGCATGCGGAGTGCTTTGGGTAGGCAGCAGGTGCACCACCATGGCAGAGGCAGCGTCGTGATCGGTATAGTACCCAGAGAGGTGGTTCTAGTAGAGGAGCAAGAGGATCTGGTAGTGGGGGATGACTTCACGAGGTCTTCCCATCACCACTAGGCGGTTCACGTCAGGCTCTGGGAGCTGACAGTTGGAACTGCGGACAGCCACGAGCTTTGGATGTCTATGATCCTATAGAGCATGATGTGATAAGAGATACGCTTTAAAGCTCTTCTAGTTTTTTTCAGTAGAATTGTTAGACTCTGTCAGTGAAATGTTTTTTCTTCCTGCTCCTTGTTTGAGGTGTTACCAGAGTGACGCGGGGCGTCAGTTTAACCCTGTGTTGGTAAGGTAATAAGGCGTAGGACCTTTTCGTTAGTCGATGGTGTTGACTCCTTCGCTTCTGAGTGTGTAAGAGGGTCTTTCTTGTGGGATATCGACTGTAAAATCATGTATGACTAGATATCCTTGGGTGTTTAACCATATGAATATTCTAAAGGAGGGAATCATCGGGCCTTGTTCCAGGTGCAGGTGGTGATTCCAGTCGCGGCGTGTGACGTAGATGTTCGGTCGGGGAGGTGAGCTACCCCCAAGAGCCTTCGGGCCATTTGAGACAGTGAAAATGAATGGAGACGTTCCCTACCGCCTTTCCCTAACCCCAAAGTCAAGAGTGGGTGCACGATGTTCCCCGTGAGACTTACCCGAGAAGAAGTGTGTGTGCTCCTATGCACGTCATCAGCAAGGGCATACCTCATGTGAACAGATCAAATCCTTTGATCTGTGTGCGGTGATGTGGAACTGTGCAAAAGTTCTTCTGGGTACGGGAGAGCCAGGTGCGAGCTTGGTACATTGAGTTGTTCCCAGGTTTTGCTTTTCGGGGATGAAAGGCTTGAAGGAAGGAATGATTTAGGAACCCAGTTTTTGCTGATAAAGACTTTGGAATATTATTTATATTATTCCAAATAAGTGCCTTCAGACGGCGTGCGATTCTGAGCCTCGGTGTGGCCAGAATTATGTTTTCAGTGTGTTCACACTGGACGCACCAAATAAATGGGATAACTCCTTAACGGTGATCTGGATCAGATATCTGAGTGTATGGATGGTTCTGGAATGGGGTGCTTGCCCTAGGAATGACATAAAAGTTGTCGTTGTGGGGTGTTTGGACCCCTCGCTCGCTTTCAGAGCGTGGAACAGATAAATTAAATAATTTATTTATTTTTTAACAGCTTAACTTAAGTATCTCTTAAATGGTTTCTCAGACTGGAAAACTGAGGGCACCTTTGAGTTCATAATTTTCTGTTTACCCTAGGAGGGGGGTAATTTTCTCGGGCGCGTAATTTCTGTGAAAAAACCGCCGCCAGGGGCGTTTTTGTAATTTGGTGGCCTCGGGCGTGGTCGTTGTAACTTTTGATCGGGGTCTCGAATTAAAATTCCGAGACCGTCGTTGCGCTTAGAGCATCGTGTTTACCCCAAGGGCACCCTCTTCTTTGTCTACGTCGGGAGCGGAATCGGGGGGCGAGTCGGGTCGGTGGATTTAGCAGATGTTTTTTTAATATCTGCATACTTCCCCCTTCCCCCTTACCTCCCTCACATGGACACACGTCTGGCAGGAGCACCCTCCCTCTCCTCCTTCATCCTCCTCCAAGACGACAATAGTGAATCAGAGGTAGTTTTGGCCGCGGTGGAGCTTGGATCGAGCATAGAAGCGTCTGCGTTCCGCCCGCAGGGAGGCAGATTTGAGTTTTACACCCCTTTACACACATTAATTTTAATTTACGCTCAATCACGCCATTGGATCATCGAACGATGCCCATAATTGCATAGATCCTATCCTGAGCTTTCTGGAATGCTATCCGTATCGAATTTTTAACCACCAGATTGTTTCTGGTGGTCCTCTGAAGTTTTTCGGCCATGAGGTCAGTTTCCGGAGAGAGTTTGATGGCAGCGGTAGTGAGCCCGTTCGGTGGCGGTGGCGGGCATTTGAGGCGGCGACATCGACGGAGGTCAGCGCGGCGGTGATCCCTTCTGGTAGGCGGCAGCGCATGCGGGCTCCCAGGCGGTTGGAGCCGACGGTGGGGCGCGAGAACGAGGGGTCGCGGCGCGCGGCCCCGTGCAGGGTGATCGGGACCTGCGTGACGTGGGTCTCTGCGTGGAAAGTGGACCGGACGTGTCGGCTGGTCAGTGGAGGCGGACCGTCCGTAGCAGGACGGACGGAGTGGGCCGGCCGGACCGGGGCGGACCGGCCCAAGAGGAAGGGGGGTTCCCCCATTGAATTTCTGATGCCCGTAACTTTCACTACGGGCGTCCGTTTTGCACACCGTCTATGGCAGCACATAGCTCATGTCAGATCGGACCTTTTGAGATGGTTTTGGCAATTTTTAATTCTCAAAAGGAGGGGCCTCGGAGGCGCGACGTGTCTTTAAGAGAATTGACGTTTTTCCAGGGGTTCTTGTTTTGTACGGCGCGGACGCGTCTAACGTCCGACTTAAGCTCCGTTAGTGGTGTTGGGACCCTGGCACCGAGGCGGGGCTTTACAAGGTGGTTTCAGGAATTGAGTCCAAACATGAGGCATGGGCCCCACGGCCCGTCTTTCGAGCTACTGGTAGCGTTTCACGACATTTTCATTGGACGTCCGTTTCTGGGGTGCGAGCTGTCGATTTTGGGTGTTTTTCTGAGGGAATTGCATTGGCGTAGTCATCCCTCTTTAATTCCGAACGATGGTGCGGGCCCCACGAGGGTTGTTTGGGCGTTGACGGTGATTTTCCATCTCTATCACCGAGCGACCGTTTTGGACAAGTGAATAGTCCATCTTATGTACTTTTTCCAGAGGATCGCAACGGTGCGATCCGTTCGTTGTGTTTCAGGACCGGGATGCGGGTCCCATGTAGCACCGCTCGTGTGCGATGCGCCAGAATGCATTCTTTTCTCTGGATATTCATTCCTCTCAAGTGAGTAGTCCTTTTGACGTATTTTCCCGAGGGGATCGCAATGGTGTGATGCGCCCAACTGTTTTCGTGGCCGAGGCTCGGGATCACGAGACGTCATTCGGGCATGAGGCGGTGTTGGTGACTTTTCCATAAAATACATGTTGGAGGTGAGTAGGTAGTCTATCTCGCATGTTTTTCCACGGGGATTACAATGTTGAAATTTTTTCAGGCAAGCGGAGCCTCTTACGCGATCTTACTACATGTGGAAATGTGAAGGTGTACTGGTGGAGGTGCTTCTTGTCGTGATTGCAGAGAACCCTTGGCATGTGATTGTGTTCACTCCTGGGAGAGTGAGGTTGGTGTTTAGATAGATGTGGTTGGTTGTGCCTCATCCGTTGAAGTGGCAAGTTGGAGTTGATATGTTACGCCTTCGCGTTGACGTTCGGTGTCATGTGCAAGATAGCCTTTGGGATGGAATGTGGTATACATTGGGTGTATATGAGAAGACTGGGAGGTACATGTGGATTTTTGTTCCTGAGAACATTTGTGCGCATTATTGGGGTTGACTTGGGGCCACACGTCGTGTGGGCCCCAGGTGTGTGTCGTGTTCTGCTTTGCACACTTTTAAATTCTCGCAACCTATAGGGTCCCTCTGTTCTCCATGGTTTAGACTAGAAGGGATGAGTGGTTTGCCCTGGTTTTGTTCTGAAGTTGGGTGGTTGTGCGATACCCACTCCGAGTTCTGTGGGCCTGTGTTGTACCATCCAGTGGAGATGAACAAAGTAGTTTCAGGCTTACCCTCCAGTGAGGCTGGGCAGTGGGTTTCTCATCGACATCTTTGGGTTTACCCTTTAGTAGAGACTGGGCAGTGGGTTTCTCACTGACTTCTAGGGTTTACCCTCCAGCAGACACTGGGTAGTGGGTCACCTGATGACCTCTTAGGCTCTACCCTCCAGCAGGGCTGGGCAGTGGGTCACCCGTCATCTAGTTCCAGGTCTACCCTCCAGCAAGACTGGGCAGTGGGTCGCATGTCGAATTATTCTAGGTCTACCCTCCAGTGGGGATGATCAGTGGGTCGCCTGATGATGTATTAGGGTTTACCCTCCCGCAGGGCGGGGTAGTGGGTCGCCTAATTAGGTATTAGGGTTTACCCTCCCGCAGGGTGGGTCAGTCGGTCACCTGATGATGTGTTAGGGTTTACCCTCAAGTAGGGCTGGGCAGTGGGACACCCGTTGACATTCTAGACTACGTCCTTTCTACTATGCTAGTCTGTGGCTTTCCTCCATGATTACCGGAGCGGGACCATTGGTTGTACAGGTCAGTGATGGAACAACCTTGACTTTGAGGAGGCTTCTCAACTGTGGGGTATTGATGAGGTGTGGTTTGACATAACCCAGAACTCTCAACTACGAGGGGCGATTTCCCCCACCGAGACGCGTCCTTGTTACGCGGCCTTAAACCGTGCGGGCGAGTTAGTGCTGCCCAAATTGGATAGTGTTGAGGCACAGTGGTTTGATCCCCTTGACTTGTAGTTCAGGGTAGACGTTCGGGATATTGGGCATCGATGGTGTTTACTTATGGGACTGTTGGTGACTAACTTTTCTTGGGCTGAGTTACGGGATGGAGATCCCCTTACGACCTTGTTCGAGATTCTTAATTGAGCATATGTAACTGTATATACATTGTTCCAATACCCACTTCTTGGGTTTGTTTACTCTCCTTACAGGAGAGGCGAAGATGCACCGGGTATGCCACGTGCTTTTCGTGTCTAGATTCTCGTAGTTAGACGAGTCTACTCTCACGCTATAGGTAGAGAAGACTCAACGGGAATTTCATCTTCTCACCATTTCCATCTCCTTGTGTCTGGACGAGTCTACCTTCTTTCCTCTTGTTGGGATGCGTTGGACTCTTTAATGTACTCCTTACAGCACTTTCAGTTGTACTCCTCTACCTTCCCCTGTTCGATCTACTGCTCACCCTTCGGTGCCTCCTTTGTTTCTCCCTCAAGCCTTCGGGGTATCCTACTGAGTATTTTTATACTCACCCCTGCTTGGGCTTTGCCTGCACTTGGTGTGCCCTTGCAGACGACTGACAGGTTGGTCGTGACTTCAGTGGAGCTTAGAAGTTTAGGAGCATGGATCGCGTACGGTGGTGGGAGTTGAGTTCCAGGTGGGGGACCCTTCCAGCTGTTTACTTTTGTTAACCTATTGTCGGTTTGTGGCACTTTTCTGGTGGGGTGCGTGTTATTCCCTTTTATTTTCAGTGTACCTTCAGCTTTTTTTTCTTTGTACTATTTAGAGGTCGATGCACTATTGTGGTTTATATATCGCAGTTGCCATTTTTCTTTTCTTGTCTTTTATTTTACTCTTCAATTTTGCATTGAGTGTGTTGCGTGTGTGTGTACAGGTACTCAGGAAATGGACTCCCCGAGATTTATATCATTCGGCACTTGTCTCCAGCCCCTGGCCTATGGAGGTGGGATTGGGGTAGTTGCGGCTCGAGCCCAGGTAGGGTCGGGTCAGGAGAGAAACCTTTATGAAACACAATGACCTTCCAATTTCCTCTGTCCACCAAAACAGGTTCTACAACCACCAAAAAGAAAATATAGGGTGTGAAAAATAGATCCCATTAATAAACAACAAAATAATCATTATATGATCAAATATTAAGAATGAATATGTACTAGTTTTAATTAAAAAAATATTTTAAATGAATTTTTATAAATAATACTTTTTTGGAAATATTTCTCAAACAAATTTTGGGTTTCCAACAAATTTCAAGTCATTTTCCCAAATCCAAGAACATTCTAATCATAAATCAAAGAAGATAAACATTCCAAAATATAAATATACATGTGAACCATAATCCATGAAAAATTATATCATTAAATAGAACATATAAATAATAGTACACCTCTTTTTAAGTGCTAGTATATGGAAAAATATTTATTAGAAAATCATTTTCCTTTAAGGAATAAGTTTTTACCCAACTAATATTGAGTCCTCCTATATTCTATCGATATATAAAATGATAAATTCTAGTGATGTAACACAAACTAATTATATATGTGTCTCATTCTCAGATCTCCCAAGGAGCCTGATGAGAAATGTTTTTCAATTTTTGATTTAAAAACCATGATCACATTTTTTTATAAAACTATTTCGAAGATAAAACATTCTTCTTCAGGGTTTAAAAATTAATTCTCATCTAATTCATTTATATTATGTTTTTCATAAAACCCTCCTTTTAAATAGAAACCCTTACTTATTCAATTCCAACACATTACATTGAATTTAATATCTAAATGATTCATTAAGAAAAAAATCATTAAATTAAAACTATTGAATAGATCCACCTAACTCAATGATGTATAAACCTGTCCAATTTTAAAATCCTTGATAGGAAATAAAAAGATCATCCATTAAAAAAATGCATGAAAAAAATACTAAAACAAATTGATAGAAAACATGACCTGATTACAAATCTCAACCATAACCTCTGCCACAACTATAATAAAGGTAAAAAAACATTGCTTTCCTCTATAAGAAAACTTCCCTGCATTGTTGACCAATTATTGAATGGAGTGATGAGGGTAGAAAGGATTCACCCAAACTTTCATAAGGTAAGATCTCTGGATGATATATGGAGAGAGAATAAGTGAATAAAACCTCAATCACCCATCAATTTCCCCAATAGAATAAACTTGTAGAATTATATAGACTGTAATATATTACACATCATAATCATATTTCATTTTATATTAAAATGTAAAATTAAACACCTTTTTAATTAAATTAAGTATACAATTCTCAGTCATTGTAATAATTTCATGAGATTTTTCTTGTGGACAATACACTCCATATAATTCCTTTACACATCTTATAGTTTCCTGTCGAACAATAGAAACATTAGATTCTCATGTATAAATTTTTAAAAAAACTAACATCACCACTACTTGTATCCTCTTCAATCATGGTCAGATAGACTCAAAAAAAGATAAAGGGAAAAAAGAAAGGATTATAACATAACTACGAGAAATGTAATATGGAATTACTATATCCCCATAATAAAATAATTATGTTCCCAAAACATTCTCAAGATCATGAATCCAAAAAGAGATAAGGACACCAATTCATCATCAAATATTCCTCCTCTCATGTCTCATGGTGATCTTGTTTATAATGCCACAAGACTCGAATCATGGGGTCATTTTTCTATGACTTACCTTGTCATTGGGATCCATAATCTTAAGATGATTCATAAAAATTGTGGTATTAGGATAAATAAAAATATCCTCTCATCTAATCACATGGTAAGGATCAGTTATATAACTCCTCAATAAGAAAAAATGAAACACATCATGGATTTATGTACAACAATATGAAAAGTCCAAAAAGTAGACCTACATCCCCAGTCACACAATGATCTGAATAGGGCCCAATTAACATAGTGCCAACTGACCCAACATACCAAAAATAAATGTCCAATGTGAGATAAAACTTTTAGAAAACCTTGATCTCTAACCAGAATCCCCATTGGCCTATTATGATAGTCCTCAAAATATTTATGAAAAAATATATTCAATGACCAAACACATTTAGTATCAACTACCCCATCTATATCATCTCCTAAATGAGGCTCAATCCAACCAAGGATCACTCTCCTTACTCAACCCAGCACAAGGGAGACAGACATGGATTATCTTAAAAATAATTAAATGGTGTCATCTTAATTAATAATTGATAACAATTATAAATAGAAAACTGATCCAAATGAAAATTCATATCCCAATATCCACTGAAATGAAGCACACAATCCCACAGAATATCATCTAAGACCTAGATAGACCTCTATACCTTTCCATATATTCTTATATGATAAGTCTGAATCAATTTTAACTATATTACTCTTCTTTAATACAAACCATTAGATATATGGATGTGATCCCTAATTTCCCATCAAAAACAACCAAGGATATAACCCATGAAATTTCATAATCTGTCAAAAATATATGACCCCAAACTATTCCACTTGTATAAATTTATTTATTGGATCGAAATATAATGATTTTGAGAGTTGGTTAGTAATCACCCAAATCACATCCTTCCCACTAGAATTCTATGGTAAACAAACAATGAAATACATCAATATTGCGTCTTTCTTCCATAACATAATGTGTAAAGGGGGAAACAAAGATATAGGTCCATAGTGTTTCACCATGACTCTTTGAGAAGTGATACAATACGATAGAAGATCTATAATTGACTACCTCATCCCTATCCACCTATAGAGACATCTAAAATCATGGCACATCTTTCTATCTCCATGGCGAATAGAACAACATGAATGGGGACCACGATCTAACAACTCATGAGTCACGGTGAAAGGAACAATCAACCAACTAAAAAATTACAATGATCCACTGGGAGACTAATACCACTCACCTAAGGCCTCCCCACTATTAAGGATTTCTCATAAGAATCGGCTCTCAGTGACTATCATCTACTAAAGATGAAATCACTCATCAAAAGATGAGTCAACCATTTTTAAGACATGAATACATATCCACCAACCTCCTTCACTCACAAGCTTATCTCGATAGAAAAACTTCTTAGAAATAACTCTGGAATTGATTCATTCGCTGATTGAATCGGTACTATCCCACATAGCACATACACTACAACATTTCCCATATTGGGGGTATATATGATATCAGAATCAATGGAGTGAAGATACTCAACACAACATTTCTTGTATGTTCATATGCCTCTTATTGAATATATACTGAAGTATTTTTTGACCAAACCATGTATCAAATCGCATAAAAAAATTATATTGATACCACATAATTGATTTCTTTCATAATCGTTTCCAACTAAAGGTCATGGGTAGGGATGTTCTTCTCATGAGGGAGTAACTATCATGATCCATATGCCACTACATGTTTTTAAATCATCAAGACACAACCCAAACCCATTCATGAGTTATAATAAAAATATCATATCCCAATGTTGTATCTAGGAGAATAAACACAAGTGATGAAGTCAAAATCCCTATTAGCTCCTCAAATTATTTTTTACATTTATCTTCCCACTCAAAATTTACATAGTTATGAGTCATATATGTCATCAGAGATGCAAATGTAAAGAAATCCAAAAGAGACCCTCTGTAATAACCATCCAATCCCATAAAGATTCGGGTCTCAAAAATTTTTCTAGTATTTTCCCAAAACATAACTACCTATACATGTTACTGATCCACTATGATTCCTAATTTTGGTGCCACATTCCCATGAAACATCACCTCTCAGATCCTAAACAAAAACTTCAAAATTTTCCCATATAGGCATCATTATTTTAATGTTCAAAAAATTAAATTAAAATAGTCCAAATTTTCCTCCTCTAACATGGAGTACACCAATATATCATATATGAATTTAAAAACCAAAGAATCCAAGAAAAAAATGATGGATTCACCCAATCAAATCCACGAAAACAACAATAGAATTATTGAGTTTGAATGGAATAACAAGAAAATCAGAATTCACATATCAACTAGGAAAACTATATTGGTTTTGTTCTCTTATCATAATCTAAAATGGTGATACCATTACCATAAGTCAATCATTGAAAACAAATGAGGCCCTCTATAATGATCAATGAGATCATCAATTATAGGGATGGGATATTTTTTCTTAATAGTCACCACATTCAATATTAGATATTCAATAAAAATCCTATGAAATCCATCATACTTCATAGAAATGAGATGATCTGAATCCCATGGTGACATGATAGGATGAATTAATCATTTAACCTCTAGGACCTCATGTTAGACATTACATTCCATCAACTCGACCGGTTCCTTTTTATAGGATGTCATTGAAATAAGCATCATTCTGGTGAGAAGTTCTATAGTAAACTTGACCTCTCTCTGTGGTGGTAAACCTATAAATCATTTAGAAACATGTTAAGGGATTAAAACTCCAAAATATGTATCTGAAATATCTATAAATGGTCAAATTAATCATCAAAAATTTATGGAAATTGAAATGATATTATAATTGCATAATTAATAAGATCCCCTTTCTTTCCTAGTCTAGAGTCCCACTCACCCTAGAAAACATGAGTGACCCCATCATAGATAAGAATTGTATCCATCATAGACAATAGTATATATGCGACTTCACACTGATAATATAATCCATGTTGATAATCCAGTCTAATATATCATGATCAAGCACTAATAAGTACCAAACCACAAAAAAGTCACCTATCACCACCCAACACAAAGATCACTTAAAGGCTTGGTCAAACCTCTATAAAAAATGCATGGAAATATCCAACATGAATGAAACAATATCAAAACGAAAAACCAACATTTCATCAAAATTAGATGATATAAAATAACGTGTAAACCCTTAATTATACCATGCTATAAAAATAAAATATGAAATAAATATCATACCTTTAACAGTAGCTATACTTGCTTCAGATTCTTATAGTGCATAATCTATAAGATAAAATTGTTCGTAAATAGCAACATTGACATCCCACAAGGCAATGAATGAGACACACCACCCGTTGGAGAATCATAATCAACTTGTTATCCCTTGTTGAATGTTTTTCCACCTTACTACCACGGGACATCATATCATAAAAACGTTTTAGGTGGACATAAATCCTATATTGATAAAAAAAAATCCATGGTTCATCTATATAATGAGGTATGTTTTGACCATGAATCACAAAATGGAATAAAATAACCTGTTGACACCCTAAAAAAACCCTTAAAATAGATCCTATATAAAACTGACCACTCTTTCATTTATTTTTATGAATAGAAGATAAACCTTGGATAACTACTGCACCAAATGCAGATCTTCTCAAAAATGTCCTTACACCTATGTATTCCTCAACCAATGTATATTTATCTAAAACTTTCACATAGGTACAAAAGAAATAAATAACCTGTATCTACTAAATATCATCACTCAGTCCCATATCAATACTCTAAACCTCATGAAATCATTAGTGAAAATATCTGGTACAAGATTTAACAACTCATCAAAACTTCAAGATTAATATAGAATCGTACGCTCCCCTATCTCTTTGGTCAGAAACTCCCATGTATTCTCTTCATGTATAGGCTCATGATAAATTAACTTATTAAATATTTTATTCAAAGAAACATAGGTAAAACTATCATGTAACTTTTTCTTCACTATAAAATTCCACCATATTATTCATATCCCCTGGAGAATAAATGTGGAAAATCCTTCCTAAGAATCATTAGGATCGTTCAAAAAGATAAATATATTATGAATCTATTAAATACACTCCATTGATTGTCGGGTTCATTTATCACATCAGATTCTAAGTGGATATTTCTAGGTAAAATCCAATCATGGATCCACTACTCATTCCAGGTTCACACCATCCACTGAACCCAAATTCTGAATGGTATAGATAACTACTCCAACCAGTGATGGTTCCACTAGAGGATCCCCCTATGGACCCTTCCTCACATATTTCCATCTATTTTTTGGAAAATAACTTATAATAAAATATTATATTAAACACAAGACAATATCTAATCATTCTTGTTATAAGTCAAAGACCATTTAACCCAATTATGGAATCCAAAACAATGATATTAGATGCTACAATTTCAAAGGAATTATGAATTCCTACAAAAAATGGAAACACCTATTGAATAGAATAAGTGCATCAAAATAAAATCCCCCTGTAGTTTATTTAGATGACATTACATGCACCGAGTCCCCAAATTTATTATGTAGTACAATTTGAATAATTTTTTCATACAATTAATCTAAAAGATCCAAAATACTTGGTCTTAGACTATGTAAAATATTTTCAGACCACCCATTGAAACTGAAATTCAATCATAATATTGAGCCACAAGAGCCCCTTTTACACAAATATGATCAAAATTTTGATGATCACACTCCTTTACAACTATGAAATAGAACCAACCATACACATTATATCACCATTCTAGCTGAGTAACTCCTCTCATAACAAAATGAAACGGACCTAACGGGTTCATACAGACCAGTAAAACAAGCTATTACACTTAATGGTGAGGTATATCAAACAAAAAAAATAGGACATAAATATAGAAAAAAGTTGGCATACATCAAGAGTATAATGGGAATACAATAATAGATACAACTGATATAAACATTCTAATCCCAAAATTCTGACGAGTCTAGAAAAACATGTCTTAGTGTGACCTGTTTTCACCTCCATGAAGCATTGAAAACCGAAATTGCAATTTAATAACAAGTTTGAAATCTACATAATGACCTTAACTTAAATATATCCTACAATAAAAGGTATATATCTTCCCAAAGGAATAATTTGGGTGTGTGTAATAGTACCCAATCGAAATCCACCAATGAATCTATATAATTTATAATATCAATAATGGACAATATATAGATCTAAAATAAGGTAGTTTTACAAAGGATTTTTCTAATAAAAATATAGAAAACATTTCTCAATAAATTCTTCTATTTTACCCAAATTTATATCATTTTTTCAAGATCTAGAAACTTTCCAGTTTTAACAAATAACTAGAAAACATACCCAAATATAAATATAATGTGATCCAACATCCTTGAAATAATTTTTCATGTGATAATCAACATGAAATAGCAAGGAAACTTCTAGTTGAGATTTATACAATGGGACATTATATTATAGAAACTTGTGATCCAATAGTTCATAAGGATGTATCCATCTTATATGAAGTCTTTCCATTGTCCATCAATATACAGTAGGTCACTTCCTAGTGTTGACACACACACTAAGGCTACCTGGGTCTATTTCTAGACACACCCATGGTTCCCGCAATGAATTTTCTATGAATTAATATTTTAAAATACATGAAAACATTTTTTATAAAACCATTTCAAAGCTTTGACTATATGATTTAGTTTTTGAAATTTAAATTTTCTCCAAATTGAGGTAATTCTATTTTTATAGAAAAAAAAACTTTAAAACATAAAGTCATCCCATTTTCAATTATAAAACAAGAAATGATATTTCAAATGTCAATGAATCAATATTAATGACAAATGTTCATAAAATTAGAATTCATTGATAGATCCAAACACACCATGGATGTGGACAACCAAAATAGTTTTGGGAAAGTGGATTGGAAACCACTAGATCTAACATTGGAAGGCATGACATGATGTAAGTATGAAAATGAATGATATCAAACATGATATTTTTCCCAATATCTATAAAAATTATTCCATATTAAAAAATGTAGAGGTGGAAAAAATGAACGATTATACAAAGAATGATATTACTTAACCTATTAATCAACCACCTAATGGAGTGATTCAGATGGATAGGATTGAAAAAAATATACTAGGGTAAGAGATATGTCCGAGAGAAGAGGAATTAAATGAGAATGAAACCAAAAACACCCATATGATTCTCAAAAGTAGTAATATTGGGAATTAGATATCATGTAATACTATACACATCATGAAATTATTTCATTTTCTGTTATGAAAAAACATGCCTCACATTTTTAATTAATACCAATATTTTCAAATTAAATGACATGTTAAATTCTCATAGTATATATTAATTTCATTAGACCTATTCTAAGACCATCAAAAAACATGTAATTATATTAAAAATCATGTAACTATGCAATGAGCAGTTGAAAATATATGTTTTCATGTTGAAAATTATAATAAATCGCAGACATAACCATTACCGGTATCCACCAAATTCACAGATGGAACACTCGACCAATGAAAAAGGAAAAAAGATAATATTAGAACATACATGACATAAAGGTAATTGGGAATTCTATTCTTGGGGATTTTAGGATGCATGTTTAGTGAATGGTTTTTCCAACCACATGACTAAACTATGTGACTTAGTTTTGAGGGGATATTTTACTAGTTCTAACAAAGAATTTATAAACTACTCACCAAAATTTTTCATTATTCTCGAGTAGAAAACCCCCATTTTCATGTCCAGTTGGATCTTCCTCCTCTATTTTTATTTATTGAGATAAGTCATCCATCTATCCTTATTTTCATTTTTTTATCATTTTACTTATCTTGAAAGGAACTTCAAAATTCAAGCTCGTTTTATATTTCATCATTCTATTGATGACCCTATTTAGGTGCAAGCCCATATTTTATATTTCTAGTGTGTTGCAACATTCTTCTAATATCATTTTTTTTATTTTAATCAAAGGCCATCACTCAATGATTGGTTATCCACAGACGTATGGTTAGTGGTTTAGTGATATTTTCCACATGTTTACGTGTTTTCAAATCTTTTTTCATTGTGCCACATGTCATGCATTTTTTCACACGAAAATACATTTTTTAAAACTGTTAAATTAATTATTCAATTTTTGATCACTCCCATTAACTATATTAAATGATATAAGGATGATATGATCATTTATTTAAACCAATTTGGGTATGATAAATTTATTTTACATTTTTATTATAATTTGTTAAATGATCAAAGAACATTCTATGTGTTTAGATTATCTCATATATAGAATTTCTTTTCCTTATAATTAAATTTGTTAAATAAATTTAATTTAATGAGTGGTAAGGTCACACTAATTGGTTCTTTCATAATTTTATTATTAGATGATTTTATTACCCATGGGTTGTTGGGTTGAATGATTATAAATTAATTAGAGGTGATCCCTAATTGATATTAATATTATCATTATTACATTAATATTGGTTGGTAAAAAGGGACTAAGAGTTATGTTGAGTGTGACATTTCATTATCTAAGAAATTGGGTACTCGTGGGACATCACACATCGTTATGCTTTTATATGGGTGATGGGAATGATATTCCATGATCTATTAATTTAGGTTTTTGGAATGATGACCCACCCCACTATATCGAGTTAAGAGAAACATGTATTTTATTCATATGATATAATGGTCTAGTACCTTTGCTAGATAAATTTCCTAGTTAAACTAGTTATAGATTCATAAGTTAAACCCTGGGTCCATCTAGAAATTAGTATCCATGTATACGGCTCTAAATGTATTCATGTATAGAGAAGATATACATGTATATTTGTTATATCTATATATATATATATGTTCTTAGTGATCATACTTTCTCATTCATACACTAAAGTATCTAGAGCCATCCAGGTGACCTATATGAACTTGAGGTAACTATTGTTTATTATTTGATACTGTTTATTACTCATTTTACCTATACACTCCTACAAAATGTACAATAGATGGATTATTATAGACATAATTGGTGGTGACCTAATATGTTTTTCTTACACACTACATGGGATTAAATAGTACTTGAGTAAACTTTATGACATCAAGTATTGATAGGGTATGTTCTCTACAATAGATGGTTGATCTCTTTCAATTATAGCATGAAGCCTAGGAGTATAGGACAAAAAATTCCCTCATGATGTTATATGAGGAGTCTTTTGTTTTTTACTACATATTGTATAGTCTTTTCCCATGTTTCCTTTTATAATATTACTATGCCATGAAATCATCTTGTTTTTGACTCAGCCTATGGGACTTTGATTAATAATAATTTTTCTTATTTTTTAGAATTTTATAGTTGATTATGGTATTTTTTTATCCAATTAAATCTATCAAATCATTATTTGGTTGTATTCTATGTATTTATCTTGTTTGTTGTTCAAATATGATATCAGGGTACAGTCTTCCCATAGTACCTCCTTAGACCCTCAAATATATTCGGAAGCTACTGGCCTAGAGGGGTGAATTCTTGAGGTCTAGTGACCAACTATATCAAGGAACCAATTTAGGGGGATACCTATTTAGGACGTTACACGTATGACCATATATCATTGAGTATAAGGCTGGAGGGGATTCTTGAGTTGGAGATATTATCGAGATGTCTCCAGTGTTAGAACGGTGCCATTTCTGTGGTACCCCTAAATATTCAGGTTTGATACCTGGAATTAGAGGTATTGGGTCAGTTAATGTTTCTTCTAATTAGAATCTCATTTTTTGAGCATATTTTTATATTCATATTTGTTAAAAGGAGGCCATTATATTGGATTCAAGTGTGTTTTGACATAATTTCTTGTATAAATATGAAAAAAAACTATAATACCCTTCAAATAAGTATCTTAATAAACTATCACGTGCAGAAATAAATAGTTTTGGATGCATTTTTTCCCTCATGAATTTTTTGCAAGATGGGGCCCTTAATGTGGGAGATCGAGTCATATTTTTGTTTTAGATTCATGTCAGGAACACTATTTTTTAATCCTAATGTTCTTTCAATCCCATTATCATTTCAAGTTGATGAAAAACTAAATTCCAAATCTTGGTTTCCAAATTAATTTCACCAATGATACATTAGAAGATGTGTAAGACCAGATGATTGAAGGTTGGTATGATCAAACTGTTTTATTGGGAACTATTTCCTACAATATGGATCTCTTATATATTTAAGTCAGATTTGTGAATCCTTTATTAAATCCCAAATATTAGATGTGTCTCCCTTATGTCAACGTCAATTATTTGGAATGTGTTGATTTCAGAATCACATGTGTATTTGAAAGGTTCTTCATTGATGGGGTCATTTATATGGATTTGAGATTCCCCATAATATGTACCCATTTTTAAATTGGTTGAAGATTTATATACTATTTATTATAAGATGAAGTTTTTATGCCACATGGTTGGGAACACCAGAATTTAGGATCATTTATTAATGCAGAACATATAATTATTGAGGAATCAGGCCCATATTACATGCTTCTGATGTATCGTTGTGAAAGGAATCAGAACCCACAAATTTTGTTTCCACTAAATGGGACACATCATAAATTTCCATTTCATGTGATGTGGACCATACAATATATTTTAACTCCATGTGGAAAGGATGTTTAGTGTATGTATTATGTTTAATCAGTCCAATGGGACCTAGAAGGGATGCAGTCTTCTTGGTGGGGGCTTGATCTCATTGGAAATGTAATCAGATACATATGGTGAAAATGTGATTCTAAAGGAAGATCACCCTCTAAGATAGATATGAAACTACCAGGGATATAAGAAAGATAAAATTAGAAAGAATTTGTGGTGTCGGTTTTGGATCTCAGAGAGGGTTCCTATGTATCCCATTTGATCAGGAAACAAAGACCACATAATTTTGTAATATTGGTTCTTACAACTTTATATGTGTTCTATAAGATTGGGGCCAAGAGATGTATCTTGACTTGTGGTGATTTATATGTTTGGTTGGGGCATATAGCTAGGAGGATCCCCACATACTAAATAAAAAATATTGCCATTTGAGATTGATTCAGGGAATTGGGAACCCATTCCTATAGAATTCATCTGAAAGAAAGAATTAAGAAGATCGAAAAAATGATTCTCCATAGACACATGCATGTGATAGTAAAGATTTCATGTTCGTTTAAAGACTCTAATACAACAGTGTGTTTCTCTATATGTGAAAAAAGTGGTATAATATTATCATGAAAACCAAAATATATCCTTAGTCCACTGGTGGACAAGGTCGAGGTGATGAGGGTGATAAATGACATTGAGGTTACTATCTCTTGTCATTTGTAACCAGTATAGTCACACCTTCCTACACATCTTGGTAAGGAAATGTAAGAAATGATTTGGGATTACACATGGAGGGATTCCCTTTTCCCTATACCAAGGAGGATACGAGGATATATAACAAATCCACATTAAAAGGAAATCCATGTGTATCCACTATCACCATCTAAAATTGGGAGCTCCCTAGGACTACCCCCAATGTTGAAACACTTGTTTTCGTGGGAATGTATGGTTGATAAAAGTCATTGTATGCTCCTATTTAGGTACCTTAATAGTATAGACTCATTTATCACAAAAATAAATGATTGATAGGAAAATCTAGTGTTCCCATTTGTTTTAATCACATATATATAGAGGATTTAGAAGAGTTCATGCACTCATGTCCCAAAAATTGTACCATTTTGGACATAGAATATCCAAAGAGTGGTTCAGTGAGAGGGTTATTTTTATAGTACATGTTGTGGTATAATAAATTAAATCTCTACATAGAAGGGAAAAATGGTTAAATAACCTCATCCAGCATACTATTTTCTATACGGGATGGTGGCCCATAATTATTTCATCTATATGCAGTTCATAAAATGGTGGTCAGAAATATGTTTCACTGTAAAGATGTATGATCAAAAAAGTGTTATTTTTTATGTGGACCACTAATATATACTATGTGGGATTATTCTTCTATTCTCTTTTAATTTTCTATATTTGGATAATTATTACCTATTCAAATTGTTTTATCAGACTATCTCATCTCAGAGAAAAAATTCAACTCTCAGAATTTTACCCACCCCAGTAAGTGAATGAGTGGTGGTTTTTATAGGGGTATAGATGTAACTGGTCAACTACCTAAATTGATGGATTTTATTTTTCAGTGGTACAATTGATCCTGAAAAAGGAAATTTCTTTTTGGGGTACTAAAGTGTTATACCTCTTCCCACACAGGGATTTCTATTTTTACGGTGATGTAAATGATGCATTTCCCAATAATGGAATTTTTTATTTGTATTAGCGCATGAAACCATGACTCACCAAAATAATTGATATTCATTTGAAGGGTGGTGGGGATTCCTCATTCTGAAAATGTATTTTCTATTACAAGGTTGCTATTCTGAGTCACTATGCAGATTGGAAACTCTAATAGTGATCATGTTAGGCAGAAGGTGGGGTCTCTTTCTTGCTCAATTATCAATCATGGTACTTTTACATTTTAATTAGTCGATTATTTCTAATATATCCTTCTGAAAAACTAAAAAAAAAATTCTTATCATTCATGTGAACATTTTAGTACCAAATAATTGTTCTACTTGGATTATGATGGGATATTCTCTTACTGTAACATCATTGGACCCTCACTACAAGTCGAATGCATCTAGAATATGTGGAGGAGTTTATTAGGTCAGGTGGAGACTGGTCCTTCTTCTGGTATGATAGTTAGTTAGGTTGGGACATTACAATTATAGTGGAGGAGGCTCTAAATTAACCATTCTGGAGGGTAATCCCCAGGCCCATAAAATTTTACGTTGTGTACCCATAACGAATGGGGTCTTCCCTTCACCCACAAAAATTCACAACCCAACCTTCCAAGGTCTCTACATTAACTCATTTACTATTATATATTTTACATATAATATACCATGTAGCATATTTTATGCTTCCCGAGTAGCCTATAAAAACAACCAGGGGACATAATATTTCCAAAATCATCTCTTAGAGATGTTCAAGACCTCATGTTCTAGATCTAAAACCTAATGTAATATCATTCCCCCTATACCTGATTAAAATAATAATTTTATATAAAAATAATGAACTATAAATATATGGTTCATTAAAAAGTACACAACATAGGTATTCTCATCCTAGATAAGTATCTATTAGTCATCCAAACAAAACCCGGATATATCATAACCACCAATTCACGTCCAATATCCATGCTCAACCGTTTAACTCCCAACATGGTTCCACTGTACAATTGCAACCACTAAGCCTAGATCTGGTAGATTTCCACTTAATTTCTCTTGGGTTAACCTTGAACAATCTCAAATAAATCCCCCATAGTGTGTTCAAATGATTTCAATTCTTAATGCATCAAATTCCATGAAAAAATAGCAATCAGTCCTAAATTGGACAACCTATCCCAAAATAGATAGGTTCCACTCATTATTATTCTTCCACACCATCACACACAACCTAAATGAATTAACATCCTATGTAATCTTGAAATAATCCACATCCAATATTTAACATTTAATTAAACATAATATGTTAATTCATGGTTTATCTTATCCCACCTCTGTTTTGTTTTAATTCATAGATATGGTTCTTTTATAGGTCTCATCTTTTCTCTCAGGAACCGAGGGTGGCAGGTCTAATCGTTTGAGGAAATTTTTCTATTTATCTTTGATCAAGAATTTTACCTTTTGGATTCCTCTGTGTTTTGAAGAAAAATGAGAAATTTGGTTTTGGAATTAGGGGTTCATAGTTTGTGAATTGTTAGGGGAAACCGTAAAACTTACCCAAGAAACCATGAACCAAGGTGTTGTTTTTTGAAAGATAATAATTTCATGATAAGATAATGGTTTTTGAAACCATGCTAGTAACTGTACATCATGTCCCTTGTAGGTAGTGGAGAAAACACCATTTGGAAAACTATGTGGGAATATTGTGCAACCTATAAAGTTCATTCAAAATTTGAATATGTCCTTTGTGTCCTCTCAATATTTTACCACAAATCCACCCCTCTTTCAACCATTTTGTATTTACATCCACAAGAACCTATTACCCCTCCCATTGATCCTTTATTCCTATATTTTTTTGAGGATTTATCATTGAAACTTTGAGTAATTATCAAATAACTACCCCCTCAATCGATTTCCTCCTCTTCTCTGGGGTTTTATTTTCTTTTTGATGGGTTTTTGTTCTCTAGTTGATTGGGTGACCTATTTTGGGTTGAATCTTGATTACTAGGTTCATTCATCATGTTTTTGTTCCGATCAATCCTTTCTAGGGTCTTTTTGTGTTTTAGCTTCTATTTTAAACCAATTAATAGAAGTTTCTACACTTTAGGTGTGTGGTTCCATGCAATTACATTTTTACATGCTTTTTATATTCTGTTTTGGATATTTATCTATGTTCTATTATTATCTTGTGTTTTTGAAAATATTATAAGAAATGATTTTTACATTTATATGCGATGAAATTGGGGTTTTCAATAGAGAATGGTTATTTTTTATGTGCTTCATTATGGTGATTCTTGGTACTATTATTATTATTATGTGTAATGTGATAATTGTTTTTCAAAGGATCATGAAGGTTGAGTGTATTAAATGTGTGTTTTATAGTAATATGGATTACTTGAAATATTGGTTTTTTATACTCGTATAAATTTGATAATCAAATTTTGTAAATAAAGTGTAGGAATTTTTAAAATTATATCGGTTTATTTGTGTATTTAAAAAGGATAATTGACCATTGAAATGGCTAGGATACATGTTTTTTCTTCATTATATGTTTCCAAATATGTTTCTTGGAATTTTTAAAGAGGTAAAAACGTATTTTTAAAAGGCCTTTGTGTGTGTAAAATGGAAGGGTCTTTGCTAATGAAAATTGGATGTTTTCACGTAATGATTTACGAAAGTGGTGTATACCTTGTGTACATGGAAATAATTTCTAAATGCAATGATTTTTGTAAAATGTGAAATAGTATTGATTAAAAAGGGAATCCCGAGTATATTGGGGGTCTAACTAGATCTAGTATGATGGTGATATAGAAGTGGAATGTCCCAGTTTCACTTAGTTGGATTGATGATTGCAACACTAACTATACTATGATGATGATTAGAGGCCACTAGGACTATGTGCTGTCTTTTTATGGTGTCTCATTCATGATAAATATAATTGTCTTGGTTACTATACCACCTTTCACAAAGGTATGTGGTTGTACTATCTCACTCGAGCTAGATTTCCCCCAAGGATTTACCCATTGTTCTATGTTGATACTTATGTAATTTGGTTCTATTCATCATGTTATGGTGGACATTGAGTGCATTTAAATTTAAAGAAACAATATCTTAGTAATGGTTTTCTTTTTTAATGTTACCTTAAAAAGAGTTTTCCCTATAATTTTTGTGCTAAAAATGGTGTTTTCTTAATATTTTTTCATGAAAATGATTCAATGGTTTTTGTATATATTTTAATGTTAATTTTCTGAATAATTTCATATAATGAGATATTTTTCTTTCAGTGGGATCATAATGTGATTTCGATCGCAATCTACATACACCATTGGGTGTCTATAGTCGTTGTTTGTATAAATCAGGAAAAGGCATGGTGTGTTGTGTGGGTGGATTTGTGTTTCTAGAGTTCCCCATGAGTAGTTGTTTGTGTTGGGGTCTGGAGACATATCTCTTTATACTCACATGGATTTTATCGGGTTATTTTTATGGTTATCCTTCTATTTTTACACATTAGGTTTTTGTTGAATTTATAATTCTTTCAATATGAAAAATTATTGTACCATGTTTTATTTTGGTTAATCAGTTATTTTTTCATTGGCTATTTATACTCAATTAAATTTGTCAAATCATTACCAAATCCTGTTATTGATACCCAAGAACTAGTTTTTAGTCTATGAGGATCAATAATTCCCTTCGGTTCTTTCCACACACACTATATAATGTCAGTTTAGTTCACACTTTTTCTTGGTTTGTGACAAAAATGTTATCATAGGAGTTTATGCTCTTATTTGGGTCAAGCTATTTGAGTTAGAGACTAGGTAAACAAGATAAATGATGGTCGGGTTTGATTTTCTTGCTGCGAGTAGGGTGGATGGTCGGCACACGTCGTGATAGGAATCGAGTCACCAATGGAATTATATATTTATTTGGTTCTATGGGACTTTGTGTATTATTTTGAGTCATATAAATGAAAAGAGAGTTTTGTAAATAGTCTTAGTGGGATTTCATGGCCTTTCAAGCCATGTGGAGTTGGGGAAATGGTCCAACAAGACTCTTCGTGATGGTGGTGTGATTGGTGTATGGCCACTAGTTTCCCCTTGAGAATTATTTCCATCTTCCTTAATTCTGAAATCTATTTTATGAACCCTTGTTTTGGAAAATGTTAAATATGATCTATAAAGTGGTAATATATTGAATTTCATAGAAATGAATTTTTTATTTTTAGAATTAAAAATGATGAAGTCCTTAGAAAAATGGATTTTTGTGGAATTAATTTTTGGGTAAATGGGAATGTCTTAGTGAGGTGGTGTTTTTTATAATCTTGATTTGGAGAATAATGAAAGTTATTTTTTTTAATTAGGAATTTTATTTAAATAGGGTTTGGATTTTTTTAAGCATAGGGTTTTTATTTAATGGGATTAGTGATTAGTGGTTATTTTGAAATGTTTTTTTGGGTATCCATTAGGCTGGTTTACTCTTTTGTTTGGTGTATGTTTGTAGAGAATTATGGTTGATGGATTATCCTTGATTGAGTTCTTTGTATCTTTTTATCCACATTCACAACCCTATAATGATTCCATGGGAACTTGGGTTCATCTACAGGTGGTTTACCATTAGCGGACCCTCCCATTGATGAACCTATGGAACTCCTCCTCGAGTTATGGATGTTGAATCCTCTAATCCATTATGTTCATGAAATTCATCTCTAATAAGAAGGGTTTATATTTAATGTGGAATGATAATTTACTTTCCCTCAGTTTTCTGAGTCATTAATTTTGATTTTTGTCACCTTTATTCATGAAGGTCAGGCCTGGAAATGGTGAATGGAATTACAGTGAGGTGAGGGGGGAGTGGCCTGAAAATTTTATAGTTAATCATATTATTAAAGAGCCCCTGTATCATTTGTTGGATTCTTTTATATGGGGGATCATGTTGTTATATAAGTGTTCCAAGTCTTGTCACTAGAATTCATTGTGTCCATTTTCATAAATACTATATTGTTTTTTGATCAATTTAAGGACCTTTTTCCTTGTAATGATTATTTTTTGTAATGTTTGTGTCTAGAGTTGTTTTGTAGTGTTTACATTTTGTATTTAAATTTATGAGTTGAATTGTGACTCTTTCGGGAAGTTCTATTTTAACAGAATCTTATTTTCTGCCAAAAATTATGAATTTTTCAATTTCCAATAGAGGTGTCTAACTTGTGTTCTTGTTTCAATTTTTTCCCATTAGAGGTGAAAATGGATGATGTGTGTGAATCATAAGATTCCCTATCTTGGTGAAAAATACATGATGAGGTTTTTTATGTTCTATGGTGTGTTGTTTTATTTTGGTTCATCCAATAATGTTATGTGTTCTCTTATGGAAACAATAGAAGAGTTTTAATTGGGGACTTCCATATTTTGTCTCCATAGAAGGAGATGATACAAATATCAGTTCTCCAATCATAAGACCCAGAGTGAATCTTGCACATATTTAGGAACAATAGGGGTGCGGGTGAACATGGTCTAGCATTTTTTCTTCAGTGTGGGAAATATAGACACTTTAAGCTTCTTGTTTATATATTTCACCTTGAATAGTCCTTTTTTGAGGGAATACATATAGATGCCTCATTTTATCATTACAACACACATGGTCAGAAAGTTCTTAATTGATAGTGAGTTGGCATGGTGGTCTCTCATCATTTATATTCTTGTGATTGATATTTTAAGATTCTTATCCCTATTGGTTTATCTCTATGTAGTTGGAACTTGTGATTTGGTTATGGATAAGACCCATCTCAGGGGTGGGTGTTTCCACCCAATTTGATTTCCCAAGGTGGGGGGGGGGTTATTTTCTCATGTTTTTTTGTCTGTGTGGGATGTTCCAAAGTTTTCTTATGTTCATTTTCTATTTTTTACTTTTTAATTTGGTAAGAATGATTGGTTCTTATGGAATGGAGACCCACAATAGTTCTCTCCAAAAATTCCTTCTACAGTAAACCAGTGCAAGGTGATTTCAAATGGTGGGGAGCCCATTCAAGTTTCACCATATCAGTAATCCAGTTCAGTCTCTACTGTATCTTGGCATAAAAATTTCTCTTTTAGAGAGGTTTTCTTTGAGTTTTCCTTCCACCAAAATGTTGGCCTTTTTAGAGTGTGCTCAATCGTCTTATTTGAATGAATAATTGTAAAATATGTGGTTCAAGTTTTTTGACACTCTTCGATATGTGGTATGAATTCTTTCTGATTATGTTGGAGGTATACTAGGCTTCTGAAGTGGATTTTTTCATTTTGAGAATCTAGTTTTCCTTTATCGATCAACTGAAGATGTTGTATCTTTCTGGGGCAGAAGGCATATGGTTTTTACACCATTCTAGCCACTCATGATCAAACTTTTGAAACATAATTACTATTCATTATATTCATTATTTCTTCTCATTGGATGTTTTTTTAGAAATCTAATAGATGTGTGGAGGTGTATTGAATTTTGTTTTCAGATCAAGCCTTTTTGTGGCCTTTTAGGGGAGGAAATCTTTATAGTGTGGAAAATTGTTAGACTATAGTTTGTATTTTCATTCTTGGATATAGTCATTTATGGGTATAATTTTTCCCCTTGTGAATCAAGGGTTATATGTATTAATTTTGGAGGTAATTCTTCTATTTATCTTTGTTCTATCATTTTATCCTTTTTTTCCTATGATTTTTGTAGAAAAATGAAAAATTTGGATTTGGTAGCAGGTGGCGCATGGGTTGTGCATTGTTAAGAAAAAGTGTGCACCTTTCCTGAGAAACCATGCAACAATGTGTCATTTTTGGACAATGCTGAATCACATGGTTAGTGCATGGTTTTTAAACTAATGTGACTAACTATGCAACATATACCTTGTGGAGTGTGCTGAATACATGATTTACTCATAATTTGGAAAACCATGAGGCCTTTCCAAGTTATTAAAAATATTAAAATGACCATTTTTTCTCGGTATTTTACGCCCAATCTACACCTCGCTCCACCATTTGGGATTTCCAACCTCAGTCATCTTCTTCCCCTAACATAGATCCATTTTTTATCATCTTTTATGGTTTTTTGGCATAGAAACTATATAGAATTATCATTTAAGTCCCTCATCCTTCTATTTCCTCCTCTGATCTAGGGTTTCTCTTCCTCATTCATATGATCTTGTTCTCCCGCATGTTGGGTGAACTATTTTTGGTTGAAATCACAATTATTCAATTTTTATCATTATTTTTTTTCAGATCTATCCTTTAAAGTGACTTTTTTTGGTGTCTTTGTGGTCTCACACCAATATCCAAAATTTTCTACACATAACATAGGTGATTTCATGCTCCAAAAGTTTTAGATGATTTTGATATTCTTTTTGGATCATTAAATATATTATAGGATTTTATTTTTTGGTGTGAAATATAACTTAGATCGAGGTTGACATGCATATGCAGTGAACATTTGGTATTTGAGATAAAATGGATATTTTGAGTATGTGATCCATTGTGGTGACTCTTTTTGGGTTTTATGATTATGTAAAAGGTTAAAAATGTTTTCAAATGGAAATGAGTAGAAATTTTATCAGAAGTGGGTTTTAAAGGGTAAATCGATTACATGACTTATTAGTTTTTTTAAACACCGATAATTGTGATTTGTGAATTATGTAAATGATGTGTAGGACGTTGAAAAATAAAATCAGTTTATGTGTATATTTAAAAATGTGATTTTTCAATTAAAATGGTTGGGTTACTTATGTGTTCTTCATGAGATGTTTCCAAATGGGATTCTTGAAATATTAAATTGGTGAAATTGCATTTTTAAATTGTTTGGGAATGTGTGAAATGGAAGTTTCATTGAATATAAAAAGGGTGTTCTCATGTAATGATTTTTTAAAGTTATGTTTCCCTTTTTTCCTTCGAAATAATTTTTTAATGTGGTGATTTATGTAATATGTGAAATTTTATTGAGTAAAAATAGAATCTCTGGTATCTATGGGGGATAACTAGATCTTGTATTCTAGTGATAAAAACGTGGAACATCCTGATTTCACTTAGTAGTATTGATGATTACAACACTGAGTAGACTATGATGATGATTGGAAACCACTAGGCCCATGGGGTATCACCTCCTAGTAGCTTATACATGGAGAAGTTGATGTTTTGGGTTACTATAACACCATTCACTGAGGAATGAGGTTCTAGTGTCTCACTCATGCTAGACTATCCATAGGGATTTACCCATTGTGGTCTCTTGAGACTTATGTGATGTGGTGTCATCCATCATCATACAATGGACCTTGAGTTAATTTCATTTTAAGGAAATTTTATCTTAGTAATGTTTTTCTTTTTATATGCTACAAAGGAAATTCTTTTAGTTCTACTAAAAAATGGGTTTTCATTAAAAAAATCTTGAAAATGTTTCAATGGATTTTATATAAATGTGCCTTTTAATTTTTCTACTAGTGTTATAGCATGGAATATTTTTATTTGGGTGGAATCCTAATATGAATTGGATCCCACCAAACATACAACTTTTGGAATATGTAGTCTTTGATTGCATGACTCAATTAATAGCATGGTGTGTTGTGATGGTGGACCCGATTTTCTATAGTTCCTCACGTGCAGGTATTGGTGGTGGTGGCTTGGGGAATATATCCCTCGTGTTGAATGGAGGTTCATGTGTTATTGTTTTGGTTCCCCTTCCAATTTTTCACTACTGGTTTTGGATCAATTTCTAAAACATTTAATTTGGAATTTTTTTTACATTCTATAATTTTGTTTATTTAGCTATTTATTTTTTTCTGTTGGTTATTTATGTATAGGAAAATGTGAGAAATTGTTCCCAATGAATGTTATTGATACCCATACACTATATTTCATCTCATGGGGATCCAAAATTCCCCTTGGAGTGATTACAATGTCTGGTTTGGGTGTTGGGTTACCTGGCTCTCCGGTTAGGTTTGTTAGATATTCAGTATCTACCTCCACTAGTAGTCACGATCTCACTTGAGAACCAGACCACCCATAATACAACTCATCATAATATCACACTAAATCCTACCTGATTCTATTTCTATTGAACTAACAACTCCAACATCACATCATGTTTTCAAATCAAATGTTCACTAAGATACTATTTCATATATTACTCACTCACAAAAAAGAATTGTGGTTTCATGACACTCATGTAGAAACTAGTTACACCTCACCTATTACCCATCTAATATGTGGGTCATTCACTATTGACTAATATGATGATCCTCAATAAAGGGGTGTTATTAGAATCCCCCAATGGAATAAAAAACTAATCTACATTCCCCTTGATCCATCAAATTTCTCACACAATTAATACTCATGGAAAATATCTTATACTAAAATTACAACATGAATTCCAACTACCAGGAATGGTGTTCTCCCACAATATTTCTTCCTTCACATCACTCATCGAAGACTAACCCAAATATTTCACTTCAAAAACCTCACTGAACATGTTAATACTAAAAAATATTAAAACTCTAGGACACAATTCCTAGTAAAATAAAAACACTGAACTACCATTATAGCATTATAAGGGATCATATATAACACATGAAATTCTTAATGAACTGACATATGAACCATTCTTCCAACCCGAAAACAAAATGTTTTCAATTTTTACCTAAATTCCCCCCAAACATTTCACATTGATACATTTCCCCAAGAATACATTCTAGTTCTCCAAATTCTCCTCCAACTTAAATATTAGATACCGTTAACACTCTCTCAACTTTTTAAAAATGATCCTACTAGATCTCACATAAAACCAATGGATTCAAACTCTCGTACAACCAAATAAGAAATGGAGTCATGATCCCTTGTTTATTGACTCATCAAACTAATGCTCATTCACTATAAAGATCCATATTTATCACACATAAATATTAACAAATTTCCTTACTACAACTCACTTAAACCCAATGGATCCATATTTACATAACATAATGATCCACAAAAAAATAATTTACATAGAATGCATTTTGAAAATTGGACACATTAATAAATTTTCTATAAGTGATCTGCATCAGCTCTAACTATGTTCTTCAAAATTAAAACCCATATTAGAAATATCATACACAATACCTTTCTTCATATCTCGGGGAAAATAATTATAAGAAAGGGTATTATTGGATTCTCATTGAGGTCAAGTAAGAGATATATCAATATAACCTGAGAATATGGGCCTTAGAACATGACAAAAACATATGAGAAGCATCCCCTACATATGAAATATCATTAACATGATTCATTTCCTAAATCATGTTAGTTAAGAAGATACAAATCAAAATGGACTCAGTGAACAATGTCCATAATATCACACCATTTTCATAGGATGTAGATTTGTTTCATATGTATAATAATTGAAAATATAATGTCATTAGTACCAACCAATACATTCTTAACTTGATATTATTTTGATAACCATTAATTTACAAGCAATTAGTTTAGGATAAACTCTCATTCACCCTCATTTGGGAATGAGATAGCCTCCCATGTACCCACTTTTAGGCTTCTTATAGAAACACACATACCCTTTTCAGGTCGGGGATTACATCTCATGTACCCTTTAAGATCATATAACATTAAACATTTTATATTGAACTTGATGTGTATAAAGGTTCCACACATCAAATGATAAAAATCAAGCATACAAGTTCTAAAAGATCATAAATAATTTATCATATTAGAATCCTTGGAATGAAATGGGATTCATAATCATTATATCATTTCATCAAAACAAAACCCTTGAAAAAATAATAGGATTTGATAATACTTCTATCATGGTATGACCCATGGATGAGAAAATGGAAACATAAATATCATTTCATCGTAACCCTAAACCATCCCGAGAAAGAATATATATTTTATCACTGTTTTATATCCCAATTAATGATTCTATAATATCAACGGATTTCATCTTTGTTGGAAAATGAGTATAAAATTAAAATCATGTGGAATTTTTCTTGAATAAAATACCCCTTACAATAAAAAACCATTTAAAAAAATAAATTTTATTTATAATTATAATGAATATTTTTATGGAGGAATGAAAGAAAATTAGGATCATGATAGTAGTAAATTACACTCATCCAGTACTAGTCAAAATAAAAATTCCATTCACATTTTTTAGTTAAATCTAATGGATAATTATTTAATAAAGGACATGAATAATCATATAAGAAAGTTTAAGAAATTTTAAAAAAAGAAAAAATTTCTTTAATAAATAATTTGGAGAATTTTAGTATTATTTTTGAAATCTTTGGTTATAAAAAATAGGTTTTTATGAAAAATGGGTTCTGAGTGAAGAGAGAAATAAAAAAGATTTTTCATAAATGCATTATATTGAAATGTTTAGTACGTAAAAGAATAAAAATGAAGGGAAACCGGTATTATCAATATGAAAATAGTGGATAAGACACATCAAGAGTTTATTGAGAGATGAATCAAAATATTTCATCACTAAAATAATAATCATTTAAAATCTAGATTAATAATGGGATTGTAATATGAAAACATTACAACATTGGAATCTTTTAAATCATAGTCCACATTAGATTAAAACATAAAAGGAAAAATTCTATATAATTAATATATGGTTATCCATTAAATGAAATGTCAAAGGGGAATTATATACACCTTATATAATAATATGGGTTTATAACTTAACTTCTTGTCAAAAGAAGGTAATTTGTTTGACCAAAATGACTAACTGATTCGATAACATTTTTTTTAATCCCCATAAAGAGATATCATATCATGTATATGATTAACCCCATAATTTTAAATATATAAATCCTAAATTTTATTTATGGGATACATATACCACACATAAAGGAAATAACTCGTGAATATGAAATGTGTCTCACAGAAGTAAGAAGGTGTGATGAAAATCCATTACACCAAGTCCTGACATCAATCATAAATGTTAGAGAGAGCGTTATAATTGATATATTATTATAATAAATATATTTATGACCAATGTTTATAGAAATTATAGAATATATTGTAAACTTATTAATTTTTACAACAAAATTTATTAAAAATTCCATATTAAAGTCATGATTCATGTAATAACATTATTGTTTTCATGTATGTTTTGATTTGGTATTTTACTTCATATTACATTTATCATGGATAAATAATGTTAAAAATGTATAATATGATATAAATAACATATATATTCAATATATGTATATTTCATGTAATCATTAATTGTTACTAATGAATAATTTAATACATCATTTAGGGAGAGGGTATGTTTTATCAATACATGAAGGTTGTTTTGATTTTCTAGATAGATGAAAAGAATGAATGAATTGAAAATAATATATTACTATTACCAAAAAATATATATATATATAACATATTTATATTTATATTTATTCTTATTACCTTCCATGTAAAGCATATGTGAGTAATTAATGGAATCACTTTGTTCCAATGTAGTCGGTCGTACACACAGACGATATTATCATATTCCCATAGAATGAAAAGTAAGAATTAATAACGTATATCATGATTCCAAAAGAATAATTTTATCATAAATACAATATAAAAATAATAAATCTATCATTATATCTATCCATGAGAGGTTTTTATTGAAAAATAATAGCAATAGTGCATGAGGTAGTAGACCTCCATACACAGGAATGATGATTTTGTAAACCATTAGAAGGAAGAGGATATGAATATAGGCCATTCAATAAAAAAATCTCAGTATATAGAAAATATCATGGTTATTATATCATCCTCATTTAATATGAATTTAAATAGTTGCAATATGAAATAAAATAAAAAACTTTGTTAGGGATGTTATATATTCTTCAAATAACTTCATTCGGTTTTCATCAAAAGAAACCCTAAGATGTATTTCTGGACATGACAATTATTCTATAATGTGAGGATGGATATAAGGATGTTATTTCTGAAATTATTTTCCAATCCAATTGGTTTTGGTATGTGAATAGGATAGGATAATGGGTGTCCTTTTATAAGTGATGTGAGTAGGAAAATCAATTTTTTGAAAAAAAATGTGCAACCATGTTTTTTACAAGTTACATGGCTCTGAAATGTGTCCATAACGATAAACTAATATTAAATTCTAAATATGGTTAAAAAATTCATTTTAGAAATGTTTTTTTTCATATTTAATCATTAAATTTTAATTGTAACCCTTCGAAAACCCATTTTAACAACTACCTAATTAAATAATTAAATTTTTTTATAATAAGTTATGGTCACAAATTAGGTTGAACATATTAGTAATTTTAAATTATTATTATTATAAACATGGAATATATTTTTCTAAATTCCATTCAAATAAATAGAAAATATGGGTTAAAACTAAACTCACTAACACGACATGAAAATAGTATTTCAATGAATAAATATTTAATCATTTACAATGTTTTGATATAAAAATAACAAATAATAGAGGTAATCCAATGAACTGAATTTGATTAATAAATATATAATTGAACTAATTTTCTTTCAAAATAATCATTAAATACATAGTATATTTTAAAGATATTTTTAATAAAAGAGAATTGTAATATAAAACTTTTACTTTCTACTATTCAATGAAAATTTTATCTTTTCATAAAATTTCCAGAAAATCACTCCATGATAATCTTGAAATATAGATTTACAAAAAAAATGAAGTGTAAATTTTCTTAATAATCTTCTAAAATTGGTAAAAATTACTTTTATTATTTTTACACAAATGAAATAAATAAAATGTTCTTAGAAAAATTTAGTTTCAAAATGTATAAATACATTACTATAAGCTAAATAATTATTTTTCTGTATTTTTTCATTTGAAAAAAATTTATAATTAATTTCTGAAAATTTCATATTATTATTCATATCACTATATTTAACTAATAGGTTATAATGGTAAATTATTAATAATAATATTAATAATATATCACAATTTTTTTAAAACTTAGTGTTTTGTGTAACATGATTTAATCATAGTGTTGTTGGATATATAATGTTAACTCTATTTTGTGTGTAAAAAATATAGAGAGAGGATTAAATTTATTTTTAAAATAATATATCACCAATGTATCATGGTGATTTATTATACATTGAAAAAAAAATTCATTTACCCCCACACAATTCAACTCATTGGTTCCAAAAAATGAGAATATGTCTTCATCATTAAATCTTTAGGTTTCCATATAGATTTATAAAACTAGTGGTTTCTAAAAAAACTTAACCATGTGAGTTTTCTTGTTTCATAGATCATTTTGTGTATGATAAAGAATCTCCACCTGTTGTTCCCAATAGAAATATCATATCTAGAGGTATGTACTCTAAGTTTAGTACATGAGATTGATCTAATGTGGACTTACTAAATAGATATACATGAAACACATTTTCAATCGAAGAGAGTTTTGCTGGTACAAAAATCATTAAGCCTTAGTATGGATGTGATCTAGAATTACATATGGACTGATATACTAATGGTTTAATATTAAATTCATTATTCTATATAAAGATTCATAAAAACTTATTATCAGAAATAAAAAATTATAATTTTAATTCATTACTATTAGCATTATTTTTTTCAACTTTTTTCTAACCTTACATATTTTTGAATGGTTGTAACATTATCTACTATTTCATCAGATTTATTTTTTCTCAAAATCATTCATTCTAAAGCTTCATTATAGTACATTTGGTTTGTAAACTTATTTATATAAATTAATTCATGAAGATTAATAGGAAATAATAAGTGAAGGATATTTTCATACAAATGTTCAACTAGATAATTGTGTTAATACCAATGAATTTTGATATCCATAGTAAATTTTCATAGAATATCCTCTAGGGTTATAATTGTTCTTTTAGAATTACTGTTTTTTCGAGGATGATGTGTGATGATGAAACTCAACTACTCATCAGGATCTTGTTGAAGATGTCACAAAAACATCAAGGGAAACTTATTCTCCTAATTAGATATAATTGAATATTGTAGTCCATGTAACCTTAATTCTTATATAATGAATATTCCGTAAAGATGTTCCCAAAATTAATTTTTTTGATAGTAACAATGTGTAATGCCATCAAATGGTTCTCAACTAAAACAAATTATTTCCTTAATAACATATATAAGATAAACCCTGAATTTGCTGGTACCTTTAATCATATATCAATAATGATTAAATGAATTATTCCTCAAATAAAATTTTCATTAAAACATATATGAATAAATGCATTGCAGTTCCATAAATAGCTCATAAATATATATAATCATAGTATATATTCATTAAATAAATTTTCAAATAGGGTATCAATGACATTGATCAAGTGTCAAACATTAGAATCATAAATCCATTATGTTATCCTTCAAACATAAGTTAATCTTACTAAAAAATATAATGTTTTAAAATTTATTTCACAATTTATTCTTAATATATGATTTTATCATATATAAAATCATTATCAATGGATTTTTGGAATCATCCATTTACCGATAGAATATCATATGTGATTTAATTATAATAGAATCAGTATATAGAAATATAATAAAATAAAATATTTCTAATGGATGAATAAAAATATTTTTATATGGCTCATCCATACAAAATCAAACATGAAATTAACAAATGATGATGGGATGAAATGTTCTACCTAATTATCATTATTTAAAATAGCCATTATTACTTTTTTAAGATTTCACTATTTCCTTTTTCTTTAGATTCTAATGTGTCTTATCATCCATAGAAGGCCTTGGGTTTGGAATTGATGGGCATAATGTGAAAGAACCTTTCAATTATTGAAACAGAATGTGATTTGTGCATTCTATGGAGATTTTTCAACATTTCAATTCGTTTCTAACATCTACCCATCATATCAATATTCATATTCTCAATAACATCCCCACCACACATAAAAAATAATATTTTCCCTTTAGAAAACATCCACAATGTTTCCTTCCACACATAGGGAATTAAAGAAATATCATATTCGTCTCCCCAGGTTATTTAGTGTTTCCCATGAATTCTATAATTCTTTTTTATGGAAACTATATGATTGATTTATCTATCTAATAAGCATTTCCACTATGATAAGTATGAATAATTTCATCATATCTATAAAATTACCTTATATGAAATTAATTCTGAATACATTGTTTTATGATATCAAATAATTGATAAACTGTAAATTCAGTAAGAATTATAATACCTTAATCATACGTCATAGGAAATTTAAAATTTTCATCATATGTACCAAAAAAATCATTATCCTTTTGTTTTATCTCGATGAATTACTTTTCCAATTTCATATGGAGAATATAATTAATATACTTATAGAAATTTAATATCTTAAACTCGTGACATTACATTTATTAAATTTCATTGTGTTCCCTTGTATTCATGATGAGAGTCCACTATTGATCTATTTGTACTTCCATTTTATAAACATCCTAGTTTACTGTTTCATGATCCAAACACTGGAGAATAAGAAATATCTTTTCAGTTGTATAGATCCATTGTAAAATAACAAGTGGGTTAATAGAACTATTAATTGAATGTGGGCCTTTCCTCATGAGGTTCTCAAAAATAATGATGTTCCCTATATTTTACATTTTTAATTTCAGTATTATTCATAGCTTAAAAACATTAGGTGTGAAGAGGAATAATTTTTTTCATTCATGCTCCCAACACATTTGGGTGTTCGGGAGGACCATCATTTCATTTTATGTTTCATTTGGTATTAATATGGTCCCATAAAGTTCAATACATTGAATAGAACAGTCAATATTATATAAAGAAACACTCATCAAAATGGGAAACTATATAATCATTCAATTTTATTTATAGAATCTCTAAATCATTACACACACTTTTTAATCTATAACATATTAGTCTTAACCTAGGTCATCGTAGAAATTATTCAAATCCTTCATGTCGGTAATTAATAAGTTTTTGAATTTCTTTAATATAACTCGTGGGAGTTTCAATCCATTTCTATATCAAGACCTATTATCATGCACCGATTAATGACCACGTCTGGCTCAATTTTCCCTTTTTTGATTAATTACCCCTGTAACTTCGTGTCATATCCATTTCAATTTTTAGTTTCAAGACATTCATGTAATATCTTAGAAACAACTCACTCTATAATTTTACGAAATTCCAAGACCTTTTCCCATACATTAACTCATCCATTCACAATTCCTAGGACATATCCCTAGATATATCCATAGAAAAATAATTAGGGATCTAACTATGATAGTCTCATCCTAGTTCCTAATGGTTAAAATTACGTTTATATGATACTAATTTTAAAGACCCAATCTTTTAATATGTAGATATTATATCATAATTTATGAATATTAATTATATAACATAATGTTACATGACATAATCATTTTGGTATAGTTCCTTTGGAAAAATTGTGAGATAAATGACGTATCCTTATGTGAGCAACATCATCTCCCATTATGTTGTCAATAACTAGCACCCTCCCTATACCTATCATACATAATACCTTTATTCATATCCTTATTAATGAAATCATAATAATATGTGATCATTGATACCAATTAATTTTAAATATGGAGTTATAAACATAACATGAGCATGTGGGTATGAGAACATGAGAATAAAAAATGTAAACTATACCCTGAATATCCGAGATCATAAATATGAGTGATGGTATAAATCCTAGAATTTCATAAGTCATTAATTGTAATGGAATCAAGCATTATGAGACCTAATATCATAACATATCATTAAACAATGACTGGGGGTATATAAATAAGAATAAAAAATATTAAGTCATTCATAACCAACCATAAATTCAGAACCTGTTTATCTTGGGCTGACTGCCCATGTAGAAACTTTGGGATTGATATAACCTCATGTGTATCCTCTTTTTAGCATCATATTCCCTCTAATGTATCCTCATTAATTCTTGATATATCCTATAATATAGCATATTTTGGTCTTAGGATAACATATTCTATAGAATTTTATCGTATATAATACTAATCATTAAAAATTTCATCGGATAGATATATAGTTCCCAAAAATCATACATGTGTATGACATATGATAAATAAACCTTCATAATATCAAAACACATAAAAATAAATTGGTTTCATTATCATTTCACCACTTCATTATATCATTACTCTTGGAAAAGGAAGTGGGTTTCATTATAATTCAATCATGGAATAACTGATGCAAGAGAAATAGGTTTCATAAAAATATTTGCATCATAATTATTACCCATATAGAGAAATAATAATGATTGTATCAATGGATAATATCCCCATTAAATATTAAGTAAGATCAAAATATTTAATCTTTTATGGAAATGACATTGAAATATTATTCACTTGTAATTTATATTGAGGGAAATATCCATTGCACTTAAAAAATATTCCTTACTTAATGCATTTCTAAAATCTATTTATATAAATATATAATTGAAAAAAAAAATATTAATAAATTATATCAATGATCGCGATGGAAGTAAATTCCATTCATGGCATACATGATAAAATAAATATTCTATTCATATTTTTTGTAAAAAATAAATAGTCATTTTTTTGAAAACAACATGAATATTATAATCAAAAAAATTTATAAAAAAACAAAACAATGATAATTTTTTTATTAAATAATTTTTTCAATTTTAAATATCTTTTTATATGTTTATCTAGAGTATGTGGTTTTTGGATGGAAACCTATTTCGGTCGATGTGGAAAATAAATTTATTTTTTTCTTAGAAAAATTATTTTGAACTATTGAGTATATAAAGAGATTTAAATGAAGGGAAACGTGTATTACAATTAATTTATATGTGGATAATAAATTTAATGAGTATCTTGAGAAATTGGAAATGATATTTCATTCTAGAAAGCCTAATCATAGACAACCATAATAAATAATGAGATTGTAACATGAAACCTTTTCCCCTTCGGTATTTTTTGAATTACAGACCCCTTTTAAGATAAACGTCAAATTAAACTTTTAATATCATGAAAATAATTATATTCATGATATATCATGTAAAAATTTACTTATATACACCTCATATATGAATATAGGTGCATAATACATCTAATGTCCCAATGAAGGAAATTTGAGACAACAATATCATACCACTTAAGTAATTTTTGTACTATAAACCACATGAAGGGTAATTATGAAATGAATATGTAAACTTACATAATTATTATATTAATTTTCCTTAAATACATTCATGGGATGCATATACACTATATAAATGAAATAATTGGTGACGGTGGAAAGTGTCTCATGGAAGAAAGAAGTGTCATGAAAATTTCATACCTTAAGTACTAAATTATATCATAGAAAATAAAACATCAAATATAAGAAATATTATATAATTATACATATATTTCAGAACCATATTTACATACATAACACTATAATTTAGTTAATTATATCCTTTTATTACTTGTTGGATAATAATTCCAGGTTAAATTCATATATCTGGTAATAACACTTTGGTATTCATATATGTTTTTATTTTGTATATTCAGTCCTGTTAATTTTATCTTGATTATTTATTTTTTATAATTAAATACATGATATATATACCATATATATTAAATATATAATTATTTATTGTATTCCATAAAATTTATTGATTGAATGTGAAATACATCATTCATTGAGACGACAGTCCGTATGTACGCATGAATGTTTTTTTCTCTCGATGGATTGCAGGTAATAAATCTAAATACTATATTAACATTATAGAATATTAAATATTTCAACTAAATAAAATATTTTTATATAAAACATAACCTTATTACCATTAATGGAATCATATGATTAGAATGAATTTCATCATTATATGAAGAGGTAGTCCTCCCTACACATGAACGAAATTAGCGTCTTCCCAAAAAATAGAAAGTAAGAAAAAATATGTGTTTAAATAATTCTATAATAATACTAATATCATAAATTTTATATGTTCGTATTAAATCCATAATTATATATACACATGATATGTAGTTATAAAAATAAATAACATCAGTCGTGAGGTCGTAGTCCGCCATAGAAACGAATGAAGATTTATTAACACATTTGATTGAAGAGGTGATGGTTAAGGTAAATTACCTTTAAATAAAAAAAATATTTGTATGAATGATAATGTGGATATTATAATATAAATTTTTAATAATAATTTTTCGGGGTGCATGAATAAAATAAAATAAAATACTTTCTTAGGAATGTTTCCTCCTCTTCGAAAAACGTATTTTGTATTACACTTGAAGACATTAATTACAATAATTACGAAAAATAAGGATTAATGTATTAGATGAGGAAAAGATTTATTTTATTTGGGTATTTATTATCCTTAAAATGGGTTTTGGATGTGTGAAATGGATATAATAGGTGGTGTACTTTTATAAGTGAGGTGAGTGGCACACTAGTAATATTTGAAAAGAAACAATTGTACCCACATTTCTAACATAAAAAAAATCCTAAATGGGAAATTATTAATCCAATAACATATAATATAGATATATTTAAATAAAATAGCTTATGTATATGTTTTGGATCATTTTTCCACTTATCTGTATAGTTTAACCGTTCATTAAAACCATTTTTACTATAACCACAATAAATAATTTTTTATATTTTTACTATTTATTATAGTCAAAAATTATGTTGACCATATTAGATAATAAAAATTATTATGATTAAAAATATTGAATCAATTTTCATAAATTCGATTCTATAAGTAAAAAATTTTTGTTTAAAATTAGTCCAACATTCACGATGAGAATATGAGTTTTCAATAAGAATATTTTCAAAGGATTACAAATTTTTTACATAAAAATGAAATATAAAATTTATTATGATGACCTAAATTAGATTAATAGATATTTAATATAAATAATTTTACTTTTAAACCCATTTTTATTTTTTCAATTTTTTTTAAAAAAACCTTAATATAAATTAAAATTATTAATAAAAATATTAATATTTCAGTAATAAATGAATGATTAATCTTTTCCAAAAATTCAAAAAAAACACTCCAAGATAATATTGTGATGTAGATTTATAAAATGAAGATTTTTTTTCAAATAAGATTTCTAAAAGTCGTAAAAAATAGTTTTATTATATTTTCAATTATAATTCAATAAAAAACATTTTTTAGGAAATATTATTTTCGATAAATTTAATGCATTTATGATGAATTCAATATATTTTATTAATATTTTTTCTAAATATAAAACTATTATAAATAATATTTATATAATAAATAATTAAAATTAATACCTTATTGTTTAATGTAAAGATTGTAAAATTCTTTTTAAATAAATATATTATTAATATATAATTATTTGAAAATACTCAGTGTCCTACATAACACAAGATAATATCGATGTTGCATGTAACAAATAATTAACTTCATGTTTCATGTAGAGAATAATATAAAATGTAAAAAATCTATTTTATTTTTAAAAAAAATCATGGTGTGTTAAATGCACCTATTACAATGGCCATGATTTAAATGTATTTCAATTTCATCTAAATTTTTTTTCTCAATCATGCCATAGTCATCCCCATGATCACCCACCACATGGGTGTCGTTCATAAACCATGAACTTTAAAATATTCCCATATATAAAAACTATAAATTGCATCCATAAGAAATATGGTTTGGTTTCTAACGTATCATAACCTATAAGCCTAGCCCTGATGTTGAATGAACATCCTTTTCTCAAACCCATTCCCTAAGGAATACCAATCATGTTATTTTCTGGAAACCCTGTTGGTTTATTCATCCACCTAAAAATATATTCATCTTGCTGAATCATTACATTTAGATCAAATTAATGTATTAACCCACTAAAGTTTTATATATTTCCCTTGAAAAAAAAGAATATATAGGAACTTCCGAAGAACTTATGGATAAAAATTCCAATTTTTGGGAAAATATTTGGCTTTATCTGATTTAAATACAAGTAACTTGTTATATTGTAATGGTACATATATGTTATAATGAACAATTTGAACAAATAAATCTGTTTTTACTAAAAAAACACATATTCACATGTCGGTCATGTGAGTCCTACATGATGCATGAACATTGGATTCATGAAAATGGGCTAAGAGATAGAACCAACAAATAAAATTTCTTGTAGAACCATCAAAATCCATAAACAAGCATCCGTATGTGAAAAGAAAAATAATATACAGTTTATAAACCTAGTAACAATGTCATCTCACAAAAATAGTGTTCATAGATCACTATCCAATGGTCCATCATAATATAATACAAATCCCTAGGCCTCATTTTTATCATCTCAATAAAATGATTATCAAGAATATATAATATAAAATTATTAAACCTCATCTAAGAACAACCATCTATAATATTTTTCCATATACCCTCAAGAACTCCCCCCCTCCATATGGAAGAGGCTTGTAACTATTGGTAATGCAGATATTATAAAAATGAAAAAGGGTTTTAAAAAATAAACCAAACATCTATAGTATAAACATCCAAGTATACACTAATAAAAAAATAAAGTGATATATCAATGTACCAATTAAAATTAATATAATAATTCATTAACTGAATTCCCATTGGGATGATTACATATATAAAATGAATATAAAATAAAAGACACTAGTACTAGACCCTGATTTATCCCTTGGACCCATAGATGCATACTCCAATACTGATTGAGCTACTACATGTTGATCCAATTTTCTTCTTATGTTAAACCTAAAAGAAAACATAATGTATGCACACGAACTACAATTATTATGAATGGTATGATAAATAAATTTTATTAGGTTCTAAAAACCATTCCTATAGTATACACAATCATATATAGGTATTAATAAAGAATAAAATAGACATGTCGTATAGACCCATAATACGTCGTGTGTCAACCATGTAACCACTACCCCTTGTGATTTTGGTCACATTATGCTAATCAGGACTCCATGACACCCAAACATACCTACATTAGTGAAATTATATAATAAATATTTTTTTATCTTCTCATCATCGCATAAAAATGTATGTACCCAGGGATTTATGGTATGGTATCTTCCAAGACATAATCTCTACCTGAAGGAGTTATGTAGGGTAACATGACCTAGCTTTGGACTCACCTTCTAACTCTAGGTTGTCTCATATCTAACACTAAACCTATACCTTCCCAATAAATTTAATTTATTTCCCTCATATTCTAAAAAAATAATGATAGCCCATCACACTCATGTAAATTCTTTAATCTAATCCTATATTAATGAACATAATGGATCCCATCACCCTAATGCTGATCAAACCACTAATATCAACACATTGTATTGGTGACACCATCTCACTCATGGTGGTATTATTATCTAAGCCTTTGGTCCCAAAATTTCACATATTTGATGTTTGATATTCTCAAATTTACCATCTCATTCATATAAAAACAATCCATACACTGACTTAAACAATGCCATAATGGTCAGAAACTACAAACCCATCTTATTCATTGGATGGAAAACCCTATGTCTATTCATAGTATATCTATAATACCCATCCCATAAATCAAATGTATATACATTATTCAGACACACTATAACTATGCCACATTTTCTACCTCCCACATAGTGGTTCAAGGCCTCCAGACCCATCACCCACATTAAAATAAATTTTCTATCACTAGCACAAGATAAAAACACACACAACAACATACTATCAAACTTATCCAATAATAATAAATATATGAGTATTACACTAGTCACTCTACACATATCCCATTTTCCGGATCACATCTTAATCCACCTTATAGGTCATCCACTAGGGTCCTCCAGACCTATCTTGTTCTATTCTAGTTTATACCAATCAATCCTCGTCGGCTTATGGTGACTTTGTACCCTATATCCTGGACTAAGCCCTAGCCTCATGAGATTTAATCGGATAAATTTATAGAGTAGCATAAAAGATTATTAAAAACACCATGAATACACTCCCATGATATCCTAATCCAAACCCCATCGGAACTCTATGTCATGAAATTATATAAAAAAGTTACCCAAACTCGGCACTCATCACATTTCACATAGTTTAGATAACTCAATCTGTCAACCTGTTGAAATACCACTACGTCACATATTTACAACCTCATTGGGATCATTCATCTCATGTCACTCTCTATTAGTCAACCCCAAAAGGCATGGTTGTTCCTCATCAAACAAGAGATGATTGGCCTCCTAGCAATTTATCATTATCCCTAATCCAATCACCTCTACTAGATTATCATTAAGGAATCCATCCTAGAAAATAAACATCATTTACTTCACATTGAATACAAATCAGGGACACATTTCATATAAATAAATATTATATTCCTTTTATAGATATTCATTAGGATATACCAACTTCTCTTAGTGTTTTAGGTCACTTATGATGAGTATTGGAGGCTCAATGCCATTTTATTTCTTCAACCCAGGCCATTTGGTATCCCTATTTGTCAATAAAGTCCCATAAAACATTAATAAAACATATATTAATTCTCTAAAATCATAAAAATCCTTATTAAATAGGTCAACTACCTCTAAAAAAGTGTGACAATATTTTTTGTGTTTTTTCGAGCTTCGATTAAGCCCATACTTTCCTTGTCTAAGCACCCACCACATCCTGAGCTATTATATCATGTCAAGATATATTAATAAATTGTTATATAAAATTATAATTCATAATTTAATTTTAAAAAGTGTCAAATTATCTAGACAAAATAATATGTTTTATTTTATAATTTAAAATACATCCATGTCATATGATCATCTCTCTTAGTCCTCCTCAAGGAATATCAAAATAAATCCTCATTGTGGATAGACAATATAACTATTCTTTGGTCAAATCATTATTAAAACCTAGAAAAAAGTATAAAATATAATTGATTCATCAATGAGGGTCCAATAATTATGTTATAATAGAATATATTATCATGAATCTCTATTTAATCACACTAAACATATTCCCTTATGAAGGAAGAAAAAATTAGTATCATGGGAGTAAATAATCGGTTTAAAATGGCCTATCCTGACATCCTAACGCCCTTAAAACATGATGGACCCTAACTAGAACAATATGAAAATCCAACATTCTAAAAATAAAGGACCAATCTTCAATATCTGAGTGAAAAGTTGGGGTTTTGGTGAGAACATCCCCCTTCCATATAATTTTTATATATGGCCAGCGATCATTGAATAATGCACTCCTCCTACATGGATTAGGAACCTTCTCCAAACATTTCTATTCAAATATATGAACCAGTCACCATTTATATATTGAAACCTCCAATCTAAATTTTCCTCATCAGCTTGAAACCCATTACATTTCACACTATTTTGGATGTGGCATAAATGAATTCAACTGTTTATGTTTTAGTTTTTTCCTCCAATTTTTCTAATTTGATGCTTTAGGGAGCACCCACAACACCATATGAGTCTTAATAGATGTCAAAAAATATCCTAGAGTTGTACTAGACCTCATTTGTTTGATATAAACCCCAATTCAATATTTTACTCCCAAATGGGTGGAAAATTTCAATGTTCTCTCCATATAACATTAATATGATTCACCCTTCTATAGAATGTAAACACCATATCGTTGACTATAATGCTCTAAGGATACTTTATAGAAGACATTATTTAAAAAAATTAAAAATATTAAATTGACCATAATTAACATTTTTTTGGAAATCATCTTATCAAAATATCTCTTATCATGAGTTTCTAAGATTTTTTTTACAAGAATGATTTGTAACAACTGCACCCCAGTGACAGCACAGACACCTCGTATTAACATGGCTGTCGGGTCCTGGCCTGCCAGGTAGCACCAGTTGCCCCGCAGACATGTAATTCCCACCCTAGGGCCCACCCATGTGCCCGAACGGGTCATCTGACTAATGATTGTCCCACAAGACAACACATGTCCTTTATAGTGTGCTTTTTCCTCACTCACACACACCCTGGTAAACTTCCCAGAAGGTCACCCACACTTATCACTTCTCTAGGCCAAGCATGCTTAACTGTGGATTTCTAATCAGGTAGGCTCTCGAAAATGAAGGTTCACCTTATTGACATAAATCATATCATTTCGCCATCTAAACCTTTATCATTATGTGGTGTTACAATCACCCCCCATTTAGAGCACAACGTCCTTGATGTGGGCCCTACATCTCAACCCAGGTAGTGCACTACACTTAAGGCTGGGTGCCACCTCTGATACCAAATGTAACAACTGGGCTCCGCCCACCAGTTGCCCTACAGACACGTGGTCCTCACCCAAGGGTCCATCGACATGCTTGAACGGGTCATATGATTAATGACAGTCCCCAAAGGCCAACACATGTCCTTTCTAGTGTGATTTTTACTCACTCACACACACCCTGGGAAACTTCCCAGAATGTCACCCATCCTGATTCCTACTCCAGGCCAAGCATGCATAACTGTGGAGTTCTATTCAGACAGGCTCCCAAAAAAAATGTGCACCTTGTTGACATGAGTTATATCAGTTAGTCATTTAACCCTTTATTATTCAAGGGTGTTACATGGATCCTATTTAAAAAATATAATTTTCCCAAAATCATATAATTTGAATGACTATCATTATATAATAATGATATGTTAATTTTTAAAAACTATGCAAGTAATATAATATGAATTTAATGAGAATAATATTAATTTTAAAATATTCATTGATGTTATAAATACTTTTTAAATCTTTTTAAAACTATTTACAAGGATACATTAATAAAAAAAATAAATTCAATATTTTATTGGAATCTAGTATTTTCAAGGTTGATTTAGTTGCATATTTCATTAAAATAAGAAAACCCTTTATTTTTTTAATTAAACATTATAAATCAATATGGATAATATACATGGTTATCTAACCCTAAATATTTATTTAATGGTAAAAAATATTGATATAAAATATATTTTTTCATAATTCAGTTTATTTGTTTTTAAATTAAAATTTCAATCTACTAGAAACATTAGATGATAAAATGGAATCAAATTTTTAAAACATATTTTCAAAATTATTCATATAGTTTGATCATAAATTATTCTATTAAAACAATTTAATAACATTAAAACTTAATTACAAGGTAAATATATAATTGGGTAAAATATAAATAGTTTATTAAAAAGGAGATTAAACTCTAATTCATATATAACAAGAGTAGTTGAGTTGATTTTTTGACCCACCCATATTTTTAAACCAAATTTTTTTTTTATTTTAGCTATTAGAACATGAATAGTCACATTACCATATTACAAATAGAAGGTTTACTACTTAATATACCCATCCCAACACTTATAAAATAATTAAATATTAACAACATAAATAATCCCTTATATTTAAAAATCCTCTATGAAAAAATTCCATTTTGATCCTATAAGTAGCATATCCCTCATTCAATGCATTATGATAACCATTATCTTGTGTAATTCTATCAATGAAATTTTATATTTTTATGGAAAATTCCTAACCTATACATTAGTATTGTTAACTAAATTGTTGTTTTCATTATTAGAATCAATAAAATATTTTATTCCCACTATATTATAATATTATTAGTATAATTTATTTAATTTAATGTTACTATATTAATATTTTATAATTATTCACTCATACCTCTAATCTATTACGAAAATATATTGTTCATATTTTGTATAGACTACTACCTTTACAATGCAATGTTTTTTGGTTTCCATAACATATTTATAATAATAGCACTATGGATTGGATAAATGGATACATATTATTTATAATTGATCATTAAGTTTGTATTATGAAACAAAATTAAAAATAACAATTATAAGAAGAGAAATACATCATCGTTAATTTAATTAATTAAAATAAGGACAGTGAGAGGGTAATATTTTATTCAAATTATTTAATTTTTTCTATGTCTATTTTATATTCTTTTACATCCACCCTATAGTGTCCAAAATTTATCATAAAAAATAAAAAATAATTTTCTTGAATTTTCATAATAGGAAAATATGATCAATGCCAAAATCATAAATGTTCAATGAATTTAGAGACTAGATACATAAACATATTATTTAGGTAAATTCTCATTATCTCTCATTATTCCCTTATCACACTATACCCATCCTAAAGTGCTCCAATTAAAATCATTCATCATAATTTGTGGAAAGGAAACATGATAGTGGGTAAGCTTATATTCTCCTTAAGGGTAAACACTAGTGGTATTGAACAATGATTGTATGAATGAATAATATAAGAACATGGGTATGAAATAATGAACATAGTGTATATGTATTATACCCAATATGTCATATACCATAAACATGACTTATAATCATAAGATTTTCTTTTTAAATGAAATAATATTATGTATAAGTAATCATCATTAGTCAATCATGAAACATATTTTCTTATAACAAGATTGAAAACATTTCATAAGATTGTGTAACAATCATATGTATCGAATAAATTTCATATGTAATGGATAATTACTGAGATACTCAAAAAATGATGGATATATAATAAATAGTAGTATACAATATCATAATTGATCCAAAATCATCACAATTTTTAGGTATTGGATCAAAACTATCAACAATCCTCTATTAGGGGTAAATCATTTTAAATTACATCCATTAATTATATCATGTGATATAAAACATTACACAGTGCATTAGAGGGATATATAATCCTTGTCCCACTACCCACATAATTAAATTGATACATTTTTGTTCCAAAATATCCTAAAACATCCATTTTATCAACCTAACATAACATGTGGAGACAAAATAGGTTTTATAAACATTTTATTATTTCGTAATAACATAACCCTGGGTAAATAAATAGGTTTTAGAAAAATCACATTATTATAATTAGAAGCATATATGTGAAAAATAATTGTTGTATCATTGGATTATATCTATTTTAAAGTACAATAAAAATTAAATATTTTATCATAGATTAAAATTTCACTAATATATATCATTAAATATTTTTTAAGGAAATTAACATTTTAAATTTTAAATAAAATCATTTAAAATAGAAAATTTCCAAAATATTATATAAAATATTTTCATTGAAAATAACGATTGAAACTTTTCATAGAAGTATTAAGGTATTTTTCATTCAATATAGTTTTAAAATACTATTTCTATCATTCAATAAAAAATAAAAAAATATTTATATTTTTACTAAAATTCTTGAGAAACTCTTTTAGAAAATGATAAAATATTCCATTGAAAATATTTTATAAAAACTAAATAGTGGTAAAAATTAATTTTAAAATAAATATACAATTTTGAAAAACATATTTGGAAATAATTTAATTAAATCAATATCATGGAATAAATAAATTCATGATTGTAAAGTAAAACATAGTCTATTTTACATAATAACATCATTTTGGTTAATAAATTACTTAATGTGAGGAAAATAAAATGTCAAAATTATATCACCATAAAAATATTTTGGATTATAAAAATGAATGGTATTGATTATATTAGTATAAAACAATTTTCTCATTACAAATTTAGGAATAAACAATCTCGAATAAAATAGGAATGAGACGTAAATTCCTTGCCCCATGTCCTTTCATTCTTCATACACATATAAAAATATTATATAATAAATATAAATTTATATTAAATTTATTCCATAACTATGATAGTAAATATATATATATATATATATTACCATATATCTTTTACTTATATCATCTTATCATAATTTGAATATCAATTTTTTATAAAAACAACTATTCAAGATGGTAACTTCTTCATTTCTCATAAACATTTCAATTCACTAGTCATATGACATGTAAATAATAACGGTTCATGATTTTTATAATGTTAATAGTAATTTAAATAAAATATATATTCAATATATATATATAACTATTAATGTTCATCTATAATGGATAGATATAGAAAAATGAAATACATTGTTTATGGAAATGGTAAGTATTTCGTATAAATAAAGAGTTTTTTCAGTTTCTAATGGATTGAATGAAAGAGAGTTAAATAATAATTCACCATTAAAGAATAATTATAATATCATAATTTTCATATATAATCATTAAATTTATCATTGTTTATATCCATTAAGATTTGAAACAAACAACAATTTGCATCACTTTGTGGATATGGTAGTCCACATTTACACACTGGCGATGTTATCATTTTGCACATGATAGAGACGTAATAAAGTAGATATGTTATTATATATCTTTAATAATAAGTATAAAAAAATATAATATAAAAAATTAAATATATAATAATAATCATCAATGAAATTTGTTGCTAAAGAGTTAATTGTATCCCTACATTGAGGTGGTCGTCCACATGTACACACGGGTGATATATAAAAATCCTATATTATTAAAAAAAATGGTGAATATTGTTTGTTCATAATCATAATAAAATTTAATTGTATTGAGGAAACATAATTTATTATTTTATTAGGAATATAACAAAACTAATCGAGGTAGTAAAATAATGAAATTTAATGTGTACGGGTAAAATGATTACATATACAATAGTAGGATTCCTTAACATCATTTATTATAGACCCTGGTAATACTAGTTTTAGAATACCAAAAAGAGTAATCCATGGATAAGGATGTTTAAAATATAATTTTCTAGGGTTTGTATCATCTAAATTGATAAAATTGGGGTAAAAATAGGGAATATATGTCTTTTTTTAAAGGAGGGAAAGGAAAAACTTACATTTACAAAAAATATTAAAATATAACTATATCATTTATAATAAATATTTTTCAAATAAAAAGAGATAAAATTAAGAAGAAGATAACAATAACATTTCCCCATCTAATATATTTTATATAGGTTTTGGCTTCATTTTAAATATTGTCATTTTGATTAATCTATTTGTTAACCAATTTTAATTTATACCATATTAATTTCATTATTAATATTATTCTGCTATTATTTATGTAATATGTTCAAATGATATGAAAATTTGATAATGGATGAAATCGAATACAACATATTATAAACCATATCATCTTTAAAGATAATTATGTTTTTAAATTTATATAATAGAATATTAATTTCAAAAAAATATCATTAATATCATTTTTAAAATTGTTTCGTTAATTTGACATTAATGTCACTGTGAAAAATTGGAATTAGAATCCAATCCTTTAACAAAACCCTAATATTTATTATTTATAAAAAAATAGTGCGACATGTTAATTTATTCATATAATAACTCCTTTAATATTTATGAAACAGTTTCATTTATTTTTATATTTAACTATTAAACATGTGTCGGTATTACATAAGAATGGTTGGAGATTATTTTGTCACAAAAAGATTAAACTAAATTATCAACATAAATAAAATTCATCTTTAAAATAAAAATTTATAACTAACCACATGTTTTTGTATCACCATCTCAAAATATTATAGATATTAATGGAATCAAAGGTACAGTTTTGAATTAATATTTTACTTAAATATTTTAAAGGTAAAAATCAACACCAAATGGAAAAAAGTTAATATTTTCAATGTTTATGGGTATTCGGATGAGATAGATATAACCAATGAAATAAAAATCTATTTTAATTAATTAAATGCCTTTTATCATTAGTTATTATCAAAATTAATAAAATTTACCTTTAGAGTTGTAATAATAATATAAAAAGGATTTTATTAATAATGGCCAAAAATAAATGGGGGTTCTTTATAGATTTTGGAAATCATAATTAAAATTATTAAATCTCTTTTAAAATATTTAATTTATATATTTGTTTGTAAATAATTTATGATATAATGAATACCCAAACGATAAAAACATTTAGAAAATTGCTTTCTTATATATATATAAAAATTATAACAAATTACACCATAAAATTGATTCAATTGAAAATAATTAAAATACTAATAATATAATTGACTTAATTATAATATAAAATTAATTGAATTTTTATAATGTGACAATTCTTGATAAGATAATACAGTTTTAAGTAAGAATTTCCCTTTTCACTATTCATTAGAAAATCAATATTTTCTATATATTCTAAAATATACATCTTATGATAAATTATACATTAATAAATTTAAAAATTATATTTATTTTATAAAAAAAATTTAGAAACATAAAAAATTAATATATTATCTTCTCATGCATGGAAATTAATATAATGTTTTCTAAAGAAATTGTATTTTTTTTGTAAAAAATAATACCTTTATTAAAAATGTGTTCTTATTTCATAGGAAGTAATCATTAAATATGTATTCAACATTTACATTTACATTTTATATACATAACTATATGGTTAATCATATTAATTCCCAACTATTTTATAGGAATGTTATAATAATATACTATATTATTGTAATTTTTTACTCGGGGTAATGTGTATCACAAGCTATCAAAAAAATAAAATATATTATTGAGTCAGAAAAACATGAGTTGTTAAATTATACCCCACATAAAATTATTTTAACCCTAACTTTCAATCTTTATGATACAAATAGTGTAGGATATCTATATTTCATCAAATCTCAAGTTCTAATATCTCTTACTCTAGTTTATGGTTATAATACAAAATTTTAAACAAGTGGGTCTTCAAGTATCATATAACATTGCCTTTATGATCCATAGTATTTATTAAGATTTTTATCTAGTGATTTAGTTTGGAACATTGTATAATTAATTTAATAAAACATTACATCATCAGGAGAGGTACATGGAACACAACAAGAACCTGATACTTGGTCAATGTTCTAAACAATAAGATATTATCCCAATAAAATATATAATTCCAATAGTACTAATATAGAAAGGCCTCATATTTACATTTATTCAGATTCTAATAATCTTTCTATGTTGAGAAATTGATAGGAATACCTACCAACTAACTTCAAATTAAATATTTCACCAATGATTTTCTTCCTAACATTTATATTTACTCGATGATCCCTGGATATACATCATAATGTATCCGAATTTCTCTAGTATTTCCTCATAATTTCCATGTCTAAATATAATTATTTCTCAAACTTCATCCCAAAATGTATGATTTATAATATTAATTCCATGAATATATTAATGATGAGGTATCTATATTATTAGGTGAAATAAATTATTTTACAAAAAATGAAAAAATGAAGATATTTATCCCACCATAATAGAAATAAATAGAAAACATATATCAACATATCCTATAGGGTTTTAATCTTTATCTCAAAATGGAAATATTTATGAGGATAACATGTTGGTTATAAAGTCCACTCTATATCCCGAGCCGGATGATGACATCCCCAACACATCATGGTAATACTAAGATCTTGATTATATATAATATAATGTGAAGCTCTAATAAATCTTAATACATACATAATAAATAATTTGAAAATATTCCCATGTGATACATTATTTTTAATGGTAATAATGTGTGATAAAATAATAAAAATGGATGACTATAACAGAAAAATAAATTAATTAGATGCTTTGGGGAGCCAGATTATTAAATACATGGAAATGTTTTCCGATTATAATTCAATTATGTTTTGTGGTTGTAACATTCCACTAGAAATCTATCTCTCACTAGCAACACAGTGATATATAATTCACCAATTTAAATATTATACACTATACATTCTCATGTTTTCCAGCCATAGGTATTCATGCATATCCCTAAACAATGTTGTACATCAATGATTAAAAGAGAATAACAAATATTGCGATTAATTGAAAAGTCTATGCTTCAGTTATTGGTGTTTTAGAACACATACATAGTTAACAAAACATGTTATTACATCAAAATTATTATTTACTAAGTAAAATTATAATCATATTCTACATTTAAACATAACACTTTTACACCTCAATAATCATCACAATGATAAATTATAAGGCATTAATCGTATAAGGATTTGATATATCCCCTTTAGTTAGGATTTCATGTCGTATATTATGAAAATCCATATATATTAGATTAATTTAAATTCTTATTATGTTGAATGAATGTTTTATTTCTAACATAAATCATCAACCACAATGTTTTCCTTCCTAGAGTGTCATTTTATTAATTAGTGTTAATTTTTAATCAATTACAATTATCTTCTATGGAACTAAATAGACTATTTATATTGAATATTTACATCAAAGTCTAATTATTCTTATATATATCATTCGTTTCACCATAAAGATCATTATGCCATATCTTTTATGAAATATTACTGATGAATGTTCAAAATCATAGGTCATGTAGTTTTTCTCATGTATTTTTCATTTCTCGTGAGGAATATCAATCATTATTTTATTCATCATGAATATGCGAAATATACCCATCACTTATGAACCACTATATATCACTAACCCTTATCCAAAATAGGGTAACATACATACAGGTCACTAAATAATATTTTATTATGTTCCTTGAATTTTTCTTCCTATTCTATTGAGTAATGAAATTTGGCTCCCCTCACAGTTCTATAGTGAGTGGATTAGGTAGCTATTGAAAATTATGCCAAAATAATTGATAAAATCTATAAAAAATAATATTAATATGGATCTATGTCATTGTCGTTAGTATGGTCCATCCTTTAATATCCTTAGTCATCAGTGGATCAACAGATATACCCTTTCTTGTGATCATATGTCACAAAAAAGAAACATTTTTCAAAAACATTTAGACACTGTACATTTCTCATACAACTTAAACTTCCTTAGTATCTTTTGTATAATCCTAAAGTGATCATCGTGATATTCAGTAAACTTTGAATATACAATAACATTGATAATAAATAGTAAACCAATCTAATCAAGGGAATCTATAATGACCTTATTCGTTAAATACCTGATGATGGGAGGAGAATTGTTATGTCCTTATGGCATCAAAATAAATTCATAGTGTCCATACTAGGTACAAAATGGTTTTTTGTATAACTTCTATAATGGACATCATTGATGATATAAATAAAAAAGGTCAATCTAAGAAATGTATTGATATTTACACAGTTGATCTACTAATTCATTTATATGGGGTAGATAAAAAATTTTCTTAATATAGATTATGATATGTTCTCATTAATCAATATATATTTTAATTTATCCATGTTTATTCATACAAAAAATCAATTGTTGACCCCAAGTTGAGACATAAGGAAAAATTAATACATTTCCAAGATTCACTTTGAGTTTCATATATTATTCTTAAATCTAAATTGTTTATATTTAAAATATAATCATTGAAATTGGTTTAGTACCATGTATGAGTTATATTAAAAACAAAATTTCATTATTCATAACTATACTAGGAAATTATTTTATTAATTCATAATAAAACTCTTGCATAATAGTAATATAATTAATGTTGGGATTATCTCCACCAAAATTAGAGATAAATCCCTAATTAATAAGAATATAGACCCATATAACATATAAAATTTCAATAATATGTTCATATTTATCATCAAAATGATATATAATCATAGTTTGGTTCTGAATATGAAACATGAATTTTATTCATTAAATATTTATTTTGGAAATTATTAATAGAACTAAATCTATTCAAAAAATAACATAAAATTATCCTGTAAAAATAAATAACATTATTGTATGAATAAAATTCACTGATAGTTAAATTGGTGGCCAATTATAGATCTTGTATGGGATTATCATGTCAATAGTTATTTTCACTATTAATACATAATTTTTTTTATTGATGGTTTGAAATAAAATTTCATGAGACTTTTTATTATATAGATGAATTCATTTAACTAATCTTAAATAGCGTACATTAATATTTTATAATACCTATTTCAAAATCAAAGTCATCATTATATATTCGATTTCATTCTATTATAAAATTTGATGGAATGACTACCAAACAATGTTAATTATAGGTATCAATTTAAAACATAAATAGAATATCTAAATCATTGAAAACATTTCTCAATCTATGGAAGAATATTTTTAGATAATATTAACTTGGTTAATGAAAAAGTATTTGGATTTTATCCCATACATAGACTCGCACCAGTTTGTAAACTAGTGGGTTCAAACTCGAATCTCCAAATATTGTAAAAAACATGATCTGAACACAACTAAGAGGATCAAATATTCCAAAAAAAATTATGAATTTTTATATAAATATTCTCTATTAAATTACAATCCCTGCCAAAAATGTAATAGCTTAGTGAATTTGGATATTAGATTCATAGAAATCCTATTTATGTGAATTCTTTATTATCTCTCATAATAACATTCTCACTTTATACCCTTATTGACATATGAATTATAAATTGTTTCTTTATGACATGGGGAATGGAAACCTAATTAGGATTGAGCTAATCTTCTATATTAGGGTAAACATTGTAGATATCAATCGATGATCATATGAAAGCATATGATAAGAATAGGGTAGTGATATTGTGACCATAAAATTCAATTTTCATTTAAAATATATAATATAATTTAATCATAAATTGTTTTATAAAGCATTATCACAACAAAGGAAACAAATCATAAGACTGATGAATTATTATTAATTAGTCAGGACCAATATTTTTAGATCCTATAAATGAAAAAAAACATATGAGTATGGAACTAATAATGGAATAAAAACTAGGACATATGCAATGGTAAACTATAGAGAGCAACATATCATATTTTTTCAGGAAAAAAATCTATTTCCATTATCATAAAACATCACAGATCATCACATTTTTCTGATAGTGGACTAATCATATCTACATTCATCCCATTGGGGATAAATTTATATGAACTTCTATACTATAATTATCTTAGAAGGTAGAAAACATTATCTAGATCATTAGAAGGATATATAATTATAGGATCACACATCTCATAATGATAACCATATATATTTTGTCCAAAAGATAATAAAAAATCCATCATAACATCAAAACATAATCCATCCAAATTAAATGGTTTTAAAAAATAGTTAATTATTTCATTATAGTGTTACATGTGTTAAATAAATTGAATTTATAAAAATATCATCACTATAATAATAATCATCCTGGGAAGGAATATGGATTCTATCAATTGATTATATTTCCAAAATTCATTATTATTATCAAAATTATGTTATCATACATGGTAATTCCCTTAAAATATCACTTTCAAAATTTCTTGAAGAAAATAACCTTTTTACATTTAAATAAAATATTTGAAATATAAAAATATAATATTTATTATGAAAAACAATTCATTGAAAAGAAACATTTTTTCTTTTAGTGGATTCATCCTATAATTTAGTGGTAATGACAGTAGAAAATTTATTTCATTATCGTGTACATTAACATAATGATTCCTTTCGATGATTTCCAAAAGAATAAAAATTATCTATTTATAATAATGACAGAAAATAATCAAATGAAATTATCTATAGAATATAAAAAATTATTAATTTTTTTAAAATTCAGTGGAGAATAACTAATATCATTCTTGAAAAAATTATAACAAACATCGACATAGAAGAATTTTGTTTCTTAAAATACCTCTAAAATAAAGTTTATTTTTCTTATTAACATTATTTAAATTTCTTAACTGATTAATGGGAAGAAAATAAAAGGGAAACATGGATTCTCGATAAATAAAGAGAGTATAATAAAATTTTATTTTATTTAATAGATGATGATATTATAATATCATGAATGGATATTATGACATATAAAATCATTAATATACTAGGATTGATTCGTAAATCACTTACCATAGGTAAGTCCCTTCATCAAAAAAATTTATACCGAACTAAAATATAAATATTCACTTAGTATATATAAAATAATATCCCATTATATTATAATTAATACCATATATGATTTACTTATAATATATATTTACTTATTTATTGGCATTTGGTTATTGAAACCACTATTCCATGTGATATCTACTTCATTTCTGATGCATTTTTTAGTTTTTCATTCACAATAATTTTACAATGGTCATGGTCCTTACTATATATAATGTTTAAATTTATATAAATATAATATAAAATGATTATATATAGATATTAATCCTTTAATTATAATGGTATAAAAATTAATTACACTTTTCATAGAGATGGTAAAACCTACGTACGCCTGAACATTATTTTTAATTTCCAACATATGGAAAAAAATATAAGTAAACAATTATTCACTTTTATGGAATCATAATAATATCATATATATCAAATATAATCAATAAATCTCTCCTTATCACAATCTATGTAAACCATAAATGTAAAACAAATCACCTCAGTTCACAGAGGTGGGAGTCTACACATATACTAGATAATGTTACCGTATTCCAATGGATTGGATGTTAAGAAGGTAGATATGAAATTAATGTTCAAGAATAATAATTATGTATTAAATATAATATGCAGACTTTAAATATATCATATTATCCATCTAATTATGATAGCGATGGAAAAAATTGTATCAATACATAGAGGTGGTAGTCCACACCAACTAATGGGTGATACTATCAAATCCGATTTGAGTGAATACACGGTGGATAATTTTTCTTATGTAATTATAAGATGATTTAATAATACTAATTATAATTAAGTTATAATTTCATGATTAATAAAATATATTTATTAAATGTAGAAGAGGAATGAATTTGAAAAAGGAAGAGTATAGAGATTACAATTCCTGTAGCTAACACATTTTAGTTAGTTTATGAATGATCACTGTAATGGTATTTTAGGAAGACAATACATCTAATTCATTTGAAAAAATGAATATAAAATCTTTTTGAATTTGTTTTCTATATATATGGATTAAATTAGTTTCATGAAAATAGGGAAAGGATGACCTATTATAAGTGAGGTAAATGATACACCTGGGAATACAAAAATAATATGAAATATATTTAAGTAATTGTCATGAAAAATGATTCCAAATGGAAATGTATTTTAATAAAAATAATAATAAGTCCTAAATAGACTCATAAAATGAATTTCAATCAACCATTGTGTCATTTTATTCTCGTCATTGTCATTAACCCAGTGGTTAACCAGTTTTAATATTAACTATTTAATATATTTCCTAATATTAACATATAATAATGTTACATATAAAGTAAAAATCTGGTAATAAAAGGCCATCAGAGGACCGTTCTGACCATATACTATCCAAATTTTCCACATCCTTGTTTTTTTATGATTTTTAAATTATTTAATGAAATATATTTTTCATAATTTATCATTAATGTCATTTTTGACACTACTCATGTAATTTGACATTAAACATTCCATGAAACAGATATAATTTTATTATAATATTTTAAAACATTAATAATATGCATTATTTGTCGAAAAAATTCAATAAATTTTTTTGCATTTTGTATTACTTTTATCATTTATAGAATAAATTATTTATTTTATTTAAAAATTGAAACAATCTCATGTCTATGTTGCATATGCATGGAAGGTAACTATACAATCACAAGTTATTTAAAAAAATTGTAAAATAGTAAAATAATTAATAATATAAATTATAATTTTAAATTGAAAATATTATTTTTGTAACTGTCCAATAATATTTTTTATTCTAAAATCAATAAATTTATATATTTATAATTATATTTTACTCAAATATTATAATGTTAATAATAAAATTAAAATATAAAAAACATCGTATTATCTAATATTAAATTATTATAGAAAAAATAGGAATAACTAATGATGTAAGGAAAAGTTTTGGAATTAATTTCAACCCTTATCACAGTAGTTTTTTCCCAATTAACAAATTTTATATTTATTATGATAGAAAAAATTTACTATTCCTACTACTCATAATAAAGAAAATAAAGGCTATTTATTTAAAAAAAATACAATTAGATTCCAAATATTGGAACAATTTTTAGTGATTTAATTTACAGTAATGGTTGAAACAATAAATAGAAAAAAAAAATGAAAAAAAAATGAAGACAATTTTTTTTAAAACATATATTTTTTAGTATATAATTATATTTATAAAAAATTAAACAATAAAAATGATTCAATTGAAAAAAATTGGATTAAAAATAAAATAATGGAAGTAATTTTACTTTTAAAACATTTTAATAAAAAATGACCTTTCTTAATTCTTGAAACAAAAACAATGTTTTCAACAAACAATCATTATTTTTCCTTATTCACTAGAGAATCCATATTTTAACAAAATTATCAACAAATTCACTATAAGATAATTTTGACATGTTTATTATAATAGAATATGTTTCATTTTCATAATAAATTTTCTAAAATATTAGTACTAAGTTATATTATTTTCTCACAAAGACTGATAGATTTTTTATTGATAAAAATGTATTCATTGACGTATAAATATAATTTAATAAAAAATTATTTCTTAGTTCGTAATAATTAATTAATAAATTTTTATTTAACAATTTCTTTAAATATATATCATAATTTATTTATTCATTTGTATACCTGAAAATATAATTTCTACATTATAAAATTATATTATGTTATGATTCATTTAGACTCTAGGTTGCATGTATCACAAGCTATCAAAGAAATAAAATCATTAAAAATATCATAATATATCAATGACTTACACTCCCAATAATAATGTAGAACACTAATAAAAAACAAATAAGGACATTAATCATTATTAAATATCATTTTTTATTGAACTATGCTATAATCTTTCATCAAATCAAGGTATGTTCATGTTTGGGTCAGTTTAACAATATACACAAATAATATTATGACTTCATAACATAAATAAATATCAGGACATATTTACTAGATTAATATAATATAAATGTGTAAATAATGATTTTTTTGGTTTTCGGGTGAACCTTAGATACTTAATTCATTAAATTAGAAAACACCATTCAATTGAAAAAAATAACCAGAACTTGCTTTTATCGACTACATATTTAATGAAAAACTGAAAAAATCATGAAAGGTAATTTAATCCTAATAAATTATTATAAATTATCCATAATAGTAACTTTAATGAACTATTAATAATGAAATTTATAAGAATAGTGATTATGAACACCACTACTACTAAACTATTATAAATGATGGACATTATACACAATGATGTAGATAATTAGAAGAATATATAGATATAGTGTGTTTTTATTAGTAGTAAATATTAAAATAGATATGAGTAAGGTTATTAAATAATATATTAGGATTTAAATGTTCATAATACAAGATATTAATTGAAATTCATGTAATTATGGATAATATGTAATGGGCTTTCATTTAAAATTTATCTCATAAAAAATGTTTTGAATTATCCACCAAAGATACATTATATGGGGGGGTTTACACTACCTATGTGTGTTTTTATATATCAAAAAAACATTTATTCACGATATTATATGCTCAATTACCCCTCTATTTGAAGATGTTATAATTTATGTTCTACCAAATATATAGGTAAAATTGTTCCCATCTCAAATTTATTCCCTTGGTAGTTAGGTTATATTCTCCACATATTTATTATGAGGTGAATACAATTACATGTAGGAAATTTCTCAATATCAACCATGAAATTTATGGAACATAATAGTTTTTATTGTTATCCCCCTATCATATTATTTGGATTCAAGAGTTATGTAATCTATAGTGAAAAATCTATATTATACTTATATGAAGTAAAGAGCTGTGTAGTTTCTTGGAAAATACATCCATGTGTGGATACCCGAAACTAGATGTTGATTAAACATAAATTATCCTTGGGTAATCAGACTAATAAGGTTTGTTATATCATTGACTTAGACATCAATATAATTCATGATGAGTAGTCCAATGACCACATAGGTGGTGAGACAGGCAAAGGAGATATGATTTAGAATATAAATTCTCTCTTAAAGAAACAATTTAAAATGTAATTATTACCATTTATTTTGTATAATAACAATAAAAACTAGTGATCCCAATTAAAATCATCTATGGATGGTAGTAACCATTGTATCTACCCTTCAATGTATTTATATAATGAGGGTAATTCATAATACATTGAAAACCATTATAACATAAATATCGATAAATGGGTTTTATACTCAAAACCAACATTATTCTAATGGATGGTGAATTATTTTATTAATTTATTATTGAAATAATACACATAATTACTTAATGGGAAATTCTTGTTGTAATTTCCACTTTTAAGTTAGTGAAACGAACATTTTTAAATAAGATTCATACTTGGTTATTGGTAGTTGTTTTGTCTTAAAAGAGTGTTTTAGGTAGGGTTAATAAAACTAATATGTATTTTTGATGTGAATGTACATTAGAAGGGGCTTGGTGGATGTTGACGCCAATGCCGGTGCATGACCACTATCATTCCATTGGTTTTTGGTTGTTGAAGGTGATAGTTTCAGAAGACATCGACCATATGATAGGGTTTGGGTTCCCTCATTTTAATGATAAGCCTATTGGTCCTTTATGGGGCTCCTATTTGTACCACCATTATTATAATGACCCAATCCGTTTCCACATATTATAACATTATTTTGAGAATAATTTTCCATGAAATACAACAAAAGGATTATGACGTCTAGTGTATTTGGAATATGAGGTACATAACAAGAAAAATGATACTATAATAAAAAATCATATTATTAGTCTCCATAATTTGATCCCAACTCCCTTTTATATCCAATAACTTCATAGGGTAACATGGTGAACACACAGATAAAAGGGATAAGCTAAAAATTCTTATAAGGGAATAACCATGGGAGTAAAGCGTAAAACACGAGTTAGAAGGAATAAAATGATCACATAAAATGCATGGATCATGAATAAAAATATTGAAACATAACATCTAGAAAATAGAATCATATGATAATTGTAATATTGGAATGTGAAGGAAACATAAAAAAAGAAAAAAATTGATTCAAGCATTACTGCTAAGACTATATAACATGGTAGAAAAAGTGTCAAAATGGTTTTGGTTTACTCCCTAAGTCCACACATGATATCTAATGGGAATAAAAATTATAGACTACTTTGGAGTTATATTTTTTGAACACACAATAACATCTTCTTGAATATGTGTTCCAAATAAAGAATAAAACATAAGTAATAAGCATAAGTGTTACCCATAGAAGGAAATATATATTGTAATCATGACATAAGGAATAACAAAAGGATGTATCGTAATTGTATTCATAAAAAATGGACTAAGTAATTTATGTAAAAAAATAAAATTAAATAAAATATATATCATATATAATGATTCCTAACATAATAGAATACATCAAAAAGTGTTTTTATCAAACTATAAAAATTATCCAGTATAGTACATTTGGAGGAAAAATATTGAAGGGTATATAAAGAGGTCTAATGCATAATTTTTTTAATAAAACAAATAATGAACTAAAAACTTATTTCATGGTAAAACCGGATATTTTAAAAATATATTTGTGGCATAAAATATTTTATCGAGTATTCTTGAAAATGGGTAAGAAACATGGATGTTACCTTTAATCGGGATTGTGTTGTCACTGGTAATTGTGAATGGAACCTTTTTAAACATGTATTCCCAATAAATGATGGATGAATTGAACTAGATACAATTGTGTGGGTAAAATTCATAGATATAAAATATTTTATATACATAAAATTAATAAAAAAAATATCATAAATAGAGATAAAGAATTACCAAATGGATAAAATTGCGGTTTAGAGAAATCATGTACCTTTTGTCTGAATACATTATTCACTTGAACTTAATGTCCTATATAATCAAAATAGATTCATTAATTACGTAACTCGTAATATCTTCCACACATATCTGACTTATTATAATTTTATTATGTTAATTTATATCCATTTCAAATATCTATAATAATAAATTTCATCATTTTGGGAGAGCTCACATTCATATTATCATGGTCATTTTAATTGTGTATAATTATATATGGTTTTTTCAAATGGCAATAATTTTCCTAAAGTTTAATTATATTGAAATAATATACTTTCATAATTTTAAATGGTCACATTTATCATTTTATTTTTTGGTAGGAGGATAATACATTTGAAAAAGAAAATAATGATAAATTTTTAGTTCATTTTGGAGATTTTTGTAACATATTTAACTAGTTTCATTTTATTTACTATAATATCTATATATTAGTTACATAACCTGGAAATGGCTATAACATTCATATTAAAATGATTATTAACCAAAATAGTTGTTTTATGACCATCCTTGATGGTGGTAATGGAAAACTATGATTCACCATCAATAATGGAAGTAATCTGATGTATTAATACTGACGTTTTAGTTTTTAGAATAAAATAATAATATATGATATTTGGTGGTGGTTATTCCATTACTTAAATGACATTGATGTATATATATATATATATTATACTATACATACCATTCTATATTGGATAGTTGTGGTGAAAGAGGATAAGAAAGGAAAGGTAATTAAATGAAAACTATTGAGGGTTGTACAACCTGAATATTGTCTACTTGAGAACCTATTTAAGGCACTTGGGGTTTGTATTATATTGTGAGCAGAAGATATTGAATTTATTAAGATTCATTTGAGGGTAATTGGAATGAATAATTATAATCTAAAATCATTAAAAGGTGTGAGTAGAAAGGGTGTTGAGGGGTGGTGTATATAGGGGTATGGGGGGGGGGTGTTTTGATTATTATAATAAATATATTATTATATTGGATCAATAATATCGATATCATTTATTGAAATTATTATATAAATTAAATATTTAAAGAGGGTGTGATATAATGGGTTGTTCCATTATCCGTGACTAAAAAATTTATGTATTGAGCTTATAATGTTAAATACTATAAATTCCCATATTTCACTATTAAACAAAAATTATTTTGATATAAAACCCCTAAAAACTCCTCATATTAATTTTTTGACATGTATATTTAAAATATAGAATCCATTTTATGTAAATATTATTACAAATATGATAAATTTAATTTCGAAATTAAATTATCATTTGTTCGAAAAATACTTATATTAAAATATTAATTGATTTTTTGACCCTATGAAAAATTAATTATAGTCAGATGAAATTATCATATAATTATAATATTGAATAAAATTAAATAATATATATATTTTATGAAATTAAATTTTCTTTTAAATCATTATATTAATTATAAAAATAAAATTAATCATTTAAGGATTATACAAATTACAACACTTATATAATCATTTTTAATACATTTATTTGCTTATATTGTGCATTAAATATTTCATATTTTATTTACAAGATTTCTATATTTTATATTATAATTTAATATGCGATGTTACTATTATATTGTCTAGATTCCTTTTCTCAGTAGTCAAATGGAAATTCCAATGGACAGATTTATAACGGTCATACAAGTTCCATAATTTCCATGCATACAACTTATTTCATTCACTATTGATTTACTTATACATTCTATTAAGGTTAAATTTATTCTTATAGATTTAAAATGAATATTATATTATTGACATTATGTTTAATTTCTACATATTTTTCATGATTGTTTTCATTATATTAGATCGAGAATATCCAAATTTTTTCACTTTGTTATATTAATTTTTTTATTATCCCACAATATTGTATGGAATTCTTATTATTTTATCCACTAACTAATGTTTTATTCCTCATTTACGATAATTATTTTTTATTGGGTTATCTATGTGATATATGTGTTTTATGAAATACTTATAATAAAATGAAATTCCATTGATAAAGATCTTGGTCGGTACATTACTCCTCCCTTATAAAATTTCCCCCTTGAAATTTTATTTTATATATTTAGGTGAAACAAATGTGGGTATTTATCCATCATTGCATACTCCAGTTCCCATGTTTCTCTTTCAAACATATTGTTTCTCACTTGGATGTTGACTATGTTTAAGGACTTGTTGCATAGAACCATGTCTTTATAGTATAATATATTCAAAAGTAGGTCCTCATTAGGGAAATTAATTTCCACCTATACCTCCTCTATGTTCAGTACATGTGAGGGATCTGGTTAGTACATCCTAATTAGGGATATGTGGAACACATCTTTTACATGATACATGGTTGGTAGAAGTGCTATTCGATTGGATATACCTCCGACATAATGAATAATCTGGATGGGGCCAACATACCTGGGACTTAGAATTCCTTTCCTCCCAAGTCTCATTACTCTAGTCCATGTAGAAATTCAAAATAATACATTGTCACTATACCCAAAATCTATTTCTTATTTATTATTATCATCATTGATATTCTATTGAAAATGGGAAGTATGGATATATTTCTTGATGTTCTTTACCTTTTTTATCATTTCCTTAGCCATTTCATGTCCCAGTAGCTTATGTTTACCAACTTCATCCTAGCATGTAGGTGTTCTACATAATTTCAAACAAAGAGATTATTATAAATCCATTTGGATGATCATATAGAAACTATTATTGTAATATAACTCAGCTAGTGGATGATGATGATACCATCCTCCTTTTAATTCCATTGAGCATAATCTCAACATATATTTAATTGTGTAAATAGTTATATTATATTGTATATCATTTAAGGGGTCATAAGCCTTAATGATTTTCATCATTGTATTTAAAAAATGATTGATATTTTTTCATAAAATGGTGTTAAATATTGTAAATAGATCAGATATAATCATTAATTATAATCCGTAAAACCTCACCACTTTTTTATATATATATCAGTGCATGTTGGTCGAGTGATATATCCACTCGAATTAAGAAAATGATCCGACTTCCCAAGATGATCCATAATGAAAAATATAGAATTATTTAATTCAGATGTCTTTGGTTTTCCAATGATAATATCTGTAGTGATTTTTTCCCATTTCCATGTAGGTATGGGTAATGGTTACAACATCCCTTAACACTAATTCCATCCAACCTTCACATAGTGAAATACAATACACATTGATTTATATTAAAGAATCAACTTCTATATTTTGTCCACCAATAGTCCTCTTGTAGATCTTGATACATCATTGTGATTCCTAATTGAATATAAGAGTATGAGATATGTGAATCATTCAAAAGATCATTCATGATATTTTAATTATATGGTACAAATAGTAATGATTCAAATATAACAACTCATTCCTCATAAATTAGGAGTTCTATGGATGTCCCCTTTCTTATAGAATCCACCATTTTTCATTTTTCTTATAATTTCATCAAGTATCATAAATTTTCACTATAAGGGATGGTTGAGAAATAATCTATTAATGGAATGATGATGTACCTTCTATTAGGACTGACTAAATGGCCCGAAGGCCTTCTTTTTTATTGATTTCTGATAACCCCCCTTTCAAGGGATGAGGGGGAACCCTTACAAAGCCCGCAGGCTTAGGAATTACATTTACTATAGACTTGGAGACATTACATGACCCATAGGTCTTAAGGAAATAATACAGACTATGACTACTTGAAATTGCTCCTCCCCAGCATCTGCATCATGATCAGCTCTACACCTTTTCATGACTATTTGGCTAGCATGCCCATGTGAAAAGGTGCATAGGTTCGGACCAATGAAAAATGCCATACCCTATCATTCTTCTAAAGTCCCTTTAGCCATGCTCTGGTGGATTTTCCCTGCTATTTCCTCCTCTGTAGCGGTTCCTTGTAGAATATGTCTGTGAAAATGCAAATCAGGTGGCCCTGAAGGCCTTGAGGTGGAACGAATGACATACCCTCTCATTATTATAGTTGATTGAGTTGTAGTAATCCTTTATAAACTCTAATAATCTATACTAGGGAATATTAGGATACTTCTATGTGAATATATATTAGAGGCTCTTATGATATGTATATATCCAACACATATATCCATAGTGATAATGACACCAAATTTTAAACATTAAGATCATAACTTCAAACTCCAAATAATGTGTGGGATAGTTTTTCCCATAAAAATTCAACTGTCTTGATGTGAAGGATATCTATTTTTAAGTTTACATAATTACATTGTCTAAAGATTTCTATGAATCATCAATGTATTCCAAATAGAGTACCCTAGTTATCGGTAGTGTATGTACTGGTGAAATTATATAAATCTTTCTCGACTCTTGAAATGAGTATTTATATAAATGTTATAGAAAAACATCACTTCCTTGGGATTCATCTTTTTCAGTGGATCTTACAATCATGATATGTTACCTGCAAATCATTAGTAATACCCAGATAGACCATGGAAACTATAAATATTCCATATAGATTGTTTTCTAGGCCACTCCTTAGTATCCTTTTATTTATAAGGGTCCAAATATATATCTTTTTTTAGTGATAACATGAACCAATAATTATACATCTACCATCCAAAACTCACATTTTATATACCATTCATATAGTTTTCCCTCCACAATGTGTTTAGTATTGTGTTCAAATACTCCTTGTATTCCTACTTTATCTTGGAATATATTGTAATATCATCTATAATGTCCAAAAAAAATCTTGTCTAGGTAATATCTAAAGACTATATTAATTATTTTCATGAATATTAATGTAATACTAGTGAGTTTGTACTCCATCACTCTGAATTCATAGTTTTCATACCTTATTTGAAGTGTAATCTAAGAAACATCTTCCTTCATCACCTTTCATTGGTGATATTCTAAACATAGGTTCACCTTATTGAAATAATTTTCCCCACATATATAATCAAACACTTTATCTATCCATGTTAGGGGATACTTCTTCATTTTCATTTTTTTCAGTTTTCAATAATAATTGAATATTTTCATTGATCTTTCCTTATTAACGAAGAGGACTTGTGCACCCAATGATGAAGCACTTGAGTGTATAAAGACCTTATCAATAATCTCTTGTAACTTCTTCTTTAGTTCCTCTAACTAAATGGTGGTAATTCTATAATGATTATTTTATATGGGATGATATCCAGGTATAATATTAATTGAGAACTCAACCTATCAGTCAAGAGAATGTTCCGGAAATTTTTTGAGTAACATAGTAGTATAGTCCCTCCCAATGGAATGTAATCATGCATGTTCCTCTACTTTGTATCAATGTTTTCAGTAAGATATGAATGCTCATAAGGAAATAAGATCCAAATTTAGACAATTATTTTGATTTTTATTCATACACATCCTTAAAAACATACTAAATTGGGGGATTCTTCATGATGTGATGACTTATCTCATGTTCCTTTCCATTAACATTGGAATTGTATAAATATATCTAATCTTTGACCAATATAATATCAAACTACACCAATGGAAGTAAAAAAAGATTTTATATGAGGTTTAGTCACTAAACATTAACTAGGGAGGAGTTATATACTTTAGATACAATAATTTCCTAATTTTGTTTCTCACAAATAACTCAACCTTCATATTATAGGTTTTTTTGAATAGTTATACTAAACATGAAATAAAATAAAATAATTATTATAACCTAAATCAAATAGTAAATTTTATACATATGAATGAATAACTAGCATACCTATTACAAAATTATTTTTTCAATCCACCATAACAGTACAGAAATCATATTCTCATAAGTTCTTCCACATAGGCAATTATTGATGATTTTGTCTAACAACCCTTGGCTTAAGACATTGGAACACATAACTCATGTGATACGTGACGTAAAAATAATACCCTATTGTATATGTACTGATCTGAACCATAATTTCTTCTTCCCCATTAGTGAACCACTTCAAATTCCATTGAAAAAATTCTCCTGATACCCCTCTCTTCATCATTTGTATCATTTTCGATATCCCTTTAGGCATATCTCAAGTATCATCTTCCAACAATTTTGACATGTGGAATGTTGGGGTTTTATTCCATCATGGTATTTATCTGTTTATAATTCCATATGAAACTACATTTTCTTTTCCTTATGTCCATCCTGAGAAGACCAGTGACAGTCATTAAACTTCATCTCAAACATTAGGGAACATTTAACTCACAAATCACCAAGGATTTTCATAGACTCGCCTTTAAACTACTAAATAATAAATCCACATTAATTAAAGTGTTCATGAAAAAGTTTAATTTTACCATAGAATCCTTGTAATAATTCATTATACACTCCGACAGATTTATTTAGTCCAAGGAACTCACCCTTCATCTTAAGACGAAGAGTTTGGGGAAATTATATATTGTAAAATATTATCATGAATCATTCCTTGTACATGGAATCGATTTCCTCCTTATACATGATTTTTTTGATCAGTTTCCATTATTTATCATATTATCCATCAAAATGATAGACCATTCGTAAGAGGTTATCTTCTTCTAATAATTCAAGGGTAGATAATATCTTCTCAATAGAGGTAATTTATTTTCCTGTGATGTGGGGATAAAAATATCAGCTAAATATAGGAGTCCTTTGTCACAAAAATTATTCTTCCCCAATATTTTCATTCTAAGAGAATGATCTAGTTCCACATAATTCAATTCATTATTCATAACAAAAGCCATATAAGTTATTACAATAATGAATTTATAAGATCACTATCCCATCATGTTTTCATTTTATTAGAGAAATCATCACATTCCTTATCATAATGATTATTGGAATGGGTTCTCCAATTTGACACTATTAAATATGAAAAATCAATAAAATTCAATTATTGGGATTGAATAGTTTTCTAGTGATCATATAAAAAAGAAACTATTAATATATAAATAATAAAATATAAATAAAAATTATATCATAACTTATGATTTATTATATTCAACATAGCCTATTCATGGTGATGTAAATGTCTAAGGGTTCTTACTAAAGGGTTATTTTAATAATAACCAAAGATGACTGCACCACACTCTAGTGACACCAGGATCAAAATATAAGCTTATTACTAAAGAAATCCAAGACAATGACACATATTACAACATGATTTCATGAATAATTATCTATGAAATACTAAACACGGAACTTAAATTACAATTTCCTTATAAGACTAGTAACATAATTAGAAAAAATAAAACTAGAATTAAAAATTAATTTATTAATCTCCATAATGAGTTCTTGATAGCCTTTGAGTTCATATAATTTACTAGGTTAACCTGGGGACTACATTGAAAAAATGATTATCTTGAAATACTACCAATTGAAAACACTTGTGAATAAATCATATCAAATGAGTTATAAAGATTAACAAGATAATATAAAAGGAACTGATCCTGAAAAAACATATGGAAAAATAACATATAGTATATGGAATCATATTATAATTGAAATAATGTAATTTTTAAACAACATATAAAATGGTATATACATGTGTAATGGATGATTCCCATGACTATAACACATTGTGTGAAAATCCCCATAATTTATTAGTTTGACTACACAAATCCATAGATAATGTATTAGGATAAAAAACATTACCCAAGGCATTAGATCATTATTTGGTTTCACCCATCATAACATGTTCATTTCTATGTGTGAAACCTAAAGAATAATACATAAGTAATAAACAAAAGGGTTACCTATGGAAAAAATGGGTAAAATAATCATGTCATAAGTCATAACCAAAGGTTGTATCATAATGGTATTCATGAATGAACGGATTAAATAATTTTTCGATAATAATAAAATACAAATAAGAATATATCCTAAAAATTATGTGAAACAAATCTGATTTCATGGAAAATAGTGTTTAAGAAATATTTTAAATGACGCACATGTCTCTGGTTTAACAGAAAGTATTAAAGATTATAAAGTGAGGGGAAATTCATAATTGTTTGTATAAAACCAAAAAATAAGAAAAATATATTTTCATTTTAAAATGATTGATTTTAAAAATATAATAGTGTCTTTAAAACATTTATGGACTATAATTGAAAATGGGTAAGATATAGAGGAATTCCCTTTAATCGGGCTTTTATTATCTTTATGAATTGAGAATGGAACCCTCTAATATATGTATTTCCCATAGAAAAGTTTTATTTCACACATATATATATATGTGTGTGTGTGTGTGTTTTTGTGTGTAGGGGTTTTTTTGTAATAAAAAAATAAAATTTATAATTATCACAGAAGAATAATGAAGAAATGTATTTGGGTAAAGAGATAGAATGAGTAAACAAAACAAAAAATGGTGGTTTAGAGAGATCCCTTATCTTATGTCTGAATGCATTCTGAACATGCTATCAATATCCTAGATAATAAAATTAGATTCATTAATTACATAATAAAAAAACTTTTTATAAATTTATATGTCCTATTAAATTTTTATTAAGTGGATTTATGTCCATTTTTATGAGTTATAATGATCAATTTCATTATTTTGAGAGCGTTCATTTCAACGGTTTCATGGTCAGTTTACTTGTGTATAATTATGAATGTTCTTATAAAAAGGGAATAATTATCCAGATATAAAATTATATGGTAATAATGTACATATATAAATTTAATGGTTACATATATAATTTTTTTCTGGTATGTGGATGATTCATTTGATAAATTGTTAATGATGATTGATTAGTTTATTTTAGCGGGTTTTTGGTCCCCATGAACCAGCTTCATTTTATTTAATATTTTTCCAAAATATTTATTCTAGAAAATTTAAATGTTGATAATATTAAAAATAAATTATGTTTTAACAATAATAAACTCTTTAGGATTATCCATGAATGCGGTAATGGAAAATGAAAACTCGTCATTCATAAAGGTGGTGACCCGACATATCACCGACAATGTTTTCATTTTTAGAATAAAAGCATAATAGAATAAATTTGATTACAAATGTTCCTAAAACAAAACAAAATTCCATAATATATATTATAATTGAGTTATGATTGCACCTACTATAGGGTGCTTAGGATAGTATAAGAAAACAAAATAAATTAAAAGGGAAGGATTGAAGATTTTACCATATGATTTTTGTTTCCTTGGGAAAAAATTTATGGAAAGTGGGTTTGGTATTTTTTTGGTACAATATCTCTTGGATATGGGGAAGATGATTTGGAATGGAATTAGATATATTATCAATAATCAAAAAATCTTATATGGTTTGAGGAGAAAGGGTTTTGAGGTGTGGTATTTATAAGGAGGAGGGTTATTTTTATTATTATTATATTCATTAGTTTTTTATTATGGATAGATACTCTCATTAGTGTAGATTTATATGACTATGTAAAATATAATGTGAATGATGGTTTGAGAGAATGGTTACTTAGATCATTCATCCCTCATGAATTGAACATTGCTTATAATTTAAAATACAGTAAATTACCATATTTCGCTATTCACTAAAATTCAAATGTTTTTAAAAATCCAATGAAAATTATCTACTACCATTTTTTGAAATGTATATTTAAAAAAATTTATCATTTTTATTAAAATAATTTTCAAAATATGAGAAAATTAGTTACGATATAAATTCATCATTTATTCAAAAAACTAATGTAATATTATACTCGATTTGGTAACTGTGTGAAAAAAAATTAAGTTCACATAAATTATCTTATAATTATAATATTATTGAATATTATTTAAGGAATATATTTTATAGAAATTCATTTTATTTTAATTCATTATAGAAATTATAAAATCATAATTAAATATTTATTTTTTACAAACATCCCAACACCTAATTTATCATCTTTAAAATAAACATTAACATATACCATTATATAAATATATAATTATTTTATTTATAAGATACGTAAATTTTATTTTAAACAACCACATATGAGGTTTCTATTCTAATAATCATATTAGTATTCATAATATTTAGTTTATTATTACAGTGATCATATTTATAACGATCAGATTTATATCGATCATATAGGTTCATAAATTTCTGAAAATAAAACATATTTAATTAATTATTTATCTTTATATACATTCTATTAATGTAATATTTATAAATTAATCTTCAAAGTGAATATTTTTTTATTAACATTATTCTTTTTTCAACATATTTATTCATGACTGTGGTCATTCTAATGGATCAAGCATATCAAAAAAATTCCATTCTTAATATCTTATTTTATAATTACTATCCCAATGTAAGATTTGGATTAATTATTTCCTTATTTACTGAATAAATTATCATTCTTCATTTTTTATAATAATGAATCTATTTGGTTTTCTATATAATGTATGTGTTTGATGATAGAATTATAAGAAGGTAATTAAAATGATATATTTTTATATCATTGCACTCAATTTTCACATCCTCCTCCCAGAAAAATAAAAGGGGGAACTACTAAAAAACTAGGTTAATCTAGTTCTTGGGGTTTAACATTGCTAGCCAAAAATGCTATTAAAGACCCCCTTTTTCAGTGCTAAAAAATGTTCAGTTAAAGGTGGTCTTTAAAAGTGATAAAATTTTCCTATTAGATATGCCCCTTTATTAGTGATTTTTATAAGTGTTGCTAAAAGTATAATAAAAAAATTATATTTCATTAAAAATAATATATTAATTTATTTATAATTTTATATTGATATAAATATAATATATATTTTTTAAAAAATGTTTTAGATAAGGTAAATATGTATTTTCACTAAATATATATATATATATATATATATATATATGAGTTTTTGTGAAAATGGCTTATAAAATAAATTAAAAAATTTTTTATTCATTATATTATTATTATTACCGAGTAATAGTAATTTAATAAAAATTTGAAGATAAAAAATTAAAATATTAATAAATGATCAAAAATAAGTTTAAAACATAACTCCAACATCAAATGACCATATTTTTGGATCTGTGTGTTCGTTTTGGCTCTACAACATATAAAATTGAAGGCTACAACGATCTATATTCCCTTAGTGAAATAAATAAACCTATGTGACATTTTTTGGGGGAAAATATACCTAGAAAGCCTCCAAAACTATGTTTTTAGTTGGGGTACCCCAATTTTTTAACAATCGATGGATTTTCAGCCTTATTTGAGGGGGTCCTTTTTACCTTTTTTAGTAGTGAATGAATGTATTCCCACGTCTTACATTTATATTGATAATATTGTTTTTATATTTTATCATTGTTTACTAAGTAATTTTATTTTAAATTAAATATATGCAGTTTATATTATATTTACTTATAATAAATCACTCATATAAATGCATATATCAAGATATTTTTGTAAAAATAAATATTCTAATATAGTTAAATAAATAGATATTATTTGAATGTATTTTAAAAAATATCTAACAATTTTTTACAATATTCAGATATATTTATAATGTTTATATATACATATGTGTATATATTAATAAAGAGATATATGTTTATATTATATTCTAGTATATTTAAATGAATATAATATATAATATATTTAAATAAATATAAACACACACATATTGTATTAATGATTTTAAAATTAATTATATAAATATATGTAAATAAATATATAAATAAAAATTAGTATCATTAAAAAGATAGAAAATCAAAATGGTGTAGTGGTAATGAGGTTATATCAATGAACGAAATGTGTAGGGTTCGAATCCAGGCGGGGGCGCATGAGGATGGACATTTTTAGAGAACTGATAAAATGGTCAGTGGGGTGAAAATCACTAATAAGGGATGGGGTGGAGTAATGTTAAATGGGTTGTGGATGCACTAATAAAGGGGTCATACTCATAGGATTCCAAAAAAATATAAATTTACCCCCTTTAACATTTATTTTCTAGCACTATTAAAAGGTAACTTTAATATTTATTTTCTAGCACTACTAAAAGTTATAAACATTTAATTGGGCTCTGATTAACAGCACTTTTTTAGTGCTTATAAATTCCCACTCTAGCACTGTTAGAGGCCATATTTTGTATTAGCGGGGAGAGCCCTGTTTGGATCTCTATTTACCTCAATGGGTTCCCCATAGATCTAGTGGATTTGGTAGGGTCTTTTCACTATTATTTGAGTTATGATATCCTCTTCTATTCCCCTTACAACTATTCTCTATTATTTTTCTAATTCTAGTTCAACTATATCTAGATTTAAATGAACTATATCACCAATTCTTAGTAAAATAATTTCACTTGAAGGGAGGTTTTTTTATTTTCCCTCAATAAGAAATCATTAGAGGTTTAAATATAGTCATTTATTAACTATTTTACTTGTGGTGTGTTTTATGTGATTTTTGGAAGGGTATTTATAAATATTTTGTTAAATTGGACATAAATTTTGGTTATTATTAAATGGATTTTAATTGGAATAGGCTTGAGCGCTCATTGGGTGGATTAATTGTACTTTTTTTAATTTGATTTCAATTTATAATAATTGGTTTTTTCTTTTAAAAATACATAATTTATTAATTTGAGGATGCTTATGGATTAAGTACGTCCTTATTAGTTTTATTGTCGTCTAAATTGACCTTGTATGAATTTAAGGGGTCATAGGGTTACCTTAGAAGACTCAAACCTATTTCAATAGATTTTTACTTAATAATAAATCTATATATTTAATTACGGGAGATTATCGGCGTGATATAGGATGTTATAAGATGATCTGGTTCTTGGAATGACCCTAAAGATGACAGTTGGGATTCCAAATTAATTTTAATATATTTTTTGTAGATATAGTGCCTTAACTTTGTTATGTATCTTCATTAATTAGTTATTTATGTTACTATGAAAACATTAGAATAAAATCCTAAATGTTTCATGTTTTTTTCATTTGACTAATGTTGTTTAATATTGGGATTTATGTGGTGGTTTCATCATGATGGATGTGATGAAACCTTAGTTGGTTGAGACATGTTTGTGGGACTTGTGTAGATGCATGTTTATTCAACATGGTTTCGAGGGACTAGTACCTCATTGATGGTTTGGGGAGTTATAATATGGGTCTTGGGACTTTTTTCAATTATATTTTTTTCAATATTTATTATTAATTTAACTCCCTAAATAAATAGGGATATGTTTTCCTATATTATGATTGGGCCTCCCATGAACATAAAGGATTATCTTGTGTTGTTAAAATATAATTAAGAAACATTTCCAATATATGAATTTTATCAATTTAAAAAAAATTATATTAATTAAAAATGGAATAAAAATAAATAGTGATTAAATTTAGGTTTATAATAACCAAATTTTTTAATAGTTGTTATACAATATCTTTAATAAAACATATTTTATGTATTTAAACACTAGTTACCAAAATAAAAATAAAAAAATGGTAAGAGAAAAAATACAAAAAAATGACTTCAAAAATGATTAAATCTTGTGTGAAAATAGTTTTTTGAGGCTATACGACCTTTTAAATACCCAGCCTTGATTATTCGTCCTTTTTAAAACCATTTACTATTCAATACTGTCATTAAATTATTTATTTATAATTGGTGTTCATAAAATAATACTTTTCATCACAAATAAAATGGGAAACATAAACCCCTTAGTGCCACTCATATTCCTTCAAATATCACCCCCACCCCATGCGTTTTTATCCAAATAAAACAAATTTCAATTCCACATACATCTGGCATCAAATATTTATCATAAGGACTTTATTTATAAAGATACTTCCATGAGTGTGTCAATTAACCAAAAGTGGGTATTATGTAATCCTTATAGTTGTCATTATAATTTATTCCTTTCAACCCATTTATAAGAATATTTATATAATTACTATAGTATCATTATTATAATTATTTTTATTATATTGATCAAATGACAATTTTTATACCATTATATATATATAGAAAAACAAATTAATGAAAATATTGTGTAGTGCGGACAACAACCTTGATGAATCGATGTCTTTTATTTTTGAAAACTTTGTATCTTAACTTTTTATAAATATAAAATTGATGAATAAATGTTTCCTATACAAAATAATTATGATTAGGAATATAGAAATTATAATCTATATTCACTCTATCTCATTCATGGATAAATGAAAATGTTAACTATGTGTTGTACGGACTACCACCTCCATAAATTTAAATATCTAAATTTTTATTTAGTTTTATTATTTTTGTTTAATACTAATTAAAACACCATTTATCACATTAAAAAATATATAAATAATAACATTATGCATCTGCTATAATGTCATTAGTCCACAAAAATCACATTCATAGTCATAATCATCTGATAATTATGGTATGTTAATGCATGGGTCAGTCAAACAACCTATTTAGACTATTATGTAGAATAATATCATATATCAATATTATAACATAATTATTGATAATATATGATATAAATCAATAAAAATTATTTTATATTGGTTCTTTAATGGAAACATTAATTTCAAATCATGATAAAGGATACCAACATACATTCATGGAAAATCACCAAATCACACTCACTGGCAATTTTACCAATAAGAATCATAAAAAAAATACAAAATAATGAAACTATAAGTATATAAATAATTATAAAAAAATTAAAATATCTTTTTTATATGGGAAAAATGAAATTTTGAATAATAAAGTAGAAAAATACTTCTATTATGTAAGAATTTCATACAATTATGATTACTCACAGACGATATAAAATATAATGAATAACCTACTAAAATATATGTTGAGGAAAATTTCAAATTAGGTTTATAATGTTTATAGATATAATGTTGGTTATGAAATAATTTTTTATTATAGTAATTTTGTTATATTATAGATTTTATTTCATTAGTGAATATTATTAATTAATGTAAGTGTATTTTGTCTAAAATATTCACACTTAGGACATATTTCAAAATATATATAATGAAATATTTTTTTACTATATCAATTAGACCTTTACAATATTATATCAAGATTATATAGTTATTAATTTTATTTATTGTTCCATTTCATATAGCTTCCTTCAAGGGGTTTTTATTAAATTTTATATATTGTTTTAAGTATAATTTTGTCCGACGAAAAATTATGTGAAACATGTTTGATATTCCTCTCCCTCTATTCATTTATATTGTGTACTCACTTCCAAATTTACTTAAATTATAAATAATATATCTCATTTGATTAAATTTGAATTTCATGAAATCCTTCTAATGTTTTTATGAGTCTTACATTACAATTATTGGTAAATGTGTTATCATATCAATATTTATTCATTGAGATGGGATTTATATCCACATCCCATTTCAATTATTATTGGGTATATATTTCAAATATACTATTCTATAAATCCTCACTTTATATTTTCATTTAGAGGATTATGCTCTGGGAAATCTCACACAAACTATTTTGAGGGATACAATCACAGATAGATATTCCATTTATTGATTGGGTAAATATTGAAAATATGTGTACTTGTTATTCTGATACAAATGTTAATTGATTGCTATAAGAAGTGTTTTTTCCAATATTTAACCATACACAATATATCTATCGATATTCTTTATTCATTTATTGATTTTAAATGTATTTAAATTTCATTAGTTTTGTATCAATACATATATTTAATTACTTTATTGAAATAATGATGATACATTGAATTGATATTCATTTCATTGACATTGTGAACACATTGGATATATTTTATTGATTGGTGGGTCTCAATATTTTATAACCCCTTTACATGTATATATATATCATATAAGAGAAAAGATCTTGGGTATTCTTGTTTATTTATACATAGAAAAAAATATATTAAAAATTCATTGATGAAAAGATGATGATGACTTTGAATATAGCACATACCAATATGCCTGACATTACACGTTTCATCAATAAGGTACCAGTTATTGTAATACGCACAATATATTTAATATCATTGTTATATCTAAATACATTATTCTTTTTATTTAATTATTTTTTGGATTTGTTTCATATATTCATCCATATTATTTATTCTCATCTTATGCTCGCATACTATCTTTGATTGTTATCATTTATTTTTAATATTACATAGTGTTTTATATCACCGTTATGATGTTTTTAATACCTAGGCTATGAATACAATTATTACACGTGATATTTATTGAAGAGTATAACATGTAGAAAATATGGGGGCAGTAGTTATAGAATTATTACTGATTATATAATTTCATTTACACTAGATGAAATTCCAAATTGATTAGAAGTACATGGTCTTTGTTAGTTAAACGTTTATCTTGAAATTCTAAAATTCTAAAAATAATTGGATTTTAAAATATTATGGAGTCAAATTGTTATATTAATATTGTAGATATTAAAGCTTAAAATTGGATTCCTTCATTCCATTTAAAATACATTATGTAAAAAATATATTTATTTACAATAGAACTTATAGTGTGAGTAAATGACTCAATAGATGGAATAAAATGGGTTTTTTGATAACATTAAAGGATAGTATTTTATTTGAGTATAATATATTGGTCGATAAGAAAAATATTAACATATTTAAATTGTATTGATTAACATATATGTTATTTGAGGTAACATTGTAAATTTTATGGATTGGGATAAGAGATATCTTGAAGAAACCCTTGGGATGAATCTATGTGTAGTTTAACCTTCTTTTATTTTTTTAATGCTGATATTGTGCGGATATCATATATTGTACATCCATATTTAGATAATAAAAATTGGATGAATTTTGTGTCGTAGATTCTCACTGGGGTGCTCGCCCTGTAAAATATTAGGTGAGAATTGACATGATCATCACATTAGTGAATAATGAGTGGGACATGGTGACACACCAGATTAGATACTCTCGGGAGTTATGATTTGTTTAATTCACATTTTCTATCTGAACCATTGTGTATTAAATCAAATTATTACATTTAGAAAACCATAAATAAAATGAATTTTTAAAACAATGATTAAAACAAAGAGATTCATTATTTATGGTACATATTAATTACTATGTTATTTTGTGGATAATGGGTAATCCAAACCTTAATTGTATAGGTTTTAATAATTTTTAAGCCATCAGTTTTTAAATAATATTCATGGTATTTTGGGGGAAAGTATTTTATGTACTAGGCTAGTAATTACATGATATCATAACATAAATAAATTTAGATTAAAATTAATGTATCAAAGGATGGGATGAAATTATTATTAGAAATGATAACATATGATTTGAGTTTTCATATTCATATAATAATTTATTCTAATTTTATTGAAGAAAATTTAGGATTAGTATCTAGTTGAAATAGTATAATATACATTCTATTGATAATGGTATGTATCTATTAAACACTATGTTTTACCACTAAATAAAGAACCATACAAAAATATTTGATAATTTTATTATGATCTAATTATGATGGAAAAGCTGACTCACTTGGTCTTACCTATAGTAGTGATTTTTTATATCTTAATAGAAATTAAATCTTGATAATCTAAGTTATTTTTAGTACTGACTAATATTTTTTTATTATATTCCATTATATTTTAAATTTTATTTATATTATTTAAAATATATATGGTGATTTTATAAGTACATTTTCATTTCAAATTCAGAGACATATAATAAATTCTATCAAAAACTATAGAATATGAATTTATTTTAATGTTATTTTATTATGAATAAATATTAAAGATATTATTATTGATGTATGAAAATCTATTGGGTTTAATATAAACTAAATGTTTAGATAGTAAATTGTTTATTGATTTTGAATGTGTAAGTTAAGTACAATTGGTAACATTTTTATTGGTAATTGATTAATTATATTTTTGGTGAAGTTCATCACATTTTATGTATTGTTGTATATTTTAAAAAGTTTTTAATTTGTTACCCAACACTTAATACATTTTTTTATGGTACACTTCATAATAAAAGATAAAACCAGAATACTATCTATAATTATAATACCCTCACTCTCATTTATTAGTGAGTAATTATTAAAATTCAGATGATCAAATTTATTTAAAGGGGTAACATGTGACAATAATATATTTATATTTACAAATTAATTTGAACTATATTATATTTGATAGCTTCAAACACATGAAACACTAAAACATAAAGAACCACTGAACATTGTATAACCATTAAAATATATGTACAATTTTGAAATGTAAAAATAGATGTAACCAAATTATGAAATATATATTGAAATAAATATAAATTACATTAATAATACTATTAAATCAATCCAAATTTATTTAGTGTTGGTAAGTAACTAATAAGAATGTTTAATTACATAAAATTTAACCTTTCTAAAATTACAACTTGTGTGCTCTATTTTATGAAATTAAATATATTATATATAAAATATTTTGTTAATATGAAGAATATAACAAGAGATATTTAATTAGTACTTAATAAGAAAATAATTAGTAATGGTTAATAATTTAAAAATATTAATTTAAAATGAAATATTATTTTCATTATATTTTTATGTAATTATATAAATGAGAAATTAAAAGCTTTTTAAAAATAAATTTTTAAAAATAAAAGATATTTTTATACTTAGGATTTCAATGATATCTTAATATATATTTTTTAAATAATCTAAAATAGTTTATTTCTAGGTGAATGGTAAAATATACTTTTTTTAAACTATATATTTTTTGGAATTATAATTAACTAATAATGATCCCACATTTTGTAAAATCATTTAATTAAAAAAAATTATATTTATGATGTTATAGTATTTATTTTTAAATTAAATTTAGAATTTATTATACCCATGAATATAATTTTATGAATATAAGAAATATTTTTTTCTCAAAACAATTTATTTTCACTTATATTCATCACTTCTAGAAATTAAATCTACCAAAATGGATTTAACTATTTATATCAATATTATCATATTATATAAATTTTTCATTTACAATGTTGGGAATAAATGTATGATTACTATGTTTAATGTTAATGATCATGTTAATAGTATAACTATTATTTTTAAAGAATCTAATATTAATGTTTTGTAATTATCATCAAATAAATTAAATTTATCTACATAAAATTATGAATACAATATGTTCTTTAACATAATATATAATTATATTAGCACTGTCATAACCCAACTATGGTTTTACAGTTATTTTAGTATTTTCATGGCATTAGATATTTTTATGAGGTTCTGGTCGAGTTCCTAATGATATTTTTTGGTATTAGATTTTGTAGGATTATTTTTGGATTTTCCATGGTTATGTCCATAGATTAAGGGTAAACCATTTGGCTGGTTCAGGAAGAGGATGATTTTAGTTGTTATAGATCTTTCACGGTTTTTCTTTTGTGCCATGTGCATGGGTTGGACCAAACCGTGCAAGGCCTAGGAGTGACCTTATGATATCCATTGTGTTTTTGTAATGAGGCTCACAAATTGCACATGGTTAGGAGAAACAATGAAGAATGTGTAATAGATACTTTTAAATATCATTTATAAGTGAATTTATTAGTTGGTAGACATTATACCAAAACATATGGCTTACCCATGTAGGTTTCCCCTTTCTCTATTAGGCTATACAAGGTTGGCGCATAGTCTAGAAAATAGTATAGCCAAACCATGTGACTTGGCCAGGCCCCTAAAAAGATATAATTTTAACATTTTCCTTCATTAATTGTAATCCAATTTCTGGTTTCCCCTCTCATGCTCGACCAAGGTGCACCATGGGGGATCTAACAAGCCTCATTCCTTCCCCTCCTTCCTAATTTGATACTTCCTTATGGTTCTTAGGTAAGTTCCTTTTTAAATTTTGGTGTTTTTCATCCTCTTCTCTTCTCCTTATCTTTGTTATTGGTTAGTTAATGGATTTTATCTATCATGAATGAACCCTTGGGTGAGGGTTGATTAATGTGGAAGTTTTTTATTGGGGTTCAGGTATGCGATTTTTCCATTGGTCTCAGTTCTTCCTTCCCCTGGAGTTTCATTGAGTTCACACATTGTTGAGGTGTATGTTTCAATCATTTTCTTTCCAAAACATTCCACTGATTCATAATTCTTAATAAATGGATTTGAAAAGGTGTTATACAATCTTTTGATATTTTATTTTAAATATATGGTAATTTTATCTTTTTAATTTTACATTAATTGGTTTTGAAAGGGTTTTCAAGGTTATGCATATATGAATATGTATAAATTATGTTCATTAAATTGATACTTTCCATTTTAAAATGTTTTTGCGTGGTTTGAAATATGATTTTCTATTGTAAAATTATGGATTTTTTTGTTTCGTTATGAATTGAGTTTGGTGTGTGATTATAAATCCTCTTTTGGTATATCCTTATGATTTAATTATTGTGATTAATGGAAATGTTAGGGGTGAGTCTTTATATTGGTTTCCAGATATATATTTTATGTTTAATCATTAGTGATCCATTGTGTGTGGGAATTTCCATATGTTCATGGGGTTCACATAAGGATAATAACTCAAATTTTATTTTCATTCTATTTCGATGCACACCTTAAACATTGGATTTTAAAAAACTTTTCCCTCTTCCCTCGTCTCCTTCTTCCACCAATATTCTAGATGGTTCTCCTAAAATCCAATGTATTTCAAAATGGTTTCATGGTACCCAAATGAACTCAATTTTTTCAAATTTATTTCTAATGTATGGAATATTTTGAATTTTTATGTCTTTATTTATTTTGAAATGATATAAAATCTCTTTTAGCACCTTGTGTGAACATTTAATGGTTTCATCATAGTTTTGGAAGTGGATTGGAATTGGATTTTTATTGGAAATTTTAAAGTACTAATTTTAATTTTTTGTGTTTTGTTAAGTTGATTTAAAACACATGTTATGTGTTGGATCAGATTGTAGTTTGGATTTCATGTCATGTGATGAAAACATCTAGGTTAGTCCCTCAGAGGAGAGGGTCATCGCATATGTGGTTTCATAAGATGGGCTATACATACATAGTGGAATATTTAGGTTAATTTTTTATGAAATATATATGATGATCTCCTTATTCCCTGTGTACTATTATCATGGGATTCAAGGATATCATCTGAAGGGGTGATTGAAATTTACCTACTAATCTCGATTGTGGGGCTAGTACCCAATCATTTCTTTGAGGTCAGGTGGGATTTTCCACTGGTTAGGATAGTTTAGAATAACTATTTTTTTATTTAAAATAGATCCTAACCATACACCGACATGTGAGTCCAGACCTAGTGAATCTAGGGATTTCATCTAGAGATAATTTAAAGAAACATGATTTAATATCTATATGTTCTATTTTATTATTCTATATTTTGGTTATTAGTGCTTTTTTTCCAACTTATTTTTATTTTTATACTATTTTAGACTAGTAATTTTTAGAATATGGTTCAGTTTCTTCTATGTGTATCTTCTTTGTATACCATATTTTAGAATAGAATACATTTTTTCTAAATATATTCTATGTGTATTGTTTTTCAGAATTAATTTTTCTAGAAAGGTGGTTATTATTCTTTAATATGATAAAAACATATTTTTTCTACATATATTTCAATCAAGTGTTTTTGGAATGTTTTGGGAAAATAAATTTTTGGATTAATTTCTGATTACCTATTGATATGTTTTTTATCACACCGTACATATCCTACTCGGTATCGGTAGACCCGAGCTATTTTTTATATTTGAATTTTTGGTTTAGGTTTCTAATGTATTGGGGTAGTTAACATGGATGGATGCGACCATGAGGTCATCTGGGGATCATTTCATCTACAGATTAGATTTTTTTATTTTGTATATTTTTTTGTCCAAAAGTAATTGCATAAGGATCATGTTTATGTATTTTTTGAGATTCCATTTTTTGGATTATACTACATGCTTTGTTTGAGATAATTTATCCATTTTGTAAAAATCATTTACACTATGATATCATTGATTCATGATATTAGTCATCATCCCAGTGGGATCAGGAACACCTCTTGGGCCTTTTCATGTCCCTTCTCTTGTGTATGTTTTGATAAAGGCCGATCCTAGTTCGTGAAAAAAATGGTATCATAGGTAGGATCTCTTTGTTATTTAGGGAATTAATTTGATTATGAATAAGAATTTACAGTTTTGATAAGTAGGTTCATGAAGATTATAAGATACTCTTATGCATCATGAGACACATGATACCATGAGTAGTAGGATATTTGAGTAGTTTTTTTAATTGGATATGTAAAGAAATTTGAGGGGAATTGATTATATGTGGTGGTATTATGTGGTGTACTGTCCCATAAGGTTACCATGTGCATGGTTCATGGTCCTCTTAGTGGTTAGTGTATTCATGGAGTATAGTCCACAAAACAATGTGGCCAGGTTTTTCCTAGACACTAGTTCTCAAATCCTAGAGTTCAATGTGATATTTGTTTTCTAATGGTTTTAGTCAATGTATGTTGGGGTTTTTAATGGATTTTTTTAAATCATTTTTAAAAATGATAATTATTTTTGTAAATTGGTTGTTTCTGATAGTGGGTTTATTATTTTGAATCCATCCTTATTTTCAAGTGGTTTTCAATAAGAAATGAAATTAATGGGTTTTGAAAACATAATTTTTATTCAGTTTTTGGTTCTTGGATTTGTGCCTACTGTTTTGGAATGGGGTTTTATCTTTATTGGGGTTTAATTTTGACATGTATTTGGGCTTTTTGTTCTTTTATTATTCATATTGTGCCTCCTAGAAATATCCAAGATGTTTCAAGAAAGTCTAATGTTATTTTTAGATATGTGAAAACACCTAGTATATTGGAAGAATCTTGTTCTTCCCAGATGTTTCCAAATTACCATGTTGATAGAGGTCTGTTAGAGGCTGCATAGTTGATTGAGGTAGTCTTGTTTTATTCAGGTCATTGGGAATTCCCCAAGCAATGAGGTGCATACTATTTGGGTTCATTTTAAGGAATATCATTGGATCATTGGAAGGTTATTTTTCCATCATTTTTTCAATTTGAGATATAATGGGATGTGTTGAATAAAAAATGTATCATGTTATACATACATGAGGAGGTGAAACTAAAGAAATTTGGGAGATGTTGAATGTTCATAAAGGTTAGTGGATGGTGAAGTCCTATGTTGAACATTTCAAAGAGCAGGTTTATTTTATGATATTATGTTAGAGGATTATCAGAAATATCCTATCTATGTTTGGGGTCATCATTAATTTATTATGGAGACAGTAATTTCATATAGGTTAGTTCAGTTTGAGATTATGGTGGATGGATAATTTTTCCGGAGTTTGTTCCTTGTGTGTATCATGTTATAAATGGAAATATGGTGTTTTTTTCTCAAGGAGGATCCCCATTTATAGTTAGGTTTCATCAAGAGGGACTTATTCTAACAGGTAATATTTATTTTGTTTCTAACTATTATATATTGGACCATACACCTGTTTTCATCTTGTGTGGTTAGTTCTGAAATTAAAACCCATATTTTCATAATCATCGGAAGGTTTTTTGATGATGTGGTCACTTGGTTGACCTAGAGGGGTTATTCATGATGCTTGAACGGAATTGGATGTATTGATTTGATGATTTCAACTCTTGAAAGTGGGGTAATGGATGCAACCGGACATCAAGGATATATCTATAGGCTCTATAGTGAAGCTTTTACGTAGTCATAAATCACTGGAGATCCTAGGAAACATGGTCATGTTTCATCTATACTATTTGTGTGGGAACAATTTGTGTTTTCTTGTTGAAGTTTCCATTGTTTATGTATGTTTCGTATGGTTAAGAATAGTTTGATATATTCTTTTCTTGTAGAATAGTGGCATTTTTATTAGTATATTTGGCATCAGTTCACTATAGATATGATTCTATAAGTGGTTATTCCGATGGAATGGTTAGTATCATATTGACCAGATTTATTATTATGTCATGTTCATTTTTAAGACATTATTTTAGTAAGGAAAAAAGATAATTTGATTTGTTTTGTGGATTATTCTTTGGTTTTATTTGTTTTTGACACATCTGACTTGATTTACAAGACATTTTCTACATAGGGAGTTCATATTAGGTCCGTATGTGGAGTTATCAGTTCAAGTGTTAGTCAATTCTAGTTGGTTTCTAATGGTGGGGAAAATCATTATTTTCAATCCACATGGGTATTCTTTTTGGGGTTTTTTAGATCTCAATGACTATGAGTTTTGGAGTTAAAGGATCACGCTGAATTATTTAGTTTAATTTCTATTCATTCAATTCTAGGATCTATCTTTGTTCCTCATCTGGATATGGGACTATTGATGCCAAAATTATGGAAAATCAAGAATAATGGGAATGCACTAGGTGATGCCTCTCGAAGACCACTCATGGAGCCCTCGTGGCCCCTCGGCTAGTGCAGAGCCCCCCCTTCACAAACCCACCACGAAGCAAAAAGGTGGGATGCTCCGCGAACTGATTTGACATTCGCGAACTCGCCATGCCATAAATAGGCGGGATGCTCCATGAACCCATTTGAAGTTCGCGAACCCGCCACGCAGCAACGAGGTGGGATGCTCCATGAACTGATTTGATGTTCACGAACCCACCACGGAGGAACGTGGTGGGATGCTCTGCGAACCAATATGATCTTCACGAACCCACTACATAGCAAGGATATAGAATGCTCCTTGAACCCCTTTGATGTTATTGAACCCACTGCAGAGAAATCATCATCTTTGGGCCATAAAATCTCCACTTCACGGATCCTCTTACCTATAAATACTAGGATCCCCTTGAGCCCAAAGGACGGATCCTCCGACCTTTCTCCTTCTGATCTCCTACATCATGAAGCAATTTCTGATCTGTAAACCATGATCTTTTCAAGGTACTTTTTCATCGTGAAGAGTCTTCCCCTTTGCATGAATTCCACCCCTCTTCAATGATATATGCCCTTTGAGGAGCCCATGGGCCTCTACAGAGGAAGGAAATAACTAAAGGGACACGAGTCATTGTAGAGCACTTGTTCTTAGTGAAGTACCCTTCATGCACATGTGACCCGCATGCTAAGACATGGTCATTGTGCTTCTCGAGGCACATTTCTTTGTAATATTACACTTTGTGGGGAACCCTTGATTTGAAAGGCATTGCTTTGCGAATTCCTTCCCACTTCAAGAAGCACCTTCCATATGCACCTATTCCCTATGCCTAGGCTAGTCCACTTTACATTGCAAAGCACATAGCTTCGCGAAGCCTTTCCACTTCATGGAGCACCAGATCATCACAAGTCTTCTACCAATGAACCCCTTTCTTCTACAACTCATTTTCCCATGGGACCCTTTAGGTTTTCATGAGGTGATTTGAAAATCCCTTGGGTGTTACATCATATTGTGTTTCTTCACCTCATGCTTCTTCTCAAAAGCTAGGGGTACGGAGTGCACCCACCTCGTATGAGATGTAGGAAGTTAACTGCCAAGCGCCATGGTCCTCAACACATGACGTTAAAATTTGGCCTCTACCCATGTATTATATGCAGGGGGTCCATCTTGGATATTCTCTATGCCCACTGGTCTCTATGAGAGTGAGATCATTCATCACATGGAATGAGATCCTCTTTATTGGAATAGAGTTCGTCTGCATGGAAAGGGAAACCACCTTGGTGTAAGCCCCTAGCTTTTCTTACAAGAGGTAGCACCCCTGCTCCTCCTCTCTTCCTTAGTACCAAATCACTCTCCCTTTGTGATTTTTCACCACCCATTCCACCACCCTGGAGTAAGTCCCAGTCTTCAACTCCTTGGGCCATGGACCAGGCATAAGCCCCTGTTTCCTCTTTGGGCCGCGGATCATGCGTAATCCCTTGTTTCCACTTTGGGATGCTGACCGCGTGCTATCCCCATCCCACTTCCCATGGAAGAACCTTTTTTGATGTGATCGTCAGGTCCTTGCTCCATCTTGTTTCTCATGCCGAGCATGACCCTCATGGGCTTAGAGTGAGCATCAACCATGACATCCTCTCTCGGCAGCCTAGAGTGTAAGACCCAAACTCCTTTCAAACTACGTGTACTTTGATCCATGACAGGGCAAGGTACGTAGGAAGCATCCCTAATGTTCAATCCCAATGACCATTGGTTCTGACCCCTCTTCATGTTGGTTCACCAAACTCTTTCTGAACTATGTGGACTTTGATCCTTACCAAGTCAAGGTACATAGGAATCCCCCTTAAGGTTCAAGCCCAACAAACAATGGTTCAAACCCCTATTCACATTGGTTCACCAAACCAACCTGAACTGCACAGACTTTGATCCTTGCCAAGGCAAAGTACGTAAGAAGCCTCCCAGAGTTTCAAGCCCAACAACCATTGGTTTCGAACCCTCTTCATGTCAGTTCCCACTCCACCTAAGCTATGCGGACATTGATCCTTGCCAAGTCACGGTACGTAGGAAGCCTCCCTAAGGTTCAAGCCCACCGTCAATTGGTTCCATCCCCTCTTCAAGTCGGTTCCCACTCAACCTAATCTACGTGGACATTGTTCCTTGTCAAAGAAAGGTATTTAGTAAGTCTCCCTGAGTTTCATGCCCAGCACCCATTGGTCCCGAACACTTCACATCAGTTCACCTCTATCCCCCATGATGTAAAACTTTAGGCCAGTTTTGTCCAATAAGACACTAAACTACCCTCATCCAGTAGTAGTCCATTGTGACACCAATTTATCAGTAATCCATTGTAAACCACCATCATGCGGTAAGCCATTGTGACCCTAATTAAGCGGTAGGTATTTGTCAAACCCATCCCACGGTGAGCTATTATGACCCCAATTCAGTGATAAGTAGTTGTCAACCCCAATCCAATGGTAATCTGTTGTGACTCCAATTTAGCGGTATGCCATTGTTGACCCCCATTCAACAATAAGATGTTGTCAACCCCATTCAGTGGTAAGCCGTTGAAGTCCCCAATCGATGGTAATACATTGTCAGATGAACTATGAGGACTTTGATTCCCAACCACAGGGACACGTAGGAGGCCTCTTCGAGACTCAATCCCTACATCACCGCCATCCTTGAGTCGACTCCATCTCATTCTCCATCCACTTCACTTAACCATCCATTACCAATCTTGATTCTTACCTTGGCTGCCACATCTCGATGGGGTTATGCCACCTCATTCCCCATTCCCTTTAAACAACATTCAGGTAGCTAACCACACGCTAGCCCCAACATCAATGTTTCTTCCAGGGGTTGCACCCATCTGATCCACTCTAGTCAGTGTTCTGATTAGTCTGATCTATCTCCTCTAGATATTAAACTCGTGGAATATGCAGTGTTAAACATGGGTTGTGGAAGAAAACCTCAGATACATGCCTATGGCATATAATTCCACACATTCAACATGGGATGCCTCAAGCTTACTCTCCCTCAAGAAGCCCTATAACAAGGGGAAGAAACCCAGACACACCAGTGTTCTAGAATACATACATTCCAGTGATTTCGAACATGACTACTCTCCTGACCGAGGGTTACTTCAGTTACTGGACCCCTTGGAATGTCCCGAAAGAAGTAGTGTAATTAACCGGTGTCCGTGAAGAAATAGCACTAGGAAGAGTTTCACAAACAATTTCTTAGTCTATAAGGGAGACCCGGACTAGGTGATGATTTCTGAGGAGGAATCCATGGAAGAAAGAAATGACATCCCATCACCCCATTTAAAACAATGAGAAAACGTCCCTATGTAATGAACAGATATCAACCACCTTTGGAAAACAGGAATGCAGGGCAACAGCTAGTGTGTCCTCATCGTCCTCGAACAGACGAATGCGCGCGCCCCGGTGAAAGCATCGGAAATAGAAATAGTTAACTTGACATGAAGTTATTCTCCTCACTGTGGAGATTAGTAGTGTTCGAGAAAACAGTAAATTAGCGTGTCACAGGATCTAACTATCTGGTGCTGAGTCCTGCCAAGAAAATAGTGTGCCCAGCGTGAAACTCACAAGATGTTGGGGCACTGAAAACGTAGGACATCCCAGTCTGCGACTTTTTCATCATGGATCAATATTACCATCCATGGAATATGTAATTGCGTTGGGGAACTGGTCGTCGATTCCTTTCTTTTCAGCACTAATGGTTTAATCTCCCTGCTTTTCAGAAACCAAGCTACTGCATGAATTCGATCACTGCCCGTCCACCGATGCAAGGGCAGGGGAAATGCCAACGTGGTAGTCCTATGTAGCTCCACTGCTTTTGCGATAATCTCCACTCCTAAAAATTTTGGGCACCCACACCCCATTTCCCCTTCTGAATTCGTTCAATGAAGGGTCATAAACGACCTCGTACGTTGACACGAGGAGGAGGTAATTATCCCTACTCGGGATATGGCCTGCCAGGATCTAGAGGAGTCTTCACCTCATCACCACCGCCACCCCCAAGGGCTTCATAGGGATCCACTTTACCCCACTCCAACGTAAAATCATTTCAGTAGCCTCTCCCTGAAACACCTTGATGACTCTCTCCCCTACGCCGACGAGGTAGGGGATGTCTGGGCCAGCCTGGCTGGGAACTTGTTTCAAGGGCCCCCAAAGAGGGCTCCCACTATGTCATGTCAGCACCTCCATCCGTTCCCATGAGTCGAGGAGTAGGTATTCCATGTGCATGCACCACTGGCCCCAGTCTAGTTGACCCAATGCCAGCGTCTGGCCCAGGCCGAGGAGAACGCCCGCCAAGGGTCATCGACTTCAGTGACTAATCTATCTCAAGCCACCACTGACATGTATCACCAGCCCCCTTTGCACAATGAATAGGGTCACTTATAATCCCAGCCCAGATCGAGGCCCCAACCTCCCCATGGGCAGGTTGGGTTGACTCTCTCGGCCGCTAGTACAGAGAATGGATGCCGCCAGTAAGGAGGTCCTCCCCGTAACGGCACCATAGAGAATGTGGGTCATTCCTACCTCCAGGCATGGCATGGAGGTCTTCCCCATGCCACCTTTAATCCAAATGAGTGTCCTTCTCATGGTAGCATCACTCAGTATGGGAGTCTCTCATGTGCTCACTATATCGAGTATGGTGTTTTTCCTTTTATTGAAGTTTGTTGGTGTGGGGATGTAGCACATTTGGTCAGTCTTCATTGCGGGGGCCCTCCCCATGTTCTTACAGTAGCTGGCGAAGGTCCCCCATTCCCTAAGAATCATAGGAGTGAAGTCCAGATTCACTTCACAAGCGCCCAGCATGGAGGTCTTTCCTGTGTGTGTCTTGACAAGTACATGGACCCTCCTCACAATAATGTCTCCAGGGGAAACAAGCATGTAGGTCCTACCCGTTCTTCTATTAGCTCTAGCGGAGGTCCTACCCACTCCATCACTTCCCACGAAGGGCATCCCCATATACCCTTTGATATATTTTCTAGTGCCTCTTGCACCCCGGCTTACTCAGATGGGAATCCACTCCACCCCAGCACTATTATGGATGAAGGTCCTCCTCATGCTGGAAATCTACCCTATCATGTATATCCATCCCGTGGTAGGAGGGCGATTCGTCACCACCATAAAAAACATTGAGAAGATTCAAACTGAGATCAAACTAATTTTCCTCTCATATTACAATGTAGAATACGACTCAACGATGGAACCCTCTCCTAGATCCTTCGTGTCATGGGTCGGGGCAGGAACAAGGCGCATCATACTAATACACCCAAAATGCGAGGTCCATTTTATTCCCATATCCCTCCATAGGTATATCCATAAGGATGAAAATTTGGAAACTCCACAGGTTATGGTCATGAAATCACCACTATCCCCACCAGAAGTACTCTCTAAATTGATTAGAGATCACAGAGAGCAATTCTGGGGACCAATGGTGGATGAGCAGCAATGTGGTCCTCCACAATCATCCATTTTCCCTAGATCAGAAACTACGGTCGTTAGCCAATCTTACAACAACGTCGGGGCTATGTCACTACACTCTTCGGAGGATAGCCTGAGATACATTGGTTTTTCAGCTCACTCTTCATATTCTCCACCAGCCAGACTACTGTCCCAGTGGTCAGCTTTAGTACCGCTATCGGTTCCTCAGCCGCCTCCAGTTGGCGAGTGGGGAAATGAAGGGATAGAACCTGAATCTGAGCCTAGGATCTTGTGGGATATCCTCGAAATAGGCCAATTCTCTGAGATGTTTTGTCTAGTAGGAATATGGAATTGTTGTGCGCTGGAATCCCTCACCCAAGAGGAATTCGAGTGTTTCCATCAAACCCTCTGGTTGAATCATTTCTGTCTTCTTGATCAGCAAGTGGATTACCCTAATATCCAGTTTTATTTCATGGACATTGGAAAACAATGACCTCTGGTTGATTTGGCCGCACTCCCTGTGGCCCAGCGACCTGAGTCACCAAGTTGTTGTTGGGCCCTCTAGCAGTGGTGCATTCTAAGTTTTAGTGTACTTCATAAGATCATAGAAGAGGATTCTCCCCACATACAGATATGTGGCTAGGGGAAGTATGCTTCCCTCCTCTTCAGTCTTATCCAGAATCAGCCTGATTTGTTGAGTGATATAGAGGATATGCCTCCAGGTAGGGTCGCAGTTAACATAGCTGACCTACCAGAGGGTTAGAATGAGATAGAGCTTCATGGAGAGGACCTCCCCCAAGAGGGAGCTTCACACTTCTTGGATCTATTATTAAGGATTACTTGTCAATAGAGGAATCTATTAGGTCATCTCATGCCCATTGAGGCATTAGTCCTCAACGAGAAACCCAACAAGGGCAAGGAACACCTTGGAGCTATCAAACCCACTGACCCATCTGGATCAGTGTAGAAGGTGGAAGATGATCCCTAAAAAGTCACGTTGCATCAAAAACTCACCGAACACAAGAAGATGGTCAATGAACTCCTTGATGAATGTGTTGTAGAGTGACGAACAGACTACGGTGATTCGTGGTTGGGGTAGCATGGGTAGGCACAACATCCCCTAGGCAAACTTCTTCCAAGTGACCCTAACTATCATGTCCACACAGTCAGGGTTAACATCGAAACTTACAGCAAGAAGGCACAGTATATCTCACTGAATCCTCCTGAACGGCATGAAAATCTTCGAGACCTAGCTCAGGTTCCCCCAGCTTCCCCACAGGTCATTCCACTATCCACTTCATGAGTTGATGGTCTTTTTACCATGTTGAAGAACCTTCCAATGCACTGGTGTTCCGGGATCCCCGTTAAGACCGAAACCCCCACCCGGATGATCCAATGGAGGCACTAATATTCCAGCACCCCTGGGATTTGGGAATCCCACCATTTCCCCTTCTAGTGGGGCTGGGGACCTTCCAAAACACATGGCCCACATTATCTCAAGGTGTGGCCCCATGTTTAGAACTCCGGCATAGAAGGAAGCTGCCAAGATCCAATGTTTTGTACAGAAATTGGAAGGGTCGGTGTTCCTCCAGTACAACCAGCTTCCCATTGAATCTGTAGCTGATTGGGAATACCTCCATAGGAAATTTCTCTATAAGTTCAGTTACACCACTCAGAAAATGAGTATCGTGGACCTCTTTAAGTGCAAGCAGAGGCCTGATGAGGGCATTACAGACTTTGTTTCCTGATGGAAAGGGATCACATACTCTCTTGACAAGCCACTGACTCTATAGAAATTGCTGACGATGTGAGTAGGGAACGTCAAGATGAAACTGGTCCCCTCTTTGATCACCCAGAACTATCCTGAATGATTTCTAGACTTATCTGATAAGGCCCAAAACCTAGATGAATCCTTACAGTAGGCTAAGAAGGGGTGTCTGTTGCCTCCAGCAATCCCCACGAGAAGGGCCTCTAGGGTCGAGCCCACTATAGTGGCTCAAATAGAGGCCCCCAGAAAACTAGACTTGTCACCAATGGAGCCACCTCCACAGCATTTCAGGTTCCCTCCACCTCAAGCACAGCCTCCAGTTCAACAACACCCAACTTAGAATCGGAAGGCGCCCCCGAGCACTGGGCTGCCACCGCCTAGGCAAGATAACCAAACTCCACCTCCTTGGAAGGATTCTTAATCCCCAGTTATGGTAAGGCTCTGAGGACCCCCTTCCCGGACAGGAGGAACCAGACCTAATTGTTTAGAGAGGCCCAGTTACCTGGTTATTTACAAAGTTCCCTAGAGAAGGGGATTGTATGTTTTCCTGAGTGCAGGAGGCCAGAAGAGGCAAACCTCACTGATCTCCCTAATTACTACCCCTACCACTGAATCCTGGGGTACACCCTCAAATAGTGCTATGTGTTCAAAGATTGGATTTAGGACCAGGTGGATAACAACATAGTCTGGTTGTACTCGGCTCCTACACAAGTGGCATGTGTCTTCGTGAGGTCAGACAGTGGTTGTTTTAGAGAAGGTGATTGGCTTCAGGTTTCTAGTCGCAGGTCCCAAAAGTATGATGATAGGATGGCTCGTAAAATAGTCACCCACGACCATGGTGTTATTTTATGAATTCTTGAATCGGTCAGAGCCTTCATAATCCACAAAAACTACTTCTTCATCATTGTCTCAACTATCCTCCCCCCATAAGAGTAAACACCGGTGGCGTAAGGAAAAGAAAAGTCCCCCGCCAATGCCATTGTCATACCATACTCTCTACAACTTCATTCCCCTTGATATGGATATCCCTCCAAGAATCCATCAAGTAGTGGATGACTCTTCAAGTGACGGTCAAGGGTACGCCTTGGTAAATACCGTAGTGCTGGTAGATCCCTACCTGATTCTTGAATATGGGGATTGTCAAGAGGATCCTCCCAACATCCTCAGCTATCGGCAGCGTCAATAGAGCCGCGGTAAAATGGGTCATCATAGTACCTCGGTCAATACTACTAATCAGGTTTTGCAAGAAACTGAAACTAGGCTGCATGACCAGTGTAGAGCTAAGCATACGCAACCTTCTAATCTGGTGACATCAGGTCGGCCTTCACTGCTACTCATGTTGTTGGATTAGGCAGAGCCACCTCGACCACGTTGTGACGATCCACTCTTTGACATAGGCCAGTCTCAGTCGTCTGGCCCTCATCTGGTAGTCACTCTGCAGGCTTCGACTAGTGAGCAGTAAGATATTCCTAGCACCAGTCAGTCGCTGGTCTAGCCAGTAGGGCCCACTAAACCTCCCATCATAGAGAAACCACTTATAAGTATAATTTCATGCATGCCACAGAAGTATGATGTTCTAAAGTACCTTTCTATAATTCTAGAAATCCTCTCCATCTTTGACATTATTCGCTTGTCATCAGATATATGTGAGGCCCTCACCGAGGATTTAAGAAACCCCCTCCAGTTTGAGACAGAGGTAGCAGTTGTAGTAGCCTTTCATGTTGAGACGGTCTAGAATGATAAATGATAGTCCATCATCTCATTCTCTGGAGAACATTAAGGCTCTCCCACACAGGGGAAAATTCTCCCATTGTACATCACTGGCTAGTTCAACGGCCTGGAGGTTCATCACTCTCTTCTCAACACGGGCTCTGGAATCAAGCTAATACAAACTCAGACACTGCGAAAACTTGGATTGTCTGAGGATGATCTGATCCCATCTAACCTATGAATCCAAGTTTTTGATTGGATGGAATAGACACCGGTCAAAACGATCTGCTTGAAGACCCAGTTCAGTGGCCTACTCGCCCGCACAAAATTTATGGTTGTCTCCCAGGACACCACCTACATGTATTGATGGGAAGTCCATGGCTCCACCTGCATGTGGTAGTTCTCTCATCATATCACAAGTTCCTCGATTAATCCCTTAATGGTTGAGTGGGTGTGATTCAAGGTTACGCGTCTCCCATTGCCTCTTGGGAAGCCTGTTATCTGCAGGCCGACTATTATAGGGGAAAAGGAAAGCAGATTCAAACTAATGAGGTCGAGCATACTATGGCTACAACTGACCTGTGGGTAGATCTAGATGATTCATACGTCCTTCCAGTCCATTAATTGTAGGCAACAATTCCATACATGGGCCAATGATGTGTTGTTTCTGGAATGAGGGGTGAGGACATTCCTAGATATAATCGGTTCCAAAAGATCACCTCATACTCCGACATGAACCAAGATCAGGTGATCCCAGATCCTCCTACTCCCATAAGGTATCAGGATGTCTACCCCATGTTGACATAAAAATTTCATACTTGGTTCTTCTGTCGGGCTAGGATTAATTGTCTTAAGCTGATGTGCCACTATTGATTTGATATCATCAAGTGTGGCCCCTTGGGCCAATGACCAGATGGGATTGGATCAAAATCCTTCATCAATATGGTTATGGTAGCGTAGGGGTGCCCCGCAGTAGTATACACCGCCACTCAGGCTAGTTCCAGCCTCCAATCAGGAACTGCCGACTTAGAAGAAGCTCCTCCCGCTAAGGATCCCCCCTCTACAAGTGAAGAAGATGATTTATGGGATGCTCCCCCCACAATTGAAGAGGGCATCTCTGTCATGGTTGACGAGTTGGTACAGGTGAACCTAAGTAGTGAGGTAGACCCAAAACCCACATAGATCAGTACCTCCATGCCCATAGAGGATAAACAATAGTACATAGACTTCCTTAAACCAAACCATGTTGTATTCACCTATAGTTATGACGAGATGCCAGGACAAGATCTTCAGGTAGTCTTCCACCACCCCAGTCTAATGGCCTATCATCACGGGTTCAAGAAGCCTCCCAGAAAGATGCACCCTTCTCATGGTACCATGGTTAAGGCAGAAGTTGGTAAGATCATTACAGACAATTTTTTTAAGGAGGTCCAGTACCCCAAGTAGCTGGCCAACATTGTGCCAGTAAGGAATAAGAACGGACATATTAGAGTCTTCATCGGCTTCTGAGATCTCAATAATCACTGTCCGAAAGAATATTTTCCCCTTCCTGTGATAGAATTGTTTATCGATGAAATAGCTAAGATCCAAGCCCTCTATTTCATCGATGGGTACTTCGGGTATAACCATATTTGAATGGCCCCTTATGAGGAGAAGTCTATAGCCTTCAGGGCACCAAATGGTACTTTGTTTTACCGAGTCATTCCATTCAATTTAAAGAATATGGGTTCCACCTATCAACGGGTTACGCATCGCATATTTAACACGATCCTCGGAATGTTGGTGGAATGTTATGTGGATGAACTGGTGGTCAAATATCTCCAGTTTTAGGACCATCTCAAGGACCACGAGAATGTGTTTGGATTCCTCTGTTCATGTCACTAGAAGATGAACCCATTGAAGTGTGCCCTCGGGTTCACCTCTGGAAAGTTTCTTGGATTCATCGTCAAATAGAAAGGCATTGAGATTGACCCATAGAATATCATTTCCATGAGCCATATGTCTCCTCTGAGAAACATTCAAGAGCTTCAAGGCTTCTAAGGCCACTTAGCCTACATACGAATATTCATTGAGAATTAGGCAGGCAAGTGTAATCCATTTTCTTGGCTTATAAATAAAGGCCATTTCAATGAGTGGGACGAAGAGTGTCAGACTACATTCAAGGAAATCAAGTAGTATCTGCTCTAGCCTCCGGTATTAATGACACCCATCTCCAAAAAGCCATTTTTCCTTTACATGACCACCCTGGAGCGATCTCCCAGTTCCCTTCTCGCCCATAAGAATAACTAGGGAATAGAGAATAGTCTCTAATACCTCAGTCGCATGCTTGTAGATATGGAGACCAGATACTCCCCGATCGACAAGAATTGCCTTGCACTCGTATTCGCAGTAGAGAATTTTCGACATTACTTTCCGCACCACGAGGTATAGTTGGTGTCCCGAGTAGATCCCCTAAAATACATATTGAACTGCCCCATGTTGATAGGATAACTAGCTCGGTGGGCGGTAATCCTCTAGTAGTTCGATATTAGGTTTGTCCCTTAGAAGGAAATCAAAGGGAAAGCAATGGCAGACTTCCTTTCCACCATCTAGCTCCTGCAAACCATTCCATAGACCTCCATTTCCCTGATGAAGCGATTCTCTCGGTAGACTAAGCCATGTCGTGCTGGAAAATTAACTTCGATGGTGCTTCTCACAGCCCCACTGGTAGAAGTCTCAATGACCCCAGGCTCAATAGAGTAGGTCAGAGTATCGTCTTCATTACCCCAACACTAACCATCATGCCATACTCATTCCTATTGTTAGAAGTTTTCCCCACCAATGAGGCAGAGTTTTAGGCTCTCATCACTGGCCTCGAGCTGGCCCTTGAGATTGATGGGCACCATTTTCATGTGAAAGGGGGCTCTAAACTTATCAGCAAGCAGATAAATGGTGACTACATCATGAGAAAGCCAGAGCTCATACCATTATTGGAATGCACTCTCCAGCTAATGGCCCAGTTCCCATCTCGTCCAAAAGTTACTCATGTCCCTTGTTCCCAAAATGATCAAGTTGATGCCCCAGTCATCCTAGATACATCACTTATTGAACCCGAGTAGGACGATTTGATTATCAATGTGGCACACCGATGATCTATTTCTCCTGTCGCTCCAAGTAATGATGACAGCCTACAAGTCAGCCACCTTACCACTGATGCCTCCACGTCAGGACCCCCAGGTCCCTCAGATGAAGTGGTTGAAGTGACTCTTGACTATAGAGCCACATTATTGAGTATCTTCAGAATGGTAATATCCCATTAGATCGGGCCGGGAGAAAGCTAATTCGATGCCACAAGTTATAGTTTTCCCCACACATGATGGTCCTAGTCAAGAGAAGATCCTCTAAAAGCGTAGGTTTGATGGGGTAGTCCTTCGTTGCATTCAAGGAGTCGAGATTTCCCAAGTCATGTGGGAGGTTCATGCCAGTTCCTACAGGGCTCATCATATCAGTCCAAAACTCTCTCACCCGATCCAGAGATTGGGGTACATTGGGCCCTCTATGATTCATGACTTCATCGAGTTCACAAAGAGGTCCCATGAGTTCTAAATTCATGCTAACTTCATGCATAGGCTGCTAGAGCCCCTCCACTCCAGTAAGTACTCTTGTCCATTTGCGGTGTGGGGACTCTATGGTGTGGGACCATATCCACCGACGACAGCTCACCAGTGCAGATTCATCATTACTGCCACAGATTTCGTCTCCAAGTGGGCAGAGGTAGTTCTACTCATGGAGATCAAGGCATGTTCCATCGTTGACTTGGTGAGCTCCAACATCATCAACCGATTTGGAATCCCTCATAACTTCCTCACTGGTAAGGACACAAACTTCCGAGTAGTTGACCTGAAGAAATAGTATGATAAGTACAACATCCATTCTAACCACACCTCTTGCTATCATGTGTAAGAAAATTGATAGATAAAATAATTTAAAAAACCCATATCTAACATTCTGTAGAAAATGGTTTTCCAGAATAATAAGTGTTTTTCGGACAAGCTCCCCAATGCCCTCTGGGCTTAACGGATGATGGCTTGTAATTCCACCCAGGTGAGCCCATCTTCCATGGTGTATGGAATGGAGGTTTTCTTTCCCATATAGATTTAATTACACTCACTACGCATAGTTTTATATAATCATCAAGAACTACATAAAGTATCTAAAATATATCTAGCCAAGTTGTAAATGCTTGAAAAGAATGGGCTTTGTGCCCTGCACAATAAAGAAAGGCATCAGAACAAGATATCCAGAGCTTTCATCAAGAAATTTCACCTCCACTCTTTCTTACAAGGAAACATGGTATTGGCCTTGAGGGCCTCAAGGATACCTGGTAGGAAACCACCCATGTTAGAGCCCAAATGGGAAGGACCATACATCATTCACAAGGTTTACTCCAATGGCGCATACTCACTGGTTACCATAGATGGTGAGCATATAAATCCTCCCATCAATGCAAAGTTTCTCAAGAAATACTTTTATTAAGCCATCCAGTCCCACATGACCATAAACTGTATGATCTAGGTTGACCTTAAACATTATGTTCCTGCACGACCTCTAAGTGTCGATCCCACATGACCATATATTGTATGGTCCAGCATGACCTTAAACTGTCCAGTCCTACAGGACATTAAACTGTGCATTGTCCTGCATGACGTTAAACTGCATCTTAATAACTACGTATGGCTTGATTCCCATTATAATGGGATATGTAGGAACACTCATACGCTTCATCTGCAGTCTATCCCCATATTCCTCTTTGAATATCCCCTCCTGCGCATAGTTCTTTGGAGGATCACACATGGCATCGTATAGGCTTCTTTGGTCCCACCCATGTCAGGGTTACGATGATTTCACCATGTGACATCCTTTGGTCTTCTAATCCTCCCACATCCTCACTGCATGCTGATAAACTACATGGCCCTTTTAGAACTACGTATGACTTGATTCCCATCCTCATGGGATACATAGGACTTCCCGAACATTTCATCCATAGGCCTTGACCCAAACTTCGGGACCTCCCATTGGGACAAAACACATGGTGTGGTGCAGGCTTTTTCCCTCACTCACATCGAGTTCATCATGATCGTACAATGTATCCCTCTCCCCTAAAGATCTCAATCTCTTCTTGTATTCTAGATTTATTTAAAATTTCATGGGCATATTTATTCTCCACACACCCCTTCATTTGGGCTCCCATTATCTTTCATAACTGAAAGGGCCCACGAGCGATACGGATACTTATCCTAAGTGCTCTCCAAACACCCCATCATTTGTGAATATGGTCAGTGGTTGATTCTCATTTCTTGTTCCCATTTTAGGTCATACGATGTGGATTCTGTGTTTCGAACCTGGTCCACAACTACCCTTTGTCATTGTCACCACCCCCATATCCCAAACATGGAGTGTAGTGGTTCATTCTACCCCACCATCTCTTCAAACCTCAGTCTGCATCGAGAAGGACTGTAATTCCATCCTTCAAACCCTTATGTGATGGGGAGACCCTAGTCCTACTCTTTGTTTCCCACACCGAGCACTGCACACATGGGCTTAGAAGTAATTAAGGCAATGCCCACATGAGAGGTCATATGGATACAGTTGGCTGGGATGCCTAGCCTCGGGTCCTTACACCCCTTCAAACCCCTGGTCTAAGTTATCATTTAGTATTGTGTGGTGTGGTATGGACTCACACCCTCATTCATGTTGGGATATTTTTTCACACCACACATATCCCCTTCAGACATCCCTCCCTTCATTTATCACCTATCCCACGAGCACAGACCCTTCCATACTTCGTGAGCCCCATCATTTGGGTTTCCATCATTTTCAATATCCAAAAGGACCCCTGAATGGCATGGATTCTTGGCCCAAGGGTCCTCCTACCATTACGACCTAACGTCCTTGAGGATTGCGAGTAGCAAATTGATACATGTCCTGTGTGGCGAATATGGTCAATGGTCGACGCTCAATTGTTTACCCTGAATTCTGGTCACCCGAGGGTGGATACTGTGTTGTGAACCTGGTCAACAGTTGTCCTCTATCATTATTTCTGCTTTTTGGTCTTCCATATGCATGATGATTCACCCACTCTATCCAACACATATGACATTAAACTAGGCATATACATTCTGAGCTCTATGAACCTAAACTTTGATCACCTTCATCCTCACTACAAGACGTTAAACTGCAAGTTGGCCATGAAATCCTATCTGTGGCCATACCTCAGGCCCCTCGGCTTTTTTAGGCCCCTGTCCGAAGTTCTCACTTATGGTTGTATGGTGTTGTGTGGGATTATGTCCTCATTCACTTTGGGTTACTCATCATGTCGTATTCTCCCCTCATTGGGGTATCTTTCCATTATTTGCATCATCATTTCCTCTAGAACTACATGTTGCTTGATTCCCATCCTCATGGGATATGTAGGACCGCCCGAACATCTATTCTTCGGGTCCATACCCATCTCCTAAAAACCTCCCTATCATTTTGGCCCCTGGGCTCGTGTTCTTCTAGAAGAGGGGTATACGGTGTGGTATGGGCTTATGTCCCCATTCATGTTGGGTTTATAACAACCACACAGCATACCTATCTCTCTTGAGATGCATTTTCTCTATTTCCCTGCTCTCATCTCTTTGAGTCGGTTTCCCTTAAGCCGGGTCCTTCGGCCCTCTTTAGTGATTCACCAATTGGCCCATTAGTACTCTGGTCTAGAACCTGGAGTGCCAGATTCTACCTGGACATGATTTCACCAATTTTTCAGGCTTCGTGTTCCCCATCATTTGGGCTTCCATTATCTTTCACATCCAAAGGAACCCTCAAATGGCATGGATTTAGGCCTAAGGGCTCTCCTACAATCATAGGCCAATGTCCTTGCAGTTTTCAGATACAAATAGATATCAACCCTATGTTGTGAATATAGTTAGTGTTCAACGCTCATTTGTTGCTCCCATTTCAGGCCACGTGGTATGGATGTTGAGTTTCCAACACGGTCAACAATTATCCACCATTGTCACGCCAATGCCTTCAAGCCTTGAATGTTTGTTACATGATTCACATTATTTTCCACCTCATCTTGTCCAAATGGAATTTTGACACTACCAACACTATCCTCAGTGCCCATTTTCACGTTAGGGGGACAAAAATGTGATAAGACACCATTCGAGGCTCCGACCCAACATCCCTCTAACGTGAATTCTAGGTATTTCAAAAATATATTCCACCATTGTTTCCCACATCGATTTTGACTCACGGGGTGGCTTAAGAATTGGATTTAGGTCTGCGCCTAATTGGGAGGATTCCGCCACTCCATGGTTCAAGATCAAATACCTTAAACTAATATCTCTTTTAGAACTATGTATGGGTTGATTCTCATTCCCATGAGATTCATAGGAATTCCAAGACATATCGTCTTTGGGTCCAACTCGAGTTCCACTAATTTATCTTTTATATTCTTCCTTCTAGGCCTCAGATCTTGTAGGACCGCGTGATGTGGCTTGTGTTGGATTATTCCTTCGTTCATGTCAGGTTTGAAAGTTTTTCATCATGTACTTCCCTTTCAAGGAGCTAGTCCCTCCTATCTCCTACCCTATATTGTTTAACCTTCTCTATCCCCCTCGACCTAAGGATTATTTCGTGGAATCATGTGCAGTGTGATGTGGGCCTCATCCTCATTCATTTCATGTATGCCTTATCATTCCATGCACATTCTAGTTTGAACCACATCCTTCCTGTATATGTCTGAGCCATATGACTTTAAACTATGATGCGTAGTAACCCATGACATTAAATTGTTGCATCTAGACTGCATGATGCTAAAATTCATGGTCAGTCCCATCGCATGACCCTAAACTATGACATTATCATCCTGGCCACACGACGAAAAATTGCACTGCATCGAGGTGTCCTCATTTAAGGGGACATCATGTTTGGTATTGGTCACACACCATACCATTTTTCAATTCACTCACACGGTTTGATTCTTGTGGTGATGTTGGGACATTTTATCATAGGTCAATAACTTTACCAAAAAAACAACACTCATTCACCCTAAAGGATATAGAAGATCTATCCAATACTACTTATTTTGGTTCTAGGGCTAGACCCACACAACCCTATTATCTCTAGCACCGGTATCCTACCATGCCATCACTAGAACTAGATATGAATTGATTCTCATCCTTATGGGAAACGTAGGAACTCCCAGACACATTTTCTCCAAGTACATCCCTAGGTATCTAAAATCATATCCTCCCTTTCATCCCCTCAGCCTGAACTCTCTTGGGAACATGTGGTGTACTGAGTACTTCATGGGTCCTCATTCAGGTCAGGTTTTTGAAAAAGTCACACAATGTGCCTCCCATGTCTCTTCCCAACCCGGTCTGAGCTCTATGACCCTAAACTATGATCTCCCTATCGGAACTGTACACCATTTTTGGCCACTTCATTACCCTACGCACAGTTCATCAAATCAAGTTCCCCCTTAATGGTCCACCCAAGGACCTTGAGTTGGAAGCGTGTGACCCCAGTACTCTTGTCCTTAGAAAGGGGCTCGACTTCCTCTATCTAATATTTCTTATTTTCGTATTCAGATGTGTTATGGCACTGCCCTAAGTGTGTAATTTTCACAGGGACATTCCTTCGTTCCATGTTCAAGATTCGTGAGCCCGTCATTTGGATCATCATCCGCTTCCATGTTTGAAGGGACCCCCTTTACGACCGGGTCTCATGCCACACTGGTATACCTACAATCTTGGGAAAAAGTACCTAATGACCTCAAATGACATTTGTGACAGGTCATGTGTTTTGAAAATGGTAAGCAGTCGACCCACCCTTGTCTGTCCCCATTTCAGGCCAATGCAAAATGGATACTGTGTTTTGGACATTGTCAATAGTAATCCCCTATCGTCATGCCACCATCATTGTAGTCCATATCTCAAGCATCATGATTTGCATATTTTCACTTCATTATGTTTAAGTGGAATTCCAACATACTCGTGTTTACTCCTTCGTGCATCTAGGTGAATTATATAGGTGGGTCAGCATCATTGGGATGTTATTCACCTAGCGTCAAATCCCCCCTAAAATGTGCCTTTCTATTCCAGGAAAGCCAGATCACTACTCCTTGATTCCCACATCAAGCACAACTCACGTGGGCTTCGTAGTTCTGGTAAGATGTGTACTAGAACAATCATGACACATATTCCTTTTATCATCTCATGTGATGTTAAATTGTGCTCTCAAAACTACAAATGGCATGATTCCCATTCTCATGGGATATGTTGGGACACCCAATCGCCCAACCTCGGGCCTAGATCAACTTCCACTTCTGGTCCCTTGACCAAAAGAACTTCTTCTTGGGATATGTGGTGCGTTATGGACCCATTATGTCCTCATTCGTGTCATGTTTATAGCTACCGCACCACGTACTCCCTTCCTAGGATTTCCCCTTTCACCGTTCATCAAATTGTATGAAATTAAACTTCATGAGTCCATATTTCCTCAATGTATGACACTAAACTGCGAATATACCCTGAACAAGATCAATATGCCCCATGTTAATCATGGGATGCACCAGATACCTTTCCCAAGAGGCCATGCTCGAAAGTATGTTTGATCCATGATCAGATGGATACGCTCACCTAATGTTCCATCATCACGATGGCATGATTTCAAGAGTTTTGGACTCCATTCAAACAACCCATCAATCTATCTCCACACTTTCCATGCCCTTCATTTGGACCCTCGTCCTCTTTCACGTCTAAGGGAACCCCCTAATAGTATGAATACTCAGCATATGGCTCACCAAATGTCCTAGGTAAACATTCTGGAAGCCAACTGGATGAAATTTTGAGTCAGGATCCATGTTTAAAACATGGTCAGTAGTCATCCCTCATTTGTTATCCCCATTTCAGGCTAACACAATAGAGATACTAGGTTTCCAACATGGTCAATAGTTATTATTCATTGTCATGCCATCCTATAGTGTTCCAAATTTTGGATATCATGATTCACACATTCCACTCCCCTATATTTGGATTAATTCCAACTCCCCTAGTGTTGCCTCACTCATTCACTAGTGCACATTGGGAAAGTGATTATTCGAATATTTTGAGGTCCTCATCCTCCAGTCAGGCCTCTCCCTTTCTTCCCATAAATTCAGATTGGTTGTTCAAAATCCCCGAATTCTCGAAGCTTGGTATTCACTCTTACATTTTGGTGGAATAATAAAGTGGTCATCCCTTTCTTCTCACACTAGGCCCGACCCAAGTGAGCTTACGGATTGATCTCTAGATGCTCCATGAATATGACGGGAATGCAATAAACCAATACAAAAAATGTAACATGTCCATGCATCTAAAATAAAACAATTAAATCATGAATGTATGTTCGAGGGTTTGTAATCATTAAAATACCCAAGGGTCAATCTCTCCCATGGATGGGTTAACCCCATAAAAAGAGCATTGCAAATCTACCACCCTCTGTCTTGTGGCATCTAGGATTTGTTATTTCCTGTTAATATCCTACTCCTCCATGGTAGCAATGGGGTGCAATTATTCAGCCATAATCTGGGCCTACTCTACGTCGGCCTAGATGATGGTCATTTCTGCAGAGGCTTGCATCATGTGCTCTTCGACCTCTCCCAGCTTGAAATTCAATTGCAATATTAGCTCTGATTTCACAATGAGGGAGGTTGAGTGATCATCCACCCTGACCTACATTTTTTGAACCTCATTTTCAGCCTCCCAAAGCCTCAGGATGTTCAATGCTTTCCTCCGCTACCAGCCCACAATGATTCCATGGTCATATTCTTGTATCTTCTCCTCCATACGATCTCAGAAGAGCAAGTGGGGATGCTGGGAATCCACTCCCCCAGCACACAGTTCATATAGCCACGAACGAAGTATATCTATCTCATCCATCCATTTCACTTGGGGGTGTCATCAATGAAGATCTTGATCAGCTTCAACGATCGGCGACAGACTATTTTTCTATCCTCTTTATCAGAGGTCGTCTTATCCCAGTCAGAATAGTTGGAAGGCTCATATATAGGGAACTCCCCTGAGAACTCATCAGTAGGGTCCATATCTAGTGTTTGATCAGGTATATCAGGGTCTGGGTTGTCCGATCGATCCTCATCGTCAGATCCTACCTCAATGATCTCTGGCTCAGCCCTACTAATTGTCCCACCAGTGATAGGGAGTTACACCGCTTGGTCGGTTTGGATCTCCACCTCTATGATCACTGACATTCCCCTAGAAAAGGTGCCTCTATATGTCCCTACCAACCTCACCATGGTGGACCACACCATTTGAATAACTGTTCATATGAAGAGGGGCACAGATATCGTCATCCTGGACAATGAGTGGAAGTCGTGAATTGTGCGAAGAAGACTTACAGAGGTCGAACTCTCGGCCTCATTACTGGTCTATTATTGTGGGGACCCCGAGACATGGCCCAACGTATATTATAGGGAAGTATGAAAACTGTAGGGGTGCCATCTCGGGTGCCCTGGCCCCGCTAGGTGCACTAATTGCCATAGTAATGGGCACAGATCCCAAAGGCCCTGCATCTGCATCTGCTGCATGGAAGGAACATGTTCGGTGTATGATGTTATCTTACACAGTTCAAATATTAGTAAGGAATTCAAAATGTCCTAGAAACAGACCTTGGGGAAGGTTCTTATAATGTTACCTCAAGGGCCTCTACAAATTCCTCAAGATCTGAGCCTTGATCTCTGACTTCTCTCTCCTCCAATGGACTCCCTCTATCGACCTCCTCCCCCAGGAGGACTCGTCCAATTACTCCAACATAGTAAATCACTTTCTCAGTTAGGTAGATGATAACTACGTAGGGTTCATTCGATCAAACAACACCTTCACCCAGTCTATTATTGGACACGAGGAACCCTGGGAGTAGACAAAATCCCCCAACTTGGTCAGGTATCGCTTCGCCTCCTCCTAGGATATAGCAAAGACGACCCTGAAAGGGATAATTCCCAGTAATTCTATCCCGAGATGGTTCAAGTGTATCCACATCTCGGATGGGCCGAGGAATTGACTATTGACATCCCATATGACCTTGGCCTCCGAGAGGGTAGCATTCTCTAGCATTTCTATGTGGCGGAGTCGCTTCCCCAGAGCCTGAGTGGATATTCTACGGAATCCTCTAGGTGGCCTCCCTTCTAGATAACTCTGTTCATCTAGGACCATTGGGTCCACTGTGGTTGCTGGATCCACTGCCACTACCTCCCCCTCAGCCGGTACGAGCCTCACCATCATGGAAGCCTCACCATCGCATGATGTATTTTCCACCTTCTAGCCCTGGCATTGAGTTTGGGGAGGCACACCATCACCGGCCTGAATGATTGGTTGCTTCAGCATCTCCCCCGTGTAGGCCGCCTCCCAGCTTTTGGCATACTCCTTCACCAACCTGAAGATGGATGTGGGAGAAGGTAACTCGTTCCTCATAGTTCCATGTTCCTATGTGAACATGAGCCACATTTTCCTCATCACACACGTATGATCCTGGTAGCGCACCCCCAAATAGACATTTGGGGTCAATCGCTGCATACACCGAAATTTCTTAGCAAGTCGGTGTGGGGTGTATGGCTCGCAGAGAGGCTCACGGTCTACTCTTGCCACTAGGACTCCACCTCAAAAGGCTAAGAGATTGGACTGGTGCTCTTCTGTTCCTTGGACATCATCAATGAAAGAACCTGTTGGCAATGGGAATGGATGAAAGTTGAATTAATCTACCATACAGACATGGTTAAGTACTACATGCATAGTCAGCTTGGCCGAAAAGCTCCCCGTAGCATTTATAATGGATGGGGGGAAGTTTTATCCCGAAGAGGGGATGGGGTTTGGATATTCATAGTCCCCCCATACGTGTACCACTATCCACCCATATAAGAGTTGGAATGGTCTTCATATCATATGTGGCCTCTTCCCCTCCCTGATATTTCACAACATCTTGTACAGTTTGGTGAGCATTAGGATTCAGAGGTTCACCCAACCCCCTATCGCTAACATAGACGCCCTGATAAATTTTCTTGGTCATACGCCCATGTTTGTATCCCTCACTGGCAGGATCCAACCACAAAAGAGAGATGTGATGAATTTTTTCAGCCTGACTACCATTTGCTGCTCAGTGATGACACTGAAGCCCCATGTTTTCTACTGGTTTTCCTCCAAGAGTTGCCAGTACGTGTTCTTTTAGCCTGGTTTATCCCCTTTCGGGCAAGTCCATGGTCTCACCAAAAACTATCTATCTTCCTGGATGTTTAGAAACTGCTTGTACCACCGTCTAAAGTGGATGTATCTCACTGCTTCCTTGTCCTCTCTCGGCACCAGCTCCATCAACGCCATCGTCAGCGAAAGCATTTGTTCCAGATCCTCCCATGCACCCATAACGGGGAGGAATTCATCATAAATCGTCCCCAGTATCGAGACCCCTGAGATCTGATGCACAGACCATAAACTGATGCCAACCACCCCGTGGTGCAAGTGGAAGGTATTGGTCTTCGATGACCACCTGCCCAACAACATTGGCATAAGATACTTCAGTTGGTAGATATGAAATTAGGTGGTCCAAGATGCCTCGTACAAGCCTACTCTCCTCATCTTTTCCATGAACTTTTCACATGAGGCACCTACCCAGTAGGCCCAGGCCCACTCATCAGAAATGTTTCTTCCCTAGTGTAAATCCCACTCATTAGACCATCCCTTCTGTGGGTTCCTTAGGGCCGCCTTCAAGATCGTCTTCTACAGAGGGGGGATGTCTCCGGCTACAATTATTTTCTTTCAACATTGTTCAAATGGTTGTGTAGGCAATATGTAATAACAGGTGTGAAATCATCCCGGGCATGCCCATCATCCACCCTGAACCATTGGTGCTGGCATGGCATGCTCCTGAACCAGTAAGTTGGCTCATCCCTACTTGCTCTAGGGATGAAGAATTCATCCTTCATTCGAAATCCATACAGTGGTAGCCTCTTACACCATGGATAGTTCTGCTGGCTTTCCGACAGCATCTCCACTAGTAAATTGTGGTCCGAGTGGCTCCGTATCAACTCTCCTAGACCCAAGCTATTCGCCATCTCCTCCCTCCGGGTAGCATCCGCAAGGACCCCCTGATAGCCTCTTGGTGATCCATTCAGTTTTTATGTTTGGAAAATCTTTGGGTTTGGTTCGTGAATCTCTTTCGTGGAGTAAGTTTGCGGAGAATGTTCACAAAGTCTGTTCACGCAGCCATGCCCCGGCTTTTAAACAAAAGTTGTAAAGCACTCTGCCGCGATGTTTAAGACTCGTTGTTCATCACAAAGAAGAAGATCCAATTCGAATAGATCAATCATAGAGTACGTGGAGCTTCATGTCTCAAGAGCGCTACAAGGAAAAAGCACATAGAAAAGAATGGACAAAAGATAGAACAACTCCCCTATTTATAGGAGAGGACCCCAAGAGATTTGCAACGCATCTAATCAGTAGTGAGCTTGATGACACACAAACCCGCATGCACCACTCTACCTTGAAAGACCCCTTCGTGAGTCCCCTTCACAGTTGACCGAGGAATTTTGGAAGTTTTCCCTCTGACTTTGACCCTCGTTTTCTCCTTGGCTCAAAGTCTGAGGGGGGAATTTTTTGATGCCAAAATTTGGGAAATTCAAGTAAAAAGGGAAAGAATTAGGGGCTTCCTCACAAAAGCACTCGTGAAGCCCCCATGCCCCATGGCTGGTGCAGAGATCCCCCATAGTGAATGCATCGCAGATCAAAGAGAGGGATGCTCCACGAACCGATTTGACGTTCACAAACCTGCCGCATAGAAATGTGGCGGGATGCTCTGCGAACCCCTTTGATGTTCGCGAACCCACCGCGGAGCAACGAGGTAGGATGATCTGTGATCCGATTTGACGTTTGAAAACCCACCGCGGAGCAATAATGTGAGATGCTCGATAAACCGATTTGACATTTGTGAACCCGCAATGGAGCAAGGAGGTGGGATGATCCACGAACCCCTTTGACATTCACGAACCCACCATGTAGAAATCTTTGTCTGCATGCCGAGAAAGCTCTGCTTCATGGCGCCTCTTACATATAAATACCAGGCTCCCCTATAGCCCAAAGGATGGATCCTCCGACCATTCACCTTTTAATCTCCCACATCGTGAAGTAATTTCTGCTCTCTGAACCATGAGCGCTTCATGCTACTTTTGCATCGTGACGTGCCTTCCCCTTTGCATGAATTCCGACCCTCTTCAAAGAAAGATTCCATTCACAGAGCCCACGGGCCTCTACAAAGGAAGGAGATCCCCAAAGGGACTCCGGTCTTCATGGATCACTTGTTCTTCGCGAAGTACCCTTCATGTACACGTGACCTTCATCCTAAGGCAGGTTCATTGTGCTATGTGGGGCACATTTCTTTGAAATATTATGCTTCATGGGGCACCCTTTCTTTGAGAGGCATTTCTCTGCGAATGCCTTCCCACTTCATGTAGCACTTTCCATATGCACTATTCCATATGCCTTGGCTAGGAAACTTCACTTCGCAAAGCACATCCCTTTACGAAGCCCCTCCACTTCATGGAGCACCAGAGCTTCACAAGGCTTCTACATATGAACACCTTTGCTCTGAAACTCATTTTCTTGTCTGACCCATCAGGTTTGCATGAAGTGATTTCAAAGTCCCTTGTACGGTGCTTCACATTGTGTTGATTTTCCTCATGCTTCTTCTCATAGGCACACTAATGGCTATTTCTTCCTCACATAGTCACACTAATGAGGTCCCCCCAATGGATCACTCCATAACACCCCCTCATTATGGAATTTTCGATTCCTTCCCTTCCCTAAGGGGCAGGAGGTATCAGTTATTTATGTCCTAGGGGTGCAGAGTGCACCCACCTCGTCTGAGCTGCAGGACGTTAAACTTCCAATCACTATCGTCCTCAGCACATGATGTTAAATTGTGGCCTCGCCCTGTGCATTATATGCGGGGTGCCCTGTCTCGGACATTATCTACACCCACTTGTCTCCACAAAAATGAGATTATTCCTTACATGATATGAGATCCACTTTTTTTGGAACGACGTTCATCCATAGGGAAAGGGAAACCACCTTGGTGTAAGCCCCTAGCTTTTCTTGCAGGATGTAGCACCCATGCTCCTCCTCTCTTCCTCGATGCAAAATCTCTCTCCCATTTGGCTTTGTAACCACCCATGCCCGCACCCTGGAGTAAGTCCCAATCTCCATCTCCTTGGGCTGCGGACCATGTGTGAGCCCCTATTTCCTCTTTGGGATGTGGACCACATCGAAGCCCCTATTTCCTCTTTGGGTTTCTGACTACATGCCAACCCCATCCCACTTCCCACGGATGCACCTTTCACGACATGATCATTAGGTCCTTTCTCCCTCTTTTTTCTCACACCAAGCATGACTCATGTGGGCATAGAGTGAGAATTGACCATGAAATCCTCTCTGGGCAGCCTAGAGTCTAAGCCCCAGACTTCATCCGAACTACATGGACTTCGACCCATACCAAGGAAAGGTACGTAGGAAGCCTCCCTGAGGTTCAAGCTCAACAACCATTTGTTCCAACCCATCTTCACGTCAGTTCACCAAACTCCATCCAAACTACATGGACTTTGATCCTTGCCATGTTAAGGCACGTAGGAAGACTCCCTAAGGTTCATGCCCAACAACCGTTGGTTCTGACCCCTCTTCACATCGTTTCACCAAACCAACCTGAACTACGCTGACTTTGATCCTTGCTAAGGCAAGGTACGTAGGAAACCTCCCTGAGGTTCAAGCCCAACAACCATTAGTTTCGAACCCTCTTCATATTAGTTCCCACTCCACTTGAACTATGTTGACTTTGATCCTTACCAAGGCAAAGTATGTAGGATTCCTCTCTGAGGTTCAATCCCACCACCTATTTTTTCTGGCCCCTCTTTATGTCGGTTCCCACTCCACCTGAACAATGTAGACATTGATCTTTGCTAAGGCAAGGTATGTAGGAAGCCTCCCTGAGGTTCAAGTCCAGCACCCATTGGTCCTGACCACTTAACGTCAGTTCACCTCTATCCCCCATGATTTTAAACTGTATGTCTCTTTGGTCTCGTATAACACTAAACTACCCCCGTCTAGTAGTAAGCCGTTGTGACCCCAATTTAGCGGTAAGTCGTTGTCGACCCCCATCCAGTGGTAAGCCATTGTGAACCTGATTTTATTAATATTTTTATGAATTATTTTATACTTAATTTTCTTATTTTATATGAAATGTGCATAATTTGTGTAAAATATTAATTTTTTAATACTAAGTATAATTTTTGATCATTTTTATAAATATTCCAATTGAGTCAGTTTACTATTTTATTTATACCTATCACCCAACGGATCCAAATTGTGTGGTTCTTGTTTTTTAGGATTCCTAATTAAATTTTAAACGTTTCATTAGAAGGTATCATGGTCCAATTCTTCCATTTGAAGGCTCATATGCACCACACAAGAGGTCCTACAGAATTTGTGAAGAAACTGGACCATCCATGAAGATTGAATTACTGGGCTCAATCTAGAAATTAAAATTTCTTAATTCTTTTCAAAGGTTCATGGGACAATGTACGTAGTATTTTATAAAAAATTCATGGCCCAAATCTAAACACAATGGGCCCAATAGATTCATTTAAACTCATCCCACCATTCTGGCTAGGAATTAAAATCATTACAGTATTAATAACATGTCTCCTGATATATTCATCAAATATATATGAGATTTTGCAGTGTGAAAGATGAGATATAGGTTTCTGGATTTTTTTAAAACAATCATTCGGATTTGAAGGCATCATCCTATTCCAAAATCCATTCACATTTTGGCCATCGAAAAAGCATGGATTGAAATGGACAGTTTATCTTTGTTTAATCAAACTACCATAACTTTGGCTCCATAGGTCCAATGACTCCAAATTTTGAGAGACGTGGGACAAAATTATTATATAAAACTTTTAAGAAGGAGATATCTCTATATTAGGTTGTCGAGATGTCCAAATAGTCAAGCCAAGTGGAGGAACAGATTGGGAATTACAACAGTACACTTCCTTGGGCTATAAATACATCGCCCTCATATCCTTCAAAGGATTTGGCATTTCAGAAGAGAGGAACACATATTGGAACGACCAAATCCTTTCCAAGGTATTAAGAGGACCTTCCATACTCATGTTTTTACAAGAGAGACCTTTCCTCATCACTTTGTTTTCATTTACTTTTGTGTTCTTCATTTTTGTAATCTTGTAAGTCTCTTTCTTTGTAATTCTATTTTAATGCAAGTTTGTTATTCAATATCTCTTATTATCATCCACCATCAATAGTTTAATATTAATGTTCTTAAAACAGTTTAAATAAATTTTAATCCACTTCCCTTTTTTTCATTCTCATTCAATCTAAAGATCATTTTTAATTCTCACCATCGTTCGTGTGTGTGTTCGACGCAAAACTCTTTTCTTATCCCTTTATTTTTTTATTATCTTCATAATTTATCATCATAATCATTATAGCCAGATTAATAATCATTTCAATAGATGAGTAAATCTCTCATTGGGTTGAGTTATAATTTAGGTATGTTAAATGATTGAGATCTTTTTCTTGATGAATATTCATCAAATTAACATTGTGTATGTTGAGCTTAGTATGTCATGGATTAATGACTTGTTTTGTTTAAAATATGGATTCCATGGATTATTGGAACAATAAATACACTACAAAAAACAAGTACTGATTGAGGTTATAATCCTAGTTAAGTTAAGGCTTGAATTAAAGCTTTAACACTTAGGAATTCCAATCAATGTCAACTTTTGACATGGGTGTTAATTTAATGCAATATAAAGCAAATCTCAAGGATATGACAAACATAACTACCTAGTGACCAAATAAACCCAATATTTATCAATTTGTTAAATCAAAAATCATCCATAAATTATTTCATAAGCTCTGCAAAGAAACCCCCAATCAGAATACAATTAAATAAAAACAACCGACTATAAAAAAAGTATCATCACCGAGGATTCGACCCGAGTGCAGTTATACACATCAGCAGAGCATCAGAACATTGACCAGTCGATAGGTGACAATCGACCACGTGCTTTCAAATAGATTTGTCTCTAGGTATGGTGCTTTAAGTAGTCATTAGTTTCTGGTTATTGTAAAAAATTAAAAAAAATTAAAAAAAATAAAATAAGCACAAAGAAAAACTCTCCTTTTCATTAAAATCATAAACAGAAAAAACAATGAAAAAAATCTACATCTTTCTTCAAAATCTCTTTAAATTCCCCATAGCCTCCGAAAAAATCCTTCGAATTTGTTTGACCCTAAAATTGAGCGAACACTTTTCCAACTTAGGAGGAACATTATAGATAATCAACTAATTCAAGAACTAGTCCACATCCAACCAATTGAATTAGATATGGCCAATCCTAGGAAACAAACACTTAAAGAACATGTTGCCCTTAATATGAATTACCAAAATATTGGTATTCAATATCCAAACATAGAGGATGAATTCTAACTCAAATCGTGTTTGATTCATTTTCTTCTTCATTTCCACAGGCTAGCCGGTGGGGATCCGCTTCTCCGCCATAAAGAGTTCCAAGTAGTGTGCTCTACCATGAAGCCTCAAGGGGTTTCTGAGGAACAAATAAAACATCGAGCATTACATTTCTCCCTAGATGACTCCACCGATTCATGGATTTATTACCTCCCTCCTAGTTCCATAACCACATGGAATGACATGAAGTGAATATTTTTAGATAAATTCTTTCTTGCTTCTCGTACTGCTTCTATCTGAAAGGAGATAAGAGGCATTTGTCAATTCCTAAATGAATCACTCCATGAGTATTGGGAGAGGTTCAAAAATCTTGTTGAAACCTGCCTACACCACCAAATCCATGACTAACTCTTGATCCAATACTTCTATGATGGGTTATTGTCTATGGAGAGAACCTTCATTGATGCCGCAAGTGGTCGTGCACTTGTTGATAAAACTCATGTAGCTACAAGAGATCTTATAAGCAACATGGCTGCAAATACACAACAATTCCATACTCAAGCACATGATCAAGTCAAACAAGTCCAAGACAATCAATCCATAGAGTCGAACAAGATGACAGAGTGGATGAGTGAACTTATAAGTCTTGTGCGACAACTAGTTGTGGATACCAAATCCCCAACTCCATTTTATCCACAATCAATGTTTCTTGGACCTATAAAGAACAATGGAATCTGCAACTCACCATCTCATCCAATAGACACATGTCCACAGCTTCGAAAGGATCAGTATGATTCATCTAGACTAATGGAGCTCAATGCAGCATATGCTCAACGAAACACCAAACCTCAACAATCATGTCAGTTTGTTAGAAACTTCAACCAACCTCACTCTAATCCCTTCTCTTCTTCCTATAACCAAGGCCTGAGGTATGGTAATTCTATCTCTCATCACCCTCAATTCCCTCACTAAGACCCAAACCAGTTCCAATATGGTCAAGGTGTTGGTAGCTTCCAACAACCATATCCTTTTATTCCTCAACCTCAAAGGAACAATCCTCCTCCAGGCTTCCACTATCCTAGTGATCCTTCTCAATTCCCAAACCAATACAATCTCTTTCCCAAGAACCAGAATCAAGGCAATCACAATCCGAGACATGCCTCTTCTTCCATGAAACTATGGGAATGTGTAGTTGAAGACCTTGCCACATTCACCCATTCCAGTCTTAAAAACATTGAAACCCAAATTGGTCAACTTTCATCCCACCTGAGCCAGCAATAACAATCAAATTCTTCCCAACTCCCATCTCAACCATTACCCAACCCCAAGGGTAATGTAAGTGAAATTGCACATAGATTGGGGAAGCAAATTACTATGCCTCAAGATAATTCCTCCAAACCCCTTTAAATATTGACACAGAAAATGAAAAGAAAAAGAAACTTGAAAAGGAATATGAAGTCATTACCTCACCTCCTTACATTCCACTTAGGAATCCAATTCCTTTTCCTCAAGCCATTTCAAAGCCAGAGAAGTCCTTTGAACCCGATCCTGAAATGCTCTACATGTTTAGAATTGTTGAAGTCAACATTATTCTCTTAGATTCCTTTAAACAAATACCTAAGTATAAAAAGTTTCTTAAACAATTGTTTACCCACAAGAGGCAACTTAGGACCTTCAAAAATGTTTCCACCCAAACAGTTCGTACCCATTAAGTGCAAACATCCTAGAACCTTTACGGTTCCATGCCAAATTGGAAGTTACAACTTCAATGATGCACTCATAGACCTAAGAGCCTCAATTAATGTGATGCCCAAATATATCTTCTCTAACCTTGGTCTAGGTTCTTTACATCTAATGGGTTTTGTCATTTAGTTATCCAATTGAAGCACCACTAGTCCTGAGGGTATAATTGAGGATGTCCTTGTTCGAGTCAATGATCTTATCTTCCTAGCATACTTCTATGTCCGTGACATGGAAGGTGAGACAACATCTTTCCAATATCCTATAATTTTAGGAAGACCTTTTCTCATGACATATAAAACTAAAATTGATGTCCATGCTGGCATCTTATCCATGGAATTTGGTGACCAACTAGTCAAGTTCTATATTTTTAAATCCATGTGATACCCATCAGAGAATGAACCTGCATTCTCTATCCATTCTTCTGAAACTCTCTCTGAGAGTGTGTTAAATCCAAATCCATCATGTCCTTCTTGTTCTTCTGATAGAGGAGTTTGTGAATATTTCATCCTCATTAACCAAGTCATAAATGAAGATGTTGATGTTGAAATTAAAAATGCAAACTTCATTGATCTAAATGATCTTGAAAAATCATTAGAATCTCTTCTTTCCTATAACCTCCACTTCTCTAGCATGGATGATAATGAGGAAAATGAAGTAGGATTATCATTTATTGATTCAGATCAGTTTATCCAACATTAATCATTTACTATCTGTGATTCTGAAAATCTTGTTATATGTGAGGTTAACCCTATGAAAATGTGTTTATCTTGTCCCAATGAGAGTTAAGGTTGTGTGATTTGTTCCCTAATTAATAAAGCGATCACTGCTGATACTGAAATTGACAATTCTTTGGTGAAAAACATTGAAATAAAGGATATTGAAAATTATATTCAGTCTTATGACTCCACTAATCCTCATTACTCTACATCGTTATGTGATGAAATAAATGAGTAAAAAACAATTGGGATATCATACTATGGTTTTGTGTTATCTGGTCCTTATATAAATGAACCATCAGAATTGAGACATATTCGTGAATTTCCAAGCATAAAAAACCATCACTTTGTGGATAAAATGATTCCTCACATTGGAGAACAAAGGGAGGATAGTCATATTCTCTTTCCACCTCCATTTAATTGCAAGTACACATTCAAGGAAGGGGATAAATTATCCAATAAACAATAAGGAATTCCAAAGGAGAAGTTTTGTTTGGAACCACTATAGAGTTGTGAAAATAAGATGGCCACCATTAGACAATGAGTAGTCCACTATAACTATCTAGCAGTTGATAAATAAATGAAGCACTTCTTGGGAGGCAACCCATGTTTTCTTTTACTTTTATGAAATTTTAATTTGTTTTTAGTTTTTCTTTAAATGAATAATGATTTTTCTTTTTCAAGTAGCATCCCACAATCCTAGAACCACATCGACTTCCATCAGATCCACGGTAGACCCAACACCGGATGGAGACGGCGACCCACCAAATCCAAACCAGGGGGTACCTCTTTCCAATTAACTCTCTCTCTCTCTATCTCTTCCTCTCTATCACTCTTTCTTCTTCTTTCTCCGTCTTTCATTTTTTTACCACATTCCTCATCACATTTTTATTTACTCTTTCTCTTTTTTGTGGGTGTGTAATTTAAAAACACAAAAAATCCTAAAAATTTTAAAAAAAATGAACAAACAGGAGTCATACTTACTCAACTTCCAATTTTATAATTCTTTCCAACCATTTTGGGGAGTAAAAAGATATGGTTTCATCTCAAAAAATTAGTATTTTTATCATGACTTTGGATAAATAATATTGTGTCAAAACCAATAAATTTTTAAAGCTCACGTTTTGATTTGGAAAATAATTTTCCCCACCTATGAGGAAAACCATTTGCTTTCATGCCAAGGATACCTATGGCCATCTTTTCAAAATGTGTGTTTTTCACCCGCATTTGTGAGTCTTGAGTTTGTTGACCTTCGAGCTGAATTTCATACTTTGTTGTGCATTAATTTGAAAGAGGCATTTTCTAAACCACAAGAGAATTAAAATATCCAAATAGACTCCCATTACCCTTACATTAATCCTGTTTTTGAATTCCCCTTCAAGCCTATGAAAACATTTTCTTTTTTATACACATTACAATCCCAATACCTTTCCCCACCCAATATCAACATGGATTTTCATTGCTTAATTTTTTGAAATTTAAGTGTGGTGGGAATGGATTTCATTTTGGGTACCCTTATTTGATTTCACCATATTATCATATGCTTGAGGGAAAGAATCCATTTTAGTTTGGGGCAGAAGTTTTCCTTTAGTGGGTTTTAGGAATGTATATATTCTTATGACATATTTTTAAAATTTTATTGATAAGTGTTTAAGAAAAAAAATTAAAAATAATGAAAAAAAATAAAAAATAAAATTGCGTTGTGTCTTGGGTAGGTCAAAAATCAGTATTTCTCAGCCTTTGATCTTTTTTTAACTATTACAATTAGTGTTGTGAGGAGATCAATCATGGGTTGGGATATGATTGTGAGATCTGTTTCAAGTTCAACTATCAAAAAAAGAAAAGGAAAAAATAACACTTATGTCATTAGGAGAAGTTTTATGTTTTGTAAATATCAAATCTTCTCATTCCCTTCATATTTCCTTCCAATTTTGTGTCTTATTTCACATTTTTCATTCCCCCGTAAATATGTGTTTCCATTTCCTTTCATGTCTCATTTCAAAAAAAAATATGCATTGCTTTTTCCATGTTGGTGTTTTACCCATATTCTTCTCTCTCTTAGACATTATATTCCTACCGTCCCATAGCCATAGAAAAACCCCTAAAAAGACCTATTTATTTTTGAGAACTTTAGGATAGGGAATGGAATCTGAGAGCTCTTTCAAACTCTAATATTTTCACTTTTGGTTGGTGATTGAGAGAAGCTCCATAAATTAATTTTATCATATTTAGAGGAGTATGTTTTGTGTGCCACCATTTTCCATTTCTAAATTTGAGAATGAAAAAAATGATTTGTTTTTGGATCATTTTTACTATAATAACTTGTAGTGGAATTAAAAATGGAGGAGTGAAATTTTCTAAACCTCCCCTGATTGGAGAAAACAAAATTTTAATATTTGTTGGTGAGTGGAAATTATTTTGTCATGTTTTTATATTTGTTACACATGAGGTCATGAACAAGACTACGTGTGAGGGAGTTGATTTTATTTATATTTTCATGACTTATTAGATACTCTCTTTACTTATTTTATATGAAATGTGCATAATTTTTGTAAAATATTATTGTTTTAATACTAAGTATAATTTTTGAGCATTTTTAGAAGTAGTCCAATTGAGTCAGTTTACTATTTTATTTCTAACTATCACCATACTGATCCAAATTGTGAGGTTTAAATTTTTTAGGATTCCTAATTCAAAATTCAAAATTTAATTAGAAGGTATGAGGGTGCAATTCTGTCATTTGAAGGCTCATATGGACCACACAAGAGGGCCTACAGAATCTATTAAGAAACTGGACCAGCCATGAAATTGAGTTTATGGGCTCACTCTAGAAGTTAAAATTACTTCATTATCCTCCACGGTTATGGGGACAATGCAAGGAGTATTGTATAAAAATTTCAAGGCCCAAATATAAATATATGGGGCCCAAATTATTAATTTAAACTCAGCCCACCATTCTGGTCGTGAATTAAAATCAGTACAGTATTAATGAAATGTATCCTAATATAGTAATAAAATAAAGTTGAGATTTTTTTGTGTGAAATATGAGATATAGGAGGCCTCCTTTTTTGAAGAAAGAATTAGGATTTTAAAGCATATTTTTATTCCAAAATCCATTCACATTTTGGCCATTGAAAAATCATGGATTGAAATGGACAGTTTAACTTTGCTTAATCAAACCTCCATAACTTTGGCTCCATATTTCCAAATGACTCCAAAATTTTAGGTCCATCAGACTACATTATTATCTACAACCATTAAGAAGGATATATCTCAATATTTGGATGTCCATATTTCCAAATCATCGAGCCAAGTGGAGGAATAGATTGGGAATGCCAACTGTCCACTTCCTTTGTCTATAAATACATCCCCCTTCTCTCCTTCAAAGGAGTTGGCATTTTAGAAGAGAGGAGCACATATTGGCACGAAAAAAGGATTTCCAAGGTCTTGGAATGACCTTATATACTCAATTTCTCACTTGATATACCTTTCCTCCTCTATTTGTTTTCATTTACTTTTGTGTTCTTCATTTTTGTAATCTTGTAAGTCTCATTCTTTGTAATTCTATTTTAATGAAAGTTTCTTCTTCAATATGTCTTATTCTCATCCACCTTTTGTAGTATAATATTAATTTTCTTAAAATAGTTTAAATATAGTTTAATCCCCTTCCCTTCATTTTCTATATCATTCAATCTAATGTTCGTTTTTAATTCTCATCATCTTTTGTGTGTGTGTTTGACGCAAAACTCTTTTCTTATCCCTTTATTTTTTTCCTTACATTATTAATTTATCATCATAATAATTATAACCAAATTAATAATCATTTCAATGTATGAGTAAATATCTCATTGGTGTGATTTATAATTTAGGTATGTTATGTTATTGAGAGGTTTTTCTTGATGAATGATTCTCAGATTAACATTGTGTATGTTGAACTTATCATGTCATGGATTAATGACTTGTTTTGTTTAACATATGGATTACATATATTATTGGGACCATAAATACACTACTAAAATCAATTACTGATTGAGGTTAGAATCCAAGTTATGTTAAGGCTTGGATTAAAGCTTTAACACTTAGGAATTCCAATCAACATCAACTTGTGAGATTGGTGTTAATTTAATGAAATATAAAGCAAAGCTAAAGGATATCACAAGCTTAACTACCTAATGATGAACTCACTCCAATATTTATAAATTTGTTAAATAAAAAATCATCCATAAATTACTTCATAATCTTTTCAAACAAATCCCCAAATTAGAATACAATTAACTAAAAACAACCGACTATAAAAAAGTATCAACGTCGAGGATTCGACCTGAGTGCTTCTATACACATTAACAGAGCATCAGAACTTTGACTGCTGGATAGGTGACAATTGGTCATGCGCTTCAGACCCCAATTCAGTAGTAATCCATTGTCTACCCTCATCTAGTGGTAATCTATTGTGAATCCAATTAAGAGGTAAGCCATTGTCAACCCTCATCCAACAGTATGTCATTGTGACCCCAATTAAGTGGTAAGACATTGTCGACCCCCGTTCAGCAGTAATCCATTGTCAACCCCATTTGGTTTTAAGTCGTTGAAGTCCCCCATCGATGTTAATATATCATCAGATGAACTACGAGGACATTGATTCTCTTCCACGGGGATACGTAGGAGGCCTCTTCGAGACTTAATTGCGTCCTCATCGTCGTCCTTGAGTCGACTCCATCTCATTCTCCTTCCCCTTCACATAACCATCTATTACCCATCTTGATTTTTACCCAGGCAGACACATCCTGGTGGGGTCATGCCACCTCATTCCCCATTCCCTTTTAACAAGAATCAGGTAGCTAACCACACACTAGCTCCAACATCAGTGTTTCCTCGAGGGGTTGCACCCATCTGATCCACTCAAGTCAGTGTTTGGATCAGTCTAATCTGTCTCCTCTAGATGTTAAAATCATGGAATACCCTATGTTAAACATGAGAAGATGAGGAAAACCTCAGATACATGCATATGGAATATAACTCCCTGCATTCGACGTGGGATGCCTCGAGCTTCCTCGGCCTCGAGAAGCCCTATAAGAAGGGGACGAAACCCAGACGTGCTAGTGTTCTAGAATCCAAACACACCAATGATGTCCAACATGACTACTCCCCCAAATGAAGGTTGTTTCCCTGACTAGACCCCTTGGAATGTCCTGAACGAAGGGGTGTAATTAACCAGAATCCATGAAGAAATGGAACTGGGAAGAGTTTCATGAACAATGTCATAGTCTATTAGGAAGACATAGAGTAGGTGATTATTTCTAAGGAGGTATCCACAGAAGGAAGAACCGACATCCCATCATCCCATTTAGATCAAGGATCAAATGTCCCAGAGTAAGGAACAGAAGTTGCCTGACTTTGGAAGGCAGGAATGCAGGGCATAAGCCAGCGCGTCCCTGCCGTCCTCGAATAGATGGATGCACACACCCTATCGAAAGCATCAGAAAAAGTGACATTATAAGAATACAATGCTTTCATGGTGGGGATAATTGGAACACTCCAACCTTAGTTTTCCTTCTATTTTTTTCTTTTCATAGAATTAGATATCCCAATTGAGTTTTATAATGATTTTCTGGTGTTATTTTTTCAGTATTGGTTTTTCTTAGTTTATTTTCAGCCTATGAACTATTTCTATGCATGGTTTGATGGTAAATTGTGTGGTGGGTTCTATTTTGTAAAAAATTAAAATTATAATGTATAACATTGTATTCAATATTGTTTATAACATGTAACACCAAGCATAAAAACAGAATATATTAACCTGATACATTAAAATCTAAATTAAATATAATATATTCTATAGTTTTTAATGCACACAACTCTAAGTTAGCTTTCATCACAAATAATAACTACCTTCTTTAATAGATTGTTTTTCATGCTTGTGTGATCTCCCTTGATAGCATGTGTTACAAGCATTACAGGGTTTCACCAAATAATAAAGTATTTTTAAATTATTATTATTTAATATAATATTATATAACCTTTCAGTTATGTTCGTGGCTATAAATATTATTAGTAAAATTTTAAAAATTTATGTTTTATAAAAATTTATAATGAATTAAATGGTTATCAATTAATGAGAAACAAAAATAAGAACCAATTAGATATCAAGAGAAATATTATTATTTTTATGATTCTAATGGATTTTTGTCTTAATAAACATAATTAATTGTAATTATTTAATGATTTTAATGAAAATTATATTTCATATATTCAATAAAATATTTTTGATATTCATCCATTATTTTTTATAGGCATAGGATACGAACAAACTCAATTTCACAAATAAAACGTATATTTTAATAAAATAAATTTTACATCCTTTTAATAGAGAACCCATTTTATGTCATAGTTTTTAAACTTTAATGAATTTATTATTTCCAAATTATCTTGATCTTGGGAAGAGAAACATAAAAATAATGTTGGGGTGAATTGTTATATTTTTTGGGAAGATATATTTTTTAATTAAAATTTAAAAATATAGAATTTTAGTTCAAAACCGATTTTTCATATAATATATATATATAATGATTAATTATACTTTTAATTGGTTTTAAAGATTAATTAAATAATATTTTTATAGATTAATATAATTTATATCATTGGAATTAATTTTACATTTAAATTTACTATAAAAAGATATCAAAATTCAAGACATTTTTACTTTAAAAACCTGTATTTTGTCCCAGTTACGAGATTTAATTTAAATCAATTTATTTGACTTCAATTATTTTATTTTGGAAAATTGGATTCCATATTTAGAGTAAAAATAATTTATAATGTATAATTACACCAAATTTGTTTTTTGACCAAAAATATTAGTGAGATTGATTAAAATTAATTACAATTATTAAGGATTTAATAAGTTTAATAAGGGGAAAAAATTAACCATAAGGCCCAAAATGACCTAAAAACATGTCCAAAATAAAATGGATGGCTATATATAAACCCTAAAATCAATTTGATCTAAACATTTATTTTATTGGATCTACATAAAACATCAAAAATGTGCATGTAATTAATTTTTCAAAATACTCCAAGAGTGTCACACATACATCACTATAAAAGCAAACCAATTCTACCACATCCTCACACCAGTCAAGAAACATTTTATAAACCATTATATGAAAAAATATATTATAAACATCCATAAAATGATCCAATAATCCTATCATTGGGAATAATGCAATCCTATAAATCCCTCTTTTTAAAACCAAAATAATTAACCAGAATTAGAGTTAACAAACTTCCTTAAGAATTTTAGTTTTACATCAATTATACAATCTATCAAATATTCTTACTCAATGATTATATAAAAACACCCCTATTATAAATAAACTAGGATTTTATTATGAAATTTTTTCTACTTAAACATACACAAACATCCATTTAATGGGTAATGAACATACTATTTCTGTGTATGGTAACGTACCGCCTCATGAAATGTTGTTTGTTGATTTTTCCATAACCAACATTCATTGTTTAACATTATGATGGACACTATATTTATATATAAGATATATGATATTTATTATTTATATATTCTTCTAAATTTTTTTATAAAACATACCTTTATATATTCCATTTTTCATTAATATGATAACATCATTTCATGAAGTGTGGACTACAACCCCCTCAAAGTGATGTGATTCATTTACACTTAAAATTGAATGTATAAAGTTATGTTTTATTAAAAAAATTGGTGACAAAAACAACCTATATATGATATTCATTACATAATTACATTTTTATATATATAATATATATCATTTTCTTTATTACCCATTCACACGCTTAAAGAGGTGAAAATGTCATTTGTGGACGTGTGTCCTATCCCCTATCAGACATGATATGATTCATTTTTACATCACATGAATTTTATATATAAGTAAATATATGATTAAATAATATGGTATTTATGATATTATGATCATTACATAAATATGTAATTATTCTACCATTCTTTTCATTTTAATCATTAAAAAATTGGAATGTAACTCATGCGTACATGCAACTTACAGCCTCTATCATTGTAATGATGGTTCATTTTTCATAACCATATTTAATGATTTATTATAAAAGTATAATTTATAAATAAATATGATAATAATTAAATTAATATTATATTTTATAAGTTATATAATTACCCATTTGACAATAGTGGATAAAACAATTCTTTTCCACACATAATCTGAATTTCGTCAAAACTAGTGACATAGACATAATTGTTTATGTAGTTGTATACAACACAGTAATAAATGGAATAAATGTAATGATAAAAATGAAAAATGTTATCAAGATAATAAATAATTAACATAATTTTATTATACATGAAGTTAAAGGATGTTTTCCAAAATAAAAATATAACTTAAAATAGTTTCATCTCACTTTTTTAATTTTGGTGTATAAATGTGAGGATCAAAACTTATTTTTTTATGTGGTGTATCTACTTCACATTTTTATATATATTATACCATGAATTTATTTATCTTCAATATATTTAAGACATTTATTAAATATTATTCCTTTAAAATATATTTTAATTAAAAAAAATTTAAAGTGGTATGAGACACATTAGAATGTTAAGATATTATTTTCCTCAATAATAACATTGATGATCTTACAATGATATTTCCATTCAAGGAAATTATATAATAATTTTTTAATAAAACCATTAATTTTCTTGTCCTATTTTTTCATGATTTCATTCATGTACTAGTACCATTTTTCAACTCATTGGTACTTAAGGTATTCTACAAAATGTTCATGAGAAAACCCAAATTCATTTAAATAATTATTCCGAGAACCAGTTCTCATCCAAAAACCATTTTTTTATTAATAAAATATTAAAAAAGTTTTAAAATGATTTGGTAATGACATGTTTACCATTTTTTTATTTTACCAATGTTTTCAAAGTAATATTCTTATCACATTCTGAACAATGAATTTTTCTAACATTTTACCAATCAAAAGGAATATTCTTTTTACATTGTATGGAATATGTAGATTTTCCCTCAATCATTCCTTGAAATATTTCTTTTCAAGATTAAATGGTGAAATTTTGAGGAATTTTTTTTAAAGTGATTTTCATTGAAAATATTTTCAAAACAAAAGGATGTTTTCCTCAAGAATGTTTTTAAAAGATCTTGTTATAATATTTCCATTCATCAATGACAACAAACCTTCATTTTAATCAACATGGGATAAATTATATTTATATTATACTTATTATTCATTAGGATGGTTTATGATTTATTTGGAAAAATATAGTATACAAATTCAATTCCATGATTTATTTATTAGCCCCTTTGAAATATTAAATCCCGTTTTATCATTGAACATTGAATTTCCCCTAATTATCCATTTCATTTTCCATGGATATTGATATTTCTTAAACCATATACCATTTTACATATGTTTTATACATTAAAAATTATTTTATTAATTAGTAAAATATTTATAATTCTATATTTTTTATTAAGTACCAATATTTGAAAAGGAATATTATTTATTTTGATTATTATTTATAAGGAATTCATTAGACATGCAGTGATAGAAGAAGACTGAACATTATATCACTCCTCGTTGCATCAAAAAATTCTCATGAGACATATTAGTTGCACAAATTAGAATAGTGTAAACCATATTGTGAAAATACTTGACAATATAGTTTTTCATGTACCTCTTACATGATGTCCATTAAGAAACCATTTCCCACATTTAGTTTCATTTATTATTCAAACATGAGATTTTGCTTCGACCTATATATTTTTTCATATCTAGTTATTTTAATGGAATGTGTTTCTATTTATTATGTTTACATATTTTTTACGCACTTCCTTACAGTTTATTGATTACATGGCATGTATATTCACTTATTTACCTATCCATGTTGACTCTTATCATTGATTCATTATTGATTCTACAATATTTTTCCTTTACTCATCATTTGAGAGAAACGTTATTATGTTTATTTCCACATGATTACAATAAATATACTAATGAATATATATCAGTATTTACTAGATGGATTAGAGTTATACTAGAAGTTATTTATTTAGAAATAAGTAAAAAAATATTCTGAAAGTAGTGTATTATTGTGTAGAAAAAGTTCTCTAAATGTATCTGGTTTACCAAGACTACTAAACTAGTCACTCTATAGAGGCTTGATTCCTTGTAATAATTCCAATGTAATTGACAGAAAACACTAGATCTAGTTTTTCTAGGGCCAGGTCGCTAAAGTTGATATCAAATGATATTTAGTATCCACCTCGGGAACAAGATTTAGAAAAACATTGATTAGATAATATAAACCAAACATATAATTTGATGATAAGTTTATAATATCACCATATACTTTAGATAATGTAGAGATTATGTGGGTCTTCCAAACAATACATACATATGCAACAAGATGTTCCATGCCTGACTCGGGGTAACCTAGTTCAAAACAATGGGTGTTACAATACACCTAATTTGACACACCTGGGGATAGACATAAGATAATTCACATTTTCGTTACAAACCACTATAAGGGATTATGAAAATTAATAACCTAGGTTAAGCCTAAGGAGTTTGACATTAAAGCTAATTTTCCATTATTAGAAAACATACAAATGATATTATGGATAATCATTATACAAATGATGGACTAATATCAAGATAAAATGGATGAAGTATTAACATATTAGTGTTGTATTGAAAACATTAGTTAAATGTCTATTTAGTAATTAAACTTTTTGAAAGGATTTATATTTAATTTATTACGAAAAATATATTAATATGGTTTTAGAAAAGTCCAATTTGTATTCCTAGTGACAACCAATTGTATTTGGGAAGTTTGTGGGTCTTCAACCAATGATAAAAGTGAAATAAGGGTTTGACGCTAACCACTGACCTATGCAATTTCCTGGTTTATTTTTCATTGTTTTTAATTACACCATTTGTTGAATAAATGTAAATGAAGAATAAATAATATCACTATTGAGGATTAGATATTAATCTATTAACCATATTGGTTTAGGAAGATAGTCAGAGACAAAGAGTTAGAGTCGTAACTCCTTTATTGGACTTCTAGTCCTTTAAATGTTTTTTTAGTTCTTAAGGCACAATAAATTTCATTATTGTTAAATAATTGGTAGGAGTAAATTGATGAATTAAAATTTTATTGAACCACAAAAAAACATTAGGATCATTAACATGAAATTAAAACCTTTCATGTATAAATATTTCCTTATATTCATGGAATGTAAAAGAATTTATAAACATTAGAAAAATGAAATATAAATAATATATATCCCAAATCGATTAATATTATTTGAATTGATTGTCTTCTAAATCATCAAATATTTATGGATTTGATTCCCTAAAAATTCTATTTATTATTAAATTGCCTATTATTAATGACCTCATTCACTTTCTATTAATATTTATTCTTTTAATTTAAGTAAATATTTTCAAATTCCTCTACTATTATCCTATATAGAGACCTAGATAAATGGTTGTCCATGTGAAATTTGTACATCCCATTCTCTCTTTTTTAGAGGTTGTTTTATAAAACCTTATCATGAAGTGGTATTTTAACATAAAAAATATGAAACCAAGACTGACTATAAATCGTGAGGAAAGAAATTAATTAATAAGGGGAGAATATAACACCACGAAATTCAAAATTACATCTTTGTATTCAATAATATTTATAAAACTCAACACCAAGCGTAAAAATGGAATATATTAATAGGATACATTACAATCATAAATAAATATAATATATTATAAATATTATAATTCACAAAACAATAAGTTTGATTTAATCTCATGCTTGAGATACCTTACTCAATAGCTTGTGGTATGGGCAAGAGTGACCTTCCTCGATATATTTTGTTACACACATGATTTAGTTTCACCAAATAACAGTGTATTATAAAAATATTATTATATAATATGATATGATATAACCTAGACATGATGTTAGTATTTTGGAACAAAATTAACTAACATATAAAAATTTATGGTTAATATAAATTTAAAATGAGTTCATTGGTTCGAAAATAATGAGAAATGAATGTAAGAACCAATTAGATATAAATAAGAAATATAATTATTTTTATGCTTCTAAAGAAGTTTTGTCTTAATAGACCTAATTAAATGAAATTAATTAATTATTTTAATGAAACTTATATTTTATATAATTTATAATATATTTTTTATATTCATCCATTAGGTTTTATTGAAATAATATAAGTGGAAACAAAATTTTACTCATAAAAACCTATATTTTTATAAAGGAAATTTTAATGCCATTTATTGGAGAACCATTTTTAAGTCTGAATTTTGAAAAATTAATTAAATTGTTACGTAAAATTAAACTTAATCTATGAAACAAAAATTCAAATTTGTTTAGAGTGATTTTTTATATTTTTTGGTAACATATCATTTTTAGTGGATGGTTAGAAATGCTGAATTTTAGTTCAAAAATAAACTTTCATCAAATATATTTATAATGTTAATTTATATTGTTAATTGGTTATAAAGTATAATTAAATAATATTTTATAAATTAATTAAATTTATGTTGTGGGGATAAATTTCATTTGTAAATTGAAAATAAAAACATAGAAATCTTTGAGAGGTTTTTACTTTAAAACCCCACATTGTCGTCTCACGTGCAGGATTAAATTAAAATCAGTTTTTGGAACATCTATAATTATAATTTGGGAAAATGGATTCAAAATTTTCAATCATCGTAATTTATAATCTCTAATAATACCAACTTATTTTTGGCCAAATATATTAGTGAATGTGATTAAAATTAATTACAATGATTAAGGGTAAATTAAGATTAATAAGGGACTAAACCTTGACCATAAGGCCCGAAAAGACCTATAAACATGTCTTAGAGATATTGGACGACCATATATCAACCCAATACTCTTTTGGATCAAATGGTATCATTATTGGATCGACATGAAACATTAAAACTGTGTATGTAATTTCTTTTTCATAATATTACGAGAGTATCACACTTGTTACACTATAAAAGGCCGTCGCTTATCCCCCATTCTCACACCACTAAAGAAACTTTATATTGACCAATATCTACCAAAATATATCATAAACATACCTAAACTCATAAATAAAGCATCCCCTTGGTCAAAAATCAAGCTAAGTTATTTATTTTTCTCAACCCAATAGGAGTTACCTAAATAAGAGGTAACAAACTTCCTCAAGTTTTTTAGATTTATTTCAATTATCCCATCAATATATTATTTAGTCCATTATTATATAAAAATAATATTACATAATTATACTAGGTTTTTTTATTATATGTTTTTTCCTACATTTACATATACATCCATCTAATGGGTAATGGAAATACTATTTTTGTGTACAACGAACTTCTGCCTCACAAAATGATGATTGTTCATTTTTACTATCCCAAGTTTCTTGCTAGGAAATTAGGATGGAAAATATATTTATATATGATATTTATGATATTTATTATGTATTTTCGTTTATGTAATTCTTTCATAACATATATCATTATACTTTCTATTTTGGGTTAATAGGATAACATTTTTTTAGAAGTACGGACTATCTGCCCCTCAGAGAGATGTGATTCATTCACCCTATACATGTAACATATAAAAGACGGTTTTAATTAAAATTATGTGAAATAAAAATATATATATATGATATTTATGACATAATTATTTTTCTAGAAATATAATATATATGATTTTATTTATTAACCATTTACACACTTAAAAAGTGATAATGTAGTTTCTGGATGTGTGGACTACTGCCTTCTCGACATGGTGTGATTCATTTTTACATAACAAAAATTCAATATATAAGTATATACATTATTATATAATAATATATTTTTGATATAATTATATTTCTAGAAATTTATAATTCTACTAGCCTTCTTTCTATAATGTTCATTGAAAAATGGGAATGTTACTCATGTGTATGTACAGCCTACAGTCTTCATGATTGTTGCGTTGTTTCATTTTTTATATCCATATTTAATGATTCATTTTAAAAGTATAACTGATTGGAAAATATAATAATTATTTTCTTATTATCATTCAGTATATATTATATAATTAAACCTTTTCCATGGTTGACCAATCAAAATTTTTTATACATAGAATTCAAATTTTGTCAAAACGACTGACGCAAACACAATTGTTTTATTAGTTTTATACAACACAGTAATAAGTGAAATAAAATAATGATAAACATGAAAAATGGTAAAAATAAAGTAGATAGTTTCTATATGTTTATTATTCAATAATTTAACGGATTATTAGAAGATAATAAATGAAATGTAAGGGGTTTTCATCGCACATTTTACTTCTAGAAGATAGATTTCATGTTCACCATTTACTTATTCTGTGTGGTGTATCTAAACCCCATTTATGTATATATATATATATATATATTATTTCATTAATTAATTTATCGTAATTCTATTTATAATCTTCATTTAATTTTATTCTATCATGAGGTTTATGATTTAAAATGTTTCAAAATTGTATGAGACACTGTGAAATGTTTGAATATTTTTCCCTCAACAATAACTTTAATGTTCATTCAATGGTATTTCTCTTCAAAGAAATTATATAATCATTGAACAATAAAACCTTTCATTTTTTGATCCTTGGTTTATTCATGACTTATTTCAAGTATTACTACCATTTTTAAACATTTGTATACTCAAGGTTTTTTAGAAAATATTTAAAAGAAAACCAGACATCATTTATCTCTTTAGTCAATTAAACTATTTTCTCGGAAAAATATTTCTTAATAAAAAATATGAAAAATATTTTCAAAATATTTTGTAAACTACATTATTACCCTTTTATTATTTATCAATGTTTTCAAAGGAATCCTATATTTAGTTTCTGAATAAGGCATTCTCTATCCTTTTTCTATATAAAAGGAATATTCTTTTTATATTGTACAAAATATATGGATTTACCCTCCATTCTTTTGAAGCATCATTTTCATATTTAAAAGTGTAATTTTTAATTATTATATTTCAAAAATTGATTTTCAAAGAAAATTACTTTTAAAAGGTTTTTCAAAATAAAAGGATATTTTCATTAAGATTTTTTTAAAAGATCTTCTTATATTATTTACATTAATCAATGACAACAACCATTTATTTTATTCCACATGGTATATGTTGTATTAATACCATTCTTGTTATTACTCTGAATGGTTTATGATTGATTTTTCCAAGGATAATAATCATAATCACTTCCTTAATTTATTTCCTAGACCCCTTGAAATATTCAGTCTCTTAGGATCATTTAACATTGAATTTACCCTAAATTATCCCTTTCAACGATCATTTATATTAATATGGCCTAAATCATATACCATATTACAATCATTGTCTATATTTATAGATATATAATGATTTTTGGAAATATTTATTTTTTTTATTTTTTTTAATAAATACAGATATTTGATAGGGAATATTATTTATTTCAATTAGTTGATAAATACTTCAGACATGTAATGATGGGAGGAGGTCAGACATTATATAGCTCCTCAATTCAATGACAGGTTCTCATGAGACAATTTATTTTTGAAAATTATAATATTTTAAACTATATTTTGAAATGACTTGATGGTATGGGTCTTCTTGTGCCTTATACATGATATCCATTAGGAAATAATATCAATCTTCTAGTTTTATATAGTATTCATCGATGAGATTTTTCATCAATATATCTATGAATACATTTCATTTTCATCTATTTAGATACCATGTGTTCCAGTTTCTTACTATTACATATTTATTCTTCCATATATAGTAATTTTAATTTCATGTGTTTCTATATATTACCTTTCCATGTTGTTTATGCACTTTCATTCATTTTATAGACTACATGGAATGTGAGTTCAATTATATTCCTTTCTATATTTAGTATTACCATTGATTCTTTATTTATTCTACTATATTTTACCCTTACTAAGAATTTAGGGTCACCCTTATTATGTTATATTCCCTAGGATTCTAATAAGTGTACTATGAATGATATTAAGTGATTTAATAGAATGATTATTTTTATACTCATAGTTATTTTCTTAAATGGAATGAAAAAAATGTTAGTGTACTTTTTATAATAAAAGTCTCATCTATGTATCTATTTTACCAATACTACTAAATTATATGGTCCTTTGGGGATTGATTCATTGTTATCATTCTCATGTAACTAATAAAAGATGTTGTCTCTAGACTTTATTGGGTTGGGTTGAAATATGTTGGGGGTGTTTCTAGTTCATATTTTCATTCGTGTTTTTTTTGGCAAAACTTGCACGTAGTTTTGGCCAAATAGTGAGAGGCCTAAGATTAATCATTTATTTTCATTTTATTGTTAGGTATAAGTCACATTAATTATGGAAGGTTATTAGAAACCATGTATAATGTGTTCACAATACTATAAAATGTTTCATAGAGGATAATGACATTGGTGGCTCATTGTTTCCCACACTATAAAGCCATCTCAGGTTGGTGTCCTCCTTATCTTGTATAGTGATCATGGTTGGATTAAATTTTAGAAAATTGTGTATCTAAACACTAAGACATGTCTATTCGTAGAAAAAATTTAAATTTCCACTTTTCACCTTTTTGTTTTAAACCCATTTCAGGTTTCCCCTACACTGCTCATCAAGCTGCATTTTCGAGTCTCCCAAGATCCCCTACCTTTATCTCATTATTCCATTTAATGGACCTAACGGGTTTTAAGTAAGTTATTCTTTGTATTTGGTTGTCATTACTCCTCTCCTCTTATCTATTTCTTGGTTATTAGTTCTTTCTTGGCATGAATCCCTCTTAGTCGAACCCTATGTGGAGGGCTAGATAATTTTGGTGTTTTTTTATATTAGGTTGTGTTTTTTGTCCTTTGGGATTAGTTTTTTTCTCTATGAGTTTTATTATGTTTTCACATTGTTGAGGTATGTGTTTTTGTCATCTTTCATTTAATAATATTCCTTTGAAGATTGATATTTCAAAAATAAAATTCTAAATGGTTTTTTCATGATTAGGATGTGATATAGAACTTCTATGTAATTAATTGTTGGAAATTTGATGTGAATTACGGTTTAAAGGTTTTTCATAACTATTATTCTATATATCTATATGGAAAGTGTTTTTTTAAATAATAATGGATTTTTAAAAATATATTCGGTTGTTCTAAAATATGAAAATCCTAGGTTATGTTTTGGTATATTGTTTTTCATTGAAAATTGATTTTGGTGTGTGTTTATAAAGCCTCTTATGTCTTAGCACTAATGTGTGAGTTATTGTGACTAATGGTAATTCTATTGGTGAATATTTAAATTTTTTCTGGATATTTATTTTTGTATTTAACATTTTTTTCCATTATATGTGGTCATATACATATGTTCATGCGGTGAACATATAGATAGAAACATAATTGATAATGCATTTCTATATTAATGCTCACCTTATACACTATATTTTAAAATAATCTTCTCTCTTCCTTCATTTCATTCTCCCTTAAATTTCCTAAATGGTTCTCCTAAAATCAAATATTTTTCTCAATGGTTTATTTTTTTCTAAGAGTACTCAAATATGTATTAAAATGTGTTCTGAATTTATGAAACATTTTGAATCTTGATGTGTGGTTTTGTTTCTAAATGACATAAAGACCTGATTGGTACTTTTCACACTCATTTTCTTGTTCCATATTAGTTATGGAAATAGTTTTGTAATGGATTTCAATTGGAATTTGTAAAGGCCTGGTTTCATGTTCTGGTGTTCTGGAATACGGATTTAAAACTAATATGAGGTGTCATACCAATTGGTATATTTTATGACTTGTTTTGGGAGGGGGACCTATGTGGTATTTATTATTAAGAGAGTTCCATAGAATATGTTGTTTTAAAGTTTGTTATATAAAATATTGTGGAATATGTGGACAATTAGTCTATGCCAAACATATGATGTCCTCTTAATTCTCCATGTACAATTATCATGGGATTCAAATATGTCATTTAGAGGGTTGAGTAACCTTTTCATGATGACCCTGATTAAATATGTTTCCACCCCCTATATTTTTAGAGATTCAATGTGGGATATTACACTATTGAGGCTAATATGGGAAAATCCTAGGATTTCATAAATTTATGTTCAATTTTATATTACTATATTTTGGTTCTTAGTCATTCTATTTATTACCATCTTATTCTATTTAATTTATTTCGATGTATATATTTTATCTTATTGTGTGGTTTCTAGTTTTTGTTTTTGTTTTTTAAACTATTGTTTGGAATGTAAATTGGTTTTAAAAAGAGATATATTGTGCATTTTTTTAAATGTTACTTTTTGAAATGAATTGTTTTGTTCTTTAAAATGATAAAAACCTATTTTTTCATAAGGTATCTCAAAATAGTTTTTATGGATAGTTTTAAGAAATAATTTTTTTTGTATTTTTTGTTTCATACCTATTTAGATATTTATGGTCATAACCTACTTATGTCACTTGGCATTGGTTTACCAGACTATGTTTTAGGTTCATTTTATAGGTTTAAGTTTCTTATAGATAAGGCTTGTTCTTATAAATGGAGGTGACTATGATGTCACATGGAGATCAAGTCAATTGTAGATTAGAGTTAGTTTCATTTTTTATTTTTCGTTTTGTTTAATTTTAGTTGTATACAGATTCTTTTTATGTATTATTTGATATTTAGTTAATTTTTTGAATTATGTTTCATTCTTTGTTTTGGTTATTTGAACCTAGTTATTTTGGGAAAAATTGTTCCCACTATGATATCATTTATTTAAAATAATAGTCTCTAGCCCAGGAGAATCAAAAACACCTATTAGTAGTAATCATTTGATATCATTCATGTCGGGGTAGATGGAATCCCATTTGGGTTCATGAAAAACAAACATTTAATTTTAAATGACTTAAAATTTTCATAAATAACACAGAATGGAATGAAATAACATTTTTCCTTCAAAAAAATATCTATATAATTTTTTTAATTCAGGTGATATTATTATAATAATTTGAAACAAATTATTTTAAATAATAAATAAATTTAGGTTAATCACACTCAAATTATTCAATTGGGGTTCTTTTATTATATTAGTAAAACATGAGATTCATGGTTAAAAACTAGTTACCCTATAAAAAGGTAAAATTTATAATATAACATAAAATGAAATACAATATGATCAATAAATGTGTCTAAACATATCATTGAACTTTATAGACCATATAAAACTGAAAAATTCATGAATTCACCCTTTTGTATCCATTGACCATTTTATAAGGTCATTCTATTATTGGAAAAAATTGGTGATTAAAAACATTTTCATTTTTATGAATAAAATTAGTGATTTTCACCCCTTGATGAAACACCCATTCATTATTATTTCTTCCCAAAACTCTGAAATTTTCTCCTAATATAATCCTTTATATATTTCACATGCCTATTATCTAAACTATATATTATAATTCATTAATTACAAATGATACTTCCTTGATAATGTTCTTAGACTAAAATAGATCATTGCATAATCCATATCTTTTTCTTGTTAATTTTCCTTTTGTAAATATCCAAAACATCAAAAAAATGTTTATAGAATATATTTTTTGTAGTATAGAGTTGTTTTATCCATTATTTATTCTTTTCCATCAACTTATAAAATCAAAAGAATATTCACAGTTCACTGTGGGGAATACTGCCTCCACAAAGGGACATCTTTTTCGTAGAACCACATCACCTAGTTAGTAATAAGGGATAGATTGAAAAATTATTGAGATATATGTAATATAATTATGATCATGGGGAAAAAATTATAATCCCTCATCTTCCACTCTCATTATTCGAGAAATGAAGATGTTAATCATATATTACATTAACTCATGACACTATGATGTAATATATTGTATTTTTAATTTAGATTTAATATTTTTTACCAAAACCATTATATAATCAGATTTAAAAAATATCGATATTTTAATATTATCATTGTTCTTAAATGATAATTATATTATTAAAAAAACACTATCATAACCATACTCATCCATTAATAATGATATGTCTAGGTTTGTGTTAGTGTAACCATATAATAGATAAATTATTTATAATAGTATTATTAATGATGATGATAACAGGGTTACAAATAATATATGATATAAATAAGAAAATAAATATTTTAATTTTGTTTAATATTTGAAACATTAATTTTATAGTCATTAATTATGATACTAATACTTGTGTATGAAAACTTCTAGAGACATGCTCATCAAATACTTCATCATTAACAGTAATTATTAAAACTCCAGTAAATGAAATTATAAAATTATAAATAATAATAAAAATTTAATTCCAGTACCAAGAAAAAAATTGGATATATGAAATCATGGTTATTAATTAATATCAACACTACAATTACAAAACTTTTACTAAATTATCAGCTCTACTCACACCTGATATTTAAATTAGATAATTACTAAAGAATAAAAACATGCAAAAAATTATAAATAAACTTTGTTAGAGGTTATACATTTGAATCTGGTTATTTATTAAATTTGTGATTATTATATTAATACTTGTTATATGGGTTATTCAAATTCTACAGTGGATTTTATATAATTGGTAGCCAGATCAAAAATAAAAAATAAAATACCTATTGTGACAATGCTCCCCACCATAATGATTTCCACCCTTAGAAATCCAAAGCAGTTGTTAATCTGAAAACAATGACTGATACTCCTTCATAGCTCAATGAGATCCCTGAAAACATCGAACGAGAAGAAAACAAAGACACCACAAATGAAAATAGATACTCGTAATATTTGACTCGGGATGCCAAAATAGAATCCCCACCATATGCCTTCAACCATAAGAAATTCACAACACCTTCAGTAGATCGATCAAAAGTAAAGGTATCCTCACAACACGTAATCCAACCTCTCATTCCACAATCATTTCAAACATTACCAATTGAAAGTCATTCAAATTACATGAAAAAGAGAAAATGAACTCAAACCACATATCGATGAATGCTTCAAAAACCTTTATTTAACCAAACCATTGGGAGAACTCCATACCAAACATTTACTCAATGAATGAAGTCAAAAATAGATATCATGAATGAGACAACCTACTACCAAATCACCACTAAAAATAGAACTAGATAATTAAAATAGAGAGGCCCGAATGGAATCCCCACCATTTGAAACAAGTGAGCATCAATTTATTCTATAATGTATTTAAATGAGACCTAAAGTGGGAATCCCAACCATTAAAACCAACCAATTGAATTGACAATCCTAGAATATCAATGGAAGCCAACATGTACATCATTGGAACTCCCCACATCGACTAAATCCCCACCACAATTGTCCTAGTGAAATAAACTCAAAATCAAATGAAAAACACTACTCAATCCACCATTCCCATAGGTCATTCCCACTTCCGGATGAGAAATGACTATAAAAAAATTTATATACAATTCTGACTACATCGGGACAACAAAACAATGATTCAAATACAAAAAAACATAACTAATATAGTACAAGAAAACTAGACAAGCACCCCTCCTTATAACCGAGGAGGAGCCCTTCAACACACATGGGATTCAATGAACAATGAGGCCTTCATTATACTACCACAAAATATAACCTTTAAAATAAAAAGGATTTACATAGAGAGTCTTGAACTGTACCCACCGAACACTATATACCAAGCCAGACTATGGTCCCTCGCACGCTTGGGGTTCTTGACTATGAACGAGCTTCACTCTGAGTCCTATGGATGGAGTCATGATGTTTGAAGCATCTTATCCACTACACTCATAGGATAACAATCCCTAATCGGAACACATTCCTTGGTCTCATGGGCATCCACACAACACTCCATGTGGAACCCAAAGAACACCACCTACCTTGGAACTCAATTTGTCTCAACATGTTAATTCAAAAAGGCTAAGACATAGTAAAAGTAGATGCATCATCCTCTTTCTCCTCTAATGATAAATAATAGAAAAAGAAAACGTGGAAGAAAACTCAATCTAAAAAGTATAAATTTGGAACTCTCCAGGGGAATACAATTTCATTATAATAGAGTTTATCAAAAACGACAGAACACCTGTATTTCCATTTTGAATAAAATACGACACCACAATGCCACTGAGCATAACAATACTCAAGGAAAAAGACTCGAAATATTCTTATGACAAGACCTAGAACACTAATGGAACATCTTGATCCCATTCTTAAATAAAGTTGAAAAATGATCCAAGTGGAATTTAGCACCGTGGCACCAGCAACTACCTTGGGCCTCTTTCAAATACAGGCTAAACCATTTTGAATAAAGCTGGAAAGCATCACCGTTGATGAATCATGCTTCTTAAGAAAATGAGTTTTCATACAATTATCTACATATACTATTCTGATTTGAGAAGATTCAATTAACCAAAAAGGAGAGGTGGATTCACTTCCAAAACTCAAAAGTGGAGTCCTTATGTTGATCAAATAACGGAACATCCAATGGTGAATCATCATTGTCTACACATTAAATATCCACTGATTCTTCATGGGGACGTATAGTAGAAAACAAGGTAACTTAATACCCAATAAAACTAGTACATCGGTAAAAACGTACACAAAAAAACGTTTAGACACACAAAGGGAACCAACTCATCGACAAAAATCAAACTCGAAACACCATTAAAACATGAATAGACATCCTAATCAAAAAAACATGCATGTATCATTCCCAATTCACAAGAAAACACACAACACAAACATTTCTTATAAAAACATCATAAATTCTCTTATAAGAACTTTTAAAATGAAACACCATCTTGGTGGGTTGCATACTCACCAATGGTATAACATGGATCCTCACACATGAATAATATTGTGCCAAACTGGGCACCCATCACATCCATCCATCATCCACTTACATTCCCACATATTTCCATTCTTGTGGTCACTCATGAAAATTTGAATGTTCATAACAAAAAATTTCAACTTTACAAAACAAAACATTAAACCCACACTGTCAACTTCATTATAGAATCCCCATTTCCAAAATTCATAAAATATTTTAAAATTCGACTAAATAATAAGAAAAAGACAATTTTGAAGCTCTTTATATCAATCCAAAGCATTTCATCACATTCAAAACATCTTTGACCACTCAAAAATGACACTTAACATTACTTTTTTCAAATATGTCTTGAAATAGTTCTTATTTTCCATAAAATCAATTTTTAGAAACCACATATTTTAATTAAAAAAATTCAATTCTCATCGAACGCATCCTTATATATTAAAAATTAATTTTATAAAAAATAATTTTTATAAAGATTCATTTAAGAGGATTATGAAAATTCTTTTTTCTATACTCTTGATACCAAACCAATACCACAGTAAAATCTAGTGTTCACAATTTCCATAACCAGGGATCACAAAATAATTTTTAGAACCCAATAAGATGTAACTAAATTTTTAAGATGAAAAAAATGTTGATGGGAGACTCAATCGTACGGTTTGAGGCTATACGCCATTCACACCATCATCATATAGAGTAATTTAAGACCATGTCCCCAGCTCCACATGGATTATCGGGCCCTGCAAGCTCGTTTAGATCATTTTCCAACTCATTTTTCATTTCCCAAACATAAAACCACACAAAATATCGATGAAACCAAATGAATCTGCATTCCTCAGAAAATTCAAATCCCATAATTAGGTGTGCTACACAAGAATCCTACTCGTAATCAGAACACTAAGTCCTAATAATCCTAGTTTCATTCTACATAGAATCTTCCTCAAATAACATGACTGAAAAGAGTGTGACCTGCTCTCATACCATGTTGTGAGTATCCAAGACGTTGTTTCATCCAACCCGATAGCCGAAATGGCCTATGGCTTTGATAGAATGGAATTTTTTGATCCCCATGGGTTGAAACTAGTGTCTGGGAATAAACATTATTAATTGGGAATGATTTTACCCCTTTAGATAAACATAAATAACCAACTAAAATAAACTGGACATACCTGAATATCTTTAGCCAGATATGGTACAAAATCTTCTTGATTCAATGTTTTACTATTTTAACCAAAAAAGAAAATACTACAAAGGAAGGGAAGACATAAAATATCTGAAAACATCCTAGAAACATGAGGGGAATCACAATCTAGCTACCACCACCAATATCTACAATATGGAGAACACTAGAAACCTAAAACACAAATTCCTCCAAGAGTCATCTTGCCTTTACCTAGTTCATTTAAACTAATTACACCTATATTAAAAGGTGTATGTAGGGTGTGATCCAAATCTAAGTAGCATTACACCCAAAATAGAAGGTTCCATGCGATAAAATTAAAAGATAGATTAACATGAACTTTTTATGTAGAATGATTTGAACCATTTTCAAGAAAACATTTTAAAGGAATACCATTTTTTAAATGAATAATTTTCAGAACAACAATTTTAAAGGAATCATTTCAACAATGATATTTTACTGATATTTTGTTTTTGAAATGAAACACATCCAAATTCCACTGTATGTCGATGGATTGAACCACATCACGTAAGAAAAATGTCACAAGTGATCACCATGGGTAAATACTGATGGGTTATCTTGCTTGAATGGGATACTAGAACCTCATACCTTAGGTAATTGTTTTATAGTACCACAATTAACAGCTTCCTTCTGCACGAAAAATTTTGAGGGGACTCCTAAATGGCCTAATAGTCTCCAATCATCATCATAGTTTCGTTAATGTTGTGATTATCATACTAGGTATGTGAAATAAGAAAAATCCACTTCTGAACCACTAGGGTACCAAAACTAGCCATCCCACCTAGATACATTCTATTCGCTTATACTCAATCATGTTTCAAATATCACACAAAACACAATTTTTAAACACACTTAAAAATCATTATAAATACACCGAGAACTCACCATTTTCTAGAAACAAAACGTTTTCCATTATACACACACAGAAACCATGGAAAAACACTTTTCAAAATACTTGAAAAATATATGAACCCCATTTTGAAACATTCCATGAATACACATAATAATTATATTCATTTCAATTTCCCATTCCCTTTTCAAATAAAAATATAAATTAATTTAAATATAAATATGATTCCCTGCATCTAAATAAAATATTATTCAATTTAATAGTACATAATGAGGAATCCATATTTCCATAAAAATCCATTTTCTTTGAAAAAAATGAACATTCGAATACATTCGTACTTCATGTTTCTTTTAAAACCTTTTTAGCCCCTCAAACCATTTATAAAACATTCCCAAGAAACATTACAATAATGAACACATGAAAATGTAATAATTTCCCTTATAAAATCCTTTATCATCATTGATGCATGTTTTAAAATATTTAAAACTTGTTTCACACCCAAAAAAATTAATAATAGAATATATTTATAAAATTAAGGAAGATTTTTAAGATAACATAAAAAGTATAAATCACAGAGCCATCATCCTCATGCAAAGAATCTTCTAAAAAACCATGTGAAACTCCAATTGCACCACCACTATACCCTATCAAAGAAATATTTAAAAACAAATGTCAAGATCTCACTAAATGTCACAAGATCTAACCCTTCATAGTTCCAACATGTAAAGACCCTAAAATTCCATATATATCTTTTTATTATATGGAATTTTTACGTGACTGCAAAATTTGATGGCGCGTGATTCTGAGGCCCAGAGTTCCTGGAATAATCTATCAAAAAAGTGCTATGCATAAAATAGCGTGCATGAGTAGTTTTCCAGAAAAAGTATAATAACTCTTAAATGGGTGTCCAAATCATAAATCCAAGGGCACCATTGTGTTCCATATTGCGAGTTTTCCCTAAACGCGAATTATGTTTAATCGGTGAAATCCACCAGTGAGAAAACCCGAATAGGAAATAACCATAAATAAATAAAATAAAATAAAATAATATTATTTCTCAAATGCTTATAACATGAGAATAGTGAATAGGATTAAAAATATGATATCACCGCTTAACTCGTGAAGGTATGCTTTACTTAGGTATATCCTAACATTGTCCAGTGTGGTCCAGAAGTGGAAGTTAGTTTTTGGCCGCAAATAAAATAATTACGTAAAAAATATTTTATTGTTAAATTATATACCACCTAAATGGTAACTAGAATTGGAAATATGAGACTAACATTGAGATCATGAGGGTGTGTTTCCCTTAGTTAGAGCCTAACCATGACCGGCACGAGTCGAGGGTGACTATTTATAATTGTTGAAAATTTTTTAAGGTATGTTTAGTAAACATATGGGTGGTGATTTCTATCTTTTGAACCAGTGATCAGATTAAAAATATGAGGACATCATTGAATTTGCAGCACTGGGATTCACATAAGGGAATCTTAACTTCTACTGGAAAGGTTCAGATGAAAAAGTTAATATTCAGACATTGCAAAAGAAAATAATAAAATAAATAATGGTTATTTAATTTTTATTTTTGTAATCGTTGGAAAACTGGTGGTGGGAATATGGTGTAATGTCAGGCCATTAATGGATTGACCCTTAAGTTTTGTAAACAAAAAGTTGGGAGTTTATAATAGGTTGTGTAAGCACACTGTTGGGAAAAATTAATAGGTTCATTAATTAAACTCATTAATGAACCCCATTAATTATGCGGTGCACTGATCCTCTCCTCCCCTATATTTAATCTAAGATCGGGCTTGGGTTTTGGGAGTGCTATGAGAGGAAGCTCTGGAGAAGTGTAGACAACATTCCACTCCGACGAAAAATTTGATCGAGCAACAAACATTGGGAGAATCGACAAGTGACAAAAAGAACCGACGAACACCTTCAGACGTGTGCTCTCCCTCCTACTCTATGGAATCTCCTGTAAATAAGAGGTAGGGGTTATTATTAAATTAAATAAACTCTCATTTATATTCCATGTTATATAATTTGGGGTTGATTGTTTTGGGATTTTTGAATGGGGCTTCATCAACTTCTATGTGAAGTTTTTATTTGATACTTTCTTGTTATGATGCTAATGCGGAGGGAACGGGCCAAAAGAACACGGCCCGCACCATCCTCCGATTGTTTTATCATTGTGTTCTTCGCAAGAAAATTATGAATTTGATGAAAACATAAATTAAAGGTTCATGCAGCGATAGAGGCATCCTTAGAGGCCCGTAGGCAGAGATGGGTGTGGAAACAGAGCTCCGGGGCGTCGTCAGAGCTCCGCGGAAGAATTGCTGGCACATCACCAGAACGGATGTGCCCTCAACTGACACTAGTGGGAGAAGGTGGTGGTTGGATCTCATTGACCATGGAAGGAGGTGGTTCCACATGGCTCCACGGAGGACCAGACGGGTGGGCGGCCCTCAACCGGCCGTGTTGACGGAGATCGGCGCGTCGTCGCGCGCCGCGGGAGGTAGTCGCGGCTTAGAAGATGCGGAAAAGGGGACCTGCACCTCATGGTGAAGAGGACCCATGCCCCATGGTGAAGGGGACATGAACCCTGTGAGTCCCATTGCATGCCGTGGTGGTGCCACGTGGTGCTGTCGGTTACAGAGTCGTTCAGGAATGATGGGTCGTGTAACCACTCGCATGGGTCGTGCCCCCCGGCAGGCTAGGCTAGTCCGCAGGCCAGCGGGCTGAGCCCACAGTGTCTCAGAAGGTTTGGGCCAGGCCGGGTCGGACTAGACTCGGATCCATTTCAGCCCAGATATGTGTAAAATGCCGCATCTCACAAACCAGATGTCCATTTGATGAACCATCTACAGTGCTAGAATCCTTGGAATGAGATGGTCCCTTTGAGATAATCCACCGTAGTTTTGAAGAAAGTTGGAGTATGTCATGGTTAGATCATACCCAAATCCATCCGGGCCATTTGCACTAAAATGTCTATAACTCTCAGACAGGGTGTTCGTTTCACGCACCATCTGTTGTGTTGGAACCCTTATAACATGATGGATCATTGGGTTACTACTTTGTGGGACCTCATGATGGTTTAAATATGAATGATAGATTGAGGATTGGATCCTACCAGAATCAAGCATACTATTTATGGGAATCCAGTGGCTGGATGAGACATGAAAAGTGAATAGCGATCATGTGTGGATCAGTACCTAGCAATACTGTTTGGATTAGCACCTATAGATCCTGTGTGGATCATCACCTAGAAATTATGTGTGGATCACCGCCTAGTGATCCTGTGTAGATCAGCACCTAGATATCCTATATGGATTAGCACCTACCGATCATGTGTTGGTAAGATCTTGTGTGGGTCAGTGCTCATCGATCTCGTGTGGTCAGCGCATTCGGATCTTATGTGGGCCAGATCCTGTGTGGGTCTATAGGGGTTAGTTTCTATCGATCCTATGTGCTTCAACTTGGGTTAGTAACTACCGATCCTGTGTGGGTCAGCGGGGGTTAGTACCTACCATACCTGTTTGGGTCAATAGTAGAGCCTCTTGACAAAATAATATGATCTAGCTTTACGACTAATCATATGTACTTCTGTAATTAAGTTATACCTGGTTTTAGCTGACTTTTTATTTGTGCATTGTGATTGAGGTCATGATTTGTGGTTTTCTTTTGTGGAATTCTGAGAGACCTTCAGGGGTCTCAAGATCCCTACTGGATATTATTATAGTTACCCCTGCACGAACATCACCCACACCTTGTAGTGTCTTGTGCAGACAACGAGCAGCTCGACTAGGACTATAGGATCCAGGACCAGCTGGTTCATGGTAGTGATGGTTGATGTGGAGAGCTATGGAGATGAGTTGTACCTACCCTTCTAGTAGGATCTTTTGTGGATGATATCGTGAGTTGTTTTCTTTTTTCTATTGTAGTTGTATCTTTTTAGTTGAACTTGTATTACGGCCCCCTTTACTTTCAGTACACACTTCTACTATTGTAGTTTTATTTCGTGGTTCCATATTGTTGTGTTCTTGTACTATGTGTTTGTACAGGTTTAAATGCAATTCCTTCTTGTTTAGGGATACGCCTTTCGAGTGCTATTCTCGAACTCCTACCTATAGAAGGCGGGCTTGGGGTAGCCACGACATGGGCCCCGAGGGATGGGTCGTGACAAAGTGGTATCAGAGGAGTCAGTTATACCAAAGAACTAAGATTCATATCTTTACAATGGAGGAATTTTGTTAAGTGTTTTGATTGTTGTTTTTAGTTTAGTGAGTCCAATGTTGGTGCAGCAGCCGACGTATCCATACAACAAGAACCTGAATTCTGATTTCTGAATCAGTTCTTGAAAACAATGATTGTCTGTGTTTTGGAAATGTTTTACTTTTGATCTCTTTTGAGACATCACACCAGGTATAACTTATTGATCATGGTTCATCATGATTCTCTTTCAAGATGCCTCTATGCAGCCAACCATCCAAGATTTTGATGTGTGACAATGAGGATGGTCCACAAAGTATTGAGGAATTAGTACATGGATTGTTGCCCAAGATGGTACCTTCGGGTGGTGTCCCAGCGATACCAATGCCAATTGGAAATTAGTCACTACCGGCACTAACAATTGAGTATGCATGTAGGCTCAGTGCATTATACTAGTTTCAGTGAAAAATACCCCTCAGGTTCCAAGGCAAGCATGACTCACAGGTAGGTATGGATTTTCCAGAGGTGGTGACTGAGTTTCCATCTTTCCAGGGCACCATTAGATCAGATGGAGGTCCTGGCAGTGAGCATTCTACATGGCTCAGCAGGGTGATGGCAGAGTTTAGATTACCTTTATCTTACAATGAGGTGACTTTTTCCTTGAACAACGCTTGAGAACCTTCCTCAAAGAAGGGGGATCTTTTGTCATGAAAAGTTAATAGGGTTCTGTTCCCAAGAGACTCTAAAGTTTTGACAGGATGACATGTCATTAATTGAGTATTCTTCGAGGTGTACCGACCATTCTAGGTACTTGATGAATACGACACTATTAGTGCCTCTAGGATCAGACCTCCATGCGAGACATGTTTATGGAAATTCGAGCCAGCATTATTACTCTATGATTACCGACTTATGTTTGGGTGCTAGAGAGAACCTTAGTGGTTGAAAATTTGTTGGATGAGTTGATGAAGCCAGTGAATGTCAGTAGTGGGAAAGCAGTAAAACAAGGTCTGTTTTAGAGTCATGGATGTGTAAAATTCTTCAAAAAGTGGAAGTGATAAATACATGTTAATATTCAGGGTAGCAGGTGAGGAAGAGGATCTATGAGATCTATAGGATGTGGTATAATTTTGACATGTTACAACCACCACACCAATGTAGTCCCCACCAGGCTTAAGGGAGCTGGAGGATAGGGGAAGGGTATATCGGCTTGCAGACAATGAGTCTGACCAAAGGGCTCCCCAAATGATTCAAGGTACAATCGATGTATAATACTAGCTTTCGTATTAATTGGAATAGGTACTGATCATTTTTTCTTGTCAAAAATCTTGTTCTTGACCTGGACGTTTCAATTAAACATTTTACTTGACCCTTATGTCTAGAGATACCTATGGGTGGAGACTCGATAATCACCCTTATGAAGACATTGTGATATGACCTTTGAGGTTAGAGTTTTGGTTGGAACCTCTTGGTGACAGTGTTGAGACCTTATAACATTAGTTTAGGTATAGACTAGTCATCCACAATTCATGTTCAAAATGATGGTTTTAGGTAAAAAGGTTTTGGTATATCTATATCATTGGAATGGGGTTTTCCTTGGTCAGTGAAAAAGTAAACCTATGCAGCATGGGTTAAACTCATTCATAGGATGGTGTAGCCAATCACTCTAGAGTCTTCCAACCTTACCCCCATTGTAGTAGGTGTTTTGAGTTTTTTCTCCCAACATTAGTGGCATGATGCGTGAATATCCTCTCAAAATATGTTTCTAGGATTACCTCAATGCAGTGAGAGGGAATTCTGAATTGACTTGTACCAAAGGATGGCACCAATATCTACAACTGCATATCGAATGGCTTTTGCGGAGCTCCGGGAGCTGAGAGTATAGTTGGTAGAATAGTTTACTATTTTCTCCGATCAAATGAGTCTCAAGTATATCTTCTCACAGAAGTACTTGAACTTGAGATGGTGGTGATGGCTGGAGTTCCATGAGGACTTTGACTTTGAGATAGTCTACACTCCTAGGAAGGGGAACATCATCGTGGACACACTTAGCAGGAGGTCTAGGTTATATTTTCTGAGTGAGGTGACAGAGCAGCTGCTACGTAGCAGTTATCCTCCATGGATAGTGATGAAGCATCTTACCTCTATTCTATGACTATCACTCCCCCAATCCTTCAGCGAATTTGGGAGACACCGTTTGGGGATGCTTAATGTGAGGCCCAACAATCTTAGATATTCTCAGGGAAGTCTCCTGAAGGATTTTCAGAAGGTGGGGAGTATTTCATCCTCTTTAGATGACTCAACATGGTACCAGTGATGTTGTGAGAGGATTTGTTTAGGGATTTTTATGAATCTCCTTTGGCGGTACATCGGAGTGTGGAAAAGATGTACGAGGACCTCCGACGTCAGTACTAGTGGACAGGGATAATGAATATCGTGGTAGGGTTGGTGTCACGATGCCTCACTTGTCAACAGGTGAAGGCCAAGAAACAAGTTCCTGCAGGCTTAGCTCAGTCACTCGAGGTGCCAGAAGTGAAGTGGGATTCTGTCTCTATGGACATCATGACAGGGCTACCACATGTGTCTAGGGCCATGACTCCATCTGGGTGATCATTGAATAACTCACCAAGTTGGCTCACATCCTACCCATCCGAGAGCAAGGATCAGTAGAGGGATTGGGAAGTCTCTATGTACAATAGATTGTATGGATTCACAAGGTTTCATCGATGATCGTCTTAGATCGCAATGCTCATTTTACATCCCGCTTGTGGAAGGGATTTTAGGAGGTGTTTTGGACCCATCTACTCTTGGGCACCACATTTCACCCTCAGACAGATGGTCAGATATAGCGGACCATATAGACACTTGAGGACAAGCTTCATGATTGTGTCCTTGATGTTGGCCGTAGTTGGGAAAACCACCTTCCACTAGTGGAGTTCTCATACAATAAAATTTATCTCTCCACCATCAACTTTTCTCCATTTGAGGCCCTGTACGGGTGGGCATGCAGATCACCTCTATGCGGGAAAGTCCCAGGGGTGTCAATACTTATGGGTCTAGAGTTGGTATAAGCTACCACAAAGAAGATGCAGATAATCTAGTTGTTGATGAAGACTGCACAGATTCGGAAGAAGTATTCTGTTGATAGAAGGCAGAGACCCTTGGATTTTGAGTAGGGAGACTATGTCTTCCTTCGGGTCTCACCCCGACTAGGATTACAGAGGTTTGGCCATGGCAGCAAGCTATCTTTGAGATTCATCGGACCTTCCCAGATACTCAGTAGAGTAGTAGAGGTGGCGTACCATCTAGCTCTTCCCCCATAGATGCACCAGGCGCGTAATTTTTGTCAATGGTGGTAGTTGTGGAGCTACGTACATGATCCATCGCACATTATCGACTGGGGTGAGCTGGACATCAACAATGTGGTGACATTTGCGGAGTTCCCGATAGAGATAGAGGATTGATAGAACAAGGTCCTTCAAGGGAATTCGATTCCCCTAGTGTGAGTTCATTATCAGTACGGGAATCTCTAGGAGAGCACATGAGAGTTGGAGGCTCAGATACTTTCTCAGTTCCCCACTTGTTTAATTTTCCTTTGTTTTGGCTTTCAGGGACGTAAATCCCTAAGGTGGGGAGAATGTAAAGACCCAGAAATTCCATATAAATTTTTATTAGTTATATGGAATTTTTATGAGACCACTAAATCTGACATCACGTGATTCCGAGGCCCGAAGATCACAGAATGATCCATCGAAAAAGTTTTAACCTTAAAATAGCATGTTTTATTAGTTTTCTTGAAACAATTGGAATAACTCTTAAATGGGTACTCGGATCAGAAATCTAGGGGCACGGTTGTGTTCATTATGGCGGTTTTACCCTAGGCATAACTTAAGTTTAGTCGGATCAGGTCTCTAGTGATAAAACCTGAAAATGGAATAACCGTCAATTAAATAATTAAATAAAATAATTTTATTTTTCAAATGCTTATAACTCACGAACGGTGACTTGGATTAAAAATCTGAAAACACTAAAAAACTTATGATGGTATTCTTTCCTTATTTAAATCCTAGCATTGCCCAGTGTGGGCTAATAATGGAAGTTAGTTTTTTGCCACAAATAAAAGAATTATGTAATAGTTATTTTATAGTTATATTACAGAACTCATAAACAGTAACTCAGATTGAAAATTCGAGAGTACTGTTAAGATCATGAGGGACTATTTTTTTAGGTAGAGCCTAACCTCGACCGACGCAGGTCGAGAGTGACTATTAATAATTTTTGAACTTTTTTTAAGGTACATTTAGTAAAGGTGCGGGTGGTGATTTCTATCTTTTGAACCGGTGCTCAGATTAAAAATATGAAGGCACCGTTCAATTCGTAGTTCCATGATTGGATTAAGGAAAGATATACATTGATTAGAAAGGGTCATACTAAAAAGATAATTTTGGTACTTTACAAAGGAAAATAATAACATAACTAATGGTTATTTTATTTTTCATTTCGCAACCATTGGACAAATGGCGGTGGGACTGAAGTGTAATGTTAAAACATTAATGGCTTGACCCTTAAGTTTTGTAGCCACGTAGTTGAGATTTTTTAATAGGTTCTAAAATCTCACCATTTGGAAAAATTAATAGGTTCATTAATTAAACTCATTAATGAACCTCATTAATTTTGCAGTGCGTTGATCTTCTCCTCCCGTCTATTTAATCTGAGATTGGGCTTGGGTTTTGGGAGATCTAGGAGAGGAAGCTCTGGCAAAGCACTGACAAATTTATACTCCGACGAAGAATATGATCAAGCAACAGAAGATGGGGGAATCGGCGGGCGACGGAAAGCACTGATGAACACCTTCAGATGTCTGTGGCATCTCCTACGAATCCGAGGTAGGGTTTGCTATTAAATTCAGATAAACTCTCATTTCTTTTCCTCATTTGTGAATTTGGAGGTGATTGTTGTGGGTATTCTTAATGGGCCTTAATCTAAATCTATCTGATGTTTTTATTTGATACCCTCTTGTTATGATGCTAACGTGGAGGGTTCGGGCCAAATGAACACGACTCAGACACTCCACCACTTGTTTTATCATTGTGTTCTTCTCGGGTGAATTACAAATTTGATGATAACGTGAAACAGAGGGTCACGCAGTGAAGGAAGCATATCGGGTGGCCCGTAGGTGCTGAAGAAAGTGTAAATTTAGCTCCGGGGCATCATCGGAGCCGCACAGAAGAAGTGTCTGCAAGGCGGCGCCAGCTGCGGAAGGAGGTGGCGTCGCTCGACACTACGGCAGACCAGATGGGTGGCTGGACCTCAGCAGGGAGCATTGGTAGAGAGTTGTGCACAACCTTGTGCCACGTGAGGTTGTCATGGCTTCGAAGCCGCGTCAAAAAGAACCCGCACCCCTCGGGTCCAACAGCCATCTGAGGCGGTTCCACGTGGCGCCACTAGTTAAAGCATCGAATAACTCTTTGAGTTGTTCGGGAATAAGGGCATGTGTGACCCCTTGTGTGGGTCGCCCCAACCGGGAGGCAGGACTGGTCTTTGACCTAGCTAGTTTGGGCCGAGCTGGGTCAGACCCAGACCATGTCGGGTCAACCCGAACTGGATCAGGTTGGCCCAGGCTGGGTTGGACCGGACCCGGACCCATTTCGGCCCAAATATGCTTAAAAGGCCGTATATCACAAACCATACATTCGTTTGGCGAACCGTCTATGCTGCTAGAATACTTGAAAGGAGATGGTCCTTTTGAGATACTCGACATGTGCTTTGGAAAAAGTTGTAGTGTGGTCGGGTTGGATCATACATGAATCTAACTAGGCCCTTGGAAATAAAATTCCTATAACTCTCGAACCAAGATTCCAATTGACACACCGTCTATTCTATTGGAACCCTTAAAACATTAAGGATCATTGGGTTACATATTAGTGAGATTTTGTGCTGGTTGAAGTATGATCAATGTCTTGAGGATCTGATCCTCCAAGAATCAAGCGTACTACGTACAGGAATCCAGTGGCTAGCTGAGACGTGAAGAATGAATAGCGATCTTGTGTGGATCAGCACCTCGAGATCCTCTGGGGATGAGCAGCTAGAGATCTTATTTGGATTAGCACCCAGAAATCCTTTATGGATCAACACCTAGAAATCCTATTTGGATCACTGCATAGCGATCCGGTGTGGATCAACACCTAGCGATATTGTCTGGATCAGCACCTACTGGTCCTGTGTGGGTTAGTTCCTATGTGGGTCAACACTCAACGATCCTGTGTGGGTGAGCGCATACCGATCCTATGTGGATCAGATCATATGTGGGTCATTGGGGGTTAGTACCTATCGATCCTAGATGGGTCAGATCCTACGTGGGTCAGCATTTGTTAGTACCTACCGATCATGTGTGGGTCAGCGGGGGTTAGTACTGAGCAACATCTATGTGGGTTAGCAGTAGAGCCTCTTGATAGAATAAGATGATATAGCTTTACGATTAATCATATGTACTTCTGTACTTATGTTATACCTGGTTTGAGCTGAGTCTTCTCTTTGATCTTTGTGATTGAGATCATCCTTTGTGGTTTTTCTATTTGTAATAGTAGAGACCTTCATGTCTTTTGGGGTCCATACTAGGTATTGTTCTACTCACCCTTGCATGGGCTTCGCTTGCACCTTTATGTGTCTTGTACAGACTACAATCAGCTCGGCTGAGACTGTAGGATCCAGGACCAGGCAGTTCAAGGTAGTGATAGTTGACGTAGAGAGCTGTGGAGACGATTTATTCCTACCCATTAGGCAGGATCCTTGGTGGAAGATCTCATGAGTTGTTTTTTGTTTTCTATTGTTGTTGTATCTTTTTAGTTGAGCTATTATTCCTACCCCTTTTACTTTTAGTACACACATTTACTACTACAGTATTACTTCATGGTAGTATCTTGTTGATTTCATTTACTATGTGTCTATATATGTTTAATGACAATGCCTTCCCATTTAGGGATACCCCTATTCGGTGCTAGTTTCCAACCCCTGACCTATGGACGGTGAGCATGGGGTATTCACGGAACAGGCCCTAAGGGAAAGGTCATGAAACAATACCTCACTTTAATTTGATAAAAAAATAATGAAGGAAACCCTAAAAATATGGGAAAATCGAAGGATAAGGGACTTACATGATGATTCCTTGGAGTTTCCATTCCAAATACACCCAATAAATGGTTACCAAGGAGCATGGGATAACTTGGAGGAGGATTCAATGGTATAAAAGCCTAAGAGGGGAGAATGGGGATGAAATTAGGGTTAAATTTGAAGGATGGTAGTCTAGGGAACTACTACTTTTTAATGATCCAGGTAGAAGTCAGGTTTTCCCACACAGTTTGAAAAATTATGCGGTAACCATCCAATCGCTATTATCCACAAGGGTCATGTCACATAGTTAGTCACGCAATTTGAAAAACCCAGTCGAAAACTTGAAATTCAGATCCTTCCAATAAAATACACTTTGGATCATGGTTTCTTAGGCAACACACATGGTTTCCCCTAACCGTATTCCAACCGTGCACTACCTTCTATTTACCCAAAACCCCAATTTTTTCTAAAAACACTCAGGAATACCTATGGGAAAAAGATAGTCCAAAAATAAATTTTTGATTTACCCATGAAATAATACCTCTCACACACAATTTCTGAGATAAAAATTTTTACCAAAAAATGAACCAGATCTAAAATAAAAAATAAAACCCAGTTGTGACACTTCTCTAGAACATCTCTATAAGCATTTGATAACAATCATATACATTTTATTATGGTACTCTATGAAACATAAAACATACATAATTTATATTATATAACTATAATGAAAAAATATATACTATTTTTTGTAAATGAAATGTGCTAATTTTTTAATTTGATTTACTACAAACAAAATAAAATTATTCTATTTAGATGTTTTTTTTCAAATTGATGAAGAAATTTCTCATAATGTTTCCCATTTCACATCTGATATGGGTAATGTTTGTACTAATAATATATTCAAACATAACATATAATTAATCTGATGATATACTAGGATTCATGATATATATTTTCAAATATACATTTTCTCATTTTCCCTCTAGAAATACTCTATGAAATATCTATAGATCATTGTAATTCTAATATTAGTTGAGAATAAAAAACAATGAGCGTCATCCCATATCTCATTCGCACAGATTTTTATTAATATGAAAATTATAATTTATATAAAACATATTGTTATATATAAATCATGGAAAAATGGTGGAAAATTTTCATCTTTTTTTGAAGATCCACATCATCCTTCTATGCCTCGTTAATCCTCATATAGTGGGATTATTGAAAATTCATCATTGAAAGATATGAACCTTCACATTTCATCATTGTTTTATTATTATATTCTTTAAATAGATAAATATTTGACCTCGTTGAAACCTCATAATGGAAATACTAGCATGGTATTTTTGAATTATAGCATTATCCTCCATGTTTTCATTCATAGGGAGGAAGTGTATTAAGTAGTCATAATCATTAATCTACTCTAACTACATACTTTGGAACATATTCAACTCAATCTACATAATTATAAACATAAATATGTTATATTTAATATACATATATCACCCCATTAAACATAAACATAATACCAATTTATTTTTGAAATACTTACTACTAAAAACAATAAATTATTAATCTTGTAAATTTTATGACAATTTTTTTATTTGAAAAAGATATAACATTTTACCATGTCATTCTACATGAAGAATCATACACATCACGTATATTATAAAAAATAATTATTATAAACACTACACTATTATTGTGTAGTTTATGTAAATGTGAGCTATAAAATATTCTTTTCAATACCTTGAAATTTTTCTCACAATCATTTATCCAACGAAACATGGTTTCCTTCTGACTAAACAAAGGTTGTTGGATTGGATAGCTATTAGAATAATCATATAATTAATTATTAGTATCTATAAAACTGATAAAAAGTAATGATATCAGTCATTGGTCTTAGTATAGGGAACTTCTCAATAACTATTTTCATTGAAAGACCCAACGATATACCATAGATTTAGATTATATGGCCCAAAAATAAAACATTATTTTGAAAAAAAAATCCATTTTTTAAATTTATCTTACAACTTCTCATTCATCGTGATCTTATTCAAATTCCAAAAATTGTAATCATACTCTACCATTCTCTGTGAATATATAAGAATATATTAAATAATTAAAATTAAAAATGATCAAGGTTATCGTTAAATACATCATTCATTGAATCTATGTGGATATTAGGAACTTTGGTAAATCTAAATCATATCCCAATAAATTCATATAGACCATGCCTTTTTTAGAATTCTATATTTGGTCTCACCTCTTTCTTGACTCTCAATTGATTATATAGAAATGTAATATCAATTGTAAAAGAATATTGGCCTCCTCATAACTGATTAAATAGATCATAAATGCAGCGTAAAGGATACATATTCTTGATAATGATCTTGTTATGTTCTTAAAAATAAATGAAAATTTTCATTGACACGTCATTAATAATAATAAAAAATATAGTCACTACATAAAGAAACACAAGGGAAAAATAATCAATTATCTATATTTTCCTAGATCTTCTTCATCAATTCATGTAACTCAATAATGTCCATTCGATTGGGAGTCATCCAAAAAATTGTAACCCTAGTTATGAGTTAAATTGATTACTAAACATTATGATATACAGAAATACTTATAAATTATTCTGAAGATACATTATCTAACTCATAAAAAATAGCCATATCATAAATATTTATTTTATACCCAACCATTTGAGATAAATACCCTCATAAATAGTTATTAGGACCAATACAATGGAAGAAACATATATTGGATGATCATATTAATCCTCACTCCTATAGAGGATCATAGGTTTATTCATAATATGAAACATTAAATCCCTTATTTATTAATTTATATGTTTCTTATATAATAAAAACCATTCCATGACAAAATTTACAAGAAAAAATTACTAGATGTGGAATCATGGGATTTGGTGGAAGAGCATTCCCACAAACAACAATCACAGTTTTTCTATAGACTTTAGATGGAATTTACATACCATTAATTTTTTTTATTTTTAACTCTACAAGAACACATTATGGTGGGGACATTTTACCCTTATCAATTTCATGAAATATAAATATGTATGATGATATATAATATTTTTTAGTTATATAGTGTACGGAAAGAGAAAATGTTTTCACCTTATTCTCAGGAATGACTTTAGTATATATTATCTCCTGATTTCACTTTATCTCTTGAATTAATAGGATTCTTTTATTCTAATGTTTTTCATTAACCCTTTAATTTGTATATTTATTTGAGTATTGTACTTACTCTATGATGTTATATCACTTTTTATCATCATCACATTCAGTTTATATTTTACGCTACCTCATTCATTGACAATCCTCTTCACATAATTTTGATAATATATTTCTCAATTGATTTAATTTTTTTAGTTAAAACACTTATGATACTATATAAGGAAATTTCTTATGTTCTTCCGGATACACATTTGACATGAGAAAAAAATATTTTTATTTACTTCATGTATTATATTATTAGAATTTCCCCAAAATTACATATATTTCATTTTGTCCTCAATATCATTAGAACCCTAATAATCTCTAATTTGAAAATATATCTTATGAGGACGTCAAATGGATTCATTATATAAATAAAAATATCTTATAAAAAATAACTTTTAATGAATTATTCTCAATCCAATAATGAATAATTTACAATTTCTCTTAGGTTCGATGATAATATCATAATAATTCATTTCATGTCTATTGAAATTTTACTCATTGGAAATAGTGGATTCAATATCCTTCCAGTTTATAATAATAATACTTTTTACACATTCGTAAGAATATTATTCAAAAAATAGACATGGTAAAATACAATCTTAAACTCTTTCAATGGAATTTTGTATGTTTCATCATCTTAGATAATATTCTTAATGAAAATATATCATTTATCCACTTCACCTTCTGAACGATATAATTTATAGAATAAAATTCTTGTGGAAATCATTATAGAATTAAAAATAACCATGTAGTCGTACTTAACCATTTATTATGTACTTGTGGATTCATCAAAACACAGAACGGTATTTGAAATTTATATATAAAAGTCTCAATAGTAATATTTTTCCTTTGTTTTCTTTAAGGATCGTCATCATTTGTGTTATCGTTAATAGATTAACATTGTTTTATGAGGATGGACAAAAGATATCACATTCTATATTAAATTTAATTTTATTTCACATGAATACATTTATTTCATTCCCCATCCTCTTTTTTATATGATTTCTCAAATTCCATCCATTGATTAAAATAAAAATTCATATTCTAATCCACATTTAGGATGGTGATCAATCCTGTAATCCTTGGACATCATTCACAGGATATCTGAATCATGACACCCACATTTCAAACATTAACACCTTAATATTCTAATACTTCATTCATTATCATCATCTATTAAAATCGTTTATAATTAGTTTATAAATAACATGCGAATTAACCCATGAAGATCCCCCGTGTATAAGGACCCATTAATTATTCAACCTATTATACAACTTTAAAAAAATAATTCATTTTTTCATTATTGAAGACCTTTTTGTTTAAGTGGTTAATATAATATTTTCATAACTCATACATGAATTCCTAATACATTACATAGTTTACAAATCCACTTAATATCAAATTTTCTAAAATTGCATTCTTTTTAAATAAAAAAGAATTCGATATATGAAAAATAATTAGAACTATTATCGCCACATCAAAATTTTTCCCACTAAAAATTAAACCATATTAAGATATATTAAATTATTTATTAGGGATAAAAATATTATTAATTGAAAAAAATTGATGAATGAAATTTGTCGGTCTATATCAAAATTATGAGATAATATATGAGATTATTCTATTAATTTGATAAACATTTATATCACCACATTAATTACTAAATCAAGAAATAAACTTTTATTCCCAATTTTTCAAAAAAAGATTATATAAAACGTAATTCCAAATCCATTATCATGAGGGTTTCTTTAAAACCCTTAAACATAATATATCTTTTCAAAAAACATAACATTTTACCCTTAAAATAAATTATCATTCCATTCAACAAAAAAATCATTATATTAACTTATGAAATGAAAACAAATATTCATGAAGAAAATAATCATGTTGGTGACTTCTTGAAATCATAATTATTGAACCAAAATAAGATCCCATAATGAACCCTTACAAATGTATTCTCCTGTTCTGTTAATTCCAACATAACTTTAATGAGAACGTAATAATTAACCATTGAATTAGTGATATTTAATGGTTTCATCAATCATTATAAGGAATTTGCATACAATATAACATACATGGAACTCACATAAAATCACATTTCTGTAATAAAACATATAAAAATACACTTTTGAGCCCATATGAAAATCATTTCTAGGTATTTGTATATCCATTTCCGTTATAACTATTCTTTAAAAAATAAAATAACCCGAACAAAGGGAAGTTAAAATTTTAATTAAATAAAACATAGACGATTAAAATGGAATCCAAAAATAAAATAATGGTTGTGGTGGTGGGAAATGTTGTCGACATCATATATATTAAAAAATAAAATTTCTTTTTTCATTTTATGACAACATTACAAATAAAATATGTTAAAATATTTCTTTTAAAAACCATTGATAGAATGTAAAAACATAAATATAATATCTTTTATAACTAATTTATGTCTATATACAAAATTTACAAATGAAATTTCTTAATATGGTTAAGGGGGAAAATTATTTATAAAATAAATCCTTACAATATTTAAAACAAGTTTTTAAGGTATACTACAAATTTCCTTGGGTATGGATTGTAGTGTATTCTATTTATCATCATAAATAATATACATATATTCATTTACTACATTATTAATTCTACATCCCAGTTAGTTATATAATAATAATTATTCATATTTGTTAATAATTATGAATTAGATCGTAATTTTTATTTAAAAAATATTCTATGTCTCCTAGTGTACCCAATATGAAAAATTGGCATTGTCCAAAGTGTTATGTTTCACACAAGAATGATTTATACCGAAAAATAATATATTATTACTATTATTATTTGATATTTCAGTTATCACATTTCTATTTGAATGGTGGAAATGAATGATATCAACCAAATTACGAATAAACGATGTGTTTTTATGAAAAAACTATATATGTGTGAATAATTGTGTTTATAAAATAATAAAATCAGTATTTTTTTATTGTATTAAAGAAATGTAAATTTAATATTATTTTTAAAATTAATCTTGTTTTTTTCAGACATGATATTAGAATAAATTCATTTTTATGAATAAAAGGAGTATTTTTCAAAAAAGACATTTTTACCATCTTTTGATAGAGAGCCCTTTTAAAACCTACTTTTTTTAAAATTAATAAGTCATATTTGAAAAAATAATCATTTTATTTGGAATCAAGATATAAAAATTTGATTTGGTGGAATATTTGGTAATTTTCTGAAAAAATTAGTATTTTAATGAATTGTTAAAAATACTGTATTTTATTTTAAAAATTCATTTTCTTAAAATTTATTTATATTTTAAGATTATAATTTAACATTTTTTAAGTAATAATTAGATTAAATTTTTAACATTTAATTCAATTTAGTTCATTGGGTGCATTTCTAAATTAAAATTAAATAGATAAACTATGTGAACTTTTGAACACTTTACTTAAAACTCGTTTTCTCGATCTGTCAATGGGATTATTGTTAAACCCAATTCAACCACTTATTTGAATTGAATTTTAAAAAAAACTACATACATGGTTTTACTAATTTTGAAAAAAAATCTTCCAATAGGATCCAAATAATTTTTGGAGTATAGTAACATTAGTATTTTATTTATCACGGTTAAAGGTAAAAAGGGTAATTAAAGGTAAAATAAATATTATAATATTATTAAATTTCCCTAATAATTTTTATAGTCTTATTGGATGAGTTATAATAAAAATGACCATACTTGGGCCATAATTGTGATCTTTGGATGCCAGTTGGGTGTGATTATGACATTTATACCATTTAATTTAAAGTAAAGGAAAATATTCCATAAATATGTCTTTTCTTACTAAAATAATTTTAACATGGGATTATATTTGAAAATAAATTGTCATTATAAAGATAAAAATATTACCTAAATCATTGTAATTTATTTTTATGTTTTAATTAATTAAATATCTAAACATAATTATGAAAAAAAATATGCTTTAGTAATAGATTTATTAAAGAAAGAATCCAATAAATGATGTTAATAATATTAAAATAAAAAATAATTTAAAATATTTGATGTTATTTACAATTTTTTGGATGAATATGACATTTTAGTATTTATTTATGGAAGTTTTGTTAAAGGAATCAAGTTGTTATGATATTTTAAAAAAGTCGTGTAATGAATAGTGTCATAATTGACATGATTCGTTTTTAAAAATATACAATATTAAGTTAAATGATATAAACATTCTAAAAATAAAATATTCAGCCAAAAAGATTATATAAATAAACATATGTCCTTAATTACTCATTCATCAGACGTTTTTCATGTTGTGGTAAATAGTTAAACCCTCTAACTGTAAATTACTTGATAAAATGATAAGAGTTAAAAGGGGTTAATCTAAAAAGATAAGGATTAAAAAACTAGAACATGTATAATTTTAAATGGATGATTATATTTGAAACCATACTCTTAATATAATAGAACATAATGATTCGGGTCCCATTTTGAATTGAAATTGAATTTATATTAATTTAATACTTTTACTAAATCCAAGGGTGACCCTCTCCTCTCCTAAAAAGAGTTAAAAATTACTCTATCTTCCTTACACTTCCAAAACCATTTTCACAGAAAAAACCTACACAAAACCCATCATAGAATACATCCCCACATTATTGAAGCCTTTAATTGAGCATAACATGCTCCGTAGAGGTGTTAAGGTGTTAATAAAGGAGCTCATCTGAAGGAAAGGTAATGTTTTTATTTAAGTAAATCTATTTCATTTCTTCTTCCACTTCCTTCAAATATTTTTATACCAAGATGAAATAATAACCACACTATCCTAAATATACTCTATTTTTATTATGTTAATAGTATCACCTAAATCAATCATCACTTCTATTAAATGGGAAAGTAATTAATTGCTCATTCGTATGTGGGACCTTGTATGTAAAAATGATAATGTTGTTTGTGCGCACACGTGAACTATCACCTCTATGAATATATGTGACTCATTGTTATTCATTATATCACTTTTACGGTATATATAATAATATTTAAGTAATTAATATTATTTTTATGATTTTATTATCATTCTGGAATGATTAAATAATACATAACTTCCTTCAATAACAATCAATGAAAATTGGATAACATTACCCATTTGTCTGTACGGCATGCCATCTCAGTGATTATAACATTGTTCATTTTTCATAAACATATATAATGGAATGATTTAAAATTATAATTTATGAATAAAAAATATTATAATGTCATGAATATTATTCTGGGGATAAAGAACTAATGACCATATGGTCTAGTGACATCAAACCATGTTTATTTTCAACTCGAGTATCAAAAATTGAAAAAACATATGACATGAACTCAATAATATTCTAATTATTGAAACATGTTAATTAATTATATAAAAGTAACAATATAAATTAATTTTTTTAAAATAAATAATAAATTAACCTATGTTTATTATTTAGGAATAACATGGAACATACGTGATGCATCAAACTCAACACAGGGGACTTCGTCTCAATTTTATTTCATTGAGGAATATTTTGATGTTATACGACAACTAATTTTATGATGTGTATAAATAATTTTTTTTATGTATTTTGGTATTAAAATAGTTTTGAAAATGGATTGATTATTTCAATATCCTAAAATAATTTCTGGTGAATAAAAATGAGATTTTTTGAGTGAAATGTTGATAAATGAAATCTCTTATTTGTTATGATTATATAATAGTACATAGACATTTCAAAGGTGGTTACATGATAAATCTAAGACATGTGTTTATATGATAAACCATAGATGGTTAGTTACATTATAACCTCCAATCTATTGGGTATGGAATTAGGTTGTATGGTTATTCCATTTGTTAGGGTAATATCTGTTGAATTGGAATGTATGGTTATTCATTTTAGTTTGATTATGTACCAAGTTACCTTTATAGTTTATGATTTCCATGAGATTTATTGGAATATAATTATTTCATTTGGTAAGGAAAATGTTTTGTTTTTTATGGGTGAAAATTATGATTTTGGGAAAATGTTTTCATGAGTTTAAAATATTTACAGACTAAGGGTTTTTTTCCTGCTTTTATTCCCCTTACTGATCTTTTTGTGCCCATACCAGGTTTTAAAATTTTTTCATAGGATTTAAGGGAGAAAAAAGTCAATTTAAGAATCATGGAAAAGTTAATATTTTTAAACATGAAATGAAACAATGTATATTTTTTATGTTTGTTGATTTTTGTTGTCATGTATGAGTTATGACTGAATTCTATAAAGATCTAAATGTGAAAAAAATCCTCATTGTGAATTAATCTCAAACTATTGACATTACTCAAGATTTTGTAATCTTTATGGTTGTGTCCTTATAGTTGGTATCAGAGGAAAGGTTTAGATAACATTAGAGGTTAAGATGTTATCTAGGTGTATGTTAACGATCCTTTATAACAAATATGATTATATTCATATGGGAAATTTTGGAGAATAAGAAAATTTAGGAAGATTAGACAATGTCCCAAATCAAATGAGATATAAGGAGGTTGATGGATTAGATAATTATAAAAATTTTATGTTATTATCATTACCCTATAGAGTATTCTTCTTTTAATAAGGTGATGTTATTTTCAGAAGATTAAGGATTATTTCCCCGAGATAGAAGGAAATAAATCCTGCAGAAAATTATTATCCCTACCTATTGATTTTATCATCACAATAATTGAAAAATCCTATTTGAAATATTTCTACAACTTCTTGAGTATTCAAATATCTTGCTTTTCATTTTTGGAATTATCCAACACCTACTAGTTTCTAAAACAATTTTATGAGTCATGGTATCTATTTATTATTATCTTAAGTTATAAACTTCTCCAAATCTACTGAAAAGGTAAATTAAAGAATTGGAGTGAATGTTTACTTTTTGAATGTAGGAAAACATAGAGAAAGGGAAAGGGAACATCAAGAAGACCCCAATATCTGGATTCAATGAATAATGCAACAAGAAATAAGGTAGAAATTCATATTTAATGGATTATGAAGAAAGTTGAATGATTATGTTGTTTACTTATTAAGGATTCTAGGTATGTGGTATACTTATGGATGATGAAAATATTTAATTTAAGATTACTCTTTTTCTAGTGAGAGTAATTTGTTTAGACTGCATTTCAGTTTGAGTTATCCATTTGTATTCATAAAATAAAATTTTATCCAAGTAAGAATTATCTTCTATTTTTTGGGCATAATAATAAATTAGAGGATAACATTTGGGGTTTATAGGATCTTTTATTAGGTAATTAATAGTTATTATATTTTGGGATGAAAAAAAAGTTATGAGATAAACTTTAATGTTAAAACAGGTTATGATTATTTTTGAGTTTTATAAAAAGGGATAAACGATATGATGGTTGAAAACCCATCATATACAATAAGGCCACAGGGAACGAAACCACAACCAAAGGGTGACAAGGGTCAATCTACTACCACAAGCCAACATGAAGTCCCTTGTTTGTATAAAATTTCTTTTTTATTTAAAAGGGTTACTAAATAAGAATAATATGATTTTTTGAACCTATGTTCTATAAAACGGATATCATTTTTATTGGAAAATTATTTGCGGATTAAGTCATAAATGTAATTTTTTAAGACATTAAATATTTTGGGGGCATTATATGATTAATGTAAATAGAATAATATAGTATATTAATGGAGCAGTAATGGTTAGTTTAAATTTTTTGATGAATCTATGATTTTATTGTGGACTTATGTTGATTCTGTTTATTTGTGGAAATGAATAACCTAACTTAAAGAATATTAGATTAGGGTAATTACGCTTTGGTATGAGACATTAGGATTGCCAATTTTATTTTGAGATAAATATTAAAATTTATTTTGGAAGACTATCTGTTCAAATCTTTCTAAATTTTGGGTATCAATCTTAGATTGGATTGTTTTAAAGAATTCTAAGGATAGATATTTGTTGAGAGGTCTATGTTTATATTTGGGTATTAGTGTTCAATTTTGGATTCATGTATTTTCTCATCATATAGTTGTTTTCTCTTTTTGGGAAATTTTTATATCTTCTACTAACCATTTTGTTTATGTTTAATGTCTACATACATGAGAAAAATGGATATAATATTTTGTGGATTAAGTGATTATATAGAAGCTGATTCTAGTGCACTAGGTATGAAAAATTCATCTTACATAATCATTATTTATAGAAAAGGATGATTTTTTGGTGGGATTATATTAATAGATGAAACTATACATGTCATGTAAGTATATTTCCTAATGTAATTATTCTATGTAGTAAAATATATCCTTAAAATTATGAAAAAAATATTTAAAAAAACTATGTTTACTTTTTCTACTAAGAAATAAAATACCTTTTAACCCATCAAAATTTTGTGGTTTTCTGATTGTTAACTTTCTCCTAACCATGTTTAAAATCATTCTCTATTATAACATGATGGTTTGTTTTTCATCCATATCCATGTTTTCCAATATGGAATCCTATTATGTGTTATCTCGAGTGACCATTGTTATTCACTTATTTTCCTATATAGTTAATGTTCTACTGACTCTTTTTTCGATGTTGGATTCCAATTATGTAATTTTAAAAAGTGAATCCTTAGTTACTAAACCCAAATTTAAAATTGAAATGGTGAAATTTCCTTAAGGGGGAGGATGTAACATCCTAGGTAATTATAGAATAATAAATTTCCATATTTTTTATAAAAATGAATTAGACAATAATTTCACTATAAAAAGCATTTGATGTCTAATAGTGTACCTGACACGCATCAATGGGTTTCTTCAAAATCCTATGTTGCACAGAAGACTGAGTTATACCAAACAATAATATATTATTAATATTTTTATTTTAATTTATAGTCATCGCATAGCCGGTATATTAGCGGGAATGAATGGTATTAACGAAATTTGGAAAATAGGGTTTACACATGTTTATATAATGACTCATTGGTAAGAAAATTTATTTGAAATGAAAATTAAACCAAATTGAATATAAAGGATTTGTTTTTATGAAAACAATTTATGTGTGAATAATTGTGTTTATAAAATATTAAAATAATTCTTATTGGATTAAATTAAATAAATATAAATTAAATATGATATTTATAATTCATCTTATATGTTAATAGATATTATATAAGAAGAAATTCAATTTTATAAATAAAATTAGTATTTATCAAAAAGGAATTTTTCCTCATTTTGATAGAGAACTCTTTTTAAATATGATTTTTGTTGATTTTATATGTTCAATTGGAAAAATAATATTCTTCTTTGGAAGGGGGGGAATCATAATTAACTTTGGTTGAATTTTTGATATTTTTTTATGAAAATCAAATTTTAATGAATAATGAAAAATACTACGTTTTAATTCAAAAATGTATTTTCATCTAATTTATTTATATTGTAAAATAATCCTTTTACTTGGTTTTAAGGTATAATTAGATGATGTTTTTATTATTTAATCCAATTTAGTTCATGGGATTCTTTTTCAAATTAAAATTAAATATAAAAGTTATGTGAACTTTTGAACAGTTTACTTAAAAACCCATTTTCACTATCCATCAATAGAGTTAGTGTTAAAACTAATTTACCCACATAAATTAATTTAATTTTCAACTAAAATCACACATGGTTGTACTCTGTAGGAAAATATAGTCCAATAGGATCAAAATAATTTTTGAGTATAATAACCTTTGTATTATATTTACCACAGTTATATGTAAATAAAGTAATTAAACATAAAATTAAGATTATAATATTATAAAATTGTTTAAACGCTTTTCATAATATTATTGAATTATTTATTATCCACTATGTCAATATTTTATTAGAAATGGGGACCTTTGGTATCCATTTGGGTGTGATTATGACATTTATAACATTTTATTTAATGTAATGGTAAATATCTCATAAATATGTCTCTTCGTACTAAAACAATTTTAATATGGGGTGATCTCTGATAATGAATATTCCATGTAAATATAAATATACTAAATAAATCATGGAAATTAATTTTTAATTTTTAATAATTAAATAATAAAATTTATTTCTGATATAATGATGCTGAAGTAATAGATTTATTAAAGAAAGAATCAAACAAATGATATTAATAATATTAAAATAAATATATGATGAAATATATGATGAAGTATACTAATTATATGGATAACTATGGAAAGTTAGGATTGCATTAATGTAGATTTTTTTGAAGGAAACAAGATGTTATAATATTTATTTAAAAAAGTCACGTAATGAATAGTGTCAAAATTGACATAATTCATATTTTAAATTATAAAATATTTAATTAAATGATATAAAATTTCTGGAAATAAATGAATCATAAAAAATTTGCATAAATATAAAAATGTCATCAATGAATCAATAAATGACCATTCTGCAGGATTTGGAAATTATTTTACCCCTCTAAGAGTAAATTACATGATAAAATGCTATGAGTTTAAATGGGTTTAAATAAAAACTATAAGGATTAAAAATTAATAAAACATGAATAATTATCATTGGATGATAATATTTAGAAAAATGAACATCTTATATTAGAGCTAAATGTGTTTGGACCCATTTGGAATCAAAATTAAATTTATATCAATTAAATACTTTTACGAATTCAAGGGTCCCCTCCCCTTTCCTTTAAAAAGGTACTCATTCCACTCTATTCCATACACTCCCAATACCTTTTTTCATCCAATAACTACCCAAACCTCTTACTATAATCCATAAATACATTATTTAAGCCTTATATTTGGTAGAACACTCTCTTAGAGGTGTTAAGTTGTTAAGACATGAGCTCATCTAAAGGAAAGGTAATGTTTTTATTGAAGTATTTATATTTTATATCTTCTCCTACTTACATAAAATATTGTTATTCTAAGATAAAATAACAACTCAAATTTCCTAAATATACTGAGATGATATTATTTTAATATCATCACCTAAATCAATCTCCACTTCTATTAAATGGGAAATGAATAAATCGTTCATGTGTATGTGTGAACTATCACCTCCCCAGACAGATCTAATTCACTTTCCATAATTGTATCTCATGACTGGTTACACTAATGGAATTAATATTAGTATGTGATATTAACTACATATTAATCATTATAAGATAATAATATATCAATTATGTTATTACATTCCATTTGCGTAAAAATGATAATGTCGTTCGTGCGTACATGTGAACTATCACCTCTATGAAGCGATGTGAACCATTTTTCTTCATTATATCACATTTATTATATATATTATTAAATTTAAATGATTAATTTTATGTCAAGTATTTTATAATCATTCTGTAAAAAAAAATTAATACTTTCCACCTTTCCATAATGATCAATAAAATGTGGAAAACATTACACATCCGTACGTATAGATTATTATATCCATGATTATAGCATTGATAATTTTCAATAACCATACATAATGAATAGATTTAAATTCATATTTATTTATAAAAAATGACATTGATTTCATGAATATAATTCTAGAGATGAAATACTTATGAGCACATGGACTACTGACATAAAACCATGTTTATTTTTGAATCATGTACCAAATATCGACAAAACGTCCAACCTGAACTCAATAATTAATGAATTATTGTAACATGTTAATTAATTATATAAAAGTAACAATAAACATTAAAATGTTTGGAATAAAGTATAAATTATCTGAATTTTATTATTTTGGAAGAATGATGAACATACGTGATGAATCGAACTCAATGAAAGGTACTTCGTCTCAATCTCATTTCATTGAGGAATATTTTGATGTTATACACCACCTCCTCTTATGAGGTGTATGAATAAATCATTATATATGTATTTTGGTTTTGAAAATGGTTTTGAAAATGGATTGATTATTTCAATATCATGAAATGATTTCTTGTTATTGGAAATGTTATTTTATGAGTGAAATGTTGATAAATGAAATATTATAAACCAATGATGTTTTGTTCTATTTTAAAGCAAGGATAGATGTTTACAATATAACCCCCCATGCATTTGTTATGGAAGTCGTCCATATGGTAATTCCACTTGTAAGAGTGATATTTGTGGAAGTCAACCATATGGTAATCCCATTTCTATTTGAGTATTTCCTAAGTTACATTTATTATTTATGATTTCTAGTAGTTTCATAGTAATCATATAGTTTAATGAGGTACGCTAAAGGGATTATCTTATATGGCTGAAAAGTATGATATTGTGACATTGTTTTCAAGTGTTTAAAATATTCATAGACTTAGGGTTTCTTTACTCATTTTATTACCCATAATGATCTTTTTATGCTCAACTAATGTTTTAAAATGTTTTTTCAGAGTATTTAAGGGAGAATATACTCATGTGTGGAATCATGAAAAAGTTATTCTGTTTAAACATGAAACAAAACCATGTTTTTTTTAAAATTTTTTGTTTTATGAAAAAAATGACAGTGATTACAAGTCTCTAATTTGTAATATTTAAGTTGTTATGTAGGAGTTATTTCCTAATTCACTAATGCTCTAATCTTGAAAATATCATCAACGTGAAATAAAGTCAAATTATTGAGTTAAGTCAATATTATATAATTTTTAAGGATATTTACTTACACTTTATAATCTTTTTCATGTTTTTTAATCCTTTTTATGTTATAATAGTGCTATACATAATTATATAATAGAATATTTTCATGTTGGGTGTTCTGAAAAAAATCATCTTATAAGTAATAAAAGGCATGGGATTGATTACTATAGTCTAATGAATTATTATTATACCACTTATTTAAACGTATTATTTTTATACTTATAATGTTTGAAATTTATTTATACATATACAAGTAACCATGTATGATTATTATTAAAAATTAATAATGTTTTAATATTGAATGCAGTAAGCCTTATGTTCGAGTGAGTAACATTTCAATTTCATTATAAAAATGAAGGAAATAAGCTAATTATTAATTTAAAATATAATAATTAGAAATATATTAAAAATAATATTTATTTTATTCCACCAATATATACATGTCATGTGAGTTGTTTATGAAAAAGAAAATACAACATATTTTAAGGTGGTAGTCCATATGTATACACAAGATATTTTTTTTAAATTTTCATAATATTGTAATGTAAGAGGTATAAGATTTATTTACCATTATATAATGAAATTGATATCAAATATATCATACTATTGTATTTGGATCCATGATTATGACAATCTTGAAGAGTTAGTGATGAAAAATAAAATAAACATTCTCATGAGGTGGTAGTCTTCACGTATACATGAGAAATGTTTATATATATATATATATATTGATATATTAGTAGATTAAAAGGGGTATATAATAAACATAATGAAATTATAATTTATGGAAGCAATGTTTCAATTCTTTCAGAATAATTTAAGAGGATTTAATATAGGTTTAAGGAGAAATAAAATGAAAATAATCAACTAAAATCTACACACTTCGTCAGATATCATTCAATTTTTTCTTCTAAAATACATCCCTAAATTGAACGATGATAATAAAAGTACCTCAAGACCATGAATTTGAATTTTAGGAATTATTTTTTTCGTATTTCCCTACTTGATAAGATCATGACTTGTGATGATGATAGGGGAATGAGTTCTCTTTTATATGTGAGTTACATGACACACGTGGAATGTTTGAAAAGATATTCATATATTACTATCTCACTAGATAAAATTTTACCAAACATTTACCATATTATAATATTAGGCAACATAATTTCTAAATATTTCTATAAAATAGGAATAAGAATCATTTTTATGTAATTTTATAGCATTCATTTCTTTTTACCCCTTTATCCCCACTTAACATTTTTTGTGCTAACCATTTTATATAATAGATACTATTAACAAAGAAAAAATGAATTTAGAACCATTAATAAATATATAAAATATAATTTTAAAATATTATTCTGTTTTATCAAGTTCAATTTCTATATATTCCAGAAATTATTTTAAAATTATCCAAAAAAATGCAATGAATTTTTTCTAGAAAGAGTACATTTTAAAGTAAAAAAATTGATTTAATATAAAATACATCTATAATATATATTCTAATAAAAAAAATTGGATTATTATTTAAAAAAAGTAATCTTATTTTAAAACCAATCTTTTAATTGATTTTGATAATTAAAATACATGAATATAAAAGGTAGTTTTCTAAAATATTGGTATTTCTTACTATTCACCATAAAAATACCTTTTTGAGAAAATTCCGAGAAAAAATAGTTTAATATAATTTTTATATAATAAAATAATAAATTATACTTTATCTACATATAATTCTACAATTGTTAAATAATTATTAAAATAATACCATTTAATTCATATAAACAATTTTATTTTGAATAAATCTATTACAATTTTGATTGAAACACCACATAATAATAATAAAATTAATATAACTTTATAAATCTAAAACATGAATAAAAATATAGAATGAAATTTTTTAAATATTTATATTACATGGGTTTTCACATTCTCCCACCCTTGGAATCTTCATCCTCATAATTTTATTCATTACCTAAACAATTGGGGATATTTTGGACTATATATCATTTTTAGATTCCATGGATTCTTCTTCAATATTATTGGATTTCCAGAAATACATGACCTATTGAATCACTATATTCTATAACACATGATCTATACATTCAAGAATTTTAATTTATTATTCTTTATATTAATTATTCTCTTTCATCTTTACAACTCAACGACATAAAATTATAGATGAATATATTACGTATTTTCCTCTCAATGAAACTTGAATCACACCATATTCTTAGGATAAAAAATCATGAATGTCCAATGAGTTTGAAAAATATCCAACCATCACCAGGATTTCATATAGTATTTTGATATATGAAATAAATGTAATATTTTTATCATATTTCATAATACTTTTCCATATAGATACTTTAATAAAATATTATTCTCCTATACCAAATAAAATAACATTCTTATATCTATTTGCATAACTTTTCTTCCTTCTTTGAACTCCTGATATGTTTTTGAATCATGTTCACCCTATCAACCATTTATCTAACAATTATGGTTCCAAAAAAATTATTTCAACAATATTCTCCCAACAAGATATATTTTAAAACAACATTCCATATGATGATTTGTGTAATGACCTAGGCCCAAGAGGCCGGACTGGGCCCTTAAAAATTATATGTTTTTATTTTTTATATATGAAACTTGTATAAACACACAAAATCATATAAACAGAATATCTTTTACTTTCCCAAGTTTGGAAGAATTAGAATCCAACAATACAATCAAATATCAGAGCAACAGATCTTCCAAAATTCATCATAACGCTTCCACTAAACCTGTAAGAATAGTTAAAATACATAGGGTGAGCACAAAAATTCCTAGTAAGGGGTTTTAAAACAAGACCACTATGAAATAATTTTTCTTTAAAACATTACATTAAAATACCTCCTTTAAAACATGAAATTAACATTTCTCAAAACATGTCATCATCATTTTCTTGAGGGATTCTGAAATAACCTTTAAGATAAACTCATGATAAATATTTCTAAACATATTTAAGAGTTATAAATAGAAAACATTATAAAACTATGCATTCACTAGAACTGAAATGCAAGATGTTCCACCTATAAGTTAGATAAAGACCATATTTAATCATACTATGACATGATAGAGGTGTGGATAAAAATTTACAAATGAAATAATATTTATTCATAAATTCACATAAAACAATTTCATTTATCATTATGGTTTGGAATGTAAAAATTAATCCATATTTTTTAATGAATTCTTATACAAGTATATATTTAAATATAAAACATTAACCAATGTTCACTATGATATATAAAACTGATTAATACTTGTTCATAAAAAAATGATCATTAGTTGTGGAAGTTTTAGTAGTTGAATAATGAGATGAACTTTTACTTACTTGAATCATTATGAGGGAAATGCATAATGCAGGACAACATTAAAAATCTATCAAGGCCTCATGCCATTACTATACATAACCATTTTTAAAAGCCTTATTCCAAGACCTATTTTGTCTCATGAGACACACTAATACATCATTAGGCTATAGTGGGTCTCACCCAACACATAATAAGCCTTATGCATTCCTCATTTGTCTAATAAAATATGACTTTAAATAAAATTTTCCCCTACCACTTTGATTTATTTAAATCTTAATCATATGTGTAATAAATACATTAAACAATCCAAAATGCCTGATAAAACTTTAAAAAGTTTAATTCTTAGTCCATTTATTAGCACAAAAATATTCATCTCATACTTAAATTAACTCTCTTCATTTTCATGTTATCAATATAATTATCAATAAAATAAATGCACATTTAATCAATAATACATATATTTTTTGGTCTTCTCAATATAATCTTATATAATAAATAAATATGTTTTTCACATAAAATTATAAATAACAAATTTCAATTCTTGATGAAATCCATGTTGTTGATAATCTCAAAAATTTATTTGAATTCATGAGTGAAAGATGTGTCAATGTTACACTTGATGTAGGACCATGACTATATGAATATGCAAAATCCTTATGTTTAATGCCATGTTTTGCGTATTTTTCTAAAATGTGATGATAAGTATTATAACAAGTCAATAAAAATATTATCCATTATAAATATATGTATATATATATCCATTTGTATACATACCATGATTTAAAATTCTAAATAAATGAATATAATTTTCCCCATATATATTTATATAATTGACATTAAATTTATAGCATTCATTGTCTTGGAATACTTATTTGAACAAAACATCGATAAATGATAAAATTCATTGGAAGATCAAGTATGATATGGAATTACAAAATTTTATAACAAATTATGTTGCGACAGATTTATTAAAACATAATTTTTATGAATATAACATATTTATGTAACCATATCAAATAATTAAACTCACTACACATCCATGTATTAAAATATGAATTAATATTTATAATCTAAATACTATAAATTTTGAATCCCTCATACATTACGTGTTCTAAAAATAATTATGCAAAGTTGGATTATCAAAAATCAATAAAAAAAATAAAGGCCTTAAAAAGGTTCCACCTCACCCCTTGAAAGGTGGATTATCAAAAATAAATAAAAAATGAAGGCCTTCGAACCATTGGAGGATAGATATACATATATATTTTTATGTATATGTATATATATTAAAATTCAAAATAGTTTGTCAAAATTAAAAACCATCCCTTATAAAATCATAAAAATAAAAATAAAACAAATACTGAATAAATTTAAAAATAAAACCATATTGAGAATGATTTTAAATATATAAATCTATTATACAAAAAATCGAATCATAGTACATCTTTAACGTGAATTCACATTAACAATGAACATTAAAAACATGCAGGAGTTACCAGTATACTCAAATATAAATGCAATGGTCTGTATAAACAGTAAAAAACTCAACATTGATAAATTGATCTCATTAAAAATTTGTAAAGCGAAAACCATAACTGAAAATATAATTTTTACCATTACAAAATAATTTTAAATTAAACTATAAATCTCTTATATAAAACTATAAAATTAAAATAATAAATTTGGAATGAAGAAAAAAATAACTCTTACAAAATAAGATTGATCATAAAAATGAAAAATAATTCCCCTTCTTGATTTTTAAAATTTAATAATTAAAAATATTTCCAACAAAAATTTATCTAGAAATACAATTAAATAACTTTCCCTTACCCAAACATAAAAAAAACTTGAAAATAATTATTTAAAATTAAAATATGAACACTAAAATTTATATATATAATCTCCCTTACAACATATTTTCAAAACATGATTTAGATAGTCATAAAACATTAAAAGAAGCAAGAACTAGAAGTAAAGTAAATACACTGTTACTAAAATTGCAGTAGAAGAAACATAAGAGACTTCCATAGCTTTAGACATTAACTCAATCTCCCACCGGATGGACAGACTAGTGTGAAAATTCATTTGTACAAAGGTTCAAAGGTTAGCAGTTTTGAACACCTTCAGAATGGACTGCAAAAAAATGGTTTTGCAAGTATATTTGTAGTCTGATATAAGGCTTTTATTGCCTTAGTTCCTACTGTATAATCAGTGGAGTGTACTCAAGCTTGAAGAGAAAGATTATAGTACTTCCAAAAAGCACCCAATCAGTGAAACAGGGAAACCCATGAAAACAAGAACCAAACAATTGACATAATTAATTGATATTATGTTTGTGAACCAAAGAGGAAAATGTTGAAGACAGTTACACACACCCACACATTTACTCCACAAGCTGTGTACACTGAGGCGAAAAAAGAAAATATTCATATTTATCTATCACTCGACCATCATAAAACAAAATCAGTATAAAATGACCAAACTAAACAAGTTATTGGCAGAAAAGAGGAAACCCACAACTAGCAATGGATTTATGGAGACTTTGGTGGGAGAATAAAACAAACAAAAAGGGTAACCATCCGAGTTTGACCAAAATAGATAAGGAAATCGCACGCCCATCCGCTAGGTTGGAGAAGATCAGACACCATCAGATCTGGATTTCCAGATTTGACTAGAAAACCCTAACCATAATTCTTGGATCTCCACGTTCTGCCTAGATTGATCCCTTGCCGGAGGCCAGACAGAACCACACCAAACCTACATCTCATACCTCGAACAGCTCCAATTAGACCCCCAACAGGTGCGACGGTGGTGCCTCTTGAACCAAGGCTTCTGCTCGAAGCCTTCCTCTAAAAGCCACCCTTTCCCCTTGGCCCGCGACAAATTACAGCATAACCCTCGGCCCGATTCTACCATCCCTTTTATTTTATTATATTCATTCATTTTTTATCACAAATAAAATTCAATTAAATAATTTCACATTATTGTTGTAATATATAATCTTTATTATGAATTTTATAAAATAGTATTTATACTAGAAATAATTCTAATCTTAATTATTAGTTTTAAAAATAATGATTGTTATTTAATATATATATATATACATATATTAAAAAATAAAAAATTTCAAATAAAAATATGCATTTATTATTTCATATTAAATAATTTTTATCATAGATATTATAATATCAATAATCAATATATATATATTTTGAAATATATTTATTTAAAATATTTTATCAAACACCCCTTTTGATAAAAATATATTTTTTATTCAAATTCATTTTATAGTAATAAATTTATTCATATTAAAATATTCCTTAAAGCAAAATAATTCTATAAAATAAATTTTAAAACTATACAATTATCTATAAGCATTATTATATAATTAACTTATGATCAATTTAATTATAATGATTAATTTAAATTATTATTTTTTAATGAAATCGAATTAAAATATTAATCGTTTGTTTTCAATATAAATAATTCCATTTAATAAAATATATTTTTATTAAATTTAATTTTATAATTTTCATGGATATTATATTATTCCCCCCTCAAAAGAATTGTGTCCTAGAAATTTTATTTTGCGTACTAAAAAAATTCTGAAATTCCATCTTCAGAATTAATAATACTAAGATTGCAAGAATTATAAAATCTAAATCTCAAGAAATAAAATATAATCTCAAAATATTTCTAAACTGTTCCTCTGATACCAACTGTAAGGACCCAGACCCGAGCGACCGGACTCATCCCTTACAAATGATGTGTTTTTTATAAAAGAGACATGAATAAACACTCAACATTAGATAAAAAATTGGATCCTTTACCAGTATATGTTTTTGAGAATTAGAATCCAACATTACATTAAAATATCAGACTAGCTCTTCCATATAAATTCATCATAGCACTCCCACTAAACCTGTAAGAATAATTTAAATACATAATGTAAGAAAAAAAATTCCTAGTAATGGGTTTTAAAACAAGAACATTAGGAAATAATTTTTCATTCAAACATTACATTAAAATACATGCTTTAAATCATGAAATTAACATCTCTCATAATAAATCATCATTATTTTCTTGGAGGTATTCTGAAGCATCCTTTAGGATAAACACATGGTCAAAAATGTTAATCATAATTAAGAGTTATAAATAAAATGAATTATAAAATTATGCACACACTTGAATAAAAATGCATGATGTGCCACATGTAAGTTAGATAAATACCATAATTAACCATCCTATAACATGCCATAGGTGAAGATAAAAATTTACACATGAAATTATATTTATTCAGAGTTACAAATAAAATGATGCCATTTATAATTAGGGTTTGGAAACTAAATATTTATCCTTCTTTATTAATGAATTTCTATACAAGTATATATTTAAATATAAAAATTTAACCCATGTGTACATAAAAATATAAAACTGATTAATACTGGTTCATAAGAAAATGTCATTAACCATGGAAGTTTTACTTTTTGAATAATCACATGGACTTTTACTTACTTAAATCATTATGAAGGAATTCATAATGTAGTAATTCATAAACATTCTGTCAAGGCCTCATGCCACTACCATACATAACCATTCTGTCAAGGCCTCATTCCAAGGCTTAGTTTCTCTCATTAGATCTACCGATGCATCGAGAGGTTATAACGGGCCTCACCCATCACATAATATGTTCTATGAATTCCTCATATGTCTAATAAAATATTTACTTAAATCAAAGCGTCTCATACCACTTTGATTTATTTAAATCTTAATCATAGGTGTAAAAATTCATTAAACAATCCAAAGAGTCACACACAACTTTGAAAACATTAATTCTTAATCAATATTTTTTCATCAAAAGATTCATCTCATACTTATATTATTTTTATTTATTTTCATGTTATAAATATAATTAATAATGAAATAAAACACATTTAATAAATAATATATATATATATATTGTTTTTTCTTCTCAAAATAATCATATACAATAAATAAATATGCTCTTCAAGTAAAATTATAAATAAAATTTTTCAATTTTTAAAGAAATCCATGTGCTTGATAATCATGGAAAATTTATTTGAATCCATGAGTGAAAGATATTTCAATGTTATGCATGATGCATGACCCTGACTATGTGCGGATGTGACATCCTTAAGTTTAAAATGACAAGACGACATGTTATGCACATTTTTCAAAAATATGATGATAAGTATTATAACAAGTTGATAAACATTTTATCCTATATATATAAATCCATGAGTATACATACCATGATTTAAAATTATAAATAAAATAACATATTGTTTCAAATATATATGTATATAATTGACATTAAATTTACAACATTCATTGTCACAGAATACATGTTCGAAAAAACATAGATAAATGAGAAAATTAATTAGAATATCAACTATGATATTGAATTGAAAACATTGATAATAAATTATATTGTGACAGATTTATTAAAAAATAATTTTTATGAATATAACATATTTATGTAACCATATAAGATAATTAAACTCACTACACATCCATGAATTAAAATATAAATTAATATTTTAAATCTAAATACTATAAATATTTAATTCCTCTTTCATTATGTGTTCAAAAAATATTTATTCAAAGTTGGATTTATATTCATATATATGTATATATATAAATATATATATGTATGTGTGTGTATGTATTAAATATCAATATAGTTTATCAAAATTAAAAACCACCCCTTATAAAATCATAGAAATAAAAATAAAACACATACAAAATAAATTCAAAAATAAAACCATATTGAGAAATATTTTTAATAAACCAAACCCTTATATCAAAAATATTACTATAGTACATCTTTATCTAGAACACACATTAACAACGATCATAAAAAATGCATTAGTAATCAGTGTGCTCAAATATAATTGAAATAGAGTGCATATGCAGTGCAGAACCCCGCTTTGATAAATTGAACTCATTACTATATTGAAATGTGAAAACCATAATTGAAAATATAATTTTTACAGTTAAAAAATAATTTAAAATTAATGTGTAAATCCCTTACATAAAACTATAAAGTTAAAATGAAATTTTTTGAATGAATAAACAAAATAATCCTTACAAAATAAGTTTGATTATAAACATAAACAATAATTCCGATTCTTAATTTTGAAAATGGAATAATTAAAAGGCCTTTTAAACAAAATTTGTATATATAAATAGAACCAAATAATTTTCCCTTATGGAAAAATAAAACAAACTAGAAAATAATTTCTTAAAATGAAAATATGAACACTAAATTTAATATATATAATCTTCGTTAAACCAGATTTTCAAAACATGATTTAGATATACATAAAAAATTAAATGAAACATGAAATGTAAGTAAATTAAATAAACCATAACTTGATTTGTAGTATATGAAACATAAGACACTTACTTATGTTTAGACATTCACTCAAGCTCCCATAGGGTGGACAGAACGTTGTGAAAATTAATTTGTAGAAGGGTTTGTAGGTCTTCTGTTTCGAACACGTTCACAACGAACTACAAAAAAATGACTGACAAGAATATTTATATCCCGATAGAAGGATTTTATGGCGTTAGTTACTACTATGTAATCCGTGGAATGTACTCAATCTTGACGTGCAATCATACAGTACTATCCAAAAGCACCCAATCACTTAAATAGGGTAATCTGTGAAAACCAGAACCAAAAAATTGACATAATTAATTGATATTATCACTGCAAACCAAAGAGGAAAATTTTGAAGACATTAACGCACACACAAATTTACTCCACAAGATGTGTACACCAAGGGAACAAAGTAAAATATTCATATTCATCCATCATAGGTCTAGTAGAAAGAAAAATCAATATAAATGACCAAATTAAATAGGTTATTCAAAGACAACAGGAAAACCACAAATAACTAAGGATTAATGACAATGTTAATGGGAGAAGAAAACCGCACAAAGGAAAACCATCTGAGTTAAACAAAAATAGACAAGGAAATCACCCACCAACAAACTAAGTTGAAAAATATCAGACATCTTCAGATCTTGATTCTGAGATTTGATCTGGAAACCATCACCACGATGCTTGTATTTATACACTCGGCTTGGATTGATCCCTTGCCAGCAGCCAGAAGGAACCAAACCAGTTTCTGCATCCCATACCTAGAATGACTTTGAACAGACCCCCAATCGGTGTGATGGTAGTGCCTCTCACACCAAGGCTTCATCTCAAATAATTCCTCCAAAATTACCCCTTTCCCCATAGTCAGCGACAGATCACAACACAACCCCCTACCCGGTTTTACCATACATTTGTATATATTTATTCATTTTTTATCCCATATGAAATTCAATTAAACCAATTCAATTTTTTTTATAACATATAATATTTAATATGAATTTTTTTAAAAACATTTATAATAGAAATAATTCTACTCTTAATTTATAGTTTCAAAACTAATGATTGTAATTATATATATATATATATATTACATCGATATTAAAAAATTTTAAAACAAAATTAGCATTTATTATTTCATATTAAAATATTTTTATCATAGTTGGTATAATCACAATAGTCAATATTTTATTTTTGAAATTTATTTATTTAAAATATTTTATCAAACACCACTTTTGATAAAAATATTTTTTTACTCAAATAAATTTTATAATGATAAATATATTCATATTAAAATATTCCTTAAAACAAAACAATGATGTAAAATTTATTTAAAAACTATACAATTATCTATATGTATTATTATATAATTAACTTATGATAAATTTAATTAAAATTCCAAATTTAAATTATTATTTTTAAAAGAAAACAACAAAAAATATTATTAGTTTGTTTTCATTATAACTAAATCCATTTAATAAAATATATTTTTATTAAATTTATATTTAGAATTTTCTTGACTATTACAATTCAAAAAGATTCATTTATATAACAGGATGAAAATTAATGTTATTGGGAAAATAAAATAATGAATGATAATGAAACCAACATCGCTTTTAATTTATAAAACAACCATAAATAACCTCTCCCAGTGTTTTAATCAGTCCCTCTGATTGGGAATCATATTGAAGTCGGAATGAAATTATATAATTTAATACAATACACCACAATATCTAATGGTCATTCAAAAAATTATAAGTATTCATATGATGATAGTCAGATAAAACAGAGATAGACACACTATTTTACCAAACTATCTCTTTGAGATAACATTGGTAATGTTGATTTAAATACATAATATCTCAAATATCAAGTAAATTTATAGATTTAGTCAATTGATAAAAAATAAGAAAATTTAACTGTTAACTCAATATATTTTAAAAAATACAAAAAAAATCATTGATATATTTTCCAATTTCTACTCTAGAACTACAGAAAGATGAAAGATCCCCTTTAGTGAATTTTCATCATATTTAACTTATTGGGAAGTAAAAAAATCATGATCATGTTATCATGTTTTCTTTATAATCCATATTAATATAAATATTCCCAATGTTATTTAATCATATTATTGTCGTTGGGTTGAATTGAAAATAGAGAACTATGATTTCAACTCAACAACTATCTCTTGAATTTGGATTTAAATAGAACACATAACCTTATTCTAAAACTGGAAACTTCTATTTTATCAATATTAATCTCTATAAACTTTTCATTCTTGATTGATTCTATAAATTCATTCAATTCACGATCTTATATAATAATGTTCTTAGTTTTATCTTCCAATGAAGTTTATATTGACCCTAGATACAATGGATGACGTTCTAGAATGTACAATTTATTGACCAATATTAATCAAATCATTTACTCTAGGATCATGTTCATAACATTATATAGATAATGAGGAATTATTATATTGACTTAATGCATCAACTACACCATTTTCATTAACCATATGGTAATGAATTGTGAAATTATAATCCATAATTTATTCAAGTTATCTTCTTTATCTCATGTGCAACTCAGTCTGAGTGAATATATAAATCAATATTCTTTGATCATTGTAGATTTAACACTATAATACAAAAACATTACGTGTCTATATTTTTTAACCCACTGTTAATTCCACCAGTATAATTTTATCGTTAAGATAATTTTTCCCCTTATGTTTGATTTGATGTGAAGCGTGACCACATACCTTATCATTTTTCATCATAAAACTACCTTATCCCTTTAAAATGGATCATCATAGAAAAAACATCCCAGTTTCAGGTTCATAGATCCATAACAATGATATTAAATAATATTTATTTATATTCCAAGAAACAACCATTACATTATTTACTCAATATAAATTTAATTCATTTTAATGATAAATTATTTAGGTTGAATGACATCTAAACAATGCTATCAAAAAAAATGGTAGTAACCAATTAATCTAATAAATATTGTAATGTGTTTGATAATATATGATTATTAGAACTCTTTATTCACATTAGTCGTAGATGTAGCAATGCTCAGTCAATCTTTATTTAAATTATGTCCATGTAATGATATCTGTCACAACCAGAATTCATATATACAAAATATTACATATTAATTCACTTCATTCATAGATTATATAGAAAAACTAAAATCTTTCTCAAGATCATGTTAAATTTTAAAACATATAAGTGTTTCATAAATAAACAAAAGGAAAAATATATCCATAAAAACAGTGAAAACACTATTCAAGTGACTGATAAATACAAAACATAATTTTTCAAACCAATTGGAAAAACCAATAACTTATAAATCCTATATGTAGTTCAAATTTACATAATTTTTATTATATCATCATATATATTTTTTTGATGGTACTCAGACCTAAGTTAAACCTTCAAAAAAATATTCTTCGAGCTAATCAAACAGGTCATCTATTAGAATAAACACTTACTTATTTATTATATAGATGTTATTTTCTACTCTATAATTAATCTAAATCATCATTGATCCATGTTTCACTTTATTAAAAAAATAGGATCCTCCATGTTGAAGTATTTGGAGGAATGAAGACATTATCAATAAACTCTTTTAACATATTTTACATTTTATAATTTTATACAGTATATATTTTATAAGGATGTTTTTATATTTTCATAGATTCAAGAATAAATAAAATTGTAAATTCAATATTATGATCAGATATAATACCATGATATTCATTTAAAATTACATCCAAATATTTATTTACTATTAGAAAATAATCATTTGAACATTCTATATTTTTCCATATATATGAGCATGAAAAAAATTATTTACATTATTTTTCAATTTCATGACTTATTTATATGTTTTCATTATTGAAAATTCATTGTTGTATAAAAATATAGACTCATTCCAATAAAATATTTAGAAATAAAATTTATCAGCGAATGATATTTAGAATTAAAATCTATTAATAGATTAAAATAAAAATATGTTACTTGAGAGACAACAATGTTATTAGGTAAAACCGTTCTAATGAAACAATCGGAAAATTATTATAATTAAATTTTTCATTAATACACCCCCATGGGATTATAATAAAATTCATGAATTCATTTATTTGGGTGAAATTTTAAATATTACAATAAATTTCTCAAAAATTAAAGAATGTGTGGATCATGAATAAATTAATAGATTGATGTAATCTTAATAATTATATAATATAAAAAAAATAAAAAAAAATCATTTTTTAATCTCTATTGAAGTATTATTAATTTGTACAATCAAACAATTATTGTTGTTATCATGATGAATTGCACCCTTCATTCATATATTTGGACCAAGTAATTGAATAATGAATCATCTCATCATAATTAAAGATTCATAATTATAACAATTCACTATATGTCTGATCATTATAATGATACTTTTTTTAATCACAATCTCCATGTAAAATTGTACCATATCATAACAACTTCCAAAATTTTATAATATTTTCTCTAGGTATCTTTTTATCTCACATATTTCAACATTAATTCATGATTTTCATTCCTTATGGTTTTTATGATGGATGATTCCCATTTTCTACGCACCTGGTCCTCCTTTTCATCATATTTTCATAATACACATTATCATTTTTAAACTTCTTTTTCAATTTCTCACCCCAAATAAAAAATTTTAGAGAATGATTAAATGCCTAAGAAGATAATCTCCTTTCATTTAATTGACTAAATCCATAGTAAATGTGATCAAATTTACCTTCAAGATCTTGAATATAATTGTATACATGATATTCAAATTTAGTAATGTTTTACTTATATGAAACCAGTGAATTTTATTTATTCTACCTCAATTCTATGAATTTCATTAACATGTGAATTTAAACCAACTTAATAAAATATATCTCAATTAAAAAATAAAAAATTCATCCCATTTAAATGTAGAAATATCTTATCTTTCTCTAATATTCTTAACCATTTAAAAACACTAATCGATTATCTTATTTTTCCAATCTATTATCGGGAATTAGGGAAGTATTTTTTCTAATTTTCACATCCTTCAATTTTATCCTTGATCCAATTTTTTATTTTTAGTGTATGGTTCAGCAAGATCCATTTTTGTGGATTTTATACTAACTCTTCATGGTTGTCTTACACTCCCACTGCTTCTCTTATCACTGGCACCTTAATGCTCAATCTATCTTGGTTTGTAATGAGGGCACAAAGGTCATTTGGGATTTTCATAGTGGGAGTTTTTTCTACTCCCTCTTGGCCCCTATTCCCACATCATCTCTTACTACCCATAAACTTGTTATTTCACATATTTTAATTTAGTACGAGGTTGTTTAGGGAGGTTTTATGAAGGTGTTGGATGTTATGCGAAGGTGTTAGAGGCTTGTCTCATTTGGTGAGGTCACCCAATTTGGTTTTCAGTTAAATCAGATAGTCCAATGATTATTTATCAATTTTTAATCATGTTAAGAACAATAAATTCTATGGTTCGATGATTGAATAATTTTTGGGGTTGAGGGTGGTGTATTTTCATGGATAATTATGGAGGTATGTTCCGTTCGTACAATATTATGAATTTCATGTCCACTGCACTTTCCTTTCTCGGTAGGTTGATATGGTTTCCATAGAGGTTTTGTAATATTTTCATTGGAGTGGTCAGATGTTTAAGGAGGCACATCAAGTGTTCATAAGATAGTAGAGCTCCAATTTTTGGGGGTGTATTGGAGATGATGATGGTTGTGCGATGCATTTTCAGGTATTTGGGATCTTCTTTTAATGATGATTACTGAGGCAAGGTGTTTAATATTTTTATTTGGTGATAAATATGGTGGTATGATATGTTTCTTCTTGTTTTTTTGACATTCTTCTCATGATAAGGTTCTTAAATGATGTTATGGAGATTTTGTTCTTGTGGTTCTGATGTCAGCTAGTTTTCGTTCATAAAACTATGTGCCAGTGGTGATGTAGGGGTCATTTTGGTTGGTTCATGGATTTAGTTTATATATAATGATGTGGTTTGAGATATTTTTCTAACCGAGGTGGTGTGTTATTGGTTTGTTTAAAATATGTAATTCAAAATTTATATCTTGAAAGTTTGTATGTGGCCTTAAGATATATATATTTTAACATCTTATTTTACATCGGGCTAGAGGAATATATTTTGTAGGATTATTGTTCCACTATATCATTATCTATGTTGTAATTTTGAATTTATTTAACAGGAATGATTTTTTGTTTTTATTTTTATTATTACATTATGACTCAATAAAAATGTATTTTATTCAGAAAATGAAAAAAAGGATGAATATATTCCTCTTTAGTGAACATTTTTTCTCTATTATATATATACCACAAACATTTATATCCTGTATCAACCTATCTATCACATTTAAAAATATCTATGATCCAATTCCTATATTTCTAGTTTTTAATTTTCAATGATATTTACCTCTTGGGACCTTCCAAATTCATTATCAATATTTCCTAAAAAAAGACCATTATGAATATATATATTTTATATAAATAATCATAATAATAATGAAATTTTATATCATGATAACCATTTATTATAATATCTTAAGTGCACTTATATTTTCTTATCATCTAAAATTTTATAAAACATTTCATGATGATAAATATAAATACATAATCATTATTCAACCAATAACATCATTTTGAAACATGAATTCAATATCAAAGCATCACTAGAGACATCATAAGGATTATAGATTTAGGGAATTAGGTTAAAAAATAAAATTATAAACTCATAAAATATAATTTATACACTTCCACTCAATATACAAATTTTAAAAGTAATATAATTTTAAAATAAAACATTTTTTCTATTCCTGAAAAGTGTTCAAAATTTAAAAAAAAATTATCATTTTTCCTACTCATTAATAAACCCTTTGAAAATCATTTATAAAAATGGGATTAGTAAAAAAATCCAAGTAAGGGACATATACAAATGAAGAATGAAACGTTTTAGTCCATTTTAAAATCATGAGATCAAATAAGAGAGTACCCCTTTAACATTATAATTTTCTCAAATAATCATTTATTTAAAAATAATAACATCTTTATGGGACAATTATTTTTATAAAAAAATTATAATACTACACAATTGAAATTTAAATAAGTTATCGGTTTCTTAGAATACATGAAAGTAAAGAAAATATTTTCTTAAAAACTAATCCTTTTACCTATAAGGGGTATACTATTTCCTTTAATTAAAATAGCAATACCATTCATTATTAAATGCATTCTCATTATCTAGATTATAAAAAAAATTAGGTTCCTTGGGTAATCATATTCATTGAACCCTTTCATGAACCCTTATATGAAACCTTATAAATATAATAAAAAATATATTTAATTCAAGAATAATTATTCATAGAACAAAATCATTAATAAATATATTTGAGACATAAGACATGTTCAAATATTATCATAGAAAATACCCAAGTTCTATAACCTTCATGTAAAATAATAAACCATTAATTTCCACCATATAACTCATAAAAATAAAATTTTCAACCCATAAAAAAATTATTTTGGATATTGATATATCTCATTTTGTTAAAAGAGAATTAATAAAAAAACTCACAGAACAAAGTGATGGATTATTTTTTTGAATAAAACATGTAACATTTTAATGGTATGAAGACATCTAATAATTGTTTTTGGTGGTTTGAAACATTTTAGACATCATATAAGTAAAAATAAAACATTTCTTTTCTCCTTTTGTCAAAATGAATTGAATAAAATACATAAAAATTATCCCATTTTAAAAACATTGAAAGAACATGAAATAAGACATAAAATTTCCATGTTATTTTAGTTATGTCAATTTAATAACATTAATAATCAAAATTAACAAAAAATTACATTGAAGAAAATAAATTATAATATTAATAATTAAATCATTTTAAATGATATTCTATGTAAATGTGTACCTTTCCTTTAGTATAACTTTTCAAAAACATTATTTATAATTATAAATAATAATTTTTATTTTATTTTTTAAATTATTAAGGATAATTATATAGTATATTAATTCCATTTTTTGTATATCTTCTCTATAATGAATTAATTTATTAATTAATTCCACATCAGGCATTTTGAAAATATTCATATTAAAAGTCATAAATGGGTTTAATAGGTTGTCTATTTTGAATATAAAAAAAATTATATAATTTAAATAATGTTAAAAAATTTATAATTATATTTTTTTTATTATTTATAATCTTATAACAAAACTTGAATAATGGTTACGAAAAATTATTTATGTTACAATCATTGAGAATATAGTTCATTCATACACATGACTAACATTTTCATTTTTTAAGAGAACATGAAGGAAATAATGTATGAAATATATTAAAATACTATAATTATAATTATATCATTAATATAAATTTTTTCGAATAATCCTATATTTATTATCCTGCTTAGTTGATGATGAAAAACAAAATATATCATTTTGTGAGGTGGTAGTCTACATGTACACACGAGAAATGTTTTTAATTATTCATCGGAATGTAATAAATGAATTAGAATATTTATTCACCATTCACGATTTATATTAATACCATATATAACATAATATCTCATTTGAGTCTTTCATTATGAAAAAATATAATATCCACGTATTGAAAATGAAACACATCCTCTCCTAATACATTATTCCACATGTATTCCCAAGCTATGATTTTTTTGTTATGTGATTGTATGGTTTCCAAAAAATGGATAAACCATAAAAATTATAACATTATAAAATTTTGAATATATTTATTTTATTATTTTACCATGGTGGAATAATATTTTAAAAGGTATGAGAAAGAATAAAATGAAAACTCTTGGTTAATAACTAAATAACCTCATCTGAAAACCTCATTAGGTTTATACATATAGACGTGATAAAATTGTATCTGGATAATAAAATGAACTCTATGAAAATTGGATGTATGATAGTAATGGATGTTGGAATTTTTTTTAGACATAATAATCTCTTGAAGTTTATTTAATAGAATAGAGTTAGAGTCCCATCATATGTGAGGGAAAAGAAACACTTTGAATCATTAAAATATTAAAAACAATTCTTTCTCAACACAAATTGATAAAAAAATTTAAATATATTATATCAATAAGTAATATAAGGTAATAATATATCAATAAAATATGTTTTCAGGAAAATTATCATATCTTTTTAGCCCTTTCCTAGTATTTTTATCCTTTTTATTTCATTTTGACTCTCATTATTGTAATATAATGTTTTATTAATGTTACTATTTATAATGGCCAAAACTGAATGTGGTCTAATTATCAAAAATAGAAATTATGATACAATATATTGATTCAATTTTAACATTAATATTTTTTATAATTTGAAGAAATTATATTGAAAATAAATGCATAAAACAATATAAAAATGGATTTTGAGAACAATCTCTAATATATAATTCTTTTTATAAAAAATAATGAATATTGTTGATGAAAATTAAATTTTGTGGATTTTTTATTTCAAAATTAACTAATGTAATTTTAAAATGAAAAAAAATATGTGTTGAAAGTTTTAATACATGAAAAGATAAACAAGATTCTTAAAAATTTATATCCTCTATTAGTCTCCCAAAAATAAATATTTTCATAAAATTCTAAAAACTGTCAATCTAAACGAATTTTGATTTTTGATCTTAAAAAATATATCATTATTATCATATTTAATTTAAAACATCTTGATATTGATCTTCCATAATAAATAAAAAATATATAAATTATTTTATTATGAATAAAACAATTATAAATTTATTAAAAAATTATTTAATAATTTTTTAATGAATATAACTCTATTAAAAAAATTTATAAAAATTAATAAGTCATGGAATTTTTTTACGAATAACATTAACTTGGTTTCTAAATTTTGGTTGGATATCTATGTGTAATGTCTTAGTCACACTCATTGTACACCAGTAATGGTTGAGATAATACCAAATCCAACCCATTTCAGAGTTAGTAACCATGGTGCATCTGTTCAAAAACTACATCCAAAAGATAGTATCATTATTGGGATGTTTTTTATATAAATATAAACCAACATCTACTTAAAAATTTCTTCATAGAGTTTACCTATACTTCTATATTTCACTAGGATTTTAAAAAAATATCACTAATCATAATATCTAATGATTAACTAATCCCTGCTATGATATAAACTGATGCGAGTAAAGCATTTCAAACATATATATTACATGATTTTATATGAATATTCAATAAATTTCATAACAAAACAAAACTCTTGAATATAATGGTTTAAATTAATTCTATACTATATATATATTCAGCATATTTAATTAATGATATTCAATATATATCACATTGATCTTCTCCCAATATACACTTTTTACACATACCCTACATAAAACCATTCATCTAACTCGAAGAATAGAGACATAAAAGGGTTGTATTAGATCCATTATATGGGTAAAAGTTGATATAGTTCAATATTAATAAGTGTGTATAAATTAGGAATAATACTATTAGAACATGATCACAACATACAATAGTCAGAACTAATCAGTCAAATACCACTAAAAAAATGAATATGGCGGTTTTATAAGAAATTACACAATTCATATTTCTATGGAATCATCAATAATAAAAAATCATGGAATATGGCATTATTATAAACTCAACAGTACATCATCATCGATCATAATATGAATTTATCCTAATATAAGCCACAACCATATGATTCTTAGTCAACTAAATATTCTTTGAGGTCTAATATATGAGACTTAGTCCCAACTGTTCTATCTCACTTACCATTATCCATCATAGTGGTTATCAGAATGGACTACCATAATGTTCCACAAATTTTTTCATCTAATGCATTTCAAGACAACATTTTTATAGGGGAAATCAACTAGTAATATGTGTTTCTCTTAGGACCCACAAATTTATAAAATTCGTGCTCATAGAATATCCTCTAATACCTATAGTTACATTTTGAATACCCATCAGTCTATGATTGGAAACCCATAATATGAAATACCTGCGTTCAAAGTGCCATATTCAATACATTCTAGAAACATGATGTCAAATATGATTCATGGTTTCAAACTTTACTTGTTAACACCCCATGTAGGTGGAATATCTCTTGTTTTTACAAGCCCTGAATAGATATACAAAGATGGTCTCCAAGATAGGTAAGAAAATCACTACATTCTCCAATCATTCAAAAATTACCCAAATAAATTCATTCTATTGGGGAATCCTCAGAACATATATAATTTATTCCATAGTAATATCACCACACTTCCATTTTAGAATGGTAAATGATTGCAGATAACCACCAGGTTGTTGATTTTTGGAATTCACCTATCGATGGGAGAATCCACATGTTACAAAACCTATATTCTCATATTTCACTCCCAAACACAAATACCTTTGACATAGGTCATAGAACATTTTAGTAAAAATAGGATGAACCACCCACTTCAAGGAATAAAACTCACACATCATCTCTTCTCTCATAGACATTGGCACAATAACACAGTTCTAAATATAGAATCTTATATACTCATCTATTGTACAGTTGGATGGGGAATCCCCACCACCAAGGCTTTCCCATATAGGAAAAAAACATTGGATCCCCATATTGTCTCTCTCTAATAAAGCACAAATTTATCGACTAAATAGATACCAAAACAAGGTTTGTCTACTCTAGGACCATCAAAACCTCAACATGCATATTAGCTAGCAGGGTAATCATATTCCACTCAAAACCAAACTCCTAGACTTATGTAGTCTTTTTCATCCTTCTCAATTCATTGACAACATTGTTTCCATTCTTGGCTATATATGCCTTCTCAAAATAAAATGATTTCATATAATCAAACCACCAATAATTCCATATATTCAGAAATCAATTTGAAATGATATAATTTAAACTATTATGGTTCGTATACAAAATAAATTATTTTTCCAACAAATAATGTCACCAACACATTAAAGAAGAAACCATCATAACTATTTTGAGGTCATGTCTAGGGTAATTCCATTCACATGGCCTAAAATACCATAACCCATACACCACAACATGGTATCCCTACATCATTACTGCTCTATATATAATCCCATATGTATAAAAAAACATGGTATACTCCTCATTCATCTCAATTGGGATAAAAAATAATGGGTTTATAAATGCATGTTCAACTATTGGAAAGCATTCTCATATGCTCCAAACAAGAAAAAATTCTCCATTCCTTGGTTAATATAGAAATTAGAGATTCGAAAAGTGAAAATTACTAGACGAACCTCATATAATAACCTACTAAACCTAGAAAGAATCAGATATCAATAACATTATTGGGATCCTCCCAAGAATCCATTGCCTTTAACTTAATTATGTCCACCCAAAATCATTCCTCCGAGATGATGTGACCAAATAAATAATCCATTATTGTAAATACCTAAAAATTCCGTATAATTTTTTTAAAATTATTTGGGATTATTACGAGTCTGCAAAAATTGATGACGCGTAATTCTGAGACCTGGTGTTCCTGGAATGGAATTTGGATTTTTTTTAGAAATGTTCAGTAAATGTGCGGGCATCATTTTCTAACTTTTAGACCAATTCTCAGAATTGAAATTTGAGTACACCATTGAATCTACATCACCAGGATTCACTTAAGGGAGTAATCACTTCGACCGTAGTAGGTCGGGAGAAAAATTTAGTTTTCGGACATTTTAGAGGATAATAAAATAACATGAAAATGTTATTTTATTTTCTCTATAGCGGTTGAGTGGCGTGGAAGGACCATTGAGTTTTCAAGCCATTTAATGGATTGAATCTTGGTTTTTGTATCCATGACGTTGAAACATTAAATGCGGTTAAAAAAAGAAAAAAATTAATATTGTGAAACTCTATGGATTCTTTCATCTATTTAATTGAATCCCGGGCGTTGGATTTTGATATGGCTGTGAGGAACCTCTAGAGAAGTACAAAAACACCTTCCACCGATGGAGGCTTAGGCGGCAACGAACTGGGATTGACGAATGCCAACGGCTTCATCAAATGCAGAGACTTCTTCTACCACCGAGATATATTCAATTAATATTGAGGTAGGGGGTCTAATAAAGATTAAAATTGTTTAATTAAATTCCTACCACCTATTATGATGTCATCACAAAGGGCGCAGGACAAACGAACAAGGCCTGAACCCTACACCACTTTACTCTTGTCGTGTTCTTCAGGGGATTATCTTACAACATGCCAGAACCTTGAATCCAGAAGTGGCGTAGTGACGAAGACATCTTGGGAGGCATGTAAGTACGATCAGAAAAGGAAAACGGAACACTGGAGTTCAACTGGTGGTCTGCGGAAGTCCCATCGGGGCGACACTGGTGACCGGTGCTCGCCGATCACGGAAGGAGGTGGCGCCACTCGGCACCACGACAGATGGTTGGGCGGCCAACAATGGCCCGACATTGTGGTGGTGAGGCAGCACATCATCACACACCACGGTGAGCAGGTTGCAGCTGAAAAGTCGGGGTGGAAGGGGACCATGCTCCCTATGGGTCCCACAGACGGCCAGGGCGGTGCCACCAGGCGTCGGCAATTAAAGATCCGAACAACTCTTTGTGCTGTTTGAGAAGGAGGGGGAGCGGCTCCCCTCCACACACGGGCCACCAGATGGGTACCGTGCCCAACCGGAGCGGGCCAGGATGGTCCACGGCCTAGCCCAGCTAGGACGGGCCTGGTTGGACCGGACCCATACTCCTTTCGGGCCCAATTTTGATTAACTAGACGTATATTGTAAACCAGACATTCATTTGACGAACCGTCTGTGGCACTAAAATCCTTGGAGAGAGATAGTCCTTTTGAGATACTCCAATTGGGTTTTGGAGAATGTTGGATTACAACCGAGTTGGATCATACCCGAATCCAATCAGGCCCTCAGTACTAAAATGCCTACAACTCACAGAACGAGCGTTCGATTGACTAGCTGTCTGTTGCATTGGAACCCTTATGGCATGGAGGACCTTTGGGTTACTCCTTTTTAGAATCTTGTGGATAGATTTCATCATCACATAGAACTTTTGTGGATCATCATCATAGCACCCCTCTGTGGCTCAACATCATAGCGACCCGACAAGGATAATCCCTAAAGAGGCCCATCGTAATTAAGTTTCATAGAGACCGTGTCTGGATCAACATCATAGTGACCCTGTGTGGATCATCATCCTAGAGACCCTGTGTGGATCATCATTCATAGAGACCTTGTGTGGATCTACATCATAGCGACCATGTGTGGATCAACATCGTAGCGACCCTGTGTGGATTAGCATCATAGAGACCCTATGTAGATCAGCATTCATAGTGACCATGTGTGGATCAACATCATAGAGACCATGGGTGGATCAACATAATACGACCCGGTGAGGACCATCCTTAAATCGTCCTATCATGGATCAGATTTATAGTGACCCAATGTGGATCACCATCATAATGACCCTGTGTGGATCATCATCATAGCGACCCTATGTGGATCAGCATCATAGGGACCCAACAAGGAACGACCTTAAAGAGGCCCATCGTTGATGAACTTCATAGTGACCCTGTGTGAATCAACATCATAGAGACCCTGTGTGGATCAACATCATAGTGACCCTGTGTGGATCAACATTCAAAGAGAATCTATATGGATCAACATCATAGCAACACTATTTGGATCAACATCATAACGACCTTGTGTGGATCAACATCATAGAGACCCTATGTGGATCAACATTCATAGAAACCTTGTGTGGATCAGCATCATAGAGACCATGTATGGATCAAAATCATAACAACCAAAAAAGGACCAGCCTTATAGTGCCCCATTGTGGATCACGAACATAGCAACCCTATGTGGATCAGTTACCTAGAAACCCTGTATATATCATCATCTTATTTCCTATTTTTCTGAGTTCTATACTTGGTTTGAGATGAGTCTATTTATTATTGTTTTGTGATTGAGATCATGGTTTTTGGTTTTCCTTTATGGAATTATGAGAGACCTTCGGGGGTCTCAGGGTCCTTACTAGGTATTATTATACTCACCTCTACACGGGCATCACCCGCACCTTGTTGTGTCTTGTGAAGATGACGAGCAACCTTGACAGAGACTTGGTGAGCTCGGACCTGATGGTGGATGGTGGTGATGTTTGACATGGAGAGCTATGGAGACTAGATATTCCTACCCTTCAGGTAGAAACCTTGGTGGATGATTCCAGGACTTAATTAAAGTTATATGTTTTTGTTTAATCTTATAGTTGGTCTTGCATTCCATCCCAGTTACATTTAGTACACACTTTTACTACTACAGTTTTACTTAGTGGTTTCATCTTGTTGAGTTCTTGGATTGTGTGTTTATACATGTTTAATGTAAATGCCTTCCCATTTTAGTGATATGGCTTTCTGGTTCTAGTAACCAACCCCTGGACTATGGAAGATGAGCATGGGGTAGTCACGACTTGGGCCCTGGAGGATAGGACTTGAAAAAGTGGTATCAGAGGGGTCGGTTATACTAAAGAACTTGGACTCTGATATTTCTAATTGAACAATAGTGTAAAGTTTTTTGAGTGTGTTTTTTATTTCCGGAAGTCTAGTGTTGGTGCATTAGCCGACGTATCCATACACAAGGACCCTGAATTCTGATTTTCGACTTGGTGCATAAAAACAATGATTGCGTGTGTTATGGAAACTATTTACTTTTGATCTCTTTTGAGTCAACTCACTAGGTATAACATTTTTTATAGTGGCACACCTGATTCTTTTCAGGATGCCTCAGTGTAGATATCCAGCCACGATTCTAGAGAGAGTTCACGATGACGGCCCACCGAGCGATAAGGCTTCGGTGTAGGTCCCTCTTACGGTGATGGAACCTTCGGGTGGTGTACCAGTATCAGCACTACCCATTGGGCAGCAATTTCCCCCATCCCCACTAGTGGATGGTGCATGCCGATTGAGCGCATTTCATGAGTTCCAGCAGCAGAGGCCTATGAGGTTTTGAGCGAAGAAAGATCCCCATGAAGCTGAGGACTGGTGGGATGTTGTGGAAGGGGTTTTCTGCTTAGTTGGGACACCAATAGAGCATATGGTGATCTTAGCTACTAGCCTCTTCTAGGGCACAACAAGGAGATGGGGGATCTTGATTCTACAGTTACACGATGAGGCGACCATCACCTAGATGGACTTTGAGTGCCTCTTCAGGGCACAATTCTTTCCAGCGACACTACGCTCTGTGCGTATTCAGGAGCTCCTGCACTTGTAGCAGGGCAGCCTGACAGTGGCCCAGTACTTGGTGAGGTTCACTGACCTCTCACACTACTCCATAGACATGTTACGAGACCCTTTCTTTAGGTCCCAAACCTTTGATTAGGGTCTCTAGTGGGATATCAGAGCATCGATAATATCACTCTATATCTCGATGCATGTTGGAGTGCTCGATCAAGCATTATTGGTGGAGAGATTATTAGAAGATCAGGTACTGACTGTGAGAGCCACCACCAGATGACAGGTATTCAAGTCATCTGTATGAGTTAGTAGGAATAAGACGCAGAGATCCAAGAAGGCCAAACCTTCTAGGGGGAAACCACAATATGTAGGGTTTATAGGTGCAGAGCTCATGAGGTAGAGGGGGTTAGTAGGGAAGCAAATTGTACTTCATGTGCGGCGGGCAGGGCCACATGGCTGAAGACAATGAGACCCACTATACTGATGATCAGCAGACGGTCGAGGGTCCACCAAGGCAATAACTGAGGTTCGAGGGAGGAGGTCCACAAGGAGCTGGATGATGCAGAAGAGCTGGTCGTGTAGTAGGTGGTGGACGACCATTTGACGTTCTACCACCACCAACCCTAGGTGGTCCACCATGACCACAGGGAGTAGGTGGACAAGGGAGAGCTTAGCTTTAGGTGGCAGAGGCCTATGACCACGGTTCTCTTGAGAGTATTAGAGGTACAATTTGTGTCTATTCCACCCAAGTTGTAGTACATATTGACACGGGTTCTAGTCACTGCTTCATTACCATGACACCCATTCAGAGCTCGGATATTCCAATGGAGCTGTTGGATCGATCCTTACGATTAGAGACTCATATGGGATATGATTTGATGATTATACACTGGAACATACAGTGTGATCTCACTCTATGAGGCGTTAGGTTTGGCTGGGATATCTTAGTAGCAGCGCCGTGGCCTTACAACATCATCTTGGGTATGGACTGGCTATCCACAGTCCATGCTTGGATCAATTGTTTTAGGTGCAAAGTGTGGTGTGTCCACAAGGATGTGACATTGTTTTCCTTCACCAGCAAGAAGGGAACCATTGCAGAACAGGATGGAATTACTTGGAGGAGGGTGCAGCCGATCAGTCATCAGTTGGATATCCTTGCATTCGGATCTATTGACGTGAAGAGTTTGAGTTATACTTTAGTGGTGGACCAGTATGCTATTTTCTTTCCTGATGATGTTCTAGGACTACCTCCTCGCAGAGAGGTAAACTTATACATCAATATGTACCCCGGGAAAGCACCTATATCTACACCAGCATATTGGATGGCTCCCACAGAGCTTCCTAAGTTGTTGGTATAGTTGAGGAACTTTCATGGGAAGGGGTTCAAAAGGCCATGTGTTTCTCTAAGGGCATCCCCGATTTTGTTCACCAAGAAGGATGATGCGAGTTTGAGGATTTGTGTGGACTATCGGCACCTGAACTAGGTGAACGTGAAGAACATGTTTCCACTCATAAGGATTTATGACCTCTTCGATTAGATGAAGGGAGCTTGATGGTTTTCGAAGATAGGCCTTAGATCGGGCAATCGCCAGCTTAGGGTATAGGGTGAGAACTTACCAAAGATGTCCTTCAGGTATCATTATGACCATTATGGGTTCTTGGTAATGCCCATCAGCGTAACCAACAATCTGGCAGTGTTCATGGGGCTCATGAACAAGATCTTATAGTCATACCTCGATCTCTTCGTAGTGGTCTTCATTGAAGACATCTTGATATGCTCGATGTCAGAGGAGGAGCACACTACACACCTGAAGATAGCTCTGGATACACTCTAAGAGAACCAGATTTATGGTATGCTCTTGAAGTTCCAATTCTGGATACAAGAAGTTTAATTCTTCGGGAACATTATCTCAGAGGCTGGAGTTGCAGTGGATTTGGCGAAGATAGAGGTAGTGCATGCTTGGGATCCACAGAGGAGTGTGATTGCTGTGTGGCGTTTTCTGGGATTGGATGGATACTACCAGAGGTTCGTACTTGACTTCTCCAGGGTTACAACAACTTTTTCAGCTTTGATGAAGAAGGGGTAGCCTTTCTTGTGGATGGAGAAGTTCCAACAGAGTTTTTAAGAGCTGAGGCAGAGGTTGACAAGTGCACCCATCTTGAGTCTACTATAATAGGGTGTTGGGTTTGTAGTACACTGCGACGCATCAGGGGCCAAACTAGGTTGTCTAATGATTCAGGAACGAGCAGTGATCACCTATAGCTCACTGAAGTTGAGACAATGAGAGTTGGTCTATGCTACCCATGACCTGGAGTTAGCTGTAGTGGTCCATGCACTGAAGATGTGGCAACACTACTTGATGGGTGAACAATTTACTGTTTAATATGATCACAAGAGACTCAGGTACATCTTCTCACATATGTACCTAAACATACGACAATGGTGATGGTTTTAGTTCAACCAGGACTATGACATAGATATAGTCTGTACTCTTGGGAAGGAAAATGTAGTAGCAGATGCACTAAGCAGAAGGCCTCATCTACAGTTGCTGAGTGAGGCGACATAGCAGCTAGTCGTGTTGCTGCTATCCTTTGTGGATAGAGATGGAGAATCTTATCTCCAGTATGTGACTATCACTCCCCCACGTCTTTAGTGAGTTTTGGAGGCTCATCTTGGGGATGTAGACTGCAAGGTCAAACATGATCAGATATCCTCAGAACAAGCTCTTAATGGATTTTATGAAGGTGGGGAGCATGTCATCCTCTTCAGAGGGTGTACCATGGAACCAGTGACGCTATGAGATGAGGTGTTGAGGTAGTTTCACACATCCCATTGGGTGGTACATCTCGGAGAAGCGAAGATGTACCAAGACCTCCGGCGTCAGTACTAGAGGCCAAGGATGATAAAACCAATGGAAGAGTTTGTATCTATATGCCTTACGTGTCCGCATGTGAAGGCCGATAATCTGGTACAAGTGATATTAGTGAAACCACATGAGGTACCATAGTGGAAGTGGGATGGTGTCTCCATGTACATTGTGACAGGGACACCACGTATGTTCAAGGGCATGATTCCATTTGGGTGATCGTTGACCGACTCACCAAGTTGGCCCAATTCTGACCAATCTGAGAGCTGATATCTTTAGAGAGCATGGGACGTCTCTACATGCATCAAATTGTGAAACTTCACGGGGTGTGCCATTGATGATCATATCAAATCATGATGCATTTTTTACATCCAGCAAGTGGAAGGGATTGCAGGAGGTATTCGAGACTCAGCTACCCTTGAGCACCACCTTCCATCATCAGAGAGATGGCCAGATAAAGCAGACCATATAGACACTCGAGGACATGATTCGTGCTTGTGTCCTCTATTTTGGCTGTAGTTGGGAGGACCACCTGCCCCTGGTGGAGTTCTCATACAACAACAATTATCACTCCACCATCAGAATGGATCCGTTTGAGGCCTTGTACGGGTGACAATGGAGATCACCACTATGCTGGACAGACCCAGGGGAGTCAGTACTTATGGGTCCAGAGTTGGTACATGATACGACAGAAAAGGTGTAGATCATCTAGGAGAGAATGAAGACTACACAGATCCCACATAAGTCTTATGAAGATGGTATATGGAGACCCTTTGAGTTTTACGAGAGAGACCATGACTTCCTACAGGTCTCACCCAGACAAGGATTACAGAGGTTTTTCCGGGGTGGCAAGCTATCTCTGAGGATCATCAGACCCTTCCATTTCTTCAAAAGAGTAGGCGAGGTGGCATATCGTCTATCTCTTCCCACACAGATTCACCGGGTGAATAATGTTTCCCATGTGTCGCAACTGAGGAGGTACGTGCTTGATCCATTGCACGTTATCGACTAAGGCGAGATGGACATCGATGATGGGCGACATTTTCGGAGTTTTCAGTGGAGATAGAGGGTCGATAGGAGCGGGTATTTCATGGGTTGTTGATTCCTCTAGTGCAAGTTCGTTGGCAGCACATGAATCTCTAAGAGAGCACATTGGAACGGCAGTCTCAGATACGTGCTCAGTACACCCATTAATTTCCCTTGTTTTGTTGTAGCTTTTGGGGATGAAAATCCGTAAGACGAGGAGAATTTAATGACCACAAAATTCTATATAATTTTTTTTTGAAAAATTATTTGGGATTATTACGAGTCTGTGAAAATTGAAGGCACGTGATTAGAGTCCTGGAGTTTTTGAAATGGAATTTTGAACTTTTTTTAGGTTTGTTCAGTAAACGTGCAGACGGTGCTTTATAACTTTTGGAACGATGCACGTAATTGAAATTTGAGGACACAGTTGAATCCGCAACCCTAGGATTCCTTTAAGGGAGGATTCACTTTGACTGTAGTAGATTGGGAGAGAAAGTTAGTTTTCAGACCTTTTAAAGAAAAATTAAATAACATTAAATTGTTATTTTATTGTCTCTCCAGTTGTTGAGTGGCATGGCAGGACCACTGAGTTGTCAAGAAATTTAATGGCTTGAATCTAGGTTTTAGTAACCATGATGGTAAAACATTAAAAGTGGTTTATAAATGAACTGCATTAATGTTTTATAACACGGTTGATTCTTCTATCTATTTAATTGAATCTTGGTTGTGGGATTTTGGTACGGCTGTGGGGAACCTCTAGGGAAGTACTGCGACACCTTTCACTGATGGAGGATGGAGACTTGGGTGGAAATGAATTGGGATCGAAGAACACTGACGACTTCATCAAACATGGAATATTCTTCCACCACCGGGATGTCTCCAACCAATCTTGAGGTAGGGGGTGTAATGACGTTTAACTGTGATAAATTAAATTTCTACCACCTGTTATGATGTTAACGCAGAGGGCGTAGGCCAAATGAACAAGTTCCAAACCCTCTGTCACTTTTTTCTGGTCATGTTCTTTGGGGGACAATATTACAAAATTATAGAACCTTGAATCTGAAATCCACGTAGCGATGACGGAATATCGGGAATCTTGTAGGCATAATCAGAAGGGAAAACTGACCACCGGAGCTCACCTGGTGGCCACGGGTGTCCCGCCAGTGTGGATGCACCGGCGACCGGCACTGGCAGGCGAAGGTGGCGACCGACATTCGCCAGCCACAGAAGGAGGTAGTGCCACTCGACACCGCGTCAGAGGGTCTGGGTGGCCAGCAATGTCTGGATGTGGCAGTGGTGAGGTGGAACACCATCGTTCGTCATGATTAGCAGGTCGTGGATTCGAAGCCGTGGTGGAAGGGGACCATGCTCCCTACAAGGCTCATAGATGGCCATGGAAATGCCACCTGGCGCCACCAATTAATGATCCAAACATAAAAATTTAAATGTATCCCACCAAACAAAATGAATTTTTTTATAATTAAACTATATTTTTAAACATAAATTTTTTTCATTTTTCACACATATTAAAAATTATATTGGTTTTATGATATTATTTTTCAATATAATATGCATAAATTTAATTAAAATAATTAATAAATAATGATTTATTTAATTTAATTTATGGAAACACATTATGTGTATATAAATAGTTTTAGAAAAAACATCCCTTTTAACAATAAATTATAGTTATGTTCATTTATAACCAATTGATAACCAATTAATTAATTTTATACTTTTGTAAGAAAAAAATTATGAAGTTATATGTTTCCATTCATAATAACCAATCCCACATCTATTTGATAAATATAATATTCAATATTCAATATTTAATAGTATATAGTGGTTCATTTACAATCGGTATTTTAGGTAAATAAATTTTTTAATGAAATTAATTTTAATTAAATAGATATATATCTTAAATTCATTGTGTTTAAATTTCTAAATACTAATTATAATTTATCCCAGGAAAATACTTTACATTTATATAAAAAATTGAGGATACTTATTCCTAATAACATCATCTTGTTCCTATATGGCTTCCATAAATTTATGGTTTTCCAAAAAACATTGACCATGCAAGTGGTCTTATTCAATAAAAAATTCTCTTTATGATATAGAATCTCAATTGTTTATCCCCCCTGAGATAGATCATGATAAATTGATAAAACCTAAGAGTTTGTAAGAACCTTGTTCTTCCTTTGATGTACGATTTCTTCTTTTCTATTTTCCTTTGAATGTTTTTTAGAAAACAAGGGAAATTTTGGAAATGTACTGGAATCAGGGGTTACACATCATGTACTCCCAAGCACACACAGTGTAGTATGTCCGTGTATGAAGGGAATACATGGAGTATGGACAAGTCGGTGAGAAAAAGTGGGAAACAAACTACATGTCATCTACTACCTAGTACATGCTTTTTGTTGGACCCTCTATGATTTTTTAGTTTTCATAATCACAAATAATGTCAATATACAGATTATACTCTTTCATGCCATTTTAATATCTCTAAGTAAATCAATTATGTCACATAGAAAAATATACTTAAATAATTCAATAACCTATATTCATGAATAAATATGATTACAAGTGTATTTATACATGTACTTTTGGATAACACTTAGTCTTGTAATGATTTTTGTAAGACAGACACTTCATAACCTTTTTAGAATCCCTAACACCGATGTTTGACACACCGAATATTGACAGACCAAAATCGACAGACCGAAGTTGACACACCGATGTTTGACACACTGAAGATTAATAGACTGGAGATGTAAATAACGAAGTTGACACACCTAAGGTGACACACCAAAGTTGACACACCGAAGATGACAGACCGAAGTCAACTCACCGAAGATGATAGACCTAAGTTGACACATTGAAGATTATAGACCGATGTTACCAAACTGAAGACAACATACCAAAGATGACTCATTGATAGTCATAAATAACTGTTTTAATTTTATTAATTGAAATTTATTTCTAACTATCATATTTAAACAAATTAATTTTTTTGAAATTATTTAATGTTGTCTGTATGATTATCCATAGATAGTACGAGGTACATGCATGTGTAGAGATCTACATGACTAGTGGATCTTGAAGTATAAAAGGACATAAATTAGAGCTCAATAAAATACGGATACACAGAGATATATAGATACACATAGAGCTTTTAGAACACGCTGAAATATAGACTGTGCAAACTCAGAATACTGAAAAAGAGAAAAAATAGAAGCTTGATATTACCTATCAACAACCTACTAAAGATTTCTGAACATCCTCACAAGGAAGAGTTGAACACTATCACAGGAAACTATGATACTCTGTTCTGAAGCCGAACTTCAGAATAGGACACGAAGATCTTTTCCTCAACATCCATTGAATCCAGAGCATTTCTGCACAACACACAGAGAATTCTAAACCCTATTCTCTTTTATAACTCTGTTGTGTTCTAACTATTTGAGCAGTGTGTATATCTATTTGAATCTCATACATTTTCTCCAGATCTAAAATGGAGGATAAAAAAATATTCTCACTCTCAATCCCTTCTTAAATTTGTATCCCACGTAGAACTCTGGAAGAGATCCTGTGAGATCTGTTTTTTTCCCCATGAATAACTGTGGTAGAGGTCAAGTGTGACCTGGACAACCTGTGTGATTTTGTGAACCCCTATCCAGGGTGTGATCAAAAGTTTATTAATATAAACTGCTTGGTGGTAGGTGATCACCAAGTGGAAAGGACTAAGTCTCAGCTTCAGACTGAACCTCTTGTTTTATATGTTGTGTTGTTTATCATATATTTTTATCTATTTTGTATTTATGGAATTAAGATAAACTAAACTTTAATAGATAGTTTAGCAAGTGTTTACATTTCTTTTTAATCAGTAGGTTTGTTTCAAAAGATTTACTAATATTTAGATTGGTAAAGATGAGAATTAATCAATCTTCTGAGAACCAAATTGACCGTTCAAGACTTTTATATATTCACTACAAACCGACTTTGGGTTTATTTTCATAGGGCGATATTATTTTCTAAAGAACCCTTTTAACAGAAATTTTTATATAGAATCAATTCACCCCCCCTCTGGAGTCATCTACTCTGAACAATATTTGGTATCATAGGTTTTGAAAGTTACTGTTAGTTTTTTAAATCATGTCAACTATGATTATAGTTGTGTTTCAAAGATCTTAAAATTTCTATTATTTCTTAATTTTTATCTCTTTGAAATTATTTTACAACCATTATTATGGAAAATATATTAGAAGGAGCTGCTACTAATAGAACACCTTTCTTTAATGGAACTAAGTATGCTCGGTGGAGGCTTAAAATGAAAATACAACTAGAAAGTATGGGATTTGAAATCTAGACTGCTATTGAAAGTAAATATGATATTCTTGAAACTACTAGAAACACTTGGGACGAACCTACCGAGACTTCCTATAATAATAATTGTAAAGCAATGAATTCTCTGTACTATGCACTAGGAGATGAAGAGTTTAACTGTATTTTTTCTTGTAAAACTGTACATGAAATTTGGGATACACTCTCTGTTTCTCATGAAGGAACATCTAATGTTAATGAAATTCGATTGAATATTTATACTATCAAATATGATAACTTGAGAATGAAGCCTGATGAGTCAATTTCTGATATGTATCTCAGGTTCAATGAAATTGTGAATGCCATGATTTATTCAAGAGGATAAGTAACTTCCAAAGAGCAGATCATGCAGATTGTAAGATGCTTACCAGAATGATGGTGTCGAACATCTGTGCCTATCAGAGAATCATGTTTATTGATATGATGCCAGTGAAGGAATTTTTTAGAAAATTAATGACGTATGAAGAATAATTGAAGGTAAATCAAGAGGAGGATGAACCAAAACGAAAGTTTGTATCATTCAAGACAACTGCATCCAAAAGTAAAGACAAAGAGAAAATTCAAGCCGCTATTTAAAGCTCAAGAAGTGATGAAGTTGCTTCAGATAGTGATGATGAAATGGACTAGTTTTCTAAACAATTCAAGAAATTCAATAGGAAAAAGAAGTTCATTAAAAAGACCAGTTACAAAGGAAACTATGATAACAAGGGAAATTGGAAAAAGTATTGGAAGAAAAATGATAAATTAAAAGAGATAATCTTTTATGAATTTAAAAGGAAAGGACATGTCACGGCTGACTGCCCAAAGATGAAATGCATGAAAAAGTATGAAAATAAGGTTAGAAGGTATAACAATGAAATGAAGGCCACCTGGAGTGCCTCCGAGGATAGCTCAAGTGAATCTGGCTCTTCTCAAAATGAGAAAGATACGGCTAATATGTGTTTCATGACAAACACAACTGAGGTAGCCTTAGACTATCCTACACATAATTCTTATTTTTCTGAATGCCAGTTTGAAAATATGACAAATGATGAACTATTAGAATATTTCAATACGTTAGAGTAAACATGTAATGAGTTGAAAGATAACTTTAAATCTGTGAAGAAATAGCATGCTCTTACTGTGACTGCTAAATCTGAACATACATCTGAATAGGAGAAAAATGCTCAACTGCTCAAAGAGAATAACAAGTTAAATATTTCTAATGCACAATTAAAGAAATACTTAGAAAAGTTTACTAATGTAAAAAATACTCTTACTCAAATTATTGGTAAACAAATATCTCCTAAGTATACTTCTGGGACAAGATATCAACCAGGTCAAAGGAATTTATCCAAATCACATTTTGTACTCAAATCTGGAAAATATGCTACCTATATCAAAAACCAGAGTTGTATTGCAAGTTCCAGTTGCACAAATTCATTTACTATATCCAATTATTCAGGACCGAATATAGTTTATTTTTTAAAAACACTATATTCTGAATATAGTTAACCCATAAGATAGTTGTGGGTTCTTAAGGCTTATATCACTAATGTATGTGGACCCAAACAAATATGGGTACCAAAGTTGTTTCTTGGTTAAACTGTTTTGTAGGTAAACTGCCTAAGGAGTTTCTGTAAAAAGATGTGGTACTTGGATAGTGGGTGTTCAAGACACATGACAATGGTTTTTTAAATATTTAAAATTATTATCAAGATTGATGGAGGACATGTCACATTTAGTGAAAATGGTATAGAAAAATCATCAGCCTAGGCCATATTGGTAACCCTAACCCTATTTAAATTTCTAAAGTACTATATGTTGATGGAATGAAGTATAATATGCTCAGAATATCTCAATTTTTTGATGATTTATTTAATGTTAAATTTAAAAATTATTCATGTTATGTGTTTGATAAAAAAACGATTTAGTATTTACTACTTTTAGAAATGATAATGTATATGCTATAAATCTAGACACACTAGCCTCAATGAATGTCTCTTGTCTAAATGCCTTTCACAAAGAGTCTTGTATCTGGCATATAAGACTAGGACATTGTAATATACACTCTATTAGGAAGTTAACTAGAAAAGAATTAGTTATATACTTACCCAAATTATAGTTTCCAAACAAAAAATTATGTAATCCTTGTCAAAAAAGAAAGCAACAGAAAATATATTTCAAACCAAAGAATAAAGTAAATACTTCTCAACCTCTCAAGTTGGTTCACATGGACTTGTTTAGACCATCAAGAGTTTCAAGTCTCAATGGGAAGAACTATATTTATGATGTTGTAGATTATTTCTCTAGGTATACTTGGACCTTTTTCCTAGAACATAATAGTGAAGAATGTTCACACTTTACCAAGTATGCTAGGCCGATAGAAAATCTCAGTGGATTTAAGATTAAATCCTTAACAATTGATCATGGACATGAGCTTGAGAATTGATATTTTGCAGCTTTTTTTAACAATTAATGGCTATTATCGTAACTTTTATGCACCTAGGACACCTCAATAGAATGGTGTGGTAGAAAGAAGAAATAGAACCTTACAAGAAATTTCTCAGACTATGCATAATGAATATGATTTACCCGTTTATTTTTAGGTAGAAGCTATTAATATAGCTTGCTACATAATAAACAGAGTCTTAATTAGACCCATTCATAAGAAAAATCCGTACGAGTTGTGGAATAATAGGAAACCCAAATTTGGTTATTTTAAAGTGTTTGGAATTAATGTCTACATTCTGAACACTAAAGATAATTTAGATAAATTTGCCTCTAAAGGAGATGAAGGAGTATTTCTTGGATATTATTCATCAATAAAAGCCTATACATTCTTTAATAAAAAATCCAAATGTGCGGTGGAATAAGTACACATCAAGTTTGACAAAGCAGATCCACATGAGCCCAAGACCTCACTAGAAAATATTGAAGAGGATATGTACAATTTGGACATTAATGATACAACCTCAAATCATCATGTGAAGGAATCTGTGAAAATTTCTAGATTTGGTAATTCTACACATCCTAACTGTATTGAACCAGATCAACCTGACCAACATGAAATATGAAGTCCTACTTTCTTTAGACCAACAAGAAACCTTAAGAATCATTCCTTTGATGCTGTTGTTGGAGATTTAGATAGAAGAACAAAAACCAGAGTTTCATGAGAAACCAGGTTGAACATCAAGCATTCTTGTCAAAACTTGAACCTAAAAATATCAATGATGCAATCAATGATGAATTTTGGGTAATGACCATGTAAGAACTTAATATATTTGAGAGAAATAAAGTTTGGAAACTTGTAGATAGACCTAAGGATACATTGACCATTGGAACTAAATGGGTTTTTATAAATAAGGTAGATGAAGTTGGAAAATTAGTTGAAAATAATGATATATTAGGTGCACAAGGATATAATCAAGAAGAGGGAATTGATTATGAAGATACTTTTTCACTAATAGCTAGACTTGATGAAATTAAGATCTTACTTTCCTATGCAGCACACTTGAATTTTAAAATTTGTCAAATTGATGTCAAAAGCGCATTCCTGAATGGTTATATAATTGAGGATGTTTTTGTTTAACAACCCCTAAGTGTTACAAATCCACATTTTCCAAATCATGTGTTCAAATTATCGAAAGCTTTATATGTTTTGAAACAAGCTCCAAGAGCTTGGTATGAATGGTTATGTAACTTTCTTATTTCTAAAGGTTTTACAAAAGGACTTGCAGATCCTAATTTAGTTATAAAATGAGTTTCGAAATAAGTTTCAATAGCCCAAATATATGTAGATTATATTATCTTTGGATCGTCTGAAATTTATTTATGTAATGATTTTTCAAACATAATGGAAGGTGAGTTTGAAATGAGTTTAATTGGTGAACATAAATATTTTCTTGGATTTCAAATATTTCAAAATAAAGAAGCTATTATCTTAAATAAAAGTAATTATACAAAAGATACTTTGAAAAGATATGTATTTGATAGCATTAAGTGTAGTGAAACCCCTATGAGTTCTACATGTAAGTTAGATCTTGATGAAAATGGAAAATTAGTTGATCAATCTGCTTACAGAAGAATGATGGGTAGTTTTCTGTACTTAACTACTAGTGGGCTAGATATTATTTTCAGTGTGTGCATGTATGAAAGATTTAAAGAAAACCCAAAAGAGTCACATTTAAATGCTGTTAAAATAATTTTCAAATACCACAAATATACAACTAATTTAGTCTTGTTCTATCCTAAAAGACAACCTTTTGATTTAGTTAGCTATTTAGATGTTGATTTTGGTGGATGTAAGTTAGATAGAAGGAGTACCTCTGAAACATGTCACTTTTTGGGAAAGTCAATAATATCATGGTGTAGTAAAAAGAAAAATTCAGTTGCATTATCAACTACTGAAGAAGAATATATTATATTGGGTAGTTATTATCCAAAAAATTTGTGGATGAAACACACCTTATTAGACTATGGATTCAAATTTAGACATATACCCATAAACTGTGACAACACAAGTGCTATTAACATTTATAAAAATACAATTTCTCATTCTAGAACTTAGCATATTGATGTAAGACATCAATTTTTGAAATATCATTATCAAAAAGGTGATATAAATCTTCAGTTTATTGGGACTGAACATCAACTTGCTGATATATTCACTAAACCCTTAAATTATGAGAGAATGAATTACATCAGACATAAACTAGGAATGATAAATCAGTAGGATCTTCTTGAAACTGATCTTCTTGAAATTGATCTCTTGAAAATGATCTTCTTGAAACCAATCTTCTTGAAACCGATCTCTTGAAACCAATATTCTTGAAACTGATCTTATTGAAACTGGTCTTCTTGAAAAAGATCTTCTTGAAACCGATCTCTGGAAATCGATCTTATTGAAACTGATCTTCTAGAAACCGATCATCATGAAACCAATCTTCTTCAAACTGATCTCTTGAAACTAATCTTCTTATTATTGATCTTCTTGAAACTGATCACTTGAAACCGGTTTTCATGAAACTAATCTTCTTGAAACTGATCTTCTTGAAACTGATATTTATTAAACGGATCTCTTGAAACTAAGCTTCTTGAAATCAATCATCTTAAAACCAATCGTCTTGAAATTGATCTTCTTAAAACTGATATTCTTGAAACTGATCTCTTGAAACCAATCTTCTTGAAACTGACCATCTTGAAACCGATATTCTTGAAACTGATCTCTTGAAACTGATCTTCTTGAACCCGATCTCCTTAAAAACGATCTTCTTGAAACTGATCTCTTAAAACCAATCTCTTGAAACTGATCTCTTAAAAATGATCCCTTGAAATTGATCCCTTGAAACCGATCTTATAAAACTGATCCCTGAAACCATTTCATTGACACCAATGTATTTAATGATTTTTTAGTAAATTTTGTCTATTTTAAATAAAACGATGTTGTTTTACTCTCATTTTACTGCATTTAAATTTTATGTTTTATGATTTACAATCCCTAAATGATATATCTAGTTCAATCCATACAAAACTTTCACCTTCTTCTATGTAGTAAAGACTTCTACCTTTTTAACTCTTTCTCTTGACTCTCAACCTCTCAACACTATTAGAATCCAAATCCTTGTCATGGAAAGGGACAATCATGCAATGGAAGAACCTAGAAAATATCCTTCTGTTAAGCGTCAGGTAGGTGATTCCAGTGGGACTGTGAAACTGAGCTTGGAAAGCCGAGTGGATATGGCTGAAAAAGAGGGGTCTGATGAGTGGATTTTGACAAGAAAATATTTTTTGTTAAAAGTGCTAAAATCTCAAGGATGGATCAGTTGGTTCACCAAAAATTATAGACCCTATTATCACCAGTTAGTTCATGAGTTCTATCAACATTTGAGGATATCCCTGGATGAGGCTAAGGTAGCAAAGATGAATTATGTTGTAAAGGAAAAGAATATAGCTTTCTCATTTAAGGAATGGCCTGGATGCTTAGAAATGCCTCATGAAGGTGTCTTTTCTAACTATCTAGGTAATATTCCACCTTCCTCTAATTTGTTCTCTTATGAAGATTCTCTGAAGCAGCTGACTAGAAATAGAGAATCTAGGAGGATTTTTTCAAATGAATTCAAAGGAGAAGTGAGACTGTTTTTTATGTCCACACAACTTCAAATCTACCCAAGGAAGGGAGACATATTTTATGTGAAGTATTAGGATGTTTTCTTGATCCTTTTGTTGAAACATTGTATAAAAGTAAACCTATGTAGGTATCTAACAGTGCATATCTCTGATTTGATTATTCCATCCATGGAGGCAACCTGCTTTTACTATCTGAGGATGATTTCTGCCGTGTTGAAAATGGTAGGTTGTGTGGAAGATGGAGATGAAGTTATAAGTGCCTTTAGTGATTTTTTTCTTCAAAAATACATTTGTAAGAGGATGAAAATCTTTCGTAACCCATGTAAGGGATGTCGGGTAGAAGATGAAGAAAGGATATATGATGATTTCAATCCAGTTGAACACCCTTTTAGACCAAATGGACAAGTTGATCCAGGTCTCAAACTAGGGGAGGTTCCAGTTTATATTGATGAGGAAGCTGAGCCTGAAGTCCCAAGGGAAGAAGGATCTCCTTTTGATGATAGGAGTGATCTTGATATTACTGAAAGTCCAAAAGATATGTCTTATGGTCCTGCTAGTCCACCATTGCACTTTCCCTCAAGAGAATATTTATTATGTGATGAGGATGAGAGAGAAACTAAAGTTACTAGAGTTGAAGGCTATGATAGTAAATCTGATGAGGAATCAGATAATGATGATGACGATGAAGATGGTGATAATGGAGGAAATTATGAGCATGTAAGTTACTCTCTAAAAGTGGGACAACAAGTTGTTGATAGATCTACTGAAGAATCTTTACATGGGGCGGGTGAGGGTGTTGATCATGTTCAATAACAGGATATTGGTCATCGAGATACTGAACATGAGGATAAATCACCCCTTCATAAATCTAAAAATCCAGGGATCATTCATGAATTGAATAATCTTATGGCTGCTGGCCAAGAGGAAGAAGATGTGGTTCTAGTGCCTCAAATTGAGGAAGTACTTGGTGAAGCTGAAGTAACAGGGTCACAAGCCGAACCTGAACCTCAGTTGGTTCCTGTTTATAGACAAGCTGTTATGAAAAAAAACCAGGATAAAGTAGATGATGATGATAATGTTATTTCTCAGCCTCAGAGAAGAAAGACCATAATTGATAATATTGACCCAAGATACTGGACTTTTATTAGAGAATGGAAAAACAATCCAGGATACATTTGTTTTGGTTTAGAGTATGACTCAGATGAGGAGAGGGTACCCCCTCCTTCTTCTACACAAGTCTTGGCTGAACTAGAACATATTACAAATGTTCCACCAGCTACACCTCCACTAGTAGAACATGTAGCTCAGTCAGTGCCCAGTGACTATGTCACTAAGGATGATTTGGAAAAATTAAAAAAAAGATATATGTGAGTCTGTGATAGCTTCAGTGGGATCCAGAAATGAAGCCTCCACTTCATCAGGTATCTTAGAAACTGATACAACAGAGATTACAAGAATAGTGATCCAGGAGATTCAACTGAATCTCATTACCACAACATGAACCATTATTAGACCCAATAACTTGCTGAGAGAAGAAGTAATAAAGATGATAAATGAGTTAAAATCTTTAACCTATGACTTCAAGACCTCCTTTAGTGGTGTTCTGGAAGTTCTTAGGAAATTGGTGTCTCATCTACTTAGTGTGGATCTAAAAAAGTTGAAAGAATAGGATGTAAAAATGTTGACTGGCCCATCCAGTTCTAGGAGTGGGAAAAGTGCTGTTGCTGATTTGGAGTCTCTCAAGGTTGTGATGCGAGAGGATCTTCAAAAATTTCAGAGTGTTTCAGAAAAAGAAACTCTTGAAAAATTACATCAAAATACAAACCATGTCTACAATATGGCCATGTATTGCAAAAATGAAGCCTCTACAGCTCAGAAAGAAATTAGGGAAAAGGTGGATAAGTATTTCACTAAGATTTATACCAAACATGATCTCATCAATAGTTTCAAGTTTCTCGCAAAAAATATAATAATTCCTCCAGTCACAGAAGCATTAAAAAATCATGTCCTTCAATTGAATGAGTTTACACCTTTGCTGAGTACATTTATGAAAAATAAGGATGACTTTGAGAAATCCATGAAATATGGTGGTGAAATCATTGATGACTTCATCAACCTGCTCAAACCTTATCTGCATGTTCCGGCCAAGGCTATTGTGGTCCCTCCAGATGCTTCAATTGGTACTGGATCTTGACCTCCTACTCCAATGACTGTCTCTCAGGCTCTTTCCCAAATTCTACCGATCATCACAGAGAAACCACCCAGTCGCGTGTTGTCATAAAGGAATCCTACCCTTGCATCCACTATTTCTATAGGTGTTTCCTTGCCTGATGTTATCTTCATACCACCTCTTCCCTCTGCCACTCCCAAACCTTCACTTTCTCATTTGGATCTTTCAGATAAAGTCAAATCCCCACAACAACAAAACCCTTAGTGGTGGATTGTTTTTCTTTTATAGGGATTTGATCTTTTCTATTTGAATTGTACTCTTAAGCCTCTTAATTAAAATCTTTATGGTGTCCTTCTTTTCTGTTATTTATCCATACTGTTTTTTTCTTTCTTTTTTTGATAATCCCAAAAGGGGGAAACATAAGTCATAAATTATTTATCTAAGGGGGGGATTTTCTGGTTTAGGACACATAGAATGTTCTCACTTTAATCCATTTAATAGGGTGAGCATTGTTTTAAAAGTTAAATCAAATAAAAACTCTAGTTATATTGGATAATTACATTTAGTGAAGTATTCTATGTTAAGATATATTTATTCCACATATTTTCATGTATTCCATAATTTGTGATAATAAAAAGGGGGGATATTGTCAGACCCTCTATGATTTTTTAGTTTTTATAATCTCCAATAATGTCAATATACAGATTCTACTCTTTCAGGCCATTTTAATCTCTCTAAGTAAATCAATTATTTCATACAGAAAAATATATTTAAATAATCCAATATCCTATATTCATTAATAAATATGTTTACATGTGTATTTATACATGTACTTTTGGATAACACTTAGTCTTGTAATGATTTGTGTAAGACAGACACTTCGTAACCTTTTTAGATTCCCTGACACCGATGTTTGACACACCGAAGATTGACAGACCAAATATTGATTGAACGAAGTCGACACACTGAAGTCGACACATCGAAGATGAAACACCGAATTTTACACACCTAAGATGACAGACCGATGTTACCAATCCAAAGACCACAGACTGAAGATGACTCATCTAAGTCATAAATAACAGTTTTGATTTTATTAATTCGAATTTATTTCTAATTGTCATATTTAGACAAATTAATGTTTCTGACATTATTTAATGTTGTCTGTATGACTATCCGTAGACAGTACGAGCTACATGCATGTGTGGAGATCTTCATGCCTAGTGGATCTTGAAGTATAAATGGACTTCAAATAGAGCTCAATAAATGATGGATACATAGAGATATATAGAAACACATAGAGCTTGAAGAATGCAATGAAATGTAGACTGTGCGAACTTAGAATATTGAAAAGGAGAAAAACTTGAAGTTTGAGCTTACCTATCAACTACCTACTTAAGCTTGCTGTACATCATCACAAGGAAGAGATGTACACTTTCACAAGAAACTGTGACACTCTATTCTGAATCCAACCTTCATAAGAGGACTCGAAGATCTTTCGCTCAACATACATTGAATCCAGAGTGTTGAGGCACAACACATAGAGAATTCTAAACCCTATTCTCTTTAATAACTCTATTGTGTTCTAACTATTTGAGAAGTGTGTATATCTGTTTGAATCTCACACACTGTCTCCTAAGATAAACTAGAGGATAACAAAATATCCTCACTCTCAATCACTTCTTACACTTGTATCCCACGTAGAACTGTGGAAGAGATCCTGTGAGATCTGTATTTTTTGTTTTTCCCCATGAATAACTCTGGTAGAGGTCAAGTGTGACTTGGACAGCTTGTGTTCTATTATGAAACCCTATCCAGGGTGTGGATCAAAATTTTATTAATATAAACTGCTTGTTGGTGGGTGATCACCAAGTGGAGAGGAATAAGTCTCTACTTGAGACTAACCCTCTTGTTTTATACATTGCTATGTTTATCTCATATTTTTAACTATTTTTTATTTCTAGCATTAAGATAAACTGTACTTTGATAGTTATTTTAGCAAGTGTTTACATCTATTTTTAATCAGTAGGTTTGTTTCAAAAGTTTTACTAATATTTAGATTGGTATAGATGAGAACTAATCAATCATATGAGAACCAAATTAAACCTTCAAAACTTTTATAAATTCAATACAAATTGTCTTTGTGTTTATTTTCATAGGGGGATATTATTTTTTAAAGAACCCTTTTAACAGAAATTTTTATAGAGACTCAATTGACCCCCCTCTTGGTTCATCTACTCTAACCAAAACTTTGTAATCATGTTGAAATTCCCTTGAAAGTAAGTTAGTGAAGTTCATCCACCAAATGAATCGTTAAATGATATACACACCTTGTATATGGGATTACAGACCGTGTATTTTATGTTTTCACAAAAAATGGTAATTATCCTCTCCATCAGGCATATTGGGAAGTGGTCTCTCTAGGAGAACCCAAGAAGAGTGTCGTAACATCAAGCCCTTCCCGGATGATCATCGACACTCTGAATCAATCATCGACAATCTCATTTGAACCCAATTGGTAAGATCTCGATTAATCTTATGCCATTCTTGGTGATTTTGGTTCTTTAATATGTTATTTAAGGATGAGTAAATATTTTTTTTGATCTCTATCATTCTGGCTTCAATTGGAGATCGAGGCTAGATGAGGAGAGTCATACTATGACGAGGCAGGTGGTATGATGCTTATTTTTTAATTCCAAGTTGTTTATATGTGCCATTGTGCCACGCACCCATGATTGGGGTGTCTCTTTGTTAATACATTGACCTGTGTTAATGCCTATGGATGTTTAGGTGATTGATTATATGAATTAAAGAATGTTGAGACTACATGCTCTGATTATGGGCCACCCCACCAGTGTGTTACCCTTGAATAACTGTTGTTGGGACTCTTGTCTTAGGAAAACCATGTTTATGCCTCTATTTTCCCTATTTTGGGTTGTTTGAAATGAATTGGTTAATTAAATGTTTACTAATGTGAATTTTTTCCTTGGTAACTGTGTAATAGAGTAAAGATTTCATGTGTTGACTTATGCTGAATTACTTATATGGGATTGGTCTTGTTGAATTATTCTACATACAGGGATATATTTTTCAGGCTTGTGGGCAAGGTTTTATGTGCATATGGGATTTGTTTTGTTATGGTTGTGGGAAATTCCATGTGGTAAAAGATTTGTTTTTTCGGTGTATTTCATGAGGGCAAGGTTCTAAACTGAGTTTTGACTATTGTAATAAATTGTGATGCATCCACCAAGCTAAATCACATGCTTGGATTTGATTGTTATTTTACTTGATAGATTACAAGATGAGTTATCTTCTATATTTTCGAGAATAGGGGATTGAATGTACATGGTTGGATCCCAAAAACATATGATTCGATGTAATTTATTTTCTTAATGATAATAAATGGTTTAAATGGAACAAGACTTGTAGGATTTATTACTTTTGAGTACTTCCTAGTTTATTACTTTCATTATTTTACACCAATGTTGTATATACTCACTGATAGATTAGTATATAACATTGGTGGTTTCCTATTAGGATTTACTTCTCACACTCGGTTTAGGTCATGTTTTTTGGCCAAAAAAGACTATATTACTGCATGTGTTGATAGGGGAAAGGATCCTTATATATGTAATTGATTGCTGCTTAGGAGCATGAGAGCATGGGACCAAGCCAAGGATTGTGATACAGCTATATTTCATTTTGTATTGTTGTACCTTCGTATTGTATTGTACATGATAAAAGTGTATCTTATTTTCATTTCTTTCTTAGAACATGTGACATCCTGCATCATTCTGATATTATATGCCTTCTATTTATCCTTACCTTCAGTCTTTCATTTTTTATTTCTGTTGCATGTTGTTTACTACTTCTGTTATTGTTATTATTTATTGAATTGTGTTATACTCTTCCAATGAGGGAATAGTATCCCCACTACCACACTGTAGTCCCTCGCAGCTAGTCGGCAACCTCCTGCATTCGTGGAATTACGCTTGAGGCCATGTGGCCAACAGAGTACGGGGCACCTTTTAGTGGCATCCAGATCTAGGACATTAAAAAGTGGTATAAGAGGATTTCTTTTCTTGTTTTCTTTACTATTTTGCGACAATGTAAAGGATATAGAATTTGGTAATTAGCTATGTTGAGAGTATCTACCCTGTGAAAATTAAAAATCTAAATTTCTTCTAATTAAAATGTGCTTTTGGATTTTGAGCTATTACATTTTACATGATTTCTCCAATGGGTGAAACACTCGTTTAGTGTTGTTTTTCTTGATATTATTGTGGTTCTATTGCATTTAAACCTGATGAGATGAGGGTACTACATCTCATGTATCATATAATAACTTGTTAGAAATCACATGTCATGCATACATTCCAATCCACTTAGGGAGCATTACTGATTGCATGCTGTTGTGATAGATGTTGTGCTAGAGATACATGTTGTTGTGATATTCCAATGATAGATATTTCTATTGTTTGGATATGTGTATTGGTACATAATATTTTTTGAATTGGATAGATGTTAAACATTGATCTTTGAGGTGTATGGGCCCTCATGGATCTAAATTTGGTGGATCATGTTTCAACATTTGATATAAAATTGTTTTGAGATATGTTCTTCTTGGGTGCGAAACATTGATTCATAGGGAGTATGGGCCCTGACAGATCAGAATTCAGTACCCCAATGGATTTTTTCTCTGTATAATAGTGGTTTTCTAATAAATATGGAGTTTATGTCAGGAAAACACTAGTATGAACGACATATAGTTTATCCTAACATGATGTGTGTTCTTCCTATTCTAGAAAGATGATGTTCCTTGTTTTAATATAAACACATCATGTACTAGCTGTACACCCCATGTAGTATCTGACCGCATAACTGGACATGTGAGAGGAAACATGGGCTGTTGAGTATTGATCAGAACACACCATGTACTTTTGGTACACGCCGTGTAGCCTTCCCAGGCAGAAACCGTGTAGACCTGTACATGTGGGAGTACATGGGCCGGAGGACAGACCTATGTACACATTGTGTGTTCATGGAACACGCCATTTACCTAAGGATGATACACACCCATGATGGCGGTAGAACACAACCATGTGACAGGGTAAGGTTACATGCCTTGTATTCTTTCTACACACCATTAAGTCCATTTTTCCAAACTTTGAGGGTCTTTTCCTATTTTTTTGGAACTCCTAAACAGAAAAAAAAATAGACCATGAGCCTGATATAAGGCTTGTTCTTGACCTATTATAGTCATTCATCCATAATGACCTTGAGCTATATAATAAGAGAGTGGTGATGATCATATGATAGAAATGGTAGGCCATGGGATATCGATGGATCCTCCTATTGTTCTAACTGTGGATCCATCTATTATACTAGGCACAGGTGTATATGAACAGTTCCATGAAGGTTTAGTGAGTTTCATGGAGCACTGCAGACATCCACATCTATAGAAGAGCTGATGCGTATCTTCCACTAACAGTATCCACTCACTTTTTCAGTGGATGGTGAACCACAGTCTATGGGATCATGGCTGGAATTAGTGATGAATAAATTCAAACATCTAGAGACGCCCCTCGAGAGGGGTTCAAGATCACTACATATATGCTACATAATTCTACCAAGAGATGGTGGGATGTTATCACTAAGGAAGGGTGTCACCAGGATATGAAATAGGAATACATTAATGTGGTATTATATGAATATTATTTTCCTAGGACGCTGATGGATGAATGAGCCTGGGAGTTCTTGCACCCGGAGCAGGGCACTCTATTAGTTATGGACTATTCTTCCCAGTTTACTGAGCTTCCATGATTCACATCTATTCTGATGGGTGATGATGTATTGAAAGCTATACGATTTGAGGATGGTATTAGGATTGATATCTAGTAATAGGTGAATGTATTTAGGTTTACTTCTGTTTCTTCCATTATGAATTAGGTGTTGATCATCGAGAAACATCTACGGGAAGCTAGTGGTGCGTGGTAGGGTGGTTCGACACCAATTTCTAGTACTGTCTCAACTGGTAATGGGAAGTGTCATGTGGAGTTCTCTTATGGTGATAGTAATAGAAAAAATAATCCCTCAAATGGCCAAGTAACATTCTACCTGTGTGGAAAGGATGGGCACAAGAGACCTCAGTTCCCAAGGGACCTAGTTGAGTGTTGAGTTTGTGGAAATATGGGCCATCTACAACACTAATATAGGGAATTTCCACCAGTTTCTAGTGAGAGAGGTTCTGTACAGACTCCATGTGAAGGAGAAGGGTGAATATTTTCTCACTAGTCCAGAAAATAGAATACTTCAAGGAATTCAGGCCAAGGTGGTGGTCATGGTTGTGGTAGTCAGACCCCAAACTCACAATGATAACAGGGTGGGTCAGCTCGGTGTAGCCAAGAAGTGTCTCAAGGATGCGGCGTAGGTCAGACTTATGCATTGCAACATACCCAGAAAAAGAAGGATCTCCGACCTTCTACTGTTAGATGTATTATATTAGTTACCCCTATTATATCTTATTCACTTTTTGATACTGGTGCTACACATAGTTTTATATTTGTGGCTATTTTGGAAGGCCTTGGGCTTTGTGTTTATACTTCTTCTGATGTTATAATTCTATACACTCCGTTAAGGATTATAATGGAATATGTTCATCAGTGCAAGGAGTACCCCTTGAGATTGGTGGGTGTCACTTTCTATGGAACCTTTATGTCTTAGATATTATAGGCTTCAATGTCATTCTTGAAATGGACCAGTTGGTTACTTTTCAATCCATTGTTGATTTTTATCATCGTAGGCTGAGTTTCACATCACCAGAGGGAGGATACATTATTCATAAGGGTTAATGGGATGTTCAAGAGATCCGAGCTGGACCTGATCATCGTGGGTTGGGTATGATGACATCCCAAATTGCATGTTTATATTTGGATGAATCGGGAACATTCCAGGAAGATTTCCATATAGTGGTTGATTTTTTCAAGGACTTTTTTCTCGATGACTTATCATTCTTACCTCCAGTAAGAGTGGTGGATTTCACTATCGATCTAGTTCTAGGATCTGCAATGGTATCCATTCCTCCTTACTAGATGGATACGATGGAGTTTCAAGACTTCAAGAGGTAGTTGCAGGATTTGGAAGCTAAGGTTTTTATCTGAACCAATACTTCTACATGGGGTTCACTAGTCCTTTTCACATAAAAGGTGGAAGGTAAGCTTAGGCTATTCATGGAATATCAGAAACTAAACCAGTTTCTAGTTAACACCTGATATACCTTTCCATAGATAAATGATCTCTTTGATCAACTTCGAGGAGCTTGGGTATTCTTGAAGATTGACTTTTGGTCAGGATATCACTAGTTATGTGTTCAACCTATAGACATACCTCATACCCTATTTTGTAGTAGGTATGGTATATATGAGTATATGGTTATTCCATTTCATCTCATGAATGCGTCAGTAGGTTTCAGTGCACATATGAACCGAGGGTTCTATCTTACCCAGATTCTTTTTGGTGGTTTTCGTGGACGATATCTTGGTGTATTCTCACAATCTACATGACCATGCTAAGAATCTTGAGATTTTATTGAATACACTAAGAGAGAATCAATTATATAATACGCTAGAAAAATTGAATTTTTGGATAAATCGTATTCACTTCATGGGTCACATCATCTCAGAGACTAGAGTATCAGTGGACCCAGAGAATGTGAGAGTAGTAGTTACCTAGGAGTAACCAATTTTTTTTTTCAGGTATGGAGTTTCTTGGGGTTAACTGGTTACAAAATGTGTTTTATATAGGACTTATCATGCTTAGTAGGGCCAATGGTGGGATTGAATATGAAATGTGTGAATTTTTAATGGTCAGGTTCTTGTGATGCAACCTTTCCGGAGTTGAACGGACATTTGACTTCAACGACGATACTGTTATTACTAAAGCTGGGCAAGATTTAAAATGTGTACTATGATTCATTAGGTAGTGGGATGGTAGTAAAGCTTATGCAGGGGGATCGAGTTGTTGCATACGGGTCTCGGCAGTTGAGGCCTCATGAGAGGAATTACTCGACACATGGTCTCATGTTAGCTACAATTGTTCATGATTTGCGCTGCCGAGAAATTATTTTTTAGATCATTTTTTTGTGTAAATTGACCAAAAAAGTTTCAAATACATATTTAATCACTGTGATTCAAATTTTGGACATCAAAGGTTGGTGGATTACCTTAATTATTTTGATTTTGAGCTTGCCTATATTCCTGGAAAAGACAATATAGTGGCCGATGCACTGAGCGGGAGGAATCAGATACAAGTAGTGCAGGAGGCCAATGGTGAGTGGAAACATATGGATTTGTTCTTAGAGATGAATTTAAAGGTGAACGATAGTTAGGAACATTCTTTTATTTTATCTTTTGATGTTACCTCTACCATACTATACAAGGTGAGGATGATGCAACTATTAGATTTCGAAGGCCTGGTTATATGGGAGAGTGTGGCAGGTGAGGACCCTCCTCATGGATGGACGATAAAAACGGATGATGTTCTTCGTATTCATGGAGAGTGTGTGTTCTAGGGGATATACACAAGGATCTGATGTGGGAGTTTCATGCTTCAGCTTGGGTAGTTCATCATAAAGTCACCAAGATGTACCATGACAAGCACCATCCATACTATTGGATAGGTATGAAGCAAAAGTCGATGGTTTTGTTACAAGATGTTCCACCTGTCAGTAGGTGATGGAGGAACATTAGTGGACGACTAGGATTTTATAGTAGTCACCTATTCCGTAGTAGAAATGGGATGATGACTTGATAGATTTCATGACGAGGTTACTAAGGCCACCAAGAGGCAATGATGTTGTGTGGTTCATTGTTGGAATGATATCGAAAGTCGCTCACTTCTTACCAATGAAGGATACATTCGTTGTTAATGAGTTTGGAAAACTATATATCCAAGAGGTGGTACAACATCATGGGATCCCTCGTTCGATTATTTCATATAGGGATGACCACTTTACTTCTCATTTTTAGAAGAGTCTTCAGAGGGTTCTGGGTACGTATGTGATTCTGAGCACAACATACCACCCTCAAACTAAAGGACAGTAAGAGCATACAATACAGGTGCTAGAGGATATGTTGCGTGCATGTGTCCTACACTTTGGGGTTCTTGGGAGAATCACATTCCCTTAGTTGAGTACTTCTATAAAAATAGTTTTCATGAGAATATGCAGATGTCACCTTACAAGGATTTATATGGGATTCCATGTCATTCTCCCCTATGCTAGTTAAAGGTAGGCAAGGAAGCCTTACAGGGACCATGTCTCTAGCAAGAGACATCTGAGTAGGTCCACCTGATTCATATATGGATGGCGGTTACACATTCCTGTCAATAATTATTCACCGATCGCTGGAGACGAACTTTGGAATTTGAGGTCATGGATTGTGTCTTCCATCGTGTCTCACCAAGGTTGGCACACAAGGGGATAAAGTGATATGGTAATCATTCATGGAGATACGTCGGCCCGTTTTAGATTCTAGAGTGAGTCGAGTTAGTTTTCTATCAGTTATAGTTACCTTAGAGGTATCACACCATGATTGATTTCTTCCATTTATCTCAGGTACGCGGCTATCACTTAAACGCGTCCCACATTTTTTAGCCTAAGGATGTTTAGCTTATGGTTAATGCATCCTTTGAGGAGAATCTGATTCGTATAGTTGATAGGAGCAAATTGTTTTCTAAGGCCATTCTATTCTTCTGGTATGGGTTCCATGGTAGCATGGCCAAGTACAGGATGTGACTTGGGATAGGGAGGCTGACGTATGTGTTCAATGGTTGGAGTTATTCTTAAATATTCCTTCACCAACCTTGGAAGGGAAATTTTGGGAAGAATTTATTTAAGGGGGGGATGTTTGTAAGTACTCAGTTCTTCCTTTGACGTATGGTTTCTTATTTTCTTTTTCCTTTGAGGTGTTTTCAAGAAAATAAGGGAAATTTGGGAAAAGTAATAGAATCAGTTGTTATACACCATGTACTCCCAAGAACACACCGTGTATTATGTCCATCTATGAATGGAATACATGGTGTGAGGGCATGTTGGTGAGAAAAGGGTGGAAACCAACTACACGTCATTTACTTCTCGGTACACACTATGTAAATATGTTGACAGGGCCTAGAAAGTAAGTCGGTGATGTTCAGCTTTCAAATAAATAGTTAAATGATATGCATGCCATGTATATGGACATACACACCGTGTATTTTGTGTTTTTTACTTAAAACAGGTGGTAGCCTCTCCTTTTGGTAGATTGGATAGTGGGATCACTGGGAGAACTCAAGAGAAGCATTAGAACTTCAACCCCTTCCCATTTGATCATCCTGACTCCGAATCAGTCATCGTCGGTCTCTTTTGAACCCAATTGGTAAGCTATCAATTAATCTTGAGCCGTTCATGGTGATTTTTGTTCTCTACTAAGTTATTAATGGTTTAGAGAATATTTTGGTTTCATAGATACCTATCATTATAGCTTGAATTGGAAGTCAATGTTGTAAAAGGAGAGTCATTCTACGATGAGGTAGGTGGTCTCGTGCTTATTGCTTAATTTCATGTTGTTTATATGTGTCGTTGTGCCATCCAACCATGTTTGGGGTGTCTATTTGTTAAGAATTTGACACATGATAATGTATATGGATGTATAGGTGATTAATTACATGAATTTAATCATATTGAGATTTCTGGTTTGGATTAAGATCTACCTCGCGAGTGCCTTTCCCTTGGATAACTATTTTTTGGCCTTTTGGATTAGGATAACTGTGGTAATGCCTCTATTTTCCTTGTTATGGGTTGTTGTAAATGAATCTGTTAATTAAATTTTAACCAATGTGAATTGTTTCCCTATTAACCATGTAATGGTGTAATGATTTCATGAGTTTTCTTATGCTAAATTGCTTATATGTCGGGCTTGGCCCTGTTGAATTATTCTTCCTATGGGGAAAGATTTGTCATACTTGTGGGCAAGTTTTTGTGTGCCTATGGGAAATATCATGTGGGAAAGGATTTGTTTTGTTTGTGGACTAACTAAGGGTAAGGTTATGAACATAGTTTTGACTATTTTAATGAATTATGATGCATCTTCCAAGCTAAATCACAATCTTGAATTATATTGTTATTTTACTTGATATATTTCGCACTGAGGTATCTGTTGTGTTTTCTTGAATTAGGGATTTACTAGCTGTGGCCGGATCCCAAGAACATAGGATTTGATGTAATTGATTTTCCTAATGAACATGAATTGTTTAAATGGAACAAGTCTCGTATGATTATTTACTCTGGAGTACATCCTAGTTTAATGTTTCATTATTATACACTATGGCTATATATACCACTAACAGATTGGAACAGACCATTGGTGATTGCCAACTGGTATTTATTTCTCACACCTTATTTGGGTCATGTTTTTTTCCAAATAGAATATATTGCTATAAGTGTCGATAGGGGAAAGGCTCCTTGTACAAGAACATATTTGCTGCTTAGGAGCAGGAGAGCATGGGACCAATCCAAGGCTTGCGACGCTGCTTTGTTTTATTTTTTATTGTTGTACCTTAGTATTGTGTTTTTCTTGATATAAATGTAACTTGTTTTATCTGATTTCTTAGAACATGTGACATGATGAATCATTATAATATTATATGCCTTCTGGTTATCCTTACCTTCATTCTTTCATTATTTACTTCAATTGAATACTATTTACTATTTCTTATATTATTATTGTTTATTCTGCTATGTTACACTCTACTATTGAGGGAATAGTTTCACCACTAACACACCCAACTCCCTCACTAATAGTCATAAACCTCTAGAATTTTCAGAAATGTGCATGAGGCCCTATGTCAAACCGGGTATGTGGCACCTTTTAGTGGAATCCAGATCCGAGGCGTTACAGAGTTCAACACATATGAAGGATCTCTCATATAATTCTTTCAAAGAGAAACATGTAACACATTGTGATTTTTGGAGAGTCAGTGGAAGAGATAGCTTGTAATCAAAATTTTTGAAATGATAAATAATTTATATGAGACTAATATATAATGGGATCGAAATTAAATTCAGTACAAATTAGATAAAAAATTTCCACTTATATAAACATATGAATATATTATCAACAACATTAAACTATAAATCTCACTGATTAATGATAATATAATTTTTTTTATTGACACTAAATAACCATGATATGATGATTAATGGATATATAATTATCTTCTAGTTGGATATGATCCTAATATCTATTATTATACATCTTCATCCTAGTACATTGGATGTATTCATTTCCTATTATAAATGGATTCATAATTATTCATCATAATTATTGAGTGAAATATATTTTTATACTAAAATAATTTTATAGAAATGTGTTGATGCCAAACCCCTAAAAAATATATACAACATGACATAAACATAAAATAATGTTTTTCAATTATTTTTATATACGCATCATATATCCTAGGATTGTATTTTTCTAAAGTTAAAATATAAATTTGATCTAGATAAATTCTTCTCATGAACCTCATGGTAGTCCTTATATCCCAATATGATATTTTAGAATGTATTACTCCATGAAATATTAAATTTTTATTGATGTATACCCTATAAAACTTTTCAATAGTGGTATATTATCTTTTTATAAGTAATTTTTCTAAATATTTTAGGATATAAACTATGTACAAAATAGAATTATTCCATTTAGATTCTTTGGGGACTCCAAGGATGAAATACAATCTTATATTTTCTCTGTTTCCATCAGGTATGGGTAATGGATGTAATGTACCATAGGATTATTTCTATCATCCCTCAATTAATAGCATGCCAAGAATCGAGATACATATATTTCAATATCCCTTATTATTGTACCCCTCTAGAAATATTGTTTTATATCCATCTACATCTCAATACATTCAAGATGAATAAATTGTGATGAACTATTAGATTCATCCAACATATCCATCTTCATAAATGGAATTGACGAGATATAAACACAGTGACGATAGATTATCATTCCATCACAATCAATGATGCACTCATGAACACTTCTTACACTATTCATCATCTCATAATCCTAGTTTTTTTCCATATTTTAGCCCCATTTTAAAGAATGTATTGTCATTATTTTTATAAAAATATAATATATCCACCTTCTTTATGATTTCAATGTCTATAGTTTGTAAATAGTTAAATATTTGGACACATGCAATCCATAACTAGGAAAAAATATTTTAGACCCTATGAATAAAATAAATAGAAACGTTAATATATTATTTAATGATATAATAGTCATACAAAATTTTATAAATTGTTTTGACATACATCTAATAGATTTTATTAGCATAATATAAGAATAAATATAGTTTTATACAAAAAAATTATAGATTTCTAAAAAGAAGTTTTACTACATTTTGATGGCACACTTATCTTAAATCCATAATTTTTAAATTATGTAAATTTTATTTGAATGAATAATCTTTTTCCTAGGATGAATAATATAAAAAAATTCATTAGTTTAATTTTTGATATTTTTCTGATAAGTATCATGTTTTGGTTAATGTTGAAAAAATATTCCTTTTTTAATTGAAAATAAAATTTTCATCAAAATAATTTATACATTTAAATTATATTTTTAATTATTATTAATTAATATTTATATCAATAATTTTTCATTTTAGACATTGGATGTAATTGTAATCAATTTCATATTGAAATTAGATAAAAAAGGTTATGACCTTTTGAACATTTTTACTTTAAAATCTTTTTTTCTAGCCCCTTCAATGAATTTTTTTAATTAATTTATATAATATATGTGATTTTAATTTTGCAAAATTTATTCCATATTTGGAATCATAATTTACAAATTTAGTAAATAGATCTATCCTATATTCGGAAAATATGAATAGTAACTGTAGTAATATTTTTATTTCCACAATTATATGTAAATCAGTTAATTAATGGTAAACAATAATATTATAAGATAATAAGATTATTGCATCACCTGTCCTAATTTCATTACATGAGTTTGTTTCTATTAAAATAATCCTTGGTCCAAAATTATAACCTTTGGAAACAAATTTTATGAGAGTATGAAATATATAATATTATATTCAAAGAAAATTGAATTTTTTCACACTTTTGTTTTGGAGAATTGTAATATTTTTTACAACTATTTTTATAGGTGATCTATTCAACTATAAGAAATATTTTGAAATATATAATGTTTATATTTTTCATGATAATTTATTTTCTATTTTAATGGAATAAATATTTAAAATCCTCAAAATTGACAATATTGATATTATTAAATAAATAATATTTTATCAAATGATCTAAAATTTTAAAAAATATAAATTTCAAAAAACTACATAAGATAAGTTTTAGTATTTTATAAATTAATAATTTATTTATCTTTTATCACATTATTGTAATAATATTAACCCTCAATGTGTAAAATAAATGATATCTCAGTTATATTTAAAGATGCTAAATATGGGTTAAAACAAAAAGATAAGGATTAAAAAATATTAAAAACAAATATAATTTTTATTGGATGAATATAATTTAACCCAAAATAATTATATATTATAAATAAATATGATTGGGCCCATTTTTTGATTTCAAAATTAGTATATATTATTTTAATATTTTGAAGAATTTAAAGACTACCCCTCCCCTATCCTATAAAAGGGAACCCATTCATCTCATTTAAATACAATTAAAAAACTATTATATTTTCCCAATATCATCCAAAATACCTTACTATAATTCATACGTAGATCCTATAAATATTAGTCTAGGAATTACACCACCCATAGTGTTTTTAATGTATTAATAAAAGGAGCATGTCTTGGGAAGAGGTATCTTTTTTAATTAAGTTTTTCTATTTTATTTCTTCTTATAGTTTTTATCAAATGTTTTCCAATTATGATGAAATAAAAAATACATTATCCTGAAAATAATGATATGTTATTATGTTAATATAATCACCTAAATTGATCTCCCATTTCATAAAAATGGAAAAGAATTATTCATCTTTGTGTATGGAAGACTACCACCTCGCGAACTGATATAATTATTTTCCCATAAACACATCTAAAAACTAGTTATAATTATGGAAATAATTATTATACATTATATTCATGAAATAATTATCATTATTAAATAATATTATATCATCAATGTTCTTACCTTTTCATTAAAAAAAATGATAACATCGTTCCTACACATGTGTTAGATACCACCTCCAAGAAGTGATGCAATACATTTTTCATCACCACTTTACATAGATGATATATATAAGTATGATTAAAATTTTAATATGATATTAATGATATTATTATCATTATTGATATATAAAATATTACTTTACTTATATTCCAAATGATCATTAAAAAATGAGAACTTTACACATGTGTATGTATAGCATACTGTCTCCATGATTAAAACGTAGTTAATCTCTTCTAAACATAAATAATGGTTTGATTTAAAAATATAATTTACATTTAAAAATTATAATAGCTTAATGAATATTGTTCTATATGCGATGTAATAATTACCACTTTGAATATTGACATCATAAAAAATTCATTTTTGAATCATGTACCAAATATCGTCCAAACGTCCAACAAGGATATAAATAAAAAATAATTATTATAAAAAGGTAATGAGTAACAAAAAATTAATAATTAACATGAAAAGTTTCTAAATCATTTTAATAATTATCATATTATTATTATTATATAACTTAAAGGACTTATGTGATGAATCATACTCAAGGTATGAGATTTCATCTCGATTTTCTTTCATTGATACAATTCATGAGGTTATTATACTTTATTGTCATATATGGTTAATGTATATACTATATGAAATTATATATCATTAATTTACCTACTATTATGATATTTAGTATTTTATGTCATTCATTTATGCGTTTTACGATTCAAGAGTTTCTTATGAGGTAAGGGGATTGTCATTATAAGAATCCACTTTTATTGTTTTCCATCAAACTCCTTTTCTTCATTTACTAGGTTTTTAAAATGATATTTAAAAGCTTTTATTCATGATGTGGTTCTTGGACTTTATAAATGATGGTAGCACCCAAATAGAGGTGGGTGAGCCTGTTATAGCATAAATTATGTGTGAACATAGATTGAGTTTCAATGTATTGTCTAATGAATATATTCTCTGATAAATTATATTACAAGTCATCCATTTGGTTATTACAATTTGTAAGGGTTATTTAAGAGTTATTTAATGTTTCTATGTGATGTTGTCACAAGGTACGTATATGAAATTTCTATGCATGATAAAGTTTTATTTTGGGAATCATTTGACTTGAAAAGGTAAAATTAAAGATACTTTTAAAGGAGTGTTAATTACCTTTATCTGTAAAATGTTATGTTCTCAAGAGAAGTGTTTTCCGCGGGTTTTGATGTTTTTCTGTAACTAATGTTTTCCTTTCCTTATATATCCCTTATTATTCTATTGTGATTATAATTATTTTTAAAATATTTTTTCATAAAACTTAATGGATAATACCAGCAATGATGATATGAAGAGGGAAATTGTGATGATTGATCATGAAATGAAACCATGTTTTATACAAAATGATTTATATTTTTTATTTAATAGTTTCTTTTTTAGTTGTATCAACTTTTTATAAATTTTTTATTTTATATATGGTCTATGCACTAATTCTATAAAATATTAAACTAGAAATGATAATCAATATGATATAATGTATTTTCTTGAGTAAAACTCATGATTATTTAATGGTTAAGGATAAGGACTTTTTTTGTATAAAATCTCTATTTATATAACATTATAGGTTTGTTTAATGTTAATAACATTAATATAAATGAATCTACCTTATGGAAAAGTTAAAATTTAATAGCATTTTATTATTACTATTTTTATTCATCTTAACTATTTTTGTTCAGAATTGTTTTCTAAAGCGGAAACCTGGAGGTTGTAGTGAGAAGAAACTGAGAGGTACATATCCTACCAAAGTAGTATCCTGGAATGATATGAATTGGAATAGAATATATTGTTGTAGTGATGGATAAATTGAATCATATGATAAATAGTTTTAGTATACATGATATAGAAGAACCCAATCAACCATGAAGGAACATGTATTTCATAGATCATTTTATGAGGCAACAACCCCTATCTTTTAGCAGATCATCTGAACCAGTGGTAAAAAAAGGATGTATCAATACTTTGTTTTGAAATTTGATGTCATGGAATGTTTGAGACATCAAAATTTAACCCTTTCCATTTATCATTTTGATGTTGATGTTGATCAATGGTGGTATTTGGTTAAGAATGTTAGAGATAATGATGATCATGATTACATGGAATGGGAGAAATTTAGGGATATTTTAGTTTATAAATATTTCCATACGTTTTTTCAACTGCAAATAGAAAACAATTTCTATAATTGAGGAAAAAAAGAAAAAGATTCCATATCATCATATGAAGAATACTTTTCAAGACTAGATAGGCATGTGACAAATTTTATTCAGGATGCTAATTGAAAAATTAATTGGGTTCCCTTGGGATTGAAACCTGGTATACGGATAGATTTTTCAATGTCAGAATATGAAACCTATGAGAAATGTTTTCATTATGCTAAAAATAATTATATGGTGTTTTATAACTCCTTTTTCCCTCTTACTAATGAATACATGAAGAAGTCATGAGGGAAATTGATGGAGAAACAGACAACATTGAAATATGGATGTAAGAAAATTATATCCCAATCATGGGTTTTGTTGGTAGAAAGAACCCTAGGGAATGTCTAAAAATATTGGTAATTGTTACCAATGTGGAAATTTTGGAAACATGGCCCCTCTAATGCAACTAAAATAATCTCCATGCACCAACGAATGAGGTAATTGATAAAAATCCAATAGTTAAATGTTATAATTGTAAATAGTTGGTTCATTATGCTAATAAGTTTCTAAATTTAGTTTAACAGAATAGAAATTTTGATGATGGAAAACCAAAAGGCCATTTTATAATACTATTTTTGATATTGGGCCATCAGAGGTAGTGGCGACAGGTATGTTACTTGGGTATTTGAGTTATTTTAATACCCACATTGACTATTGATCTTCACATTCTTTCAATTCTAAGAAATATTCATGTAAATTTGGAATATCACTTAATTAAATTAATATATAGCTTACAATGAATATTATTGGTGGAAGTATAAAAGAAAACATGATTTATTGAAATATTTATATTATTATCAGTGAGGTTGCCTTTCCTACAAATCCGGATGAACTGGCCATATTAGAGTTTTACATTACTCATGTTATGGATTTGAATTCAATTTATCCTGCTAAAATATATTTCAGTGTTATAAATGTTGTGTAAAATGATTTTCTACCTTTCATAACATACCAATAAGCTAAAAAATTGATCTGATATAGAAATGAAATTTACCTATATCATATTTTTGAAAATAAAGAGACTGCTAAAATTCATGATGTGCGAGTAGTAAATGAATACATTGATGATTCTATAGAATAATTTCATATACTTATTCATTATTGATAGGTTGAGTTTTCATTTGAAATAGTTCATAATGTTAAGAAAATTTCTAAGCCCTATTATTTAATGAATCAATTGGAAATTTTAGTGTTGAAAAATAAATTTCAATAGTTACTAGATAAATTTTTCATGTAACCTATCACTTATCTAAGACATTCTATTAACTTGTTTGTTAAAAATAAAGAATGTTCAATGAATCTTTTGATTTATTATAGATCCTTGTATAAAATCACAATTAAAAAAAGTATCACTTTCCTCATATAGATGATTTCAGTGAACATGTCCAAGGGGGGGAAATATTTTTCAAATGTTCACATGAGGTCTGGGTATCATAAGATGAAAGTAAATGAACAAGAAATCCAAAAGTCTTAATTTTAGAATAGATATGGGGATTATGAATTTATGGTTATTTCATTTGGATTATCTAATACAAAAGCAATATTAATTGATCATGTGAATAAAATATTTAATGAGTTCTTGGATAATTCTAAATTTTTGTTTATTGATGACATTTTCTTATATTATTTAATTCAAGAGGAACAGAAAATACCTATATGAATTTTTTGGAAACCATAAATAAAGTGAAACTATATAGAAATTTTAGCAAGAGTCAATTTGGTGGAGATAAATTTTATTCTATGTTCACATTGTTTCTAAATATGGAATAGCCATTGATCATACAAAAATTATTGTTATTAATGAATGGAAAATACCAACAAATATAACCAAGATTATTAGTTTTCATGGATGACAAAGATATTACAAAATATTTTTTTAAAACAATGCATGGTTATCCACCCCACTGACTATGTTAGCTCAATTTGGATTTATGTTCATTTGGAAAAAATAATGTAATGATTGTTTTTAGTAATTGAAAAGATTATTTTTGAATGATCCCGTTCTAGACCTGCCATCCAGAGATAGTGAATTTTTCATTTACAATGATTCTTTGTTGATAGGGATTCATTGTGTATTAAATTAGAATTATAAGGTAATTGATTGTGCTTCAAATCAGTCGAAACCTCATGATTTAAATTATCCTACGCATGATTTTGAATTCTCATCTGTTGTTTATGAATTATTTTTTTGGCATCATTTGTATAAACTAAAATCTAAAATACATATTAATCATAATTTTTTTTCTGTGTATTCACTTAGAGTGAATTCAATTTTATATAAAGAAAATGGAAATATGTAATCAATGATTATGATTTTGTGATTGATTACCATCCTGGAAAAGAAAATAATGTAGCTGATGCATCGAGTCAAAAAATTATTAATAGATTAAACATGTTACATTTGTTATATGACCCTTTTGATGAAGATTTGAATAATTTTTTCTGGGAATTCAATGCTATTGGAAGTTACACTATTTTTTTGGGTATCAATGCAATCATCTCTGTCAGACATAATTGAGGAAGCACATAAATATGTTTTTGAGTTTCAAATAAAGGTATAATTGGTTAAAAGGGAAATTTTCATGATTTTAACATTGATAAAGAGTGTGTATTGAGATTTGGGATGAGATTATGTGTTCCTTGTGATTAAAGGTTAAGGAATGGGCTGTTATGTGAAGCTCATATTTATTCGTTATCATTTCATCATGGAATAAGTAATATTTTCAAATACCTATGAGTGTATTATAGGTGGTATGGAATGAAAAGAGATATTACTGATATTACCGTGATATATTTTAATTTTCATTTTGTTATAGAATAGTGATTTTTACTAAAGGGTATAGTTAAGAATTTTCTAGTACCAGGGTGGAAATGGGAAAACATTTATATATATTTCATAGTGGTATTACCAAAGACATCATGAGGTATTAATGTTGATTGGGTTGTTATAGATTGACATACTAAATGTGAGAATTTTCTTACAATCTGAGACACCCTATCTCTACAACAAAATTTTCAATTGTATCTAAAATAAGTTTTTATGTTATATTGAGTGAATATTTATATTTTATCTAATCCTGATCCAAGGATCAATTAAAACTTTTGTAAAGTCCTTTAGAAGTCATTGAGAACTGGATTAAATTTCAGAACGTCCTATCATCTTCTGTCTGATGGGCAGACATAATGAAAAATTCCAACCATGGAAGATATGTTACATGCATTTTAAATGTATTATCAAGGAATTTGTGATCAATATATTTCTTTAGTTGACTTTTCTCTTTATAACAGTTTTCATTCAAGTATAAAAATGTTACCATTTGAGGCATTATATATGAAATGGTGTTGGAATACATATTTTTTGGATAATGATGGACAAAAGAAGATAATTGGAAAGTAGTTTGTTTAGGAAACACCAGAGAGTCTTCACCTGAATTAGAAACACATGAGAATGTCTTATAGAAAGAAGAAAATTTATTTGGATAACCATAATGAAGATATTTTATTCACCGTAGGCGATCATGTCTTTCTCAAACACTCTCTATGGAAAAGTGTGATTCCTTTAGTTATGAATGGGAAGATGAATCAATGGTTCATTAAACCCTATGAAATCTTTGATAATTTTGGATTGGTTTCCAACTGAGTGTCCTTACCTCCAATTATATCTTAGGTACACAATGTATGTCATTTTTCAATGTTTAGGAAATGTGTTTCAGGTTCATCTCATGTTTTGAGCCTTAAAGTAGTTCAGTTTGAAGAGAATTTCCCTTATGAAGAATAGAAATTTCATATTTTTGACCATTGATATAAAGTGTTGTAGAATAAATTAATTCATTAGGTTATGGTTTTATGGGAAAATGTTATTGTTGAAGGGGTAACATGGGAATCTAAATGCAGTAAGAAGGAAAAATATTCCAACTTTTTTAACATGTAAATAAAATTTAGAGGGTTGAAAATCAAAAATGGAGGAAGGATGTAGAAACATAGGTAATTATATAATAATAATACTATATTTTATAGATTTTTTTACATTTATCCATCATTTTTGATAGGAATAATATAAGAATAAATCATGTTTTACGATTAAAAATGTATTTTTCAAAAAAGTTGTTTACGTCATTTTAATGGTGAACTTCTTTCAAATATAGTTTGTTTTCATTTTATATATTCAATTTTAAGATATAAACTTTGTATTTGGACACATAAAATCAATATTTACTTTGGTTAAATATTTGATATTTTTCTGATAAGTTTAGTGTTTTGTGAATAGTAAAAAAATATTTCATCTATAATTGAAAATAGCTTTTCCATCTAGAGATTTTATATTATCCAATTGTATTTTTAATTCATTTTAAATTATATTTAGGTCAATAAAATTTTCTATTAATACAATGAAGTTTATTGGAATCAATTTCAAATTTAAATTGGATATAAAAAAATAGTAAACTTTTGAGTGTTTTTACATTAAAAAATAATTTTCTCATTCCACAAAGGGATTAATTTTTAATTAATTTAAGAAATTTCGATGCTTTGAATTTTAATAAATGGATTACATATTTTTAACTAGAATTTCAAAATCTTGTAAATATATCTCTTTTATTTTTTGGACAATATTAATAGTAACATTAATAATATTTTTATTACCACATTAAGGGTAAATATGATAATTAATGGTAAAAAATAATATTATAACATTATATAATTACTTTAACAATTGTAATAATTTTATTGTATGAGTTCTTTTCAACCGGAATAATCCTTGGTTCAAAATTAAAACAATTGGATGATAATTTTATGAGATTATTACATTTATAATATTATATTCAAAGAAATGTCGATTTTGTCACATTTTGTTTTTAACAAGAGAAATATTTTTAATAATGACTTATATATGGAATTTCGTGTAGAATTAAATGATCTTTTAAAGATAAAAGGTTTATATTTATCATTACAATTTATTTTTAGTTTTTTAGGATGACATAATTAAATTAATTTCTTTCATAGTAATAAAGAGATAATTTTATAATTAAATGAAATATCGTATAAGTGATATTAAAAAAATATAACATGAGATGATTACTGTATTCCATGAATTTTGTATATAGCATTGACATGTTATGGATATTTTATATTTTTTTCTGAATTTATCTGGGTTTTATGACATTATTAAATAATCAAGTATTGAATATTGTCAAAATTTACAATATTGATATTTTAAAATAAATAATGTTTCCTTAAATAATATATATTTTATAAAATAACTAGTTTTAGAAAAAAAATTATTAAAAGTCTAAAAATGTTATGAATTTTCCATTTATTGGTCTTTTTTCATTTTATAATAATAATATTGTCCCTTAAATTGTAAATTACATGATATCCTGGAAATCATTAAAGAGGTTAAATAAGGGTTCAAACAAAAAGATAAGGATTTCAAAATATTCAAAACATATCTAATTTTTTTGTGGATGAATATATTTAGACCCATAATCATTATATATCAAACATAAAAAAATTTGCTCTCATTTTGGATGAGAAAATTATTTTCTATTTTAATAATATTTTGAAGAACTCTATGAGTGGTCATCCCCTCTCCTATAAAGTGAAACAATTCTTCTTATTTAAATTCAAATAATAAAATATTGTTTTATCCAATCTCAGCCCAAATTCCTTCCTATAATCCATATCTACATCTTAGATTAATTATTATTGTTATAACACAACTATTAATAGTCTTAAGGTACTATGTGGAGGAGGAGGTCTAAGGAAGAGGTATCATTTTTAAACAATTGTTTCTTATTTATTTCTTCTTCCACTTCCTTAAAATATTAATCGATAATTATTTTATAATAATTCTAGTATAATAAATATAATTATATGTTATTATGTTAATATAATCACTTAATTCCATATCCAATTTCATCAAATATGTAAACAAATTATTCATTTATGTTTACGGTAGACTACCACCTCGTGAACAGATATAATTAATTTTCCATCACCATCTCTGTAGAATTGTTATAATGATGAAGTTAATTTTTAAATATAAATTTCAGAAAATATGCTTCATTATAAAGTAATAATATATCATTTATGCTGATACCTTTTCATAAAAAATGATAACGTCATTCATGCATACGTGTGATCTATCATCTCCACGAAGCGATTTGTTTTGATTTTCATCACCATACCACATAAGTGATATATTGGTATATTTAAATTTTAAATATGATAGTAATTATATTATTATCCTTATGTAATGATAATATAATACTTACATTCTTTAGAAAATAATAATTTAAAAATGGAAATGTTACTCATGCGTACATACAACATAACGTCTCCAGGATTAAAACATAGTTAATTTATAGGTTTTATGATTCAAGAGTTTCCTATGTGATAAGGGGATTTTAATTACAAGAATTATATTTTATCATTTTCCCTCAAACTCTTTTTCTTTCATGTTCATTTTTTCTAAATGATATTTGAAATTATTTATTCATGATGTGATTCTTGGACATTATAAATGATGGGTGTACTCGGATAGAATTGGGTGATCCCATTATATCTTAAATGATTGGTGCACCCAGATAGAGCTCTAATCCATTGGGTAATTATTATATCCTCTGAATAATTATATTATAAGTAGTATGCTTGGTTATTACAATTGTAATTTTTCTGTAATATTCTTGTAAGGGTTCAATGTGATGATTTCCCAAGGTACCTATATGGATTTTATATGCTTTATACTATTATTTAGAGAATCATTTGTAAAATAATGGTCAAATAAATTATCTTTTTAATTTAGTGTTAATTAACATTATGGGTAAAATGATTTGTTTCAAGAAAAGTGCTTTCCATAGGTTTTAATGTTTTTAATGAACTCACACCATCCTTTCAATTTATATCCATTTCTAGAATTTTATGTTAATCCCATGTTTTAATTTTTTTTCAAATAACTTATTCTATAATAGAGATAGGGATGAGATCAAGGTTAAAATTGGGATGAATCATCGTGAAAATAAGAAAATATTTTATTCTAAATGTTAAACATTTTTTAAGAAATGGATACTATTTTAGTTGTATCCGCATTGAATAAATATAGGATGTTATGTATGTACTATTTCTTAACTGCGTAAAACTATAAATCTAAAAAATATCCAGTAACAGATAATTTAAATTATTCACTAAAACTTAATATTATTAAATGATTGAGGATGAGGCCTTATAGAAATTTTTTCATTCTCATGGTGGAAATTTATTAACCAGTAATATTCCATAATCAATTCTGACCATCTACATTGTAACATATTCAACTATTTTTTTAATTTATATATATATCACACTTTTATGATCAGTATATAAATCACATCATTCCACATAATGTTAATTCCAAAATACTTACAAAGGGAAAATTACCATATATATATATCCAAATCATGATTTAGGTGATTTTTATTATTAAATTTGTATTACTGGGACAAATATGATTTTACATTTTAATTATATATAAGGATTCATAATAGACCCTTTTATTAATGTCGTATGATATATCATTAAACCTTATCCATTATAGTGTAGATAGATAATAGGTGTGATTACCAACCATATTTTCTGCTCCATGAAATTTTACTCACATTCCTATATCAAAAGGAACATGTCTCCCTTCCTTGTTGACATGGCTAGTAAATTATATATCCATGAGAAATCCCCAAAATTCATTGAGTGTATAAAAAACATAAAATATTGATCTCATTTACAATGGATATTTAGTGCTATTTTTCATTAACTTACATCTTATGGAGGACCAATGATATTCTATGTCATGAGATTATATTACACAATAATGAATTAATATATATAAAAATTAAACATGATAAATTTAGAAAATATCTCTTCCTTACTTCAAATCATCAAAATAGTCTTCAAATGATCATTATTATCTTCCATTTTATTTAAATATAAAATAATATCATCTATAATTATTAAAAAATGATCGATATAATTTTAGTAGACTATATTCATTAGATCAATGTAAATAGTTGGGTAATTTTAATATCAAAAAGGAATTACTATAAATTCATAATGACCCTACCTTATATAGAATGATTTCTTCTGTATATCCCCATTGTCGATCTAAAATTAATGATATCCAGAATTAAGGAAAATCTTTCAAAATATTTCATCTCAATGGATTAGATAAAGAAATCCGTAAATATTGGGTAAATGATACATTTTATTTATAGTGATCATTATAATTTTTTTATAATCAATTTCAAGACGCAATAACAATTATTTTGTATTATCAAAAAGAACAAGTTCAACCCTTGGAGATTAGAATAGGAATATGAATCATTATCATGATTCTCCTATATTTTATTATTCATTTCCTAAAACCCAATTGGTTCCATTATTTAAGTATTCATTAAAGTAGGTGTGTCAACAGTTATGAGTGATTTTGAAAAATCAACATCAATTTTTAAAAGCATAATGGGAATTTAATTAGGGAATACATCTGTATATTCCTGATCAATATAAATATCATCAATATTGAGTTTAAACCCCAACCATTTGAGATAAATAACCCTCATCAATATGTTCTATATTCCATAAAATTGAATTAATTATCATTGGATTTTTATACTCAAAATTATAGTAATATAAAATCATGATTTGATTCAAAATATCAAACATGATTTCCCTGACCTATAATTTAATATGGGATTTGTATATAAAATGTAAATCCATTACCAAAATCGCATAAAATTAAACTAAATGTAGAATCAAAATATTTAATGGAATCATATTCCCACAAAATTTTATCAGATAAGAGTTATATACATGATATGTTATCATTATGAATTACTTGATTTAAATACTTAATAAATGTATAAACATTTATGTCGTGATATGTTACTATTAAAAAAATAAGTATACATAAAATAGTGCATAGATATATAATAAAATATAATATATATAGTTTTAGAGTGGATTATAATTCTAAATTTCAACACATTATGATTGTGAACCAATTTAATTGTGATATCAATTTCATTACCTTTATCTATTTTCTTATATATTTTATGAGGATTAGTTCCTACTTATATCCTATATTAGGGAAATTATTTGAATAATTCCAAATATCCATATATTTAAAACATTGAACTTAATTGGTATAATCCTTCTTTTTCTCCATTGAATTTACATACTTTTTTATACGTAGATAATAATTAATAGCTTCATGGATATCCATTATACATTTAAACCATTTCCTCATTCAATTTGAAAATATTCATACTACATTGAAATATATTTTTGAAATACTAATTGGTGGAATTTATTTCCACCATGTTATTTAACACTTGAGTTTCCATAAATATGATTTTTTCCTTTTTCCATAAAAAAATATAAATAATTAGAGTTATCACACTCTATTTCTACCTTTATATAACAATAAAAATAATTTCATCATAGTCTTAAAGTTCTATTATGTTTTATGCTTTTTAATTATTTTTTTTGGATACTAAACAATTGATTAATATTTTAATGGGGTCGATTATAAATCCATAACACTAAGATGAAAGTAATGTAATTTTTTCATTGTAGGTACAAATGGATTCATCGTCCTTCATTTTTGTCTCTAGAAAATACCTTCCCATATTAGTGAGAAGAATTTGATGAAACTATTTATTTAATGTTTCCATCTCAAAATGCCCATATTAAATTTACTTTATTTCTTTCACATTATTTTTTTATTATTAATATTTAAAATTTATCATCATCATCATCCAAGGAAAAAATATATAAGAAAACATTCACATAGTTTAATCAATAATGGTGAAAAAATATCATTTCCATTTCATTGATCCATATCACAACAACTATTATTTCAGAATAATGACCTGTGGAGGGTAAACATAATTTTATAAATGATAAATAAAAATTTTCTTTATCCATGGTGTTTTCAAATTCTCAATATTGTTTATATTATTTTTCATAGATTAAGAGATTTGAGTGATATATCCGCAATATATTTATTCTTATCTCCAAATCCATTTCGTTTCTCATAAGGAAAGGAATTTCATAAACCCAAATATTTAGCGTTAGTATGATTATTTTTTCAAATATATTAACAAAAAAAAATTCCATCAGAATTATTGACAAAAAATAAACTGTCTATGTAGTTATAAGAAAATAATTATATATATGAATTAATTTATGATCTCTTTTTATCTAATAATTAATCTTTAGGCTCCATATATATAGATTTTTATTCACTATAAATCTTCACAATTAACAAAAATGTTCTTTAATACTTTTTCTAGTGTAATATGAATAACATCTATAAATGTTACAAAATTTTAGATGAATATTAAATATATTTCACTATAATACATGGATGATCATGTCTATTAAAAACATTTTTCATTTCATTATAGTTGAACCCTTGAAATCAAAAATTAGTTTCATAAAAATTTCATCATCATAAAATATAAATATCCAAATAATTACTAAGGATGGTATCATTAAAACATGAATGAATTATATAATAATAAAAAAAATTAACAATTTTCATATATGAAAACACCATTAAAATATCACAAGTTCAATTATTATAGAAACTATATTTTTTATTTGAAACCTCATTGTTAAAATATAATTTTTTTCAAGAATTTATAATTTTTTTAAATGAACCAGGTAAAAATTTAATGTAATCTTCAAAGAAAATAGTATTCATGGTGTAATTAATATTCATTAATTTAGTATATATGTCAAAAAATTAAGATTTTATTCACACGTTTTTTAAATAGTAACTGAATTGGAAGGTGACAACAATAATATTTTTAATCCATTATATAGAAATTATAATTTTAGTAAAAATTATATTAATAAATCAATGGATATTATTAAAAACAATCATTATATCATTTTAATGAAAATATCCACATGCAACAAAAATATTCATATCCAAAACAGAAATAAAGAGGAATGTTGATAAAATGAAATTAACAACAGTTTATTGAACCAAAGAGAGGATAATGAAAGGAATACATTAAAATAAAATATATAATCATAGTAGAATAAAATATAAGTGTTTTAGAGGATAAATATTAAATTATTTTTCAAAATGTATAATTAATTTAGGAAATCCCAAAAATATATAAGATTATAAATTAAATACCTTACTTGAAGTATAATCCTTCATTTTATATAATCATGATTCAAATAGAATAAATAAATATTTTTTATAAATAAAAAATTTCACATTCATACCTAATGGAAAATGTTCCCTATATCTATACCTTAGAGTTCTCATTTAATTAATAATTTCGTAATTAGAAAGGAGGTTTCAAGGAAATATAATATATTTTCCCTTTATGTTTTTGATTAAAGGTTTTAATATTCTCTCATTGATCATGGATTCATCATATCAACTATTTTAATAATGAAATAATTATAAATTTTATTCACTATATAATTTTTTAAATATACACATGTTGTGTTTATTAAAAATGAATTATGTAACTTTATAGAGATGGTAGTCCATAAAAACTGAAGAGATATATTATTACATTTTAGGGGTTGGAACGAAATTAATTTAAATTATAATTATCCATTATTATAATATTATTATATAATAAATATTAAAAAAATTAATGAATTTTTTTCTTATTAACATATGTGTAAAGAAAAAATGGAAATGGATTCACAACACTTCATAGATGATTTAATCCAAATGTATAAATGATCAAAATTATCTCTCTCCAATATATTGGAAGGTAAGAATTTATATATGTTATTATTATTAAAGAAGAAAATATTTTACAAAATTATCATATATAATCCTTAAAATTATTATAAAAACCAACCACAAATGACAGTGATATAAAATGAATCATATAACTATGTAGTGATGGTAGTCCAAATATACACACAAGTTTCACATTCACTTTCTTTGCAAAAGGATTGGATAAAGAAAATTATTTTAACAAAATAATAATAATATAATAGTGTAATTGTAAAAATGTATTTACTATGTTATGATGGAAAAATATTTATTTACTCTAAGTAGAAGATAAATTAATCTTGAAATGGATCGATAAGAAAATATACCTCATCTCTAGGAAACCTGATTTGAATATATTATAAAGGAAAAATGGTTTGGTCTTTGAATAAGATAAGAACATGTAGGATATGGATAGATAAGTTCAAAAGAGATTTGATTTTGTTTTGGATGATAAAATAATCTCATATTGGGGAAAGAATATAGGTTAGGGGATACCCTTTTATACGAGTACTATTCATAATATTAAATATTCTGATTCCAAATATTTTATCAAGTTTAAAAAATTCATTTCAAATAAGTGAATGAAACTAAATTTAATAAGATGCACAAATGTAAATGGAAACTATTCTTTTAAAAAATCATTTAAATCATAAAACAATAATTATTATTATTCTATGACTAATAAAACCATTATATGAACACAAAAATATTTTACTAAATATATTATATACATATTTAATTAAAATAATTCATCAATAATGATTAATTCAATATATTATTATAAAAACATTTCAATGCACAAAACAATTTTCTAGAAAACATAACCCTTTTAATTCAAAATACATTTCTATCCATTTCTGAGGAATTGACACAAAATGAATTAATCTTTTACATGGATAAAAAGAGTATTTCATAATTTAGTCTCTCTATTTTATACCTTCCATTCAAAATACTATGTGACACATTTTGTATTAAAATATAATTATTTAATTGTAAGTCATATAATGTTTATTCTCAATATCAAATGAAATTAAATGTATCAATGAAATTAAAATTATTTAATGAAACATTTATCATAAAAAATAGGGTGTTACAATTATAAATATTAAGAGTAATTTAATAACTGACTCAATTTTTATTGTAAATAAAATACTGACTTATATAAATAATTTAAAGGTCTAGGATTCTTTTTGAGTCTAGTAATAATACATGTCTTATGAAAGAAATAAATTAACTACTGATATATTGTTTTATTGAATATTTTTCTTTGATAATGATATATGATTATGGACATGGGATGGATGGAATATTTTCTATAGATCATGATTTATGCCTAAAGACTTGGGATTCCATTAACATTATCCATAGATCTAGATTGTATCTCATATGACATATATGCCTTGGATTTTTTCATATGATTTATATTTCTGTCTATGAACAAACTATTAAATTGATGCTTTACTTGGATATATATTTATTTCAATGGAAACATTATTTTTAATTTGTTTTACATCGATATAGATTTTTGACTATGGGTATGGTATCCTTGGATAATCTACTTAGATTTTTATTTATTCCTAAAAACATTGATTCATTGATATATTCTAGGGATACAACTTGTATGCCTTATAACTCGAATACCTTATATATACCTAGAATATACTAGATAAAATATTGTCTTCAATGAGATAAGGAACTATCTGAAATATGCATGGAAAAACTGAGGTGTAACCTTATAACCCATGGAACGATGTTGGTTTTATTCCTTTTTCCATTTATATTTCATGCACTTCAATATAAACTATTACTGAAACTATATATATATATATATATTTATAGACATCATTGATGATGTCATACTATGTTTTACTCACACCCCACTTGGGGAACCATGATTACCCATGCATTCTTCATCATTGAAGGGCATGATAAGGGAATGGGAGAAATAACTGATGGGTGAGCTAATAGTTAATGGTAATGTGGGATTGTGGACTAGTCTAGGATTTGGCTCCAATTCTTCTTTTTCATAGTTTTTTAATGCATTTTTCTTTTGGGTCTTGATGTTGTTTCATTCACCATAGATTATTTATTGTGTATGTATTTGTTGTATGAAATTTATGGAATTTTTTTAAATATCTTGTTACGTGTACAATATTTTTAACACATTATGTGATTTATTTTTCTAATAATTATCGAATTTATGAAATACTTATTATTTAAATTGTGGTTTCACTATGATATAACTGTATATTCTCCAAATTTTATGATAATAGAACCGAAATTATACTCTATAACCTCGATCATATTAGGAGGCATGCCTAACATCTAGTAACAACATCAGTAAATACATTTTTAAGTGGGTTCATGTCGTGGACATTACACATAACATAATACATCGATCCCAAGTCCAGATATATCTCTATATCATCACCTACCACAACTCAAAAGAAAAATACATATAAAACCCTAATTTTACAAAACATTCTATGATTAATGAACCATATCATTCAAATAGATCCATGAAAATTATTTTACATGACCCTTGGAACTCCTCCCCTTATGCATGCCACTTCTAACAGGCAGTATAAACCTAGAAAGTGATCATGGGGATATTGTACCATCTTGATTAAACAAAATAAATAAGATAAAAAATATCACATCATAAACATAACATTATAAATAGAACAAAAAATAAATTCCATGTGTAATGAAATCGAGTACCACAAATAAATAGGAATATCAAAAAATATTATTGAATGTGTGTCAATATAATACTTATATCCATAAATAATAAATCATTGGAAATCACAAATCTTGAAAATAAGGATCCACCATGTTCCATATCCAATATTATTCATGTGACCAGACCATAATAAATCCCATCATTTTCCTACTCTAACTCCACCCTATAGGTTTTTCCCTATCTGTACTAAATTAAATTAGGTTATGCAATCACAAATTTGTCTATGTAGTGTGTTAGAAATGAAATAAAATTTCAACAACCCACATGATCATAAATACACCAATAAAATATATTATATATATAACATGAAATGGAAACATGTAATAATATGTACTGGTCTCTAATTCCATATTATCACCTATATTATCAAGAATATTTTTTTAGAATGTTCTTATATTTTAGTATATACCCATTTTCTAACAAAATAGTGGCTTACCTAGCTCCCACCGTATTTAATTGTATCACTTGTGGGATCAGGTAACAAAAGTGGGGAAACCCATTCCAAATTACTACCTAATAACCTTAGGTCATCGTATTCCTTAAAACCATCCCATGGAAACCATGTTAATAGAATTTGAAATACTATATCAATCTGTGGTTTAAAACTATGATCTTTCCCTCTATAATATAACGATAAATATAATCAAAAGAATCCAAAAAATAATAGAAGATATAACCAATCATCATAGTCCTAAATATATTACTGTGAGACATCTTAAGTGCACACTACCCCATGATCTTTATCCCGGATAGTATGCATTATCCCAAACATTCTATGTCCATAACACTGAATAAAATCAATCACACCTCTAATGAATAATTATGTATCACCCTCATGTCATACTAGTGAATCACATATTCTTACTAACTATCCATTGAGAATACACCACTCCCACAATAGGTTAGTGAATCAATAGAATCCACAGTATCATAAGCCTCATTCCATAGTAACCTATAGGTTATGCTAACTATAATCAAGGAACAAATCAAAATCATGGCCCGAAAAATTTATATAAATAACAGCATTAAAAAATACCATAATGGCTTGTTATTTTAATATTAATTATCCTATAATTATAGAAAATATGTTTGATATATTACTACACATGATACACCAAACAAAATGAAACTATGAGATATCGACAAAATTAAATCCAAGAAATTTAATTAATATGTAAAAAATGAAATTAAAATACAAAATTTATAATATACATTTTTACCTAAAATTTATTTTGAACATATTTACTTAGTTCATTATTATGATTTAGAATCCTTCTATTTATGCAATTTATATTTATTAATAAAAAATATTTATAATATTTGTCAGTAATGATCACGTTTTTGTTAATTCATTGAAATTATGAATAAAAACAACTATGGTTTTAAAAATTACAATTTTTCAATAAAATTGGGTTTAACAATAATTATTATACTAATTGAAAAATATATTTATGAAATTTTAAATATTAATTTGAATAAATACACATCAATTATTAATTTTTAATACAAAATATTCTTTAATTATAATTATTCATTATCTTTCAAAAATAACTTATTTTTTGGTGAATTTTGAAAAATATTGTTTTTCAAAATACCCTAAATTTTATATCATTATGTGGATTTATGAATAATATGATTCATATGAATCATCTGGTTTATCAAATAAATTTTTCATTCATTATATTTTATAATTTAAAATATCATGCTTGAATGACAAACCTATATTTGATATTACTGAACATCAGTAATATGATCCACAAAAATTAATTTTAATACATAATACCATTTTATTTAATCATTACTAATATTAATCAGATTTAATGGATTAAAAATTTAGAATCCCAAAGTCCAAATTATATATTAATTGAAGTATAATTTTTATTTATGAATACTAAATAACCTTTGGTAAATATTAGTTACAACGGTAAAATATTTACTTTTCATAGAATAATAGTTTTCTAAATATTATGAATCCATAAAATTAAATTAATGCATTATATATTATGTCCCCAATATATTTCATTAAAATATATAAAAATTAATTAACACTCATTAAGTAGTTAATCAATGTAAAAAAGTATTATCAATCATTAAATACTAAAACGACTTTTCTCGGGAAAAACAATTCCACACATTATATCATTTACTTATTAGTTAATTCTCTATTATTTATAAACTCAAATGGGATAAATTAATGAAAATTCAAATTTTTCATTTATAAATTTAGTAATATGGGTATGACTTTATTTTTATGAATAAAATAATTGACATTATTAATATTTAATTAGGAGTAATAAGGGATTAAATGACTAATCAAAGGCATCCCAGATTTTCCTAAATTAAAATCACTATTTTACCATATATAAATCCATATTTGTGTAGTAATGTATTAAAAAAACATTCAAAACCATACCAAACCTAACTGAACAAAACTTAATTCCATTCAATTACTTCCCCTTATATAACTTTCTTTTCCATTAAAAGTCCCTCTTCTTCACTTGTAAAATAGGGATCACTTCCACCATTCCAATAATCGACTAAAATTTCAACATTATCTTGAACAAATGCTGGAATTTCATCTCCATGAATTCCTTTATTTGACAAAAATCACCTATTCACTAGAAAGTAAATTTTTTCCCATCAATTATTTAATCTTTACCACGTGTAATTTCAATATTTCAATGAAGGTATCACCTCTTTCATAACGTTTCTCAATTATTTTATCCATTAAAAAAATGTCATAACCATAAAAATAATACAAAAATAACATCATAATCATTTCTATTTTCGTATGTAATTATAATAATGGTACAAATTTTATTTGTTCTCTTCTATATAATTTGAAAAAACAATAATCAACTTTATTGTCACCGATCGGATTACAATCCCCATAAAGAGACACATTTAGTTTTTCATCACCACCCATCATCGATGGTCATAACTATGTTATTAAATTATTAACATGATTCATCTAATCTATTTTTATTTTTTAAATATCACTAAATATCGACCATCAACCCACTCATTCATGGAGTAACGTAGACACTATTCAATCATTCTATGGACTATCAACTGCACAGAGAATCCTTTTCTATTATTTATTTATTTTTTAATTATTTATCCAAAAATCATAAAATCGGATCCAAAATCTTAAAATAATCAAATTAATATATTTATTATTCTTTTATAATGTTTTTCTAAATAAATACCAACTTCACTACACTGACAAATTAAGTAAAATATTCTTTATAATTTGGTTAAGTTGAATGCCTAGTTGAACAATGATATGAAATTATTTCAAAGATTATAATTAATTTTTAATTGATGTTATAATATTATATAAAAATTTGTGTAATTATTTTTTCTTTTTAATTTAATGAATATAATAATATTTTACTAATTAATTTAAAAACACGCATTGTGAGTTAATAACCCAAAAATTATTTTTATTGATTTCCACTTATAGGATAATGATTATTGTAATCACATAAGTAAATTTAAAAAAAATATTTCATTATATTTAATCCTTTGTTGTAAATTTAATGAAATTATAATATAAAATTTGGATGAGGAATGTTTATAGACACTCCTCCTATGATACTACTACAAATAGAAAAAATTATAAACACATAGAGGGGAAAAAATAAAAAAAATAACTCATATACATGTATATAATGACTATTAATGGAAATTATAAGCATTTGTAGGTATTGATATTGTTTTGAAGTTATTAATTTATATATTTATGTATGGTATAAGGTACTATATATTACATCTGACTATATTGAGTCATAAGTTAAGGGTTTCCCTCTCTATTTACTTTCATTAAAACTTATTCATGTTATACACTATGTTTATGTTCGGATGGTGTACATATAACCACATCGTAATTTTTAAATAATTATTCAATTATACATAAAGATATTAATTTTTCAATTTCATTATATAAATGACATGGTTTTTTTGTCCCAATATTGGAAAAGATGCAATTTTATGTCATAACAACCTTACTTTATTGAGAAATTATTTACTATTATGAACCAATTTCCTATTTCAATGGTATATATACTACCCAAGAATATATTTCGATAGAAATGATCATTAATTAAATTATATTTACATATCCATGTTATTATTAATCTTTCTATGAAATTGATTAAAATATAAATAATTTTAAAGGGGTGTCTTTGATTAAATTTATTTAATTAGGATTGTGACGTCCCAACCCAGGTTCCACTCAATGTTTCCCTGAACCCAGTTGACCATATAGACTCATGAGTTATCCACCACATGTATGGTGTTTTATTTTTTATGCCTATAATGCGTTTTTGTGACAATCTTTACCACAATTTGTGTGTTCATTAACATGATATTAATAATAGTGAGTGTTTTAATTAGATGAATGAATTTTTAATGGATATTAAATCACGATATCATTTGACCCTTCTAAGGTATTATTTAAAATAAACTAAATGAATAATTAAATGGAAAATAAAATGTATACTCATATATTTCAATGGTACTTGTTATAAAATCCATCAACCCACACTCTGAGATCCTATGTTGAATTCCATAACAATAAATTTTTGGATTTGATATTAATAGTTGTAAACAAAACTTTTCATCTATACCACAGGACATAAAATGGAAAACTTAGATCACATTAATTATGGAAGGCCTTTTATGTTTATAGTTTTTGAGGATTAGGAAAAACTCTAACAAAAACAATTCACATGACTTTAGATAAGTATTTTCCCCACATAACACATATTTTTTAAAAATTAGTACATTATCAAAATCCATATGAAATCCCTTATAGAGAGAAATAATTCAACATAATTCACTAAAACCTATGTAAAATGAAAAATATTAATAGAGATAATAGATGTTTGGTAAGTGTAAACATAAACATTAACAATAGAATTTCATCATTGAAATAAGAGTGAATTATTGTATGATGAAATAATCAAAGTGCATTAGAGAATCAAAAATGAAGTAAGACCCATCAATACCTAGATCATCTATTATGAAGTCATGGAAAAGGAAAGAGTCATCATAATTCATAATCATGAGCCTTGTGGTATCAATCTCGATCATTTCAAATAATATAAACCATAAGAAAGAATAAATAAAACATGTACGTACTTGGGATATCATTTTTAGTTCACTGATACAGTCAATATTACCAATAGAAAACCCACAAAGTCTAATTTCAAAATGAGGGAATTCAGGAGCTATCATAGACCCACCACAAATTGGTCTTTTTATAATAATCTATCTTGTGTTTATCCCAGTACCATCCATCATTTGTTTATCACGGAACCACCCACCATTGTTCTCTCACATAACCATCCATCATCTTCTATATACCATTACAAAAGAATAACCCAAAAAAGATTTCATTTCATTATATACTAACAAGAATAAACATTATCACATTCACAACATAATTAATAAATGGAAAAGAAACACATTCAATAAGAAGCTATTTGAAAATTGATTAAATAGTGTAAATGAAATGATTTACATAAATAACCCATTAAAACATGATTAAACCATTAGGATGAAATGAGATTCATATCAATATATCTGAAACATGATTAACCCATGAAAAAAAATGGGTTCCATAAAAATATCTTTGTACTATGATTAACCCGTGAAAATGAAATGATGGAAACCACAATCTATTTGAAACATGATAAACCCATGGAAAAGAAATGGGTTCCATAAAAACAACATTAAAACATAGTTATACCATGTAAAAGTAATTCTATTCCTAAAAATCTATTTAAACATGATTAACACATGTAAAAGGATTGTGTTACAAAAAAATTTATTTGATACATCATTAACCCATGTAAACGAAATGGGTTACATAAAAATATCATTGAAAGAATCTTGATCCATACATAATAAAAAGTGGATGGTATTAGTAAAATTTATCCATAGTTGAGGATAATTAACAACAAGTGTTGTTGACTTTTATTAATTTAAATACCATTAAAATATTATTAAAAATTTCTTGAGGAAAATCATCTCTAAACATTCCAATTCTTCCCATACTAATTTGAAACATGTGAATCATAATCTCCATAAATGAATAATACTAAAAAAACATGGTATATCATGATCATAATAAGAGTCATCACATATCTTGTCAATGTATAAGTATATACACCTCGTAATATAAGTTATGTGTATAACATAACAAAATCCTCAAATAATGAAAATTTTGAAAAAAAATATTTTACCTCTTTTGTAAAATTGAAACTATAAACCACGTGAAATAGAAATCATAAAATTGGAATATAAATACCCAAATATTTTAGTATAAGAATATTAAAATATATTTATGGGGTTTATATACATCATTAAATAAAAAAATAATAGGATAATATGGCAAATGTCTAACAGAAATAATATTGAGACCCGAAATCCCCATACTACTTGAGTAACTTCTGAAACATGAGATATGTGAAAGAATGAAATTATTTGAAACTGTTAATATCATAGAATAAAATAATTTCCTGATATTAAATTTCATTTTTATGTATATACACCATATAAATATAATTATTTGAAAAAAAGTCTCAATAGAAAGTAAATTAAGGAAACACACCTTACAACTATTCAAACATTGAAATTGGACACCCCAATATTAATAATAATAAAATTATACATTTAAATACCATTAATATAAATTAATTTGTGAAATAATATGTCAAATGGTCAGTAGATATACCAAATGAATGAATTAAGTGTTGAATATGACATGTATTCACATATGTAAAAAGTGAGATGAAAATCCATTACCTTGAGTCTAGTTCGTCATGATTGTTAATTATCATCCTTAAAAATAAAATTATGTTAATTAATTAATTTCTTGATAATATTCACTAATTTTATTATAACATTTATTTATCTTATAAACACATTATATATAATTATCCAATAAATTATTTTTAGGTCAAGTGTTTTGACTATAGTTAGCTTCTGTGTTAAAACTGACAATGGTAGGTTGACTAAGGTATATGTGGTCATTATATAAATATATAAAAACAAATAAAGGTTAACTAATTATAAAATTTATAAATAAAATATACTTTTAAAAATAATTTTTAATACTGGTTATGAAAAATGGACCAACATTACAATCCTAGAGATGGTGGTCCGTATGTAAGCATGAGTAATGCTCGATATTTTCAATGATCATTAAGAAAATAAGTTAACTAAAATTTATCATTAAATATTTATAATTATATAGAAATAAAATATTATATAAACATCTATACTTAAATATAGATTTATTTTTAATGTAAAAGGAATCATTTTTTTGAGGAGCCAGTAGTCGGCACAAATATAAATGATGATGTCACTTTTTCAGTGCGCAGAATGTTAGTAATGAAAATAATATATTATCTTTTCAGAAATATAATTATGTAATTTAAATAATAAATATTTCATTTATATCATATATAATAATTATATCTACCCTTTTTACATTCCATGTATCACATTACTGAAAACACTTTACATCGCTTCGTGAAGCGGTAGTCCACTGAACACACAATTAATGTTATTATATCACATACGAAATGAAATGAAAAATGGGTGTATATGATATAATGAATAACGAGGTATAATTATGTTATAAATATTCTAAATATCATATATAAATAGTATGAACACAATTATCACCAATTTGGAGAGGTGGTAATGAAAGAATAATCAATATGAGTTCATTAGGCGGTAATCTATCGTACACATGAATGATGATTACATATACCATTTGATTGATTTATTTGTTGGTGTAGGTAGATACCTAAACATGAAAACATATAATTATATTTAAGACAATAATTTTATTATATATTCACATAATAATGAAAATTTAATGGGTTTGAGAAGGAAATAAATCATAAGTGGTTGTTAATGAAAGTTGTCTCTAGTTCGGGTAACACTTTGTGGTTTTCACCAAAGGACTTCCTTGGATTTATTTAATAGAAAAATGAATCTTATTGGAAGAGAGAATTTATTTTTGGATTTGATTTGGGAAGGTATTTTATGAGAAAAAGGACTTGATAGATTTTAAGAGAGGGGATAATGAGTGTCTTTTTATAATGGAGTAGTGACATTTATATAAATACCAAAGGGTAATTAATATTAGGCGGTAACCATTATATAATTTAAACTAGAGATGTAAACAATTTTATAAAAGATCTAATATGTCATAAATAAGCATATTCAAAAGGTTTTGTTCAAATTTCTAGGTTATTTGGCCTCATATGATTAAATTATTACCACTATGTAAACTCATTTTTTTCATTTATGACTATAATTAGTATTTATTTAATTTACTAATAATATTGGTAAAAAAAATATTTACCTTAATAAAATTTATTAATTATTATGATTCCAAATATTAAATCCATTTTTCTGAATTACAATCATAATAGTTCACGGTATTAATTTAAAATTAATCTTGTATATGGGACAAGACAAAAAAATTTTAAAGTGAAAAGTTCAAAAACCAATTATATTTTTATATCCAATTTCAATGTGAAATAGATAAGAATTACCTAAATTGAATTTATTTACATATAATTTAAATAATTATAATTATATAAATAATTAAAATAAAATTAAAATATAAAATAAAATAGTTGAAAAGGTAGTTTTCATTTTAAATTCAGTATGTTTCATTATGCATCCCAATATGAAACCTCGAATAAATATTACAAAATTTTACAAAAAGTAAGTATTTATATTTAAATTTAAAATTTTTTGTTTATTATGTCATATATAAATTATAATACAATTAATGATAATTTTTAAAACTTTTGTTCAATTAAAAAGATGAAAAATAAGCTTTTATAGATTTTTTATTCTTAAAATTGGATTTATTCTTATTTTATGCCAATTAAACATATTGAATGAATTTAAAAAATTTGGATGAATATAATAAATATAAATTTAAATAATATATTTCAATAATAGTGATTAATTTCATTTATTATGATAAAATTCTTTTGTTGGAAAAAAAATATTTTCTCATGAAATCACATCATTTATCATCAATGGTAATAAATTTCAATATAATTATTTGGTCACCAAATAGTTCATTATTTTTAAATTTTAAAACCATATTTTCATAATTCAGGTAATCATATTCATTCATGCCATTCAAATGGATAGGTGATAACCAAAATATTATTATTTCATGGTTCACTAATTCTCAATGTTGCGTAATGTGTACTCTATCAAAGAAACCTGAGGTTGTATGTAACAAAAGTTAAACATGGTTTTGTTTATAATAAAATATCAACTATGTAATATGTTTAACACAATCTATTAAATAATTTAAATTAATCTCAGTAAAGATATTTTATAAAATATCAGGATGTTTAACCACACACCCCTTAAAATTATTTTTTTCCTTGAAATTATTATTGATTTTCAATGGATTAATATTTTTAGAAATATATTATTAATACCGAGATTATAAAAAGGGTTAATAAAATATCTTCTTTATAAATGGAATTTGGGATACATAAAGGTCACCATAGGTTACTCATAACTAGGATTCTATATTGTGATAACGAAGGTGGTAATGGAAGAAAAACATAAATAAATATATAGAGTGATTGACGTCATTAATTACATATTAGTTAAAAGTGAATGGAATTGAAAGAGACTAAAAATTACATCTATAATGATGGAAAAAGAAATCTTTTTATTAGATTTTAATGAAATATAATAATAGTTTTATTTCAGTATCCTTTTCTTAGAGTGAAAGAAATAATATACCATATAGACCATGAGAAAAAAAATAAAATGTAATTATTTGATGGGAAAGATTTCATCCATTAAAAAAATTCAACCAAAAAAAATCTTCTCTCCAAATGAACGGTATTCAAGATGAATTTCTAATTCCAGAACCACTAAAATCATTCGTTGAAAGAAAAAATAACCAAAAATATGTATAGTCAAGATATTCATTCTATCATTATAAATTAACCAAAACTAAAATTGTTAGAACATGCTAAGATAATTACAAAAATGAGTTAACAATCATATGATACATAAATATTAAAAATTCATACCCAAATTTGAATCTAAATTATTCCACAAATTAATTTAATTAAAATTATTCAAAAAATTCCTGAATAATCTAGACAACATAAAATTAGAAAGATGTGATAAAATTATATTCCAAATAAATCTCTCATTATTCCTAAAATAAAATAGCATAAAATTCTGATATAATATAAATATTTTCATAGAAAATAGTTATACTAACTGGTACATCATGTAGGCATGTGGTAAGAGAAAATACATTATCATCCATCAATCATGGGATCCTGCCCACTGACAATCTAGACGCAACAAGTTGTCAACGACCATATGATTTCCCCTCTAATTTGATTATTCCTGAAAAATAATTCCTCCTTAAAAAACATAATTTTGATCCAAGGTGTAACAAACACCTCACCCAAAAAAGTCTAAAAAATCACATATTAATTAAATATATCATCATTTAAAACCTCATTGGTGTGTATAATAATTAGAGAAAATGATCATACTTTAGCTTATATATCCATGAATGTATACATAACTCTTAATATAACCTCACATTAAATCATTACATTATGTAAAGTTATCTAAAACGACCATTGACAGTAACTATTACAACAGAAACCCTTACTCACAGAGTCTGTGATAAATTATACAACGTTTCATTTTTGGATTTGATGCTGATATTTTTGACCCAAATTTTATATCTAAGTATTAAAACAAAAAAAAAATAAAAATTGGATTACATACATTTCATAATAAATTTGTAAATTTAGATATTGAATTAATTGGGACAAACATCTATAAAATAATTCACATTACCTTAAATGGGAATTTTTCCAACATAACCACATTCTTTATTTTCACATCAATACACCATCATAATCAATATAAAATCCCTTGTTCACATAACTAGGTCAATGTATTTCTTTAAAACAATGGGTAAAGGAAAGATAAAAAGAGTTACCTAGTTAAACATAATCATTGACAACTGAATGTAATAAATGTATATAAGAGTGTATAAGGGTATTATGGAATTATCAAACTGCATGGGAATATCAAAAAAGAACTCATACCCATAAATATATAGATCATAAAAAATTAAATCATGGAAAAATAAATAGTCATCATAATAAATAATCATGTGAATTTGATATTAATATCAATCATAAGAATCATTATAAAACCATTGAAATCATTATGAATATTTGTACGTAACTAGGAAAAAAAATTTAAAGTTGCTCTTACAATAAATATTACAAAGTGAATAACCATATAGTAAAATTACATACCTAATTAATTGGAGGGATATTATAGACCCACATGTATTTTGTTTATTATGTAACCACACATCATTAGTTTATCATAAAATCACATGCTATTGGTTTATCATGGAATGACCCATCATTGGATTACCACGTAACCGCTAGTCATTTTCAATGTACAATAAAAAATCATAAAAAATAATATCTTGAATTTATCATAAACACATAGGAATATAAATTACCCCTTTCATGACATGATTAACCAGTGTTAGGGAAATGGGTTCCATAACAATCTATTTAGATCATGATATTCCCATGGAAAAAAAGAGTTCCATAACAAATATCGTTAATATGTTATTAACCAATTGAAAATAATTGGTTTTTATAATAGTCCCTTAGAACCATTATTAATCCATTGAAACAAAAAAGGTTCAATAATAATCCCTTGGAAACATTGTTAATCCAGGAAAAAAAATGGGTTCCATAATAATTACATTGAAATATTATTAACCCAAGGAAGAGAATTGGGATCCATAAAACTATCTTTGAAACATGATTAAACCATGAAAAAGAAATGGATTAAATAAAAATATTATTTAACTAAAATTTACTCATGGAAAATAAATGGTTTATATAAAATATGCTTAAAACATGAATAACCCATGGAAAATATATGGGTTACAAAAATAAATAATGAAAAATCTTAATCCATCCAAAAAATTAATGGGGATTGTACGAGAATTGAATATCATAAATATAGGAGATGTAAAAAAGGGGGTTTTACCATTTATTAATGGATATAACATTAATAGATCATTAAAAACAATCTTGAGGAATATAATCTTTAAATATTCCAAATTGTCCTATGCCACATTGAAACATTTGAATCATAAGCCCCATAAACTAATAAAAATAAATGAATCTTGGAATATCATTAGAATAAGGATAATAATTTTATATCATGTCAAAGTAGAATTATATAAACCTCAAAAATGATGTTACATTTATAACATTATAAATGTGTCATATTAGACAAATTAGGACAGAAATCTATTACAAATTTGGTAACATTGAAATTTTGCAACCCATGAAATAGTGATCATAAAATTAACATGTAATTCCCCATAAATTAGAGTATAATAATCATGAAATCCATTGATCAGAAGTACATACACCACAGAACATAAACATGTGTTTAATATGAAATAAGTCTTGTATAAAATTAAGTGTTACTATAAATCTACATAATAATTTTGTAACATTTGAAAAATGATATCCTTGAATGAAGAACATAAATTAAAAAAATTATACAATTAAATAAATTTCATTAATTATATTCAATTTAATTGTGTTTTATATAGACCATATAAAATTAAATATGTGCATAATAAAAAATAAGCCTCAATGGAATTTAAATTGAGACAAAACTCCATACAATTACGGTATCATATGAATTAGAGACCACAGAAGAAATAAAATTAAATGAAACATTTAAATACCAAAAAATTAAAACAATTTATGATTTAGTGTTTGAATAGAGTTTGTATATGTATCTCATCAAATTATTTACTGTTAAATATGATATTTATCACACATATACAAAAATGCAAGAAGAAAATCTCATAACATGAATATGATTTTTCATGATTATTCATTATATTGTTGGATAATAAACCTATGTTAATTATTTAATTTTTCGACAAAATATTCCATGTTTATTATTAATTTTATTTCACAAATAGAAATGTAATATACAATTACATAATCAATTTAGTATAAGTTGGGTGTTTTAACCATATTCAGATTATGTGTCAAAAATGACATTGGTGTGTCGACTAAGGTCATTGAGGGCATTATATAAACATATACAGAATAATAATCTTGAAATAATTGTCATATTTATATATTATTTATTCATTTCAACATAATAATTAGTTTTGTTTATGAAATATGAACTAATGTAGAAATCATGTACATGGTAGGTCATACGTACACATGAGCGCCGTTCCCATTTTCAAGGATCGCTATGAAAAAAAGAAATTTAAAAATTATCTTTCTCTAATAATATATATATAATAAAAAATTAATTAATAATATATACATACATACATATATATAAAATTTGTGTGATTTAATAGAAATTGTATCTTTTTCAGTAGGTGATAGTCCACACGTCTACGAATTACATTATAACGTTTTCAGCATGGGTAAATTTAATAATGAAAAGATATATTATATTTTCAGAAAAATATTTATGTCATTAATATCATAGTTATGTAATTTCCATAATATATAATCATTATATCTACCCTAATTACCATCCATGTAACACGTTAGTGAAAATGCTTAACATCGCTTTACGAGGTGGTTGTTTTTCGTACACATGAATAATGTTATCATATATCTTATTGTATGGAATTTTTAAAATGATATATATTAAATAATTAATATTGAGGTATTATTATGTTATTAAAATCATAAATATCATGTATAATGAGTTTTTCATTAATTATGTTTAAAAATGAGGGGTGTAGATGGAAGAACGAAGGACATCAGTTCTAGGGGTGGTAGTCCATCTTTCATATGAATGATGATTGTGTCTCCCATTTGATTGAAATTTGGGTGGGTGTAGGTCTATCCCTTATTATTTAAACATATCATTATATTTAGTATACATTTAATAAGAATAGATTAAGGGATTCACAAAGGAAATAAAACAATAGTGGTCATTGAATAACATTACATTTTCTTTATGTAACTTCTTATGGATAACACATATGGACTTCTTTGAATTCACTATTACAAACATGTGTATTATAGTATTATATGGGGGGAGTTTTGGAGTTTATTAGGTTTTGTTTTAGATGAGAAAAATTTGCACGAGCGGTGATAAGAGAGAGGAGAGTGAGTAAAATTTTATAGCAGAGGAGGAGTAACATTCTTATAAAAAAAGATAAATACTATTAGGAGTTATCCCTTACAGAATTTCCACCAATAATAAAAAATATATATATAATACTTATATGGTCTAAATATTTCCATAAAATGGGTTTTCAACAATTCTCTATGTTATTTTTCACCTTAAGAATAAAGTTTAACAACTAAGTAAACTATGTTTTACATTAATAATTGTAATTAATTTAAATTAAATTAACTAATATTGTTTATTAAAAAAATATTTGACCATAAAATACATAAAAATTTATTTTAGTTCCAAATATTAAATCCATTTCTCTAATTTAAAATCACATAATTAATAGAAATTATTTTTAAATTAATCCGGTAGACATGAAAACCCAAATGGGGTTTTAAGAGAAAATTTCAAAATATTGAATTGTTTTAATATCAAATTTCAATGTGAAAATTATTAAAATGAAATAATTTTAAATTATTAATATATGAATAAAGTGATTATAATTAAAAAAATTATAATATAATTTAACTACATAAATATATTAGATGAAAATTCAGTTTTCTTTTAAAATTCACTATTTTTCAATATTAATCTAAAAATGAAACTTCTCAGAAAAATACAAAAAAATAAATCAATGTAAATTTCCAATTAATGTTTAAAATGTAATTTTATTATTTTAGATAAAATTTATAAAATTATAAACATTTATTTAAAAAAAATTATTCTATTAAAAGGCATCAAAATAACCTTTTATAAAAAAACACACTTTTTATTCTTAAACTGGAATTATTCTTTTATAAAGAATATAAAAATAATTGTATGAATTTGAAAAAAATTGAATATATAAAATATAAATTTAATTAAAAATATTTTACTCTTAGTGATAATTTTTTTATTATGATAAAACACCTTTGTCGGCATAAAAATTGTTTTTTATAAAAATATATCATTTATATTCATTTGGTTTTTATTTTTATTTCTATTTAATTAGTATAAAAAAGAATTAATTATATATACCTTTTAAACCATATTTTCATATTTTATTTAATCTTTTTTATTCAAGACATTCCAATTGAATGGTGATAACCTTAATGTTATTATTTTATGGTTCACTAAAGCTCATTTCTGTGTGTCGTATACACTATCGAAGACACTTGATGTTTCATGTAAAAGAATAAAAACATGGTGTTTTGTGTAATGAAATATAAACTATGTATTTAGTTTAACAAAATATATTAAATGATTAAAATTAATTTTAATTAACATATTTCATAAATTCTAGTGATGTAAAAAAAATAATTATAATTGAATATTAATTGGTTTCTTGTATTTAACCCACCTTATCATGATTATAAAAGGTAAATTAATAAACCTAATAATTAATTATTGAATGAAATAAATGGTTTCTAGTCCTTTTTATCAATTTTTACACTAATAAAAGCTATGGAATTAATCTTCTAAATTATATTAAATGGAGTATTTAATTACCTTATATAAATTTTGAAATATGTATATGGTTGCTATTATATATGTATTAGTTCATCAATATTGGTATTTCATAAATTGAGATGGAATTTCATTAAATATGTAATGTCTTGTTCTCTTAGAGGATGCTATTCTGATTTAAGGAGGTCAGTTGCAAAGGGAGATACCCACCAAGGAACCTGGACTAATTGTAATTTTTTATTCTCAGTATGATGACATAGGATCCCTTCATTTTATTTTTGATATTCAGATATTGTGGTTGAACTCCTTGTATCCATCTTGACTTATTCAAATAAGTGTAACCATAGATACACCCATTTTGACCAGTCATTTCTTATCCTATATTACCTTGGATGAGATCCTTTGACTCATTTAGAGTTATATTATGGTTTAATTACTTAGGAGTTACCCCTTTGATTACATGTTGGCCCCTTATGGATAGAAAATAGGGTATTACTAAGTTAGAATGACCCCTGTGGTCAGTAATCCCTTAGTTACTACCATGGATCCTCTTTAATTATTATAATAATCTAGGACACCTTGGTTATTACCTAAGATCCAATTTTTTAGTATTATAAAAATATTATTCCTCGGTCATGAATTATATCCTCTTACTTCACAAATTATTAATTGGAACACAATTAATTAAATGATTACAGGTTTAGACACCAGCTGGGGTTGGAGAGGGCATCATGGTATTAGCATTATTGCATTCTCATTACATTTATATATACATTCACATTTTTCAGTTTATATTACATATAATGGATGAGTTAGATTATTTTTTTGATGGCCTAGTAACATTTTACCACACCATATATAGGACTCCATTGGTACCTAGAAAGATTATATATATGCAGGTATTGATAGGGGAACGTGTACCACCATGGTCACCTGATATTGATTGTATAGATTAGGGTGGAACTTGGATGAAAATGATCAATCTGGAGATAGGGGTGATTATATAGTTTTTTTATTTATTTTTATAAAATGTACTACCTTCTTACTTATATACCTATTTCCTGGTATTATAATGAAATGAAATATATAATAATAATTTTGTATACAATACATCCAATTGTCAATTCATTATCAGTTTCTTGGATGTTTACATGTATTTTTTATATATTATTCATTTATTATACTCCATAGATTTAACTGATATTCTATATATGTTTTGATAGACTCTGTAAATGAGTCCATATTCTCCCCATAGATTCACCCTAGGCTCTCATTACAAGTTTTAAACCTCTTCTATCTAGGGAGGAACGCTTGAGTCTATATGGCTAGCTGGGTCCGAGGCTCTTTTGAGTGGAACCCAGTTCGGGATGTCACAATGTGGTATTATAGGGGTACCTTTCTTACATTACTATTTTGAGTCAATACATATGATACTTTTAATGCTTTGGAAGATAGTTATAAGCTCTTCTTAGATGAATCTAACCAATGTTTGGGGTAAATACTTGGTTACCCAAAATAAAAATACTAGTTCAATATTTTTTTATTAATGTTGATATAAATTTACCGTTTTCTGATTCACATGAGTTTAGGTGTGTGATATTATTAGTTATATTTATCCTTTCCCATATGAAATAAGGGAAATAAACATCTTTACATGGATCATAATTGGTACTTATAATTTACATTCTATGCATATAGAATGGTGTATGTGGGAGTTTGATTTCTTTCATTACTTGTTTTCATGTTATTATTGAGTGAGACCTTTTTGATATATAATTTTATACTAATAACATCATTTATATGGTAGGGAGTTTTTTATTTAAAGTGTGAGTGTCATAATTGATTATTTTTTCCTAAAATTGGTTGTTGGTTAGACCAAAAAAATCTAGTTTCTACCCATGTCATCTATATACCTCTGGTTACATAAGCTACTCTTTGGTGGTGATTGAGTGAATTGTAGTTTCAATTCATTAGTTGTATGGGCACAAATGGATTTGAATGGTTAATTTACCAAGTACAGACATCGTATATTACTAGCTAAAACCTGAGATCGAATGTATATAAGGTTAAATAAATATTAAACGTGTGTAAATTTTAGTGATAATGCATATGAGACCCAATTTATTAGGAAGATAGATCCATTTAATATAATTGATATATAAAAAATTAAAATTATAACTCTAATAGTTAATATTTAAATATCAAATCAAAAGGTTTCTTGTAAATGAAGAGTAAAAGTGTGACTTTCCATTTGAATTATTGGAACCCCTATAAATTATACATAAACACTTAAAAATACCAGACCTTATATGTGTTTAGTTTGGGTATTAACATGGGTATTGAGAACTTATTATCACATTCCTATTCCTCTAGTACTTATATCATTTCATAAATATTGATTTGAGGCATCTGATTAGAATTTGTAGAGATATTCAATCATGACGTCCTGGTTTCATGCATCGGGAAGGTGGTGATGACCACACCTCAAAGGCAGTGGGCCCAAATCCACAATATATGTATCCTATGGTTCCACCTTAAGAATATCCTGTTATATCGGATGTATTATTTGTTTCTCAAATTCGTGATGTATTTCTACATTTGATGTTGTCAAATAAGTGTTCTCCATGACCTGTACCTATAATGGTTGTGATGACCCATGAGATCCATCAGTAGCATCCTACCATCTTCTTAGGGGATGGTAGTCCACATGCTATTGAGTCTTGATTGGTGGCCTCTATATATATATTTTACCATTTTTATATTCCTGTAGAGAGGAGGGATAATCTTCTCTTATATATTCTATGTGATTCTTCCAAGTGATGCTTTGTTGTGATTACCCATGATTGTCATTATCAGGGTATCGTCTGGGATGAATCCCAGAAAATTTTCTATAATCATGTATTTCTCTATAAGCGGAAATATGACCATGATAGAGAGTTCATGGATATAGAGTAGGGTTCTTTTTTATTTATATATTATTCATTATGTTTTACAATGTTATAGTTATTTTATCCTCTTTAAGATAGTGATGAACTATTTCGAGCATGGCGTATCAAGGATGGGATATTGTATTCCAATCATAGCTCAATGAATGTATTTTTCCTATCTATGTTTTTTATAATATTTTTAATCAACCAATTTTCTCTAAGAATAACCTAAGGGTATGTGATAGTATTTAGCATAAGGGTTTAGTGATGATACATGCCAGTTGTTCATCTAGAAGCAGAAATCATTCCCTTGAGGTTTCTCCTTATTGAACTAGAAGACATAGTAAAAATACAAGTAGATCTGTGGTATTCCATCAGTGTGGAAGAAATGAAAATATAATCACTCAGTGTGATAAAGACTATTTAGAGTGTCATACATCACTCTATATGGTAAACATTATAGAGTTTTTCATAACATTTCATCTGATTCCATTTGAAGAGGCTCTATTGTAGCTCTATCTTTCGAAGGATGATCTTTTATTCCATGTCAGGTGGTTATATAGATTATAAAAAATAATAAATGACAAGTAATAGCTAATTTTCATGGAATTGATTCTTTTAATTATCAGTGTAATCATATTAGACATTCTAAGGGTATTCAAGTAAGGTCATTGGGTGGTGGATGAGGTTAGTTTCATAATGTTTTCTCCTTTTTCTAGGAAATTAAATGATGATTAATATCCTACTTATTTAATTATCTTATAAATTCATTTATACATAATCAATTAATTAGATATTCAATTTAATTCAAACATCCCATCTTGAAATGTTATCAGGTTAATCCCATTTACCAATGTTTTACAATTATAAACATAACATTTTGTCATTCAACATTCCAAACATTCATGATCAAGATAGTGTTCCACCCCATTTTTTGTTTATGGGCTCAATAAACTCATCCTAATAGGATCAAATGGGTTTCATAGTGTCAAATTTATCATTCAATTATCCCACTGATGATTTCCTATAAGTGAAACAAATTGGATGGAAATCATATGCCACCAAAAAACAACCTATAAATTCAAAAAGTACGTCAAGACTATATGATGTAACTTTTTTTTAAATAACTAAAGTTAGATAATGAACACCCACTTAACCTTGGACTTTGATTCCAACTAAAAAATACCTTCAATTCCAAACCTAAAAAATAAGATACAAAAAAGATATTTTAGGTTTATAAAGGAGAATAATAATACAATACATCATCCCCAACAAATATAATTCCCCAGGATTTAAAAAATGTAATGGAGATCTAAAAGTCCTCTCATAGAGAACCTCATATGGTGTACTCTGAATAGTCCCCTGATAATTACATTTATAGGTGGTCCCCATGATACAAAATTTCTTCTACGAAGATCCACCAATGTCTGCGAATCATTCAACTAATATGTCTTCATGAACCTGAATAGTACGCTCTAACATCTCATATATCTTCGAGTTGAATTTCATACATAGAAGAACATTGGTACAAAGTTCATTATAAAAGATGTACTAGGAGTGAGATGTAAAACTCAAATCTTGATCCTAAAAAATATTCCTTAGTAACCCATGAAAATGTACTATTTGTGAACATACATGTAATCTAACTGGATAATAATAAAAGTATCTCAAATCGGTAATAAGTGTTCCACAACTATAAACATATTGATAATTACACATATCGCATCATACTTCTATGGTATCCTCAAAAGACCCATAAAAGAGTCTAGAGTGACATTGTTACACTTCTATTACAGAATGGGAAATGAATTTTTCATACCACCTGGCTGATAGTGATCAGCATTTACTTGTTGATAGGTGTAGCACAATGACATCAAACCTGCAACTTCATTCTTTATAATTTTCTGGAAATAAAATTTATGAATGTAATGATTCATTTTTTTAAAACCAGGATTCCCTTCCCATTTCAACTAATGAAACTAATGCATCATATCATCCAAAATACATCTAGTCATAACAACATGGCCTCAAACATAAAATAAATCATCATCCTAGACAATTGTTTTAGAAGGTGTCTCCCCACTATGAAGGCTTTTCAACAAGGAAAAATACTCTATATCTTCATACAATCATTCCATGATCTGGATCATATGTGTAGACTAAACTGAAAGATATGATTGGTTCACATGCCCCTTTTCCACCTAAACCACTATATGCATCTCATAAACCAAGACATCATTTTTCACTATGAACTACAGTAGTAAACGTCCTAATTTTTTGTATTTCAACTTAGGGACTTTGCAACATTTTTTCCTTTACCTAGTTTATAGGAAATCTCAAAATACAATGATTTCATATAATTGAATAATATTTGTTAAAGGTGGTCCAAATACAATTGAGAAATAATGTTCATCATTATTTCTTGGTCCGTATAAAAAATTAATATTTCTCCTAATAGGTATTTATGCGAACACATTAAATCAAAAACCTATGTGACCAACTCAAGGTCATACGTAGGGTAATTTTACTCATGCAAAATCAACTATTGTGACCCATAATAAACCATCCAATGTTCATATATCAATATATATTAGAGACAAATTCCAAATGAATCACAAAATAATGTATATGCCTTTCTCGGATTGAGTATGTTCAAAATCTATGACGCATTCGGAACCTTCTTTAGCTCCTAGAAGGCTTTCTTATATGCTCTGGACTATTCAAAACTGAATAACATTAATTTTAAATCCATAAATTGGTGTTGCTATGTTAGATAAGTCCTTAATGAACCACCAGTAATATCCCACTAGACTTAGTAAACATATGTGTTCAAAAACATTAATGGTACACTCCCAATATACTTCTTCTTTGACATTTTCTGGGTCCACCAACACACCTTTTATGGAGATTATTTGACCCCTGAAATGTACCATGTCGACATAAAAGATATACCTTGATAGCTTGGAATATAGTTGATGTTCTCTTAGTCAACTCAATATTTTTCCAAAATGGTGGAAATTATCATCATGAGTCTACGAATATATCAAGATGTCCTCCACAAAAAACTACAATCTAGTCAAAGTATGGGTGGGAGATTCAGTTGATCAATGACCTATATACTAAAAGGGGAATCTTTCATCCTAAAGGGAAACCACAAAACCTCATATATACATACCAACACCTGATGGATGCCCGTGAAATATTATAAGGTCTCACCCTTAGCTGATGATAACATGACCTAAATTTGATGTTTGAGGTCAAAAAAGAACCCTGAAATTTGGCAATGTGATCATTGATATGTAAAAGAGGTTATCAATTATTGAATCTCATATGATTAGAATTCTTATAATTGAGGCACAAGTGCATAGACCCATAAGATGTCTTATAAAAATGCACTATTTTACCTCAAGGAGACATATGTAGAAGGATAAATCCCTAACCCTTTATTTCTTCTAGCTGAGTCTTGAGATTGAGAAGATTTGATTGTAAAAATATGTAATGATGAATGGAAACCAGATCAACTCTATAAACTAACTCAATCATCAAATCCACATCTTTCTTTGGTGGTAACCTCAAGAAATCCATAGGAAACACACCAAGAAACAAATCCACTGTATGAGTAAATACATAATTCTCCCTTTCCCCATTATCAAGCACAAGACATACCACTTACGATGTGATCTCAACTAACTTCTAATAAACTGGTCCTACATATCCTTCCTATATATCCCATTGCGCATGATAAAGAAAACTATCACCCTCAAGGGATGTGAGTATGAACCTTTGACAGTAAAAATTGATATAGTCTCGGTAAAACACAAACCAATACAACCCTAAGATCATGTAAAACATTGACATCTAGAGAACAAGAACGTTCCAAAGGAAATAGTAACAACCACCCTTGAGAAAAAATCCTTACATAGTGTGATATTTACAAATTTTACGCCCAACGGTGTGTAATTCATCCTGACCCCACACAAATGTTTTCTGGCTAGACCCAATAAACATTAAAATCTGACACATAAAATAGAGTAAGAGGCCCATGTACCAAATAATGAACTATAATGGGAAGACACTATAAGAATCATACCACACAATTTTGATGGAACAAACTATCCATTTCATATTACATGAAAATCTACATTAAGCTTACCATCACCTCTACCTTTTTCTCTATTGTTCGTTTCAGGTATTTGAAAACTATTTTTAATGGAATCCTCTTTTCCTTAATTCACATGTCTCCCACATCAACTGGTATGGTCAATGGAAATCCAAATTCATTACTCATAGATATAATTTCCCCCTCTTGTGGAGCTATGTACTTGCCTAGATCCTCCACCACTACCTGGATGTTGTGGGTTTTTATACAATATCTATATACCACCCATGCTGCAGCATGATCGACATTCCACTTGTGGCTATGAAAACTTACCATGCACGTGGCCTTTCCTGACATAATGATAGAATACAACCGATCTAATCCCATGTGATTCCATTCCTCTTCCATAAAAAAACTTCCCTCCACTACCCAAGTGTAATCTTTCAAAACTATACATCCTACTATCTGAAGATATACCAATAGATCACCAAACTGCAATAATCATTCAGCTTCAAGTGGATTCATTTAGATTTCCCTTAAAATGAGTTCCTAGTCCAACACCTCATCATACCTCGTCAAGTAGAAGATATTCACATGAGACTTGATCTCACATCTAAGCCAATCCAGAATGTGTGTGGACATAATCTTCTTATATCCTTCTAACATAAAAGGGAAACGATTCAGATCTAATAAGTGTCCAGTAACATCTATCATGTAATAACCCACTAAATATCATTGGCTTGATAGTAAAATTAGTCATTACTGGGACTTAAGAGACATCCCTAAGATGCCAAAGACTGACAATAAATGTTGAAGGGTTTCAAATACAAATGGGGGATGATTTTCCCTTTAAGAAATAAACCAACAAGCCAGCAAATCATAACCAACCCATTCTGTAAATGATGTATGAACACAAGAAAGACAACTAAAAAATTCAACTATCTCAAAACCACATCAATGTGTGAAACTAAATAATACCAAAAATTTATCAAATAAAAAAGTGGATACCAAGTAAAGACTATCAGAAGACCACAGGACTCCATTTTCCACAATATCCATTCTCCAAAATCACTAAGTAGCCCAAGTATCACGAGGTGGTGTTAAACACGTGTGAAATGTTACCTTTCCCCTATCTCAAAAGATAGAATATGTGAAAGCAACAAAGCGAAAAATCAGTGGTGAGTATATGACTTAGAAGGTTTTCCCCCAATTACTTCCCTACTCACTCCACTTGAATTGAATAGTTATCAATATTTACATAAAATTGATTATATAAAAAAATCTCTCCAAACAGTTTATAATGAAATATAAACAAGTTCCAAAAACCAATTACAAAAAATGAAAAAAAGGTAAATGAAACCATTTTACATCACATTATTTTCCAAAAAATAACTAATCAATGCTTAAAACCCAATTCTTATCATCATTTTGGCATACCCATTCCATATCTTACAACACACCCCCACATGCATGCTTCGTTTGACAGTTCCATACTCATGAGATGTATCTTGTCCAATTAAATTCTATACCAATGACACACTCCCCCAATCCAGGGTCATGCACCTTGTACCCTAATAGTAATCGTCCCTCATTAAGGACCTGTTAAGCATAAACTCACACCAACACCATTTATGCCAAATATTTCCATTACCAAAATAACACAATTCAGTAAAACTAAAGTTTTATTGAAAACCAAAGAACAACCAATTTCAAAGAAGCATTTAATTTCAATAACACTAATAAATTTATTGAAAAAACATAATCCAATTCATGTTACAACAATCTAGAAAAAATCCACTTTTTAAAATCCATATTTTTTAACAAAGTATAAAAGCACTTTATTCAAAACACCCAATTTTCCAGATTTTCCCAACTGTCATTCGAGAAAGTTTCCAACAATTTTTATGCAAAAAAATCACAATAATTTCATCACCATACATTCAAATTAAAATCATTTAAATAAATTCTACTAAGAGTTGTGAAGAGTGATTCCTCATACCACGAAAGTTTTGATGAAAACAAAAAATTGACGAAGAACGCTCAAGAAACTGGGTCGATTCTCCACAAAACCGCCTTAGAACACTTATCCTTACACAAACATGACCAAATATAATCATATTTGACATATAATATCATCGATCTACCCATAACTAGTGTAGATATGAGAAAATAAGAAGATAGGATATGTATATCTAAGCAGATCTAATATAATGTGACAAGAACGAAGAATAATGTCACTTACCGCAAGAATCCAGATTTGAATCACCAAGGGATGACTTCTAATAGCCATTATATTGATGGGGTAACCATAGTTGGCCTTAAGAGAAGAAAAATCCCATGTTAGTGTATGTTTGGGGATAAAACTAAGGAGTTATTGAAAAATAAATGAGATCTTTTTTAAGCATCTAAATTGGACTCCGCGCACAGTTAGGTTGCACAGTGAGGAAAACCGTGCGCTAACCATCCAACAGCTACTTCCCACATAGCCTCCCCTTACACTATCTACCTAGACCATACTATAAATGTGATGGGGCTAATTCCTCATGAAGAACACTGAATGGTTTCTCCAAGTAATTCTACATGGTTTACCATGTGCCACTTGTGCAACCTTCATTTATTCACAAAAACACTTCCAAAGTTCTCCAAACTCTCCCATCCTACACCCATACACATCATAAAAATAAAAGTATAATGGAAGGGTTACATAACAGAAACTGGGGGTACTACATTCTCCCCATCGTTGGTCTTTCCATCCCTAGAAAGTAGAAAAAATGTGTTTCCTTAAAAGAGTTTCGACCACTGCTCTTTCATTTCCTTCTCTTGTTCCTAAGTCTCTTCCTGAATATGACCATGCTGCCAAAAAATATTCACTATATTTAGGTTTTTCCCATATAATACATTCTCTTGACTATCCATAATCCACATCAGAATATGTACCAATGATGCATCCAACTCTAGGTCGACACGGTCCCATCTGATTACATGGTCAGGACCAGGATGATAATTTTTCAACTAAGATACATGGAACACATTGTGTAATGAACTAAACCATGGTGGTATTGAAAACCAATATTCCACCTCTCCAACCCATTCCAGTATCTCAAAATGGATAATGTATCTAGGAGATAACATGACCTTCTTCCAAAAACGACAATTTCCAAGACATTGAGATATCCTCAAAAAGACATGATCACCCACAGCAAACAAAAATGGTCCTAGATGGTGACCTTTATTTGATTTATGATGACTATAATCCATCTCCATTTTCTTTATAATAAACTGGATCTTCTCCATTGTTTCTTGGAAAAGGCCCATCCATACTAATGAAGTCTCACTTGTTTCCATACAACATAGTGGAGAATGATAAGGACACCCCTAAAATGATTCAAATGGAACCATATATATTGAGGCATGCCACATTTTATTATATGATAAATCCACTAAGGCTAATTGTTCCTCCCATGAGCCCCAAAAATCAATTATACAAGCCCACATCATGTCTTCTGATGTCCATATTCTCCGTTTATATTTCTCATCCATCAGAGGATGATATGTTGTGATCATATTCAACTGAGTGCCAAGGGATTTCTGTAAGGATTTATAGAAATGAGATGTGAACATCATATCTCTGTCTGAGGATATTGAAACTAGTAAGCCATACCTCTTTACCAATTCATGTATATAGATTTTAGACAGATCCTCCACCGTATGAGTTTCACAAAATTTAATTAAATTGGCTGACATGGTAAGCTGGTACACTACCACCCATATGGAATCATGTTTCTAAACCATTCCTCAAAGACCTATAATAAAATCCATCGCTATCTTCTCCCATTTCCACACTGTGATAGGTAAAGATTGAGATAGGCCTACTAGTCCTTGAAGTTCTTCCTTAGCTTGCTGACAAGTTAGACAATTAGAAACGAACTCGTCCACCGACCTTTTCATGCCACACCCCCAAAACTACACCTTCAATGCCTTATACATATTCTATGTTCCAGGATGCATAGCCCATATCGAATGGTGGTAATCAAGAAGGAGTTTTTTCTGACAAGCCATAAGTACAACCATCCTATCTCTAAAACAAAAAACTAAACCACCATCAAGTTTCCAGTCGTCAATGGTCTCCCCACTATTCAGTTTTGAAATCATAACCAGACATTATGCATTAGATGTTTGTGCCTCTTTGACCATATTTGCAAAATTAGGAACAAGCATAGTGGAATGGAAACCCAAAAATCATCTTGGTCTTCTTAATCCACATGAATTCTTTTTAGGACCGACATCAACTTCCATTAATATGAATCTTATTTCGCTAACTGAGAATATTACATTCTACTCAATGCATCTGCCACTGAATTCCCTTTTCATAGTGTATACAACAAGTCAAAATAAAACATTTAGAGATACTCCATCCATCTCCTTTGACTCAGATTTATGTCTCACTGTGATAAAATGTGTTTCAATTTTTTTTGGTCCGTGAACACACCAAATTTCTCACCAATGAGAAAATGATATCATCTCATCAAGGCATGGATGACTCAGTTAACTCCAAATCATGTGTTGGGTAATTCTTATCATGAACACTCAACTTCCTTTAACAATAAGCAACCAAATGGTCTCCTTGCATGAGAACACAACCCAACCCTAATGATGAAGCATCATAGTACACCACATAGCCCTATCGTGATTCTGGAAAAATATTGACAGGAGCTGATGTAATACAAACATTGAGTTCTTGAAAAGACATCTAGAATTCCTCTATCCATTGGAATGGAGCAATCTTTTTTTTTCAGAGCTGTTAATGGAGAAGATAGTCATGAGAAATCATTGAAAAAGATTCATTATTAACCATCTACACTAATAAAAATTCATATATCAAAGAAATTATTCATTGGTTTCCATGAGATAATAGATTCTATATTTTCAAGATCAACAGAAACACCTTTCTCAAAAATTACATATCCAAGAAAATGTACTTCCTATATCTAAAAATAGCACTTTGATCTTTTGGAATTCCATCAGTGATCTCTCATGATTTTTAACACTATTTCAAGGTGTTCCTCATGATCATCCCCTATCTTTCAATACACCAATATATCATCTAAAAACACCACAACAAAAGAATCCATATATTGTTGAAATATCATATTAATCAAACCTATGAAGACTGCTGGTGCATTCGTCAAACCAAAAGGAATTACTACATATTCTTAGTGGAAATATCTGATTCTGAAAGCTGTCTTTGGAATATATTCCTTCTCAACTCGCAATTGGTGATATCCTAATCGCAAGTCAATTTTAGAGAACCATTGAGCTCCACTTAATTGATCGAATAGATCATAAATGCGTGGAAGTGGCTACCGTTTCTTTATCGTAACATGGTTAAGATTACTTTAATTGACACACAGTCAAAGAGGTACATCTACTTTCTTTACAAACAAGACTAGTGATGCCCACATAAACATAATTTTCAAAATGAAACCCCTACTTTACAACTCCTCCAACTGTGCTTTCATTTCTCATAACTCTGTTGGTTCCATCCTATAAGATGGAAGGCAAATAGAACTGGTCCCTATAAGGAGATAAGTCGTAAAATTCACTTCCCATATAGGTGGTAACATAGAGAAGTTATTGGGAAATAAATATATAAATTTATCCAAAAATAATCGAAAACTATGTTCCTCAATCACTTTCATTGATTTCAAATACAATGATACCAAATGATAAGAGATCCTTCCCACCATCGGTGCTGACAAGCTCTTTTCACCATTATTTACCATCTTCTCTCCTCTAAAGAGATTATTGATGTCATCCTCAGTCATGAAAATAATTGTTCTCCTATAATAGTGAATGCGATCCTTGAACTTTTTCAACCAATACATACCTAGTATTACATCCTATAAATCCATGTCCAATATCTAGAAGCCCCATTTCAGCTCAGATCCATCAATATTTATAGTACATTCTCTACACACTAAGGCTTGACATTTTCTTTCCTTGAGAGGATTTTGTAGTTTTAAAACTATGGGAACCATCTCCAACTTTAAACGTATAAATTCAATAGAATGAGATGAAATGAAAAGAATGTGATGAACTAGTATGAAAGAGCACTTGTATAACGGTATAATTCAAAAGAATCATACCTCTCACCATAGATGGTCCTGCCTGATCATTGAACATCATTTTCTTAGATCCATAAAATTGCTTCGCCGCTGCACTATTCTCCTTGTTACCTTTCTGAGATTTCCCTTATTGAGGAGTCATGGTATTTCTAGAATCACCATGTCTAGATCTGCTCTGCTGATGAGACTGATTCTGCTATTCTCACCCTATCGAAGCATATGTTGATTTAAATGCCTGAGATGTGTCTCAAGAACCAGACTTTAGAGCACTGTGACAAAAGCACTAAATATTCCCCATCCTTTTGTAGTTGTGAAATGATCTTGGTTGTTTCTTACACTCTCCCTTTATGTGGTCAAGTGAACTTCATTGGAAACAATCTACTTTTCTCTTTGGTCGTGGAGGAAGGTTCACTTACCCAATTGTTAGATTCTGATTTCCACTTCCTCCTTAATAATCAGTGTCCCATTTCTGATTTCTCCCAACATTTGAGTTCCCAATATTTCATGTCGGTATCATCATACCTCCACATATAGATCCCGAGATATCACATTCAGCAACAGTTTCTCTATCCATCATCTCGGTATAATCTATAATACAGAGCACTACAATCTTCGATCGAATCCCTTGCCGTAGACCCGATTTAAAGATGTGTGGCTTCAAGGACACACTTTACAAAAAATCTATTGAAAAGTGCACTAAATTCATGAATATATCCGCATATTCCATGACATAGATATTCTATTGTTTCTGGATAAATATGTTCATCGATTTATGAATTTTAAACGTATGAGGAAAGAATTGTTTGTTGAAAAATTCCATAAAATCATCCCATGTATGGCCTTCATCCATTTTAGCATGCACCGCTAAATCCCACCAATGTCATGCAAGATCCTTTAGCATATAAGTTGCCATCTTGAATTTGAACTCTGGTGGTATGCCAATGAAATCAATGATATGATTCATCCTACTTTGCCACACCTCTGCCTTTTTAGTTTCAAAATCACCCCAAAAGATGGGTGAATTCAGCTTCATGAACTGCATGGTATGATCCATATGCCATGGCTCATTCCTCCATTTACCCGTATCCATAGCATGAAAATAACGGACAATACTCTGAACCAGCTCTTGGTCCATTCATGGTTTAGGTGCAACTACATTATCTACAACTTCTTCAGGTTGGTTTCGATGATTCCTACCATGTTCCATTTTCTAAACCGGTATCAAACTTCGTCAATATCACTCTTATCAACTGATGGAATAGAATTTCAAATTATATCACATCAAATATCACAACATTGTTTTCCAAAAACAATATATCTCCATGTTCAACCATTTTTGAAACTTTTAACTATCTTTTTGAAAAATAAACCACTTTCAAAATACCATATGCATTTCATTTTTCCAAATCTTTCATTTGAAATTAAAATTCATACCCTTTTCAAAAATCATTATTTTTTTACAACATGAATATTTCCTCAAAATGATATATGAAATCCTAGTGAAAATTTATTTCTCAATAATGTATGTCATTCTAGACTAATTGGAAAAAACCCATGAAAATGAGATTTCCAAATCCTAGATGTTTCTCCAACCACTTATTTAACCCACTCCCTGGTAATAGGAAGTTCAACATAAAAGGTTTAGATACATACTTTTATGTTATACATTTCATGTTTTGACAATCCTAATCATGTCTAAGATTCTAACCTAAGGAATAGATGATAAATAATTCAAACCCCAAGACCAAAAATATTGATGATAAATTTTTAGGAAAGGACTGAACAAGCTGATAACATTTGTTCCACAAAGGAAGGACCAGACTGATACCATTTGTAATGACCAACTAAATCTAATTGTCTTGAGATTATAAAGAGAAATCACTGGGCCTTAAGCGACATACCCAAGATGCTAAAACATAGAAATAAATGCCAAAGAGTTTAAAATACAAATGGGGTAGAATTTACGCTTTAAGAAATAAATCTATAATCCAACAAATGATAAGTAAACCATTCACTAAATGATGCATGAAAAAAAGAATGACAACTAAACGACTTCATGTATCTCAAAACCTAATCAAAGTGTGAAATAGTGGAAGACCAAACAAGTATAAAAGAAAATAGTGGATAACAACTAAAGACTGTCAAGAGGCCTCAAGACTCTAAGATCCACAAACTCTAAAATCCAAAATCACTAAGTATCCCAAGTATCACAAGGTAGTTCTAAACATGTGTGAAACATTACCTTTTCCCCTATCCCAAAAGATAGAATCTGCAAAATCACCAAAGATAAAAATTAGGGGTGAGTATATAACTCATTCGGTTTTCCCCAATGACTTATCTACTCTTTACAAAAAGATATAATAGTTCAAAATATTTACATAAATCAATTTATATAAAACAATATCTTTAAATAGTTTATAACGAAGTATAAACAAGTTCCAAAAAAAATTTCGACCAAGTTAAAACAAAGGTAAATGAAACCAATTTACCAAAAAAGTAATTTTCTAGAAAATAACTAATATATGTTTAATAAACAATTATTATCATAATTTTGGAATACCCATTCTATAGTTCACAACGCACCAACACATGCATGCTTCTTTCGACAATTCCATACTCACGAGCGATCTATTGTCCAATTAATTTGTGTCCTAATGACACCCATTCTCGATCCCGATCCACGAACCTTGTACCCCAATGGTACTCATCCATCGTTAAGGTCATGTTAAGCATGAACTCACACCAACCCCATTTATTCCAAATCTTTCTATTACAAAAATAACCCACTTCAATAAAATTGATCATTTATTTAAAACCAAATCTATGAAATTTCAAAGAAACATTTAATTTAAATAAAAAATTCCCTTTTATTGAAAACATATAAAAAAATTCGTGTGCCAAATATTGAAAAAAATCCCATTTTTAGAATCCATATTTTAAAACCAAGAATAAACACACTTTATTCAAAATACCCAATTTTCTAGAGTTTCCCAACTGTCACACAACAAGGTTTCCAAGAAGTTTTCAAAAACCAAATAAAAATTAATTCATCACTATAAATTAAATTTGAAGTAATTCCAATTAGTTATACTAAGAGGAGTCGAGAGTGATGCCTCCTACCTCAAATTTTTTGATGAAAATTGACAAGTGATGAAGAACGCTCAATAAACGAGGTTGATTCTCCATAAAACCGCCTTACATATCTTATCCTTCCACAAACACGATCAAATATGATGAAATTTTACATCCAATTTCATTTATCTACCCATAACAGGTGTATATCTGATAAACCAAGAATATGGGGGAATTACATATAAATAGATCTAATGTAACATGAAAATAATGATGAATAACATCGCTTACCACAATAATCCAACTTTTTATCACCAAATGAAGCCTTCAGATCGCCTTTAGATTGATGGGAGAACCTTATGTGGTCTTTGGAGAATCAAAATCCCGAGATAGGGCCATTTTGGGGAAAAAGGGATTTATAGAAAAAACATGTGAGATCCTATTGTTATAGATCTAAATTTGACTCGGTGCATGGTTATGCCACATGGTTAAGAAAACCGTGCGCAAAATGTGTGGTAGATACTACCTACACAGCCTCAACTTCCACGGTCTCCCCAAACTGTGCAACAACTGTGAAGGAGCTACTGCCTCATGAATAACACTAAGCACAGTTTCTCCTAGGAATTCTTCATGGTTTTTAAAAACCTTGTGCCACCCATGCAACCTTTATTTAGCCACAAAAAAACATCCAAATTTCTCCAAACTCTCCAAACATCAATCCTTACACATTATAACCCTAAAATTATCAATTAAGGGTTACATAATAGAAACTGGGGGTACTGCATATCAGCATCATGTTTCATAGAGTCAACCTCATAAACTTATCATCCCTCATTTTACTCATGGACTATGGAAATAATTATTCCAGGAAAATTTTCTTGATGTACTTCCATTCCATTACCTTGGTCTTCTCATTCCAAGGTTGTATATCCCACTATCTCTTTGCTGGTCTGTGTAACATATAATTATCAATATTACCTCCCTTTTCTGGTGGAGTCTCTATGTAAGCTCCAGTCATTTGTTTGGACTCAATCCAATACTCAACTTCATCTGGTACAACTTCTCCAGAATACATTAGAGGGTGTTATAGCTCAAAATCCATCATAAAATCAATTATACCCAAACAAATTCATTAATTTCCCTATACTAGACAATTTAAAATAGTTGATAATTGATATCCCAATCAGTCTCTTCACATTAAACATCTCTTTAAATATCCCATTACCATTCATAATTTTTTCTTACAATTAGAGAATTTTTATTAGGAATATTTTCTTTTAAAATTACAATAGTATAAAGAAACATGTGAATTTTCTATACCCAATCATATGTATTTACCCATTTATACCTGGAATGATGTATGTCACATGTATCCATAAGTTCCTAGAAAGAGGCATGTATATACATCCTTGTGTCATGTCATGTCACATACGAAATATCAAAAATTTATAACATACCACTACAAATAAATCAATCAATGTTAAATAACATTCAAATATAAGGGAAAACATCTAGAACAAAAATCCCACCTTGGGTACTTTGGTCTTCCCCCTTATGTGGGTAAGCTACTCCCATGTATGGTCTCATTTCCAAGATGTTACACATGATAATACCATTTCCAACTTTCCCAAATAAAATATATAATAGAAAATAACAACTCAAATACCACACTTTAACATCTTGACTAGGTGTCCACTAACCAGTCCCCCAATCCAGTTTAGTACATGACATCAGGTGTGCCTCCCCTTATACTAGAGGATGATAACTAGAACTAATGGTCTAATGAATCACATGGGAAGACTATTCCCTCTTTATCAGAGTAAATAAATCAAATAAGATAAGAAGTAATATATCAAAACAATAGTTAATAATAAATTATAACACAATCTCCAAAAACTGGGTATATAAAAACAATCAAAAATTGAATTTTCATTCCATGTCCAATAGTTCCATGTGTGATGGAAAACCAAATCTAATTAAATGCATAAGAATATCGACAATGGGTCGAGACACCTTGTCTTTATCTCTCATACTTGATCTTTCATGACCCCCAAAATAAACCCTCACATATAGGTCCATTATCATTTCACTTACATTCAACCATAAAGGATGATCGGGTACCCAATGAATGCACAAGTATGGTACGAGTACAACTCTATTAGAAACCACCAACAATGTCAACATAATATCCAATATAATACAATGTATTCTGATGTACAGTTAAAATTAAACAACCAAAATAAATAGGTTACATAATTTAAAAATTATTATATTAATTACTTTTATTCCCTTTTTCGATGTTTTATTTTTTTCATCAAACCTTCTTCGTCCTATGATTTTTGTGTGAGCAGTGTGTCAAAATGGTCGCCGGTCGAAAAACATGGAGTGTTAGTCCATGAATCTAAACTGGATTCAGAACTGCAAATAAAATGATCCAAATAACAATATGAAAGGACATGTTCATAACCTTGGATTCAGGAGCATTATTCCATTCCTCAAATAAAAGTTGAACATAGGGCAACCCGAACTGTCAGTCTAGCCTACCCATGGGAGTGACACATTAGTCCAACTTCCCAATATCATATATAACAAAAATATAGTCCTATCTTCATTAATCAATTAATTTTAGGAAAAATGGTTTTTTGTTTCCATTTAAGCACACTTATATTCATCTTTAGAAACATCATGTTCACAATTAACAGAATTATCCCATTTTACGATTCAAAAAATTACAAGCATTCATTACAATATTTCTAACCCCATAAAACCATAATCATTATCCCCATAAATCAATTATCATATTCATTTATTTATGCATCAATAAATACATAACTCTCCGTTTAAATCCAAATATCACATCTTTCCATGTTATCTGGTCAATAACATTTACCATTGCATTAAAATCATAATCCCACATGTTATCATTAAACATACAAATCTTTCATGGTAAAGGGAGTGTTCCACACCTTGTGTGTCTATAGGCTCAGTCAAGTAATCCTCCTTGAATACCATGAGGATCAGGAGAGTTCAATTTATCATTCCATTAAACCACATACCCTACCAAGGAAAAAAATTGGACCACAAGAATATAACACAGCATAACCAAATACACATTCAAAAAAGGAATAAGACTATGGGATATAACTTGTATATCACCTACCACATTTTACATGATAAAAACTCCCTTAACCATGGAATTTGATTTCAAATCAAACACAGTTAAAGAAAAATCCTAGAAATCATCCTAAAAGTAGATATATAGTGCTTCAAAATGAAAATAACCATTATAGAAGACCCTAACCAATAAATATAAGGAAGGGAAGTTATAGACTAACCCATAGCCTCTATTCACACCCAATAGAACTCAAAAATTCTTTGAATCAATGGATATTGAAACATGGGATGTTTGATAGGATTACGATCATCACCAATGTTACTATAGAAATTAAGTGGAGAAATTAGGGGAAGGTTTCATAATGCACGATGAAAAAAAGTAAAACTAATCATGGTTTAATAATTCCCATAGTTTTTTTTCATATTGTTCTCCAAAACCTACACTAACTGTACACCACCCCCTGTTCATGAGGGGCCTTGGTAGCATAGATTCGTATAGAGCATAAAAGTTTGAAAAACCTTGTGGTGGCCATATTGGATTGATCAATCCAAGTTCTCTTGGTTGGGTCACCCACCATTCATGGTTTTACCAACCAGGTACTATCCCACTTCCAGGAACATGATAATGGATCATGGTTACCACTATCTTTGCATAAAACATGAAACCTACACTAGATGGCCTATTTTCTTCATATTCATGCCTCAACCCCCTTGATATACCTATGTGACCCTTCATACTCCATTTAAAAAAAATCCTAAACCATTTTAATTTAGTTTAAATAGTAACTTATAAAATAATGTACATATGTAGATGTTCAAGGTCATACACAACACACTATAAGATAAACCAAAAAACTTATCATGGCCTATAACCATCAATTTTGATTCAAATAGAATCTTATGTAACCTACCATCATACACCTATAATAACGTGTCTTTCAAAACAATATTTTAATTATGGAATGAATATATGGTCTACCAAATTTGAACTCACATTATCCCCTTGTACCACATCTCTACCAGATTTAGATTCAACAAGATGAAAAAATAGCTATAAATTATGTGATTTAGAGAATAACAAACATGTAATGGTTGAGTGATAATAGAAACACTAATAAAAATCAATTTTACCCTATGTATTATCCACAATGTTCCATAATGACAAACATCATAGGTTTTTTAGAATTAAAATAATGGAGAATATACTTGGAAGATGAGAGAACTAGAAGGATAGGGGAATGTGATGTTACCCTTCCTCATATTGTAATTAGTAATATCCACATTTCTTATTAATTGAAAAAAATTCATAGTTATAATTTAAAAAAGAACAGCTGGGAAAGAAGAAAAATTATGGTATCCCCATATGAATTCTTAAGGCAGTTGAGGATTCTATTATGTCCAATATAAAAAAATTAATTCAAGGTGGTTAAAACCACCACTAAATATTTATTTATTGGTTATTATAAAACAACATGGTATAAGGAATCAAAAGTATTCTATTATTGTTTTTAAATTTTTTTTGTCTTAAACAAGTGTCACATAAATAATATTTATACACAATTTTTACTTCTCTCATTTAAATTATAATTTTCATATTTCTATTCTATCATTTTTATATTTGAAGAAGAACATAATATAGAAAATAAATTAGTGAAGGATTAAATCTAAATGATATATGTCTAATATTTTACAACTGTATAATCTTCCAATAAATTTAGAGAATTTATCACAGTGGTTTCAACCTCTTTATGAATTGGAAATGAATATATATATATATATATGTATATATATATCAATATGGATTCCTCACTGAATAACATATAAATATACATATAATAAAATATTTAAATATATTAACATATAAATTTCATAATTATTCAATGAAAAACCTAACATCATATCAAACATTAAATCACATGTTGGTGTTAGTAAATATAAATAAAATTCAATTTCAATTTTAATGAAAGAGTGGAAAATTAAAATAATTCCCAATTCCAATAAATGAATCTAAACCACTTCTCAATTTTATTAAATGGAGGCTATTAATAACAAATTTGACAAAAAATACATAGATCAACTAGAACCATATAGATATCAACAATTTTATATAGAAAAAACGAGACATCTTATTTATTTTCACTATAAATATTTTCAAACAAGGAACTAGAACATTTTTGAAATAAATTTTAAAAAATAAATTCATAATATTCAAATAAATAAAAATAAAATAAAACAATTAAAGTAATCATCTCCAAAAAATACATAAAAGCATAATATTTAATGTAGAAATCCAAAATATAGAAAATAGAAACCAAATATACACATTGTTAAAATATTTAGTAAGTGTTCAAAAAATAGAAAGTTTTAAAAGACTCAGTAATTACTGTTAAACTCTATTTTTAATTTTACATTTGAAACATAAATTATAAAAAAATCACTAAAAATAATTAAATTTGAAAGAGAGAAATCGTATTAAATAAACTGTATATTTGAGGGATTGTACAACCCATTATTTGGACCAATATTTTTTATAAATTCACAAAATTAAAAAAGAACAATTCCATTTAAAAAAATTTATTTTTTTAAACCAATTGATATGAGAATTGTAGAAAACCAATAGAATTAAAATATCTCTTTCATTTTTATATAAAATTTAAAAAATATTTTTTTCAAAATAAAAAATTTAAACAATAGGTTATTTATAAAGGAACCATGAAAAGTCAAATTCTTTGTATGAAAAAATATTTTTTGTATCTTATCATAATTAAAACACATCCATATACATACTAAATAAAAATAAAAACAATAAAAAAATACTACATTATATTAAATATTCCTTACACCGTTAATTGTTTAAAATTAAACATACTAATTATAAAATATCACTAATATACCACCATCATGGTGGTTAAAATTAATCATCGTTATTAATACCTCATGGTAAGATAACATCGACACAATCTTCAATCCATTATTCCTTATTCACTATTATAATTTAATTTAAATTTCAAAAAATATATATACATTTTATCATAATATAATACAAATTTTTATTTAAAATGAATATAAAATTGTGACTCTATCTAACCATCAAGGAAATCATGTCTAAATTAGTAATAAGATGGCTCACCATCCCAAAGTATTTCTAAATCACGATTTTACTAGATCTTCTTACAACAACCAATCCCATTAAACCAAAAACAATCAAGTTGTTCCACTATCATCATCTCATTTAGATTCAAAAATTACGAGCTTTTAATGTTAATCATACTAACATCGTTTTACATATCTATTTGGAAAAATAATCATAAAATGGAAAAACACAATTAAAATAAATTCACTCATATTACCATGATATATAAATATCCCCATTAATTAAAAAGAGTGAAAAAATAATCCATCGATGAATAAACATTATCTCCAAATCATGATTTCTTAATATCATTCTCTAGTGTTGAAACTTTATTTACTTTAATTCATCTAGATGATATCACGAGGGATCAAGGGAGTGGCCATGTACCATATCTAAGGTAAAAATAGAAATATATATGTTGTCTATGGATTGAGTGGATCATATGTGTTATCAATGATCTATTATCATTTATGAAAATCCCAAGAATTTATAAAGTTTGAATTACCCATCATATCGATATTTGGAAATATTTTATTTATTTCCAATGGATAAAAGAGTTTAAAGTATAATACTAGACTAGATAAATTTACCCATGGATCATTCCAATGTAAATGATTCACATGAACATACTCTAGAATGAGAAAAATTATCTGATTTAGGAACACCAATATGTTATGGAATGTTGATGAAATCCTACTAATGGATGCAAGATAAATTATTGAAAAACCTTATATGTATAAGATCTATTAAATATCCATTGATTGATTTTAATGAACATTATATTATTCATGAAAATTTTTAATGAATCAGAAAGGACTATCGATTTAATTTGTAGTTGGATTATTTCTCCCAGGTGTGGAATATATGGAAGGTAAATAATCCAATGAATTTCATGTATTTATCAATATGTTTTTTTATTGGAAAAACTAGATAATTAAAATTGAATAATTAATTAAGGTATAGAAAATATAATAGCCTGAAAAACTATATTTGTGTTAGGGATGAATGAAATGAATGTTAATGTATATAAATAATATGTCCAGATAATGATTTTAGGATAAGTTATATATATAAAAATAATACATATTGTGGGTGTTCTAGTTATTACAATAGTTTTTTTAATCTTTAAGATATTTAATCACTTCTGGAAGGATGAGATGAGGGTATTAGAAGAAGAAAAATCAAGAACCAATGTAATTTAAACTTTTAGAATAAGACAACATGAGCAGTTAATACTTTTAGAATATTAAAATATGAATTCATGTATTTACATAAGATAATGAATTTAAATTCCATGAGATGAAATTGAGAATTTTATAATATAATAATAAATTATTTTAATGGATCTATAGATGAATAAATGCTTCTATTAAATGAGATACACATGTTTATGCTCATCTTGACATTAATATTAGTCATGTACATATGTTCATATTCAACTTCTTCTCTTTAGATTTATATTATGTATCATTGTTAGATATAATTTTTCACCACTAGTGGTGATTCTACCATTAATCAAGAATATTTAACCTAAAGGATTTGATAGATAGTGGATCTTTCATAACTGTTTTGATTTCTTGTCCAATAATATCATGTGTTGATTTCTACCATGATGATTATAATAAAGAAAACGATATGTGTGTATATAAAATGGTAGTGTACATAATGATCATAGAGGAAGAAACCCTATGGATAAATGCAATGAATATTAATACGATTCAATTATTTGGAAATATGTGGCATTAATAATTTAAAAAAAATTCAGAGATATCACGTGAGAAATTGGTTGTTATTAAATATGTTCAAAGGACAATAGAAGAAACTTTTATTTCAATATTTAAAGTAGAAATAATTTCATCACATATTTGAATGAGGATTTTGAATGAACCATGAAGATTATGTGATTATAAGGATATGATCCAACATCATACAAAAAATATACAACTCAATATCCAAGTAAGTTAGATTGAAATGTGTGTATGAGATGTTAATGATAATGAATGCTTTATGAATGAAAGACAAAAGTTGATCTCATTATTTAAATTTAACTAAACAGTTGGTTTAGGTAATAAATTTTAAGGAAAATATTAATGGAAATAATAATTATCTTATGTTTTTAATGATATTAAATTGTGAATATGAAACATTCAGAAAAGATACTATGTGATACAAAAGCCTCTAAATGAAATAAACAATTATTTCAAAGATGTGTCTCTATATAATAATTGTGCATGATATATCATGAGGGAGATGTGATTTGAGATCCCTATAAGTAGTACTTTTGTGATAAGAATTTTAATATAATTTCTAGGTTCTGTAGTGAGTGGAGACACGAGAAGTAGAATATCATGGTGATTAGAAAGAATATCGTGGTTAATTAGATGTAACATTATTTTCATGAGAACAATATTGTGGAATGAAAATAGTGTAAGGAAACATATGAAATGATGAAATTATAAGTGAATTTGGGAAATAATAATTTTTAATATGGGATGGAATAATCCTGGGCTAGAGAAATATACTAAAAAATAATTCATGTCTGAATTAATAAATTATCTATAACTAAATTCATCAGAAAATGATGAAGAAAATTATATTCTAGTGAAGTAAAAATTAATTTGATAATATTGATATAGAAGAAATTTTTTCAATATTAACTAAATTATGTTCATGATACTAGATAAGTTTCTAGTATCATTTAAAATGATATTTCATTACTATATTTTCTTTGTGATTTGACACACATAGTTGATTCCTAAATTTTAGTATATTCGTGAAGGTGTTTAATGAAATAGTTGACTGTACAAAATTCTAAGTGTTTAAGAGTTATGATTCAGACAACTTATTTGGATGGTTAGGAATATAAAAGGATTTGATCTCATTAATTTAATGTTTCTAAATTATGAATAATAATTAAATAGAGCCTCTTAGTATATGTGATAAAATATTGGGAGTGTAATTTGATTACTATAGACATTAAAGATGTTTCAATTGATTTGATGTTTCTTGGAATTATGTAACACCATGTTATGAGGATATTTGAGAAGAATGAAATAACTAGATATAAGGAATGTTGTGAGGACTAGAACATCATGTTCTTAGGGATGTATAAAAACTTAGAATATTATGTTCTATAGATTTATATACTTAATAGTAATTATTGTATGAAATATAATAATATATAGATGGAATTACTCTAAATAAAGATTAAGATTTAATCAAAGATCTAATGGAGTATGTAGATCACTATAAACTAATGGGATATATTATCTTCTGATGGATGGGGTCTTTATAATATTAGGATATATATTTTTTGGGATTAACACACTGATTTATGGAATAAAAATTTTAAAAAATATTTATTAGTGGAAAATCAATGACACAATGGAATTTGAAATGAAAATGATTATGTTCTCACATTGTGGGTTTACCATCAAAAATACAATATGTGTTTTTTAAATTACATTATCTATATAACATTGGGTAAAACTGGTGAAGGTGAGATATAAATAAAAATAAATTGTAACTAGTGATAGGGGTTCAATAAATATAATGGAATATCAAAATTTAGGTTGAATACAATATGAAAAAAAATAAATCCACCTATTATTCAACCCCCAGATAGGGTACCTATATAGTCACCATGGAATACTAAATTTGAACAAGATTTTATTTTCCATGTGTTTATGTAAAATTATTTTTGTTCCTAGTTATTTTATAAGGATTAAAATGAAGTGTAGATTTTAATAAGGTGAAAAATTATTTCTTTATATGATATGAAATATGTTACTAAGATAAATATAATAGAATTTACTACTACTTTTAGAAATATTTATGATTCATCCAAACCCTTAAATAATGGTATGAAGAATGAGGTTCAGATATAGTTGATGTTTATCTAAAAAAATCAATAGAAAGGGGATTAAATTTTACAAGAAGGTATACATATTTTTATGTTTTACATAAAATACATCAAATTTAATCATATGAAAGAATCATGTTCATGGTGTGATTAGTTTGAGTCAGTTGAATCTACTGATAATATCTACAATATATCTATGTAATTATTTTCTAATTTCCCATTAGGTATTTTCTATGATATATTTTCATTCATCAGCTACACTATGAAAGAAAAGATAAATTTTTGATGAAAAATGATGCAATAAAGGGGTCATTTTTTAAGAAAATGTGTTATTATAAACCATTCAGTAAACTCTAAGATGAAAATGATGAAATTTTATTATATTAAAAATAAAACATCAACATTATCATAGAGTAATTTTATATTTTTTTGTGAAAGAAATGTTTTTGTTTTTATTTTGTTATTTTTAAGGAATTAAATTCTACAAATGATTTTAAGAACTATCTAATGGTAAACAAATCATGAAGAATAATATAATATGATAATTATTTAGATAATAAAAGTATTTTTCCTGAAGAAAATATTCATATTTTGATGGATGAATGTGATGATAAAGTAAAATTTCAGAAAAATAGAAAGGAATATTAAATTTAATGAGTCATGTGTTGGAAATAATATTAAAAAACATTCAATCCGTTAACTTTTGAATCTTCATATGAAGCGTAAAAGGGATCTTCCACTACGGATGTTTCTACGAAATATATTACTCAATCTAGAACCATGAATAATAAAATATCATCAAGATTTCCATATAATTACATGTCAAAGGAAAAGAAAACCCCATTTGATGATGAAACCATAGCCCTAATCCATTTCATTTGAATAAATAATTTAATGGTTCTACCAAAACATTTGTGAAAAAATTTTAAGAGAATCTCACAGCTTTAATAACTATTGTTGAATATAGTAGCTACAGAGGATCCACTCAATAGAGTTATAGTAAATATCTTAATGTTAAATTATTGTATGATAAATTTATCATGGGGAATAATTCATGAAGTATTAAATGAATATTTCATGGATACTTTAGTTTTGTGAATTTGTATGACTCCAAACCACGAATTATAGCTATAACATGTCAACTGCTAGTAAATGTAGACAATGAAAATTTATAAAGAACGATATGAATGATAATTTGAGTTTTTCTATGTTAAAATATATTATATAAAATATTGAAAATTTATTAACACCAAATATATTTGAATACATGAAAATTGATGTTGATATTTTACAATAAGAGTTCATCGTAACGGTGAGTGACGATTTAAAAATATCAAGAACAACTTAGTTAAATCTAATAGATTAAGTCCATAAAAGTTGAATAATGTTTAATTGAATAAATATGGAAATTGTTTCATTTAGTGTAAATAAAAGTATTTATTGTATATGGTTTCACACAAAATGAAATAAAATAAATAAGTCCCAATGTAGATGAGATCATTCCATTGTGGATTAAAGGGTCTATTTACATAAAGATGTATGCAATACTTTAATGTTAAGGTTAAGATAATAAATATTGAAAATAAATGTATTTAAAACCATAGAAAAGATATTGAGTTTAAATGATTAATTTCCCTGATGAATAAAAATTAACATTTTCCAGAAGTTTCCATAGAAGGGTAATATACCCAAAAAAATGTGTTAGTGGAGTAACTTAGTTGGCCACACTTCTAATTATTCATGAAAATATTACCTAGGCATTGGATTTTGTAAGGTAAAAGGATGAAACCATCAAATATAAGAAGGGAAAAAAAATTTATAAATAAATATCATCATAATTAGATATAATGTCATACTCCAATGATTTCAATGACTATATAGCACAAACAAATTTTAGGAATTAAGTAATTTTTATGATGATGATATGAAGAATGTTTCTACCTACCTTTCAATAAAATAGAATAATTCTCCACAAAATTATAAATACAAAATTTTATGAGACTATTCCAACCAATATGCTTCATGTTTATATAGTAATATGTGAAGTTATGATGGAAAATGAATAAAATATAAAGATTTTTTCTAGGTCAAATGAAACTTATCAAACCTATTTCACTATCAAATGTGAATAGGTAAATCAACCTTATTCCAACATATTTTGTGATGATGTTCAACAAAAATGTGAAATGAATGTTATATAATTTAGGGATTTTCAGCTGAAAATGAATTTGGTAAATACGAAGAACAAATGAAATTAAAATAAAGTGAAAAAATTGGACAACTAATGTCTATAAAATTGTATTCTAGATATTTGAATATGATGATGAATTTTAGGATATATAAAATTAATAGAATTGATGTATATATCATCTATGAGGTACATTTTTCATTATATTCCTTTATTATGTGAAATCATAATATTAAAATAAGCATGTAAAATTTAGTTTTTAATAATAAATATTTTCATAAATTGAGGAATCCATTAATTATGTGCTTCAATATTTTTAGGCTTTTTCCTAAGTTGGATTTGGTATTTTTCATTAAATGAACATTTTATGAATTCTTACATAACAAAATATTTAATAAATCTTTTATAACTTTGTAAATTTTATTGATATATTTAATGTTATAGTTAATCACTCTTATATTTTACCTCAAACTTCGATCATGTACACACAAAGTTGGTTAATTTTTTGTGTATTTAATTATTAAAAGTGGTGCCTTCCTCATCTCAAAAATTAATGTTATTTATTTAACTTAATGGATTATAATGATAGAATATAAAAATTATTAATGAAATTTCCACCCACACACGCTGATGTTAACCATGTTAATTAAATTAGTAATCATCATAGGAGAGAGAAAATTGATCCCATATAAAGAATAATTTGATTTTATTTCCAATAGGGGAAGAGAAAACTCATTGAAATTAAAGTAAATTTGGTATAGACCAAAATTAGAAATGGGGATAACGAATAAAAAATTAAATCTTGATTTTAAAGTATTATTTTCTAATAGATTACAAAAATTAAATGATTATGTTGAAGTAAAAATGAATTTTCTTATGGGTTTATATAATTTATAGGTAAATATATTATAAGTAAAAAATTATTGAATATAAGAACACGTGTAGTTAATGTAAATTTGAATAAATGATGTTGTTTGTGGGTAGGGAAATTGTTAACAAGAATTATATGAAAATCAACGCAAAAAAATTATATTATTTATTAAACTAGTAATTATTTTATACGTGACTAGGGTTGAAGACTGATGATTCACTATTAACCAAATTTTTATTTGAGGAAAGTTTCTTATATTTCAAATAATTGGAATATATAGGGAGAACTTGTTTTATTGATTTCATAAAGATAGTTATATTATCAAATAAAATATTATTGAAAAACTAAAGATTAAATTCATTCATGAATAATGTAAAATTATAAAAAGGTGGGTATGATTTGTTGATGAATTCAAAGACATATTAAGATGTTAGAGTTAGTTATTTAGAAGAAATGTAGATGAGGAATTATTTAAGAAAAAATTGTGAATAATGTGCATGTTCTAATACAAACAATTTTTCTATAACACTAAAAGATGTTGAATAACATAAAAATACACACATTAAGGCTCTCAGAAGAATAAGTCTTTGATTTCCCAAGAATACGATTCATTAGAAGAAAATATTATATTCTGATAAAAAAATTGATAATATAAAATGTTTTATTCAGTGATATGAGGATGATAACACTATACAAAACAAGTAGATAAAATTTATTGTAACCATAAAATCATGAACATATGCATAAATATTTCATGAATAAGAATTAAATTTGAATAATGACATTAAAATGTTTACTAATATAATTATTTTAATATATTTTTTGTTTTTGTGGTTACCATAAAACATCTTCTAAGGGTTTCCTCACACATGTTTCACCAAGAACTAATGTATCACCATTGATATAGAATTTGTTTCAACTCAATACATTGTACTTGTTGTTTTTCATATACATGATAGATTTCATAATATAATTCATTTGATTTCGCACAAGATCGGTTTTAATATTGTACCATAATCATCGAAAAAATGAAAATGATATGAATATATATATATATATATATATTGTATGTTTATAATATGTGAATGGATTAATACAACATATTATCTAATTTAAATAAAATTAATAGGATTTGAAGCTATAGGTATTTTATGTGATGTTATGAGAAGTTTCCAAAAACTAAATTTTATATAATCTATTTCAAAGATTACTAGAAGATAATTATGTTTAGATATTTTATGTTGATGTTGAACCAATTTTTATATAAATGAAAATTTCCATGGATCTATGAAGAAAATATTATTGTAAAGATAAGAAATATATATGTAAGATCCTATATCTTGGAAAGGTATGTTCTCGTTTAGGTTTTTGTTTGAATCCCTTGTTTTGGTTAATTATGTGATTAACTAAGTACAAAGGGAATATTTAGTAGAAATCACCTAGAACCCTAGCCCTTCGGGGTCGGCCTCTGCTCCTTGGTGATGACGTCACTGCCAACGGCTCCTCCCCCCTTGGAGGGGGAGGGGGAATCGTCACTGCATGTGAGAGGAGGGTTCTTCCGGCCTTTTTCCAACCCTGACTTTTTTTCTCCATTCCCGGAATCTTCGTTGTGCCCGAAGGATCTGGAACTGCTCGATGGCTTTCCTAACCATCAGATCTCACCCTCGGAGTTTGTGGAAACCTCGGCTCTCTTGAATCGCACGTTGGTTGATCGCTTCAAGCACAAGAGACCTTCAGTTGATACTTTTGACCAGTTTGTCTTCAGATATTGGGACCTTCAAGAAAGAGTGATTGTTTGCTTGCTCGACAGAAACCATATCGTGATTCGGTTTGAATCGGAGTCAGATCTCATCAAGGATTGGTCGAGGGCTCCTCGTAGCTGCAAAGGATTTCATTTCTTTCTGCTACAGTGGTCCTTCAATTTTCACATGAAGTGTGATTCTCAGGATACTGCGGTTTGGGTTAGTTTTCCAAACCTCCCACTTCCTTTTCAAAACCCTTCGGTGATTCATATGATAGGTAACCTCGTAGGAAGGTATCTTTTTTCTGATATCCGCACCGAGGTTGTGTGACATCCGGTTAATCCTCGGGTATGTGTGGAAATGGATGCTTCTTGTTTTCCCTTAGATTATGTTTGGATTACTATTGGAGGAGATTATAGGTGGAAGCAAAGGGTGGTTTACGAAAATTAGATAGAGTATTGTCCATCCTGTAAGCGTTTGGTTCACCATTTGGGGGTCTGTCATATGAGAAGCTCTGTTCCTTCATCATAGGTAACCTGTAAGGGGAATCAGGTGGTTACAACAAAAGGGGATGTTGATCTGGGTAGGGAACCAAAGGTTGGGGTGATGTCTGGTCTGGCCAAGGAGGCTTCAGGGTTCATATATGGGGGACCTCCGTCGAGTCCTGTGGTGAAGGACCGCTATTATGAGGCCCATAAGGTGAAAATGGTGGATGTGAATGGATATGTAACTTCAAGTAATATGACAAAACAGGCTAACCCGATGGTAGTGGAGGTGTTCAACAGTTTACAGCAGGATCTGGGGGCCTCCTCTAACACCATTTCTTGGAAGGAGTCTGGTCCAAGTTATAAGGGGGATTGTCTAGAGCAGCACATGGCTGGGGAGAATACGGTGAAGGCACAGAGGATGGGGAAAAATGGAGCTAATTCGGGAGTGGCCAGTTTGATTAGTGCTAGGGGTCCTAGAGGTTTAGACCCTTCGACCAGGCCCTTCCTTGTGTTAATCAACAGGATTGATGGTCCTTCGGAAGGTATTCTAGAAGAGGGTCTGGAGATGGTTGTTGTGACCAGTGATGATGCAGATGGGGCCTATGTGGATGGTCTCAATACTGTAAGGTTGGGACAAGAGGAAGTTCCCATGGCTGGGGAAGAAACTACTAATGAGGTTGGGTGTCTGTCTGTGATTGACAGTAACACGCCAGATCCCAGGTGGGGGAATACTACTGCTTACAAGGATGATGCATCGAAGGGTAGAAAGGTTTACGGAGGAAAAAAAGAAAATATGAATGGTCCAGTGTACCTTTCATACATTGATATTGTTCAGAACAGAAAAGAAAGGATGACCGAATGTGAAGAAACTCTATATGCTACACCAAGAAGACGGACAAGGAAAGACTACTCTTTCCTTCCGTGACCTGTGTGTACAATATCTTCCCTCAAGCGGGACAAAGGTGTGATTCTTGCTTTCAAAAAGTAAAGTTTGATTAAGCAAACTTTCACAGTGCAACCTTCACTGCACAAGATGAAGAACATTGAGAAAAGTGATTATTTTCTGAAGCGGCATAAGTCGGCCTCTGAGTGGGAATTGTTTACGGCAAAAGGGGACTCTTGTGTGGGATGTGGAGATGATTACAGGTATTATGACATCTAGTTATGTGGTGGGCCATTCAGTTTTTGGTTGTCCAGTAGATTTTTTTGTGAATGTCTCATGTCGCGTTCGGGTCTATGTTATGGGTTGTGCGGTTTTTCACTTTTCCTAAAAGTTTTTGGAAATAAAAATAAAATCTGTAGTTAATGTACAAAAGGAGGCTCTGGGGTATTCTAGGGGTTCAAGACACAAAAAGTATAGAAAAGGTGGTTTTTGGGTAGGCCACACGGTCTGCGCATGATTAGTGCAAGTCATGTAGAAATCATTGGAAAATGTGCAAGAAGTGTGTTTTTGGACAGTGGCTTCCACACGGTTTGTGCACAGTTTGGAAAACTGTGCTGCTAAACCATGCAGCCCAGAATCCTTTTAAAATTTACAATTTTTCTACTTTGGGATTTTTAACCCCAACTCAGGATTTCCTCCAATTACACCCCTCTTCCCCCAAGGAACGACCCAAACCTCCCAAGGGCTCTAAGAGATCAATCTACCTCATTTCTAAGGCATTTTTGGTACCGTTGGTTTTGGATTGAAGCATTGGGTAAGGCTAATCCCATTCTTTCTTCTCTTTTGAGTTTAGGGTATGTTTCTTCTTCTCCTCTCTTTTTGAAGCTCTAAAACCCTACTCTTTGGGTGAGTTTTAGGTTAAAGCTTCAAAGGTTGGTTGTAGTGGGATCTAAGGGCTTGATTAAGAGTATGTTCACCCATGGAATTAGGGTAGGAGGTCTACAAGTAATATCCCATGGTTTATTTGTGGAATTGTGCATGTGTGGTTTTGTTCATGGGCATCTGATGGTATGTTTTAACTACCCACAGTATGTTTTGGTAAATAAATATTAATAAGGTTAATGGAGACCTTAGAATACCCATGGGATGCGTCGAGGGTAATGAAACTAATCTTGGACCTCCAATGGGGTGTTCCAACTCCCCCCAGATCTAGGGATTTGGGAAGAATAAATGAGATTGTTGTGTTATCATGTAGAGCCCTTAAACATGTCAGGGTGACTATTAGTGTTGGGTTAGAATCTATGTGGTGCACCTAATCTTGGTAATAACCTAAGGGATATTAGGTTAATATGTGGAAGTGATTAAAGACCATAAATGAATGGGTTATAAGCATGTTAATGAAGCCTAGTGAGTTAGGAATAATGAACAAGCCTAGTGAGAGAGGCACAATGAATGAATTCTTAGTGAGATAAGCATAATAAAATGGAATTGGGATAAATGGATAAATGATGTGAAATGTGGTAAATGTGTTAATTGGTTATGTAATGGTGTTAACTCTCATGTTATTTCTATTTTTTATGTTTTCCTTAGTAAATGGGTTTTATGTTGTGTGAATGGTTAATGGAAACATATATTTATAGCATGTTCCCATATCTTGGTAGTGTGGGGTATTGTCTGAGGTTCTACACCCATGGTTCGAGTTGGACTGAGGCTCTAAAATCTACCCCTAATGCATGGGGTAAGGATTGGACTGATGCTCTATTTCTCTATCTATTGAATCCACCTAGACTGAGGCTTTGATGTGAGGATATGGTAGACATGAGGAATTTATTCCTAGAGAGATAGGAAAATTGTGTGTTTTTCTCATTTATGTGATTGTGTACTTTGAGATCTTGTAACTTTTTGTGTGATGAACCCATGATAAATGTGTTAGAAATTGTAAGTAATGGAAAATGGGATGAAATGTTATGTTATGGAAATGATAATAAATGTTGGTAATGGAACTAAAATGGATAAGGGAGCATACTCTTTTCTTTTTCATTTATCATTCATTTCCCTTTTTTCATTCACAATTGTTTATACTGGATATTTTTTGGACATCATTGGGGGTGACCTACTGAGTTTAACTCACCTTGCTCGTGCTATCATTGGGTACCTGAGCATACTTCTTGTTTGTAGGTCAGGAGAAGGGAAAAGGCCCTTTCTAGACGGTTGGGGTGGCATGAGTGTAGGTGGTAGAGGACCTGAACTTAGTGTCAGTCCATTTTGGGGATTTTTCAGTTTGTCTTCATTTTAGGTTTTTCTCACTTTTTCACTTGTAGCATGGTATGGAATATTTACTATTGGGCATGGTTGTACCCCTTTTGGGGAATGCTTTTTTATGCATACTATGGTATTATTGGTTGTTATTTATCTATATTGTTTATCTTCTATTGTGGATTACACTGATAAAAGGGTGTATAGTCTCCCCAATTGACTATTTGGACCTCCGGTGCTAGTTGGAAACATTTTTCATATGGGGAGGCGTTCTTAAATTCATATAACCACCCAGCTCGGAGCACCGGTTTAGTGGATTCTAGGTCGAGGATGTTAAAAAGTGGTATTATAGGTAGGTATTTCTTCACCTTATCTAGAATCATGTTATTTAGTGTGGTATATGGGATTTAGGATGTGTCGGGCCTTGGTAATGGGATCGTTCTTGGGAGTATCTAACCCATGTATGAGGAAAACCCCATATCACCCAGGGTGGGAATGGTTGTTCTTGATTGTGCGATGTTATAGTTGATGATATTAACCATTGGGTGATGCTCATGTTGTGTTATATGATTGTTTTATGATATTTGGCCCATGGCCTCAATGACATGAGGATGTGCATTAATACATCATTTTTGGAATCTAGAGAGATAGGTGGCATAGATCATGGTAGGCACACATGGGTTGGGTGTGTGAGGCCTGAAAGATAGAACGCACCTTGCTGTTTAAAAATTGGAAATTGGAAATTATGTAAGTAAACAATGAAAGTGGGTGAAGATAGAATAATAATAAGTGATAATTAATGGAATATGTGTAATTAAGTGTTAGTAATGAATTAAAATTTTGTTTGTAACATGGTGTGAGAGCCTTTTAGTGGTGTAAAGTTGTTTACCCTTGCGGACCATGGCCATTGTAGGTATAGTCGGGGTTGTGTTTTTTGGAATGTTAAGAGTTGTTGTGGATGGTGAAGAGACCTCTTGTTATGAAGTTGTGAAAGTTTATGGTATGTGTTCTAATCCTTGTATTTTGAAATGTAGTGAAATTCCACCACAACATCAATCGCCAGTTGGGAAACAATAGGATGTTGCTGAGAACACTCTTCCAGTAGAGGAGAAAGAGAATATGGTGATATAGGAAAGTGGGTAAGAGTTGTCCTGAGAGAACATGGCTTGTTTTATGCAGATGATGGATCCGGACCCAGGGTGGGTTACACCGAGTATGTTTGATATGACCAAAGAGTTTCAGTTGTAGCACCCTCTGACCTTTACCGGATAGGGTGGGCTAGAAGATGCAGTGTTCTGGATAGATTCTATCCAGACGATACTTGATCATCTAGAGACTACTATTGGGAAGTGATTCATGTTGGAATCTTATATGTTTTGGGGCCAGGAAGAGCATTGGTGGGACGTCCTGGCTCATACTAAGCGGGCTGATGGGATGTTGTGGAAGTATTTCAAGGAAAAGTTTATGGAGAATTTTTACCCAGAGACATTGAGGCAAGAGCAGGCTGCATAGTTCATGAGCCTAACTCATGGGTCGATGTCAGTGATGGAGTATGTTGGCTACTACACTGACATGTGACGCTTTGTTCCAGTGTCGGTAGGGGATGAGAAAGAAGTTAAAAGGTGTTTTTTGGATGAGATGAGACACGAGATTAGGTCTTAGGTGAATATATTTCACCTGAAGAGGATTACTGAGGTAGTGAATAAGGCTTAGATCTCAAAAGGGAACCTAAAGGTAGTTTTACGTAGTGGTCTTATCATGCCAGCTTGGCAGACATGTGGTGCTGCTTCTGAGGTCCGGAAGCGTCGTTTTGGAATTTTTCAGCAAGTCATAAGTGTGAATGGTGGTAAGAAGTGAGGGTCATCCTCTCAGGGTGGGGATCGGGTTTTTAGCTATCAGTTCAGCATACCAGGGCACATGTGTGGCTAGTGTCCTTGACCTATAATTGATTGCTGATTGTACGATAGATTGGGACACGTGTAGATGTTCTGTAGGAACCCCCAGCATGATAGTATGAATGTTGGTGATAGAAAGATTCCAAGCAGAGGCAGGGGATCAGTTGCTCCGTATCAGGTAGGCAGTTGGAGCTCTATGGGTCGTACTGGTAGGGGCGGTGGACGTGGAACTTCTGGGCATGATTTCCCACATCCGCAGGGCAGTATAGTGTAGGGTAGACAAGTTGGAGCCCGGATTAGAGGGTCAGGTCAGCTTCACGCTATTCAGTCTTCACCTAGTGATGGTAAATTTGGGCCATCAACAGTCTGAGGTACAATACGTGTAGCTTCTACGCTTGTTAGTGTGCTGTTTGACACTAGTGCCACACACTCTTTTATTTCTGCTGAGTTTTTGGTAGTGTTGGGTCTTTCCATGGAGAGTTTGTGTAGAGTTATGTCGATTGACACTTCGTTGGGGCTGTGAAGTGAATATATTAGGTAGTATAAGGGATGTGCTCTGGAAGTAGGTGGGTATAGTTTCTTGGGGGACTTATTCATTCTCAAGATGTCAGTTTTTGACCTAATTTTGGTTATGGACTGGTTGGTGTTGTATCAGACGCACATAGACTATTACTGTCACAGGGTATCATTCATGTCACTTGATGGTGATGCTTATGGTCATTACAGAGTGTGGGACGATCGGGCAGGTCATACAGGACCGTTCTGTCAGCAGTTGTATTGGCTCAAGACTCAAGTATCTTTTCTTTTTCTTGATGATGGAAGAGGATAACTTTATATCCTTCCTTCAGTAGTGGATCAGTTTCTGGATGTGTTTCCTGAGGATTTCTTGGGGCTGCCACCCAAGAGGGATGTTGAGTTCACAATTGAATTGCTGCTAGAAGCGGAGCCACTTTCTATTATACCATACCGAATGGCACTGGCAGAACTCCAATAATTAAAGGTTTATATTGAGGAGTTGGAGCATAAGGGGTTCATATTCCCTAGTACATATCCTTGGGGATATCATGTGATTTATTCAAAGAAGTATGATCGGTCATTAAGGATATGTGTTGATTATTGGAAGTTAAATTAGATGACAGTGAAAAATAGGTACTCTGCTCTGCAAATTGATGATCTGTTTGATCAGATGAGGCGTGAATCAGTGTTTTCTAAGATTTATCTATGATCGGGTTATCACCAGTTGAGGGTGAGGCCTTATAACATACCACTGTTAGTTTTCAAGAGTCAGTACAGGTTGTTGAATTTTGTGGTGATGCCTTTCGTATTGACCAATGCACTGGTGGTGTTCATGGATTTGTTGAACCAAATATTTCATCCTTATCTGAATCAGTTTTTGGTTGTCTTTGTTAACAACATCTTAGTGTAAGAAAAAACTCACGAAGATCATGCCCAACATCTTCACATCGTATTGAGTACATTGAAAGAGCACCAGATTTATTCCAAACTGTCAAAGTGTCAATTATGGATTGGAGAAGAGAATTTTATGGTTCACATCATATCTATGGAATGTGTGTTGATGGATCTAGAGAAAGTTTAGATTGTTGTATCTTGGGAGAAGCCAAAGAGTGTCTCGTATGTTCAAAGTTTTCTGGGTTTAGCCGGGTATTACAGGAGGTTCATCTAGGATTTATCTCACTTTTTAGAACCACTTTATGGATTGACCAAGAAGGGAATCAGGTTTGAATGGTCTGAGGCTTCTTTGAATTCCTTTCAGGAGTTCAAAAAGTGATTGATGACCACACCGATCTTGATCTTACCTGAGCTAGGTAGGAAGTAAGTCCTGTTTTTTTGATGCATCCGGTATCAGTCATGGGGTTGTGTTGATGAAAGATGAGTGGGTTGTGGCTTATGGGTTGATCCAATTGAGACCCCATTATTAGAATTATCCCACTCATTGTCTTGAGTTGGCTACAGTAGTGCATGCCTTAATGTGTTGGAGGAACTACTTGTTCGGGGAAAGTTTCACTTTGTATAACAATCACAAGAGTCTAAAGTATATATTTTCACAGTGGGATTTGAATCTTCAGCAGCGAAGATGGGTTTATTATCTCCATTATTTCTAATTTGAGATGGTTTATACACCTGGGAAAGGGAATAGTGTTGCTGATGATCTATGTATAAAGGCTCAGAACTAGGTGGTTCAGGAATCCAACACCGAGTGGAAGGTGATGTCATTGTTCTCAGAGATGCAACTGGATGTGTGGGATGTAAATGGTCTGGTGACTCTTTCTTCTGTGATGGTTGAGTCGATGCTTTTGAGTCCATTTGAAGATATTCAGCTTGATGATCCTAAATATTTTTCCACAAATGAAATCCTTAAAGGTGGGGAGCCACCTTAAGGTTGGGTTGTTGGTGTGGATGGGGTTGTTTGTGTTCATGGTTGTGTGGTTGTGCCGGTATGCAAGAGGTAAGAGTTTATACGTGTGTTCCATGCATCGAAATGGGAAGTGCATATAGGTTTGACCAATATGTATCATGATCTCTTAAGATATTTTTGGTGGCGAGGATTTAAAAACAAAGTTGTGGGCTTTGTGGCATGGTGCCTTACCTGTCAGCAGGTGAAGTTTGAGAATTAATGCCCATGTAGTTTTTTACATCCATTTCCCATTCTAGAATGGAAGTAGGATGGTGTGACAATGGATTTTGTGGTGGGTATTTTGAGGACTCCTCAGAATAATGATGCAATATAGGTGTTTGTGGATCAATTAACTAAAGTGTATCATTTCATACCGATTCAGAATACTTACACAATTGACCAGTTGGGTGAGTTGTATGTTCGGGAAATAGCATGATTGCATGGTGTATCACAGACTATAGTTTTGGATTGTGATCCATGTTTTACATAGCACTTATGGCAAGATTTGTTGAGGGTGATCGGTAACCTGGTACTTTTAATTATGGCATTCGACCAGCAGATGGACGAGTAGTCGGAGCATACAATCCAAGTGTTGGAAGACATGTTTAGGGATTGTGTCATGGATTTCCGTGGATCCTGGGAAAAGAACATGTCACTTGTTAAATTTTCCTAAAATAATTGTTTTCAAGCTATGGTTCTGATGGCACCATTTTAGGATCTCTATGGGAGGCTATGTAGATCGCTATTGTGTTGGTTGGAGGCCATTGAAACTGAGCTTTTGGGACTGAGTCTCATGCAGGAGACTTCGGAGAATGAGTTTATTCGGAAGTGGATAGAAACATCTCAGAGTATGAAGAAGTCATATGAGGATCGGAGAAGTAGACCCCTCGAGTTCTAGGGGGGTGATAGTGTGTTCCTTCAAGTGTCACCTAGGTTGGGTCACTTATGGATTCAGAAGAAGGGAATGTTTCCACCCATGTATGTGGGGCCATTTCAGATTGTGGAGAGGATCAGGCTGGTGGCGTACCGAATGGATCCTCCACAAAGATATATTGGGATGAATTATGTCTTTCATGTGTCATAGATTTGGAAGTATCAACCTAACCCAACTAACATTGTGGATGTTGAGAATGTTGATCTTGAGGATAATGCATCCTTTCAGGAGCATCCAGTTTGTATCGTGGATCGTAGTGATAAATTCTTATAGGGAAAGTTGGTTCCATTGGTGTGAGTGCTATGGAAGAATGGGGTTGTTCCGGAATAAACATGGGATTCGGAATCAGATATACGTGCTCAGTGGTCTGATCTCTTTTCCTTGGATGTGCAATAAATCTAGGGATCTCGGCTCGAGGATGAGCTGTTATAAGGTGGGAAGGTAGTAAGATCATGAATCTTAGAATGGTATGTTCTCATTTATGTTTTGGTTTGAATGCCTTCTTGGGTTAATTAAGTCATTACCCAGTCCTTGGGGTGGTTCAGGGGTGTTTCGAGGGTTCGAGACATGAAAAGTGTAGGTAAGGGGGTTTTCTAGTTATGTCGCACAGTCTGCACACGGTTAGTGCTAACCATGCAGACAACTGAGGAAACCAGGAAAGAAGTGTGTTTTTGGATAGTTTCTTCCTCATGATTTTTGCATGGTTTGGAAAACTATGCGGGTATACCGTGTGGCCCATAAACCTTTTAAAAATTACAATTTTTCCACTCTGGGATTTTTAACCCAACATTTGATTTCTTACCATTTCATGCTTCTCCACCCTATGAACGAACCAAACCTCCAAAAGGATCCAAGAGATCAATCTCCCTTGTTTCTAAGCTGTTTTTTGTGAAATTAGTTGTAGATCGAAGCTCCGGGTATGGCTAATCCCATCCTTGATTTTCTTTTGAGTTTAGGGTTTGTATCTTCTTCTCCTCTATTTTAGAATCTCTAAAACCCTACTCCTTGGGTGAGTTTTAGGTTGAAGCTTCAAAGATTGGTTAAAGTGAGATCTAAGGGCTTGATTAAAAGTGTGTTCACCCGTGAAATCAAGGTAGGTGGTCTACAATTTATATCCCATGGTTTATTTGTAGAATTGTGCATGTGTGGTTTTTCTCTTGGGTGTCTCTTGGTATTTTATAACTACTCATGGCATGTTTTGGTAAAATGGTTATTAATAAGGTAAATGGAGACCCACACGATCCCAATGGGATGTATCAATGGTAATGACACTAATATAGGGCAACCCATGGGGTGTGCCAACTCCCTCGAACCTTGGGATTTGGGAAGAATAAGTGATATTGTGGTGTAATCATGTTGATACCTTAATAAACATGTTGAAGTGACTATTAGTATTGGGTTAGAAGCTAGGTGGGGCACTTAATATTGGTAATAACTAAAGGTATATTTTGATAATATGTGGAAGTGAATAAAGTGCATAAATTAATTTGTTATGAGCATGGTAATGAAGCCTAGTGAGTTAGTCATAATGAACATGCCTAATGAGATCGGCACGGTGAATAGATTCTTAGTATGAAAAGCATAATAAAATGGAATTGGGAGAAATTTCTAAATTATATGAAATGTGGTAAATTTGTTAATGGGTTATGGCATGGTGTTAACTCTCATATTATTGTTATGGTTTATGTTTTAATTGGGAAATGGTTGTGATGTTGTGTGAACGGTTAATTGAAACATATATATATATAACATGTTCACATAACTTGGTAGTGTGGGGTATTGACTGAGGTTATACACTCATGGATCAAGTTGTATTGAGGATCTAAAATTCATCATTGATGCACGGTGTAGGGACAAGACTGATGTTCTATTTCCCTATCGGTTACATCCACCCAGACCGAGGCTTCGAGTTTAGGATATGGTTCACACGAGGAAGTTATTCCTAGTGAGATAGGACAACTGTTTGTTTTTCCTCATGTATGTGATTGTGTAATTTCAGCCTATGTAACTTGTTTTTTGATGAAACCATGATAAATGTGTTGGAAATGGTAATTAATTGGAAAAGGGATAAAATGGTCTATTATGGAAATGATAAGAAATGTAGGTAATGGACCTAAACTAGCTAAGTCCTCTTAATCATTTCATTTTCATTAATCATTATTTTCCCTTTCTACATGCACATTTTTTTATACTAGATATTTTGTAGACACGGTTTGTGGTGGCCTACTAATTTGTACTCACACCCTTCTCGGGCCGCCATTGGGTACCCGAGCAGACATCATGTTTGCAGGTCAGAAGAAGGGAAAAGGCCCTTGCTGGACAGTTGGGTTGGCACGAGTTTAAGTGGAGGGGGACTCAGACTTGGTCTCGGGCCATTTTTTGGATTTTTTAGTTTGTCTTCATGTTGGTTTTTGCTCACTTTTTCACTTGTATCATGGCATGGAATATTTACAGTTGGGCATGGTTCTACCCCGTTTAGAGAATGGTTATTTATGCATACTCTGGTATTATTGGTTGTTATTTTGATATTTTTTATCTTTTTTTTTGGATTACTCTGATAAAAAGGGGGTATAGTCTCCCCAATTTACAATTTGGACCCCCACTACTAGTTAGATACCTTTGGCGTACGAGGAGGCATGCTTAAGGTCATATAGCCACCCGACGCGAAGCACCAGTTTAGTGGATTCTAGGTTGGGGATGTTACAATATATATATATGGATAATATATAACTGAAGATAAAGGGTTGGTAGAATGAACATGTATGATATTTTATTCTTAAGAAAGGTTTCTAAATAGAATATGGAAAATGATATGAGTATCTGAGTTCAATCAAATATAATGTTGGTAAAAAGCATCGATATGAAAATAATAATTGTAACTAAAAATATATATTGTTTATTGTGATTATAGAACAATAAATAGAGTCATTAAATGAATATGAAATGTTATATAAGGAAAAATAAATTCAATAATAATGGTTTGTATAATTAGGATCTATATATAACTAAAATAGAATTTGGGTGAAGTGATTTGTGATCTCTGGAAGTATTATTGTTTTGTGAGTAATAACAATAAAATTTCATAATGTAGTGGTGTGTGGAGACACCGGAAGAAAAATATAATGGGGTTATATATGAATATTGTTCTGTAGAACAAGAAATATTATATACTATAAAACAATATTATTAATAATAAACAGCGTTAGATACATTATGAGATGGTGAACAAGAAATATCATTTGAGAAATAAGTATTTGAGAATAGGTGGGAAATTCCTTATCCAGATGAATAAATTGAAATATAATTTTTTTTTAAATTTTTAAAATCATCATAAGTAGTTTAACTACAAAATGATAAGGGTATCTTTATTTACATGAAGCCAAAATTATATAAAAAATATTGAGTTAGATAGTCATGTGCAATATTTAGGAAATCAAGTCACTGATTCTAGATCATTTTGAGATTGATTATAAAAATTTTGATGAAATTTTATTTTATTGAGATTAGATAATTATTTTTGATTAATAAAGTTTTTGGGATTTTGGAATATGGTCAAGTAAATAATTCAATGTAAAAAATTCCCCGGGTTCAGAATAAAATTTTCAGTGAAAATACAAGGATGTTTGAGCATATAAAAATGGACGATCTTCATCATATTAATTTATAAAATTAAGAATAATAAGTTGTAAGATCCATTTATAATAAGTTATTATATATTTTGTTATTTTTTTAGCTAGTGATATCATTTAAGGATATGTTAGTCAAGTTGATTTTTTCGATACGTATTAAAAATCTGGTTTAGAGGAATGTTTAGATGTTTATTATATCAGGTTCTGAGGAATGTTATGAATTTCGTATCACTTGGTTTTGATGACTGATTTATCCATAATGAAATTTATTTTATGAAAATAACATCTCTAATGTGAGTACTCATGTATAATAATATAATTCATTCAAATATTAGATCATGTTTTTGTAACATTGTAAACTAAAATGAGTAAGTATATTATGATGTTAAAAGATTTTTTATTTCAGGCGTGTTAATGTGTGGCATAAACACTATTTGTGTGAAGAAAAAATCAACCAAAAACACATGTAATTTTTGAAATTATTATTAATGGAAAATATTTTACAATATATGATTTGAAATGTAATGGAGTATGTTCTGAAATTATGGTTGGAACATTCAAAAATATCAATGTGTTGATTAATTTAAAATAACTGTATGACATTAAAAAATAGTTGTGAGGGAGAGTTATTAAGATCTACATATCATTAATGATAAATGGTTTTTGATCAACTAAATGTAAGAAAATATATAGGTTGAATATAATATTTTATATTTGGTCACCCAAGATTCACCCCCATCATAGGGTGAGTGTAGTATCCCCATCAGAAACATATAAGTAAAATAATAATAAAAAATATTTTAAAATAGTTGTAAAACTTTATTGTCCAATATAAAACAATTAATACATAAAAATAAATTTAAGTAAATTAATATATCTATAAAAAATAATTAATAAAATTCAATGTTAAATGTTATGTGAAATGATAAATAAACGTACAATAATTTTCTCTTTAAATGATCTTGTAATTATAATTTTATGTCATTATTTATTCCAATTCATTCTCAATTTAATGATATAAAATTGAAATATCATCTCATGAATGAAATTTATTATATTATTTCTTATGGGAATTAATTTCATAGGATAATTCTAAGACTTCATCACCAATATCATAAATGACTTTTTGTTTCATAGTCATAGTTACACTCCAATGTTCATCGACTACTTATTCCATATAATATGATTTTTTTCTTATGAAATAATGAGATAATATTAATATTATTCATGTTCATTAATATAAACCATGTGAGAGATGTTCACAAATGTAAATACTAAAGGACTTATTTTAATACCCCTTATAATATGTACCCATACGGATTTGAATAATATAAATTAAAAATCAGCACAACTATTTTATTTGATAATATCGTAAAAAATAACATAATATCCCATAATTAGGATTTAAAATGTAATAATATTCTTTGTCTTATCAACTTTTTGTTAACAAATTCTAAAAAATTTGAAACCATTCACGTTATAAGAGTTGAATATCATATGTTCTCCAGGAATAACTCACTCAAAAAAATTAAATTGACATAAATATTAGCTTGAATATAAAAACTCATTTTTTAACAGTATTATTAAAATAATACATTTTAAAATTTTATATTTATAACTTATTATAAACTAGTTCCATAATTTATAAATTTACATGATGTTCAAACCGTTCTTCCATCTAATTATTTATTTATTTTTTATACCTATATCATTTCATATTAGACTTCTATGAATTATCGTCATATGTAACCCTATTTACTAATATAAGAGATATAAAACGTCACTATTTAATATAACTAATCAATATACCTATAATAATTCCAAATTACTCATCCTAGTATTTGAGTTCCTCCGAATTGGTCACCAAATAGTAGGAAATATTTTTGATTTCTTATTGAGTTTAAAATTATTCAATGTTTAATCAAAACATCCAACTAAATTCAATCATTTATCAATATCATCCAAGTATCTAGAAGAGAACTTGGGACATCAATAAGTTGGCTAACATCTAGAATAATGTCTTTTAGTTGGGATTTAATTTTCATATATGATTGTAGATAAACATTTTATGTATAAATAATAATTATTGAATCACAATTAACTATTTTTATAACTAATTAGAAAGAATTTTTTTCCATAAAATAAAAAAATAAAAATAAAATTCCTCTTATTTAGATACATAATTCGATAATGTGTGGGACCTCTTAATTTAGATTCAATATCCATAGGAATTAAAATATTCATCATAATAAAAAAAATTATGGGGTTAAAGATCACTATTATGTGAAAATGTTTTAATATAGTTTTATCATGAATCATATCAAACATAATTGGATTTATATTTTATAAAAACAAAGAGTGTGGAAAAATATATCCTAAATGCATCTACATTTTTAGGTAACAATGTCTGCAATGAAAAAGGTAGAAAATAATCAAAAAAATATGTGAATCATGAATTTTAAACCCATTTAAATTCTAATGAATTAATTCAACACATATGAAAATGTTTATTGAATACCTATCATTTAAATTAATTTGTTTTAATTTTTAAGGAATATATCATTTTTCTTATTTTTCATTTTAAAAACAATGTTTTCATATAATCAATTATCATCAGCATAATGATACCACTCTATATTCATCAAAATTATGACAATTTGAGTATGAATATGATCATATGAATTATCATGTTCAATATTTATTGTGAAAAGATGACCATTCATACACATTATTCTCAACAAGAATGAAATCATGATTATTACGTATCAAATGTAATTTTATAAAAGGATATTTCAAAAATATGTTTTTCTATTTATGTGTTCCAAATTCAAATGATGATCTACATAAAACTAGCATCCCAAATTCCTTTTATTGATACTACTTCCTAAATTAATCATCATTAATTAAATTATAAACAAATATATTTGTACAAGTGACAAACATTGGCAGTGTTCCATGATCAATGATTCCATTTAATTTTGAATTGTTCAACCCAAATATAAGAGATGAATTGATTCATCTATGATTATGAATTGGAAACTATTAATTTACATTAAGGTAGTAATTTGGGATAAAAATCAAATTGAAAAACATGATAATCCAATCTATTGTAATAGTTAAAAAATGTTTAGTTATAAAGGATAAGTAACTCAATAACGGTCAAAATTAAACCAAAATTAATTTTGATCATTTTTAGAGTAAAAAAATCATATTTTCCTGAACCATTTATCCATAATTCCAATAATTAATTGATTATAGGCTACTTGTATACATTAATGTTGTTTCATGGAGTATTTGTTCTAGAAATAATTACTGAAATGATTATTAATATTTTAAATTATGCTTCCACTGGGGGAGGGTTTATTGGATCTGGTCCAGTATAAAAATTCTCTAATTGGAATTCACATTATTAAAAGGGTTAGATCCAACACTACCAAATCCTAAAAAAAAATTTTAAGTATTGGATTAGAAATATAGATGTAATGAATCAAATCTTTTCCAGGATTCTAATATCAATTCATGTCGTACTAACTAGTCATGGTATTTTCCATACTATTCCACCTTATGAGATCAAGAATTTTAAATGACATGAAAAATATTTACACTCAGGGTTTTAAAGGGAAGTAATGAAAACCCATTATATGAGTACATTTTTACCCTTCTTTATAGTAGTATATAGATTCAAAATTTTATAATTAAATATTTAATTACATCTAGAAGATGAAGAAAATTATATATGTTTTAACATGTATCCACTCCCAAATATAATATAAAAACCCCGATATAAGATTGTATTTTTTATAATTCAATCCATGCATGTGAAAAGTATCATTTGGGTCATATAATGACTCATGAACCATATCTCTATGAAATTAATCATAAAATAGTTCTAATATAATTGGATTCTAATTATTTGTAATTTTTTATAGGAAATTAATAGGGTAAAACATTATTATAAAGGAACATTTTAGTATAAATGATTCATCCTCCCCAGTTATCATAATTACAATCATCAACTAATTTTTGAAAACAAAAAATTTCCTGTCATAAAATCAATATCTTTTATAAGACAATGTATAATTATAAAGAGAATACACTAATATTTTTTAATATTTATGATATTTACCAATAATTTCATAAAGTTTCATTTGTTTGGTTTTGAAATTCCTTCTCCACCATTGGTGAATTAGAATTAGAATTTTACTATTTTACATTAGTTTAAATAAAATTATATCATTGAATTCTGTATTAAAATTAAAATATACATATTACACATGGAATGAATTCATTATAATTTTATTATAAACATCATTTTACTTTAACCTTGTTATCAATTTAAATTTTTCACATTTTTATTTCATTATCCCATTAATAGATTTATTAGGAATTTAAAAATATAAAAAAGAATCCAAACCATTTTAATGATGTTGTGTTTTAATTAGAAGTGTGATATATCTTTTATCTATATATCATCATAATCAAACATTCTGAAAAAATTTTAATATATAATAATATAACACTATAATAAAAATATTAAACTCTTATAATTAATAAAACTTATTTGTAGTTTACAATTCATATAAGATCACATAAATAACAGAAAATTTTATAAGAGGTCAAATAAGTCACCCTATGTGAATAATAAATACAATGAGATAAGGATGGATTCCTTCTAGATCACAAGAATATAAACAAATCACAAAATTTGATTTAATTAAGGATAATTATAACATAATAGTCATACGAGCTCATACATCCTCATTAACAAAATTAATGACGATTTATGATTATATAATACTGCTAATAAATTATTATTCCATATAAAAATGTTTCTTATTAGATCATATATCCAAATTGTAAAATAATAGTAAATTTTGAGTTATCACAACTGTTATAATTATCAAATATTTATTCTATAAATACCAATACATACCCATATATTTGGATATATTGTTATAATTGTTGTTATTAAAATAATTTGATGAAAAATGAGACACAATATTACTGAGAAATGTTTCACTATACCTGATAAACATGAAAAAATAGATTTATTATATTACTGTGCATCATAACTCATAATTAGGTTATAGGTTCCCTAATCTTTCTCAATCATGTTATTTAATTATACCAAAAAAACTCATGATTAAAAATATTTTGTAATAAATATAAACTATTTATTTATAAAATATATGATTTTCATTGCAGACTATGCGTCTTAGGGTAGTATATATTGTGTAATTTTATAGAAAATGATATATTTCATTCAAAAATGTCAAACACTGTGTAATTTTTAGACAAAAAATCATTTAGGAATAATATTTACTATGTAATATCTATAATAGATTCATCCACTTTTAAGAATTTCAATTATATAACATTGAATATATAAATATTTCTATGTGAATGGGTCTTAACATCAACCTAGATAGGTATAACTAGTCTTCTGCAACCTATTTTTTATATGGATGATTTTAAGTTACTAGAGGGATCATTAATTTCCTGACAACCAACACCTTATTAGAGATATTGTATGTCACTAAGGTAAATGGTAGGCTTGGAGGAAGGGATAAAGGGAAGGTTTTGTAGAAAGGTATCGAAGATGTGAGTTTTTTCTTTTCACTAGGATTAGTCACCTAATTATATACCTTCCTTTTGGGTTTATAACATGAAACTCGCTAAAGAGGTTACACAATGAAGTGTGGAAGGGAGGGATCATGGGAGAGGGAGATCCTAGGGAAAGGTAATTTAGTTTTCTAAAATATTTATTCACCATCAATTTTTTAAAATTAATTTGATATAAAGGTAAAACTTTTAGAAAATATTTGTAAAAGTACACTAAAACAATCATTAATCCTTATAATTTTATTAGTAATTCTCTATATAAACTTTGGTGGGTTCAATAAATAATATAATGGAATTACTCTATGATATATGATTAATGAACTCGGACCCCACTTTTTAAAGAATCGTCTATAAGTCTCTTTTATGATATAAAACACCCTAATTTGTTGTAGTTATATGGGGATTAACTAAATTTTAAATTAAAGGAATATTTGAATACTATGATTCATTATAATATGGAATGTGTTCTGTTTTTTATATACTTTCAAGAGGATGACTATAATGGAAAACTGATATATAAGTTAATTTTTTTTGTTAATATGAAATTATGATAACTTTAATTGATATGATGCTTTACATTTTGTTGAAATAATTATTCATTGATAGTTTAAGGAGGATTTAATACATTTTTTCATCAATTGAATCTCACTATAAAACAATTCCGAAAATAAATTATGATAAATTACACTGATGTATTTAGTAATATATATTTATATTTGTATTTATGTTTTGATGTTACATAGTATCTATGGATAATATAGGCCACAATTTATCTCTACATAAGAAAAATATATGTTTTGAACCCCCATAAAATCATTATTTCCATATAATATAATTTAATAGTGTTCAAGTAATTAATGGTTGATATAAGTGGCCCTAATAAGAAATAACACAATTTTTAAATGTTTTTTTACATTGATTATTTATTATATTTATAAAAATGGAGTATGTTTAATGTATATTATATAAGAGTCGTGGATATATATTGTTCCCTAATGAATTAAGTTATAATATAATTAATAAGGTCCATGAAAATATTACATTGTAATAAGAAAATCATATTATTTTTATCATTTTCAATATTTATATTTAAAACTAATATTTACCATTAGAAAATAATATCCTGTAAAAAATGAGGATGCATATGATTGGAAAACTATTTTCAAACCAAATACTACATATTTTGAATGGTTCTAGATTGGGATTTTCTAGAATCACGAACTATTTGATGACTAAGAATATAATGGAAACATTGAATTTATTATAATAACTATGTATATCGATCCATAATATACTAGTATTTAAATTCATGAAACTATATTTCTAATGGTCGAAATGAATATTTGATAAAAAAATAATTCAATACATTATTTTAATAGTCTGTTTGATGATTTTTTCATAATCAACTAAGAATTAGTCATCCTGAAAAATTATTTTACGCCTTTTATATCACGGCTAAAAAAATTTAATATTTTATTTGATAATTATGAATAAAAATATTTTTATTGTTAATATTTCATGTACTACTTTTTTTATTGAGAATTTAATTTTCTTGATTTCCATTTTACCAAGTTTTTTTTTGTTAGGGTTATTTTATTTAAGTATATATTAAAATTAATGTAAAATTTTTGGATATAACATCATATATTATTTGGGTATTTTAAATTTCTATAATCTTTTTTCATTCAAATGTATATCTAATGAATATATTTTTAATGAAAAATAATTTATTCATTTATCTAAAATTATTTCATTAGTATGTGAAATGAAAGTATCATTAAAAAGTTTAATTATAATGGAATAAATAAAATGTTTGAGTGATATATCATTTATATTAAATAATATTTATTTCTTATTAAACAAGAAAAGGGTCTATAGTCTTATTTATAAATTTTTTATCATTTTTATTCCTCAAATTAAATATTTATTGACTAAAAACATATAAAATTATTGTAGAGCTGTGTTAAATTTATTCATATATCTCATGGAGGATCCAAAAATTGTTAAATATAAATTAGAACTCAAAATATAATATAATAATTCTAAAATATTAGAGGATGATGAGATATTATTTTACCTCATACACCAATAATTATTAAAACCAAGTATCAAGATGATTATATAAGTTACTTATGTGTAAATTTCATTATAATTATCAAAATCATATATAATACAATAAATTTATTTATAATTTTTTTATTAAAAATATATATAATCAAGAGAAATTGTGATAGAAATCCAATTTCTATAACATTTTACAGTTATTAGAAAAAAATTGATGGAATACTGTAGTAAGATATTAACAATTATATTCGAAGGATATGACCCTCACATTGAGAGGTAATATATTCAAATATTTGAATAATTCATTATAATATTTAATGTTTACTCAATTTTCTAATAATATAAAAGAAAAATATTGATAAATATTAAAATAGTAACTAATGATAGTGGAATAATTCATTTTTGGTTGGAGGACATTTTTATTGGAATGAAATAACAATTAATTACTAATTAACCTCTCATTTAGTGATATCATTAAATCCCCATGATGTTAAATTAGTATCAAAGATTCAATTAATCATTAATTTAACAACCAAGGATTCTAAGATATAGTTATCTTAAAAATAAAATATCAATGATTTATTATGATACAAGAAACCTCGATTTTAAATGAACTATTACATAGTATCATTTTATAAACTAGTTGTTAATTTCGATGTCATGAATAGGTTCATGTAAATTATTAATAATTAATTATTAAATTTTAATTAATTTATGATCAATTGATTATAAATAAAAATAAAATAATTTGAAATTAAAAGAGTTATTTTTATAAAATATATATTTTTATGTTAGAATTGTTTTTTAAAATGAATTAATACTTATTGAGGAATTATTTTTGAGAAATATTTTGGTATTATATTCAGTTAAATATTTTAAAATAAATATAATGTTATTATTGTAATGATATATATATATATACAGTTCTGTACTTAAAATGAATTGTTTACAAGAAAACAATTATCGATGCATTTTTCAAAATAATTTTAAAATTAAATTTTATTTGTTTTTGATATTTTAAATTTAATAATTTTTTTCTTATTTGTTTTAATAATTATTATAAAATTTCATAAATTTACCCCTTTTATTTTTTATCAACATAAATAGTAATCATAGTTAATTTTTTTCGACCCAGTAAGGATAAAATAGTGTCAAAACATTATAATAAGGAAATAAAATTTATTTAATGCCTTCCATATCCAATTTTATGATTTTATGTTCTCCATGTTCATTAATGTATGAAATAATTGGTCACATGGTACTATATTTCTTTTATTATTCCCATGTTATTAACGTAAGAGAAGAATAAATTCAAAATGCCACACTAATAATATTTATATCTCTAAAATATTTTATATGAGGGTAAAATAAAGATTATATCATTTATTAATTTTAATTAGAAATATAATTTAATTTTTTTCATATAAATTTATCTATTAATTTCAAAAATTGAATAATTTTCTTAAACACATACTCAACAATGATAATGTATTTAATAAATTAAATGTAAAATAAAATAACTGCTTTTAAAAATACTAATTACGATATAATGTGGGTTATTTAAACCATTAGATGAATTTTATAGATTTATATTAATTATTTTAGATTTAATAAAGGTATATATTTTAATTCCACTTTTTTTATTGTCTTTAAAGTCATATTAAATAAATAGTAAAAAATAAAATTAAGGATAATTTATAAAAACAATATTTTATGAAATTATATTAAAACCATAGAATTCAATGAAAATGATAAATTGGATAATATATGGTTTAAATATTCATTACACTTCAATTTATTATCTAGTTTTCAACTTATATGAAAATTTATAACACATTAAGTTTGAAATTTATTTTAGGATCGTTAAGGATATCATTTTTTAAACATGGAATTAATAAAAATTTATGGTAAATAGTGAAACAAAAAGTATATAGATTTTATTATTTGATGATCTTTTAACTTTATACTCTTTTTCATCAAATATCTATCAATTCGGCACAATTTTTCTACTTAATAACTTAGTTATTTTTAATCTATTTTGAAATTTGAAGATTTCCCCTCCCTATTCTAAAAAAGGGAAACTTTTATTCTCTCTTACTCACAAATTTTTTGACCTCATTATGATCATTCCAAGACATAATACCTTCCTAGATTTCATATTGACATCTCAAAGATATCGATCATTCCCAAATACTTTCCCATCAATGCTTATGGTGTAATCTAAAAAAGGGTTCTCAATTACGAGGTATAAATCGTAACTGAGAATTCCTAATTATATTTTATCAAAAACTACCTTTAAATACCTAGTATACATTATAAAAAAATTATTTAAGTAGTTTCGATATACTTATTTTTTATATGTTTATGTATCAACTAATACACACATGCATTCCATTATATGGAAATTGAAAACCTCATTCATGAGTATGTATGGATTACCATCACTATGTACTGGTGTTATTCATTTTTCGTCACCAATTTTCAAAAATGATTATAATGATGGATTTCAAAAATATATATTATATTTATGAATTTATTATGTTTTATGAATATTGAAATATTATTTACCAATATTTTGTTCCATCCATCAAAAAATTGATATAACATTCATGCATATGTACGATCTACCATATATATGAAAAGATTAATTCACTATTATATTTCTAGCTTAGATGGATCACTATATATATATATATATATTTAATATATATGATAGTGATATCATTTTTAACATTATTGATATTATGTAACCATGTAAAATGAATAATGATTGAGACTGATGAACTAACCCCTGGATGAAAAACAATGTAGTTATCACCCATAATAGTGATTTAAATAAAAAATTATTAACAAACTAGTGATTAGATACTACTATAAAATAATATATTTACTAATATATATTATTATATCCATAAGATAAATATATAATAAATTTATATTCATTATTTTGGTATTTCAATTTGGTAAAAATAAATATATGATTTGAGGTATGAGATTATATTGCAACTTTATTATTTATTGGGATTTTTTATGATTAAGTTGAGAGGATGAAATATTATATTCCACCTATCAAGATACCCATGAATTTTATTCTCTATCAGATATTTCTAAAAATTACTTGTTTATATTTTAATTTCCTCTTTTTATGTTCCCAATTGAATGAAAAAAAATTAACAAAAAATTACTAAATTTCTCCCTTCGGACAAAAATAAATTTTCTTCCCTCTACTAGTTTATAAAAATTGTTCCAAAAATTATTGTCTTATTCCAATATGATTTGTTAAATTAATTTCAAAAAATAATAATTTTTTTAGAATATATGTAAAAGAAATATTCTTTTTGTTTTCTGTACATGTTATATTTTCACTTTTTAACCAAATAATAATGAAATTTCTCTTTTAACATATACATGATGAAAAAAATCTTCTACCTTTGTAAGAACTAAATGATTTGAACCAAACATTATATGTTTCCCAGGATATTTTAAATTAAAATATTTTTCATTATTATTTTAGATTTTTTAGATTTTAAATTAGTGATATCAATGTGAAATGGGTATTTTCCTCAACAAATATTCGTAGTGATCTATTAAAAGGATTTATTATATAATTGTAAAATTTGATGTCACCTAATATTTAATTTGGATATTATTAAACTAATGTAATACATATCAATTATTTGGATTTATTATGATTATGATTATATATTATTTATGAATCATATTCCTTTTCCATGAGTTATGCTATGATTAATTTATGACGTGTTAAGGAAACATTTTTATTTTCATTGGGGTTTTCAATAATTAAATCTTTATGAAAACCATTGATTTGTCACGGGTTATGATATGATGAATGTGTTATGATATTATGGAACACATCTATATTAATTTAATTATGTGATGGGTGTGCTTAATGTTATATATCCCTCTAATGAATTTTTTAATTATGGATATCTCAATAGATAAATTGGGTTGAAATGGGAGAAAATCTAGTTTATGTAGGAGACTCTATACACTATGATAGACTGGGGTGGGTCATGGACTGATATATTGGAATGGGTAGTGAACCCAATTCCACTTTAATTATTTTCTAAATTAGCCTTTACTAGTAAGGAAATTAATTTTTATGCTTATGTTATTGCCCAAATATATATTTTATATTAGTATAATTCCCTCATAGATCATGTTATTTGATTACATTTTGATTTTTGAGTAATAAAATACTAGGATTTATCAAATGACTCTAGATTATGATATTTTATTTGTTTGATATGGTTTTTAAATCTCATCCTTGGGCTTTAAAATAATTATTCATTTTATTTGATTAGTTGACCATTGATATCTCCCTTGGGTACACTTACTGGGAATTTGAGATCACCCTTTATTATGTTTCACATCCCCATGATTTTATAGAAAATTTTATAGATGATATGTATAAGAAGGATCAAATTAATGATGAATTAAGTGATATAATAGTTACATCATATATAAAAATGTTTTTATGTATCTATATTTCCATATTCACTAGATCTATACAATTATATGTGGATCAATATTTTATTAAATGAATATTAATCTAATAAGATTTAATATTTATGTATGAAATGTTTTAGTTTCTCTATTTGGTATTAAAGAATGGTTTATTGAACCTTTTTAATCTGGGATGAGAAAACCACAGTGATGTCCCATAGGATAAACCTATGTTTAGGATAATTTCTTTTGTTATGGTAAATAAAAGAGTGTGATTTTCTTACTAAAAAAACCATGTATGGAAACTATATATGCATGGGATTTTAAGAGAAATTCATTTAGTCATAATAAACCCTAAAAGAGTTTTCAAATTATATATTATCTATAATTCTAGTGCACTGTGAGTTTTCATTAATTGTATACTTGGTATGACACTCTATAAGGGTATGCTTGGGTTATTTCAAATATTCATTATGAATTATAATGATGAATTTGAATATATTATGATAATGAATTTCATATATTAAATTATAGTTTTATATATTGAAAATAATTATTCATGATTAAGGAAAACAAAACATACTTTTCATGATTATGTGTTTCCCTGAATTTTTTTATTATTTGTCACACTATCTTTTGTTGTAGTTAATTTATGAAACTTGATAGAACAATGATAATATTGTATTAGATGTAAAATTCATTTATTGTGCAACTAAGAAAACAAATCTGATGTGAGTTTAATGAAAAGTATCATTATTATGCATATTCATCGTTCTCGTACTATGAGTCATTATAATTATCCAAACATGAGAATTATAGAAAAATATTCAGTCGATAGCTTAATGAGACAACATACACTATCATTCAATAGATCTACATGTCCACTAATTTTTATGGAATGGATTGGAAAATTTAAAATGATAATTTCTATTATGTAGTTTTAAAAACATTAAAAATTAATTTTATTGTCTATTTTTTGGAAGGAAAATTAGTTCAATAAAATAATTTTATCAAGAACTTCACAGAATGAGATGAAATTGACTCAATGGAGTGGGATGAAATTACATGCTTATTTTTTTGTAATTAAATTCCTCATATCATTCATTGTAAAATTGAGAAACAATTCCATATACTAAAGAAAATGGAGAATAAATCTATTTGAACCTATGAGGAAAATTTTAGAAGACATGTTAGGTACTATTCCAGTATAATTTTTTAAGGTGTTTTTATGGTTTATTGACTCATCACTATCATAAAAAGATTATTTGAATAGTGTTAACCATAATAGAAATTATAAGTTATGAATAAATTTTTTGATGTGATATCAAGATATAAAATAATATTGAAGTTACCCATTTATCTCTATGTTATGATAATGAGATATATATGAAATTTAAATGAAATTTTAAATATAATTGAGGGAAAAAGATGACATTTTCCTTATTCTAGATGTCTGGAATGAAATAAGGTACAAATTATCAGAAGTGGATTTGTAAATTTTTTATGTGTAGAAAGTAAGTCCACTAAGATATTTATTTCTAATATTTTTATAAAAAGGAGAAAGATAATAATGGAGATAAATATCCATATAATTCACAATCCATACTCCATCATTTATAATGAAATTATTATGTGTATAATGTTATGTAGTGATAAAATCATATAGGAAAATCATCATCAGGAACCTATTAGTCCTAGTGAAAAGGTATATCCCATGTGATTTCTATTTCATATTTGGAGTATAAAAAATATGTCATTAACGGTACAATAATATCCACAATAGAACAACTAATGTGTTATTTAATTTTATATCTTCCCACCAATTTCAATATGAATTATATTGTAAGGGTATAATTGTACCACCTCAATAATCAAATGTTGAATTACCAGTTAAACCCCTTAATTGTATGATGATCCCATATCATGTCTACTTTCCTTATATGATTTATGTTTATAGGAATTTTCTTCCAGTAAATATATTAATTCCCTATATAGTTTAATTCAGTGATATTTTTGGCATGGATCAACAATAATTGTATAAATATGACATCATTTAATAAGGATTAGAAGTAATATTTTTTATTTTGAATGAAACTATGATCATTTAATGTTGTGATTATAAATATGAACATAAAAAATCAAATTGAATATATCTTATGTACATTGATTCTAATTCAATAGGGGTGTTTATTTTAGATTATTGGTAATAAACACAACCTCAAAGAGATTCCTATTGTACAATTGTTTTTAATGTTTTTATAGAAGTGTCCCCCAGTATTCTACCAAATATTGATGTTCAGTTTTCATTAGAACTCATACATAGTATGATATCAATTATAATTATTCTATATAGAATATTACTGATTGAGTTTAAATAATTGAAGAAAAAAATACCTAAGAATCAGGATAAGGGATTCATTCAGCCAAGTGCATCACCTTATGTTGTATACAATGTTTTTTAAAAATAAATATTGATGGATATTACTCTAAATAAAATATCAAGAATTGAAAAAAAAATGGTATCATTCACCCTATATTGACGATTTATTTGGTCAATTACTTCGATATCAATATTATTCCATGACTTCAATTTAGTATGGATACTACCTGTTGAGGGTAAAAATTTATAACATAAAAATGATAACCTTCCATATAAGGGATTCTAAATATGAATTTATTGTAATTCTATTTTGTCTTACTAATTCAAACACAATATGCATTTATTAAATGAATAATGTATCTACGTGTTACATTGATTAGTTTTTTTGTAGTAATTATTAATGATAACAATATATTATATGATAAAGTAATAACAAGAATATCAATTGAGGATTGTTTTGATGAATATGATGAATATTAATCTATAAGAAAAAATTTCCATGTGCAAATGTGGGTTACTAGATGTTTTTGGGTAACATAATACTAATTTAAGGAATATTTATGCATCTTTCAAAGATAATGGTTATCAATTTTTTCATAGAACAACAATAATGAATGGAAACCATAAGATATTTTGTTTTCCTGATATTATAAATGTTATTTGTATTATTTAACATAATTAACTATCCCACACAACAAGTTACCTCAAAAGAGAGTCAAGTTCCTTTGGACAGATGGCGTTGACAGAAATATCAAGGAAATGAAGAGAAAGTTAGTCAGCACAAATATGATAGAATTAATCTATATTTAGGTCATTTTTTGATCTATTTCTATGTATCAAATAATGGATTAGGATTTGTGATATTAATGAATGATATTTCAATATGATAGGTATCATGATAATTAATGGGTCTTGAAAAATAAAATCCATACTTTTGATTTGGTGTTGGTTGTGGTAATGTTTTTAGTAAAATTATAGAGGTATTATCCTTTTAAGAGATAAGTGTTTTATATACAGAACATAAATTTCTAAAGTATATTTTCTCCCATAAAAGGTAAAATTTGTTTTAAAGAATATTTTCTGAAATGATTAATGATTTTGACTACTTAATATATTACAACCCTAAAAAAGTGAATAAGGGTGGAGGTCCTCTGAGTCAATAATAACATGCTAGATTATTTATGATGTGGATCATAAATGATCCAATATTTTTTTAATTTCAATGGATGGGTCTAGAGATCATGAAATAATGATATAAATATTATCTATCTAAAATTTTTGTCCAACCATATATACAAGAGATGATTAAATAGGTGTGGAAGGAATATTTAGAGATATATAATAAAGTGAGAAGTTCTCATAAGATTAACCTTGATTGTGAGGGAATTATATGGTTAATTCCCCATGTATGCATCCCTTCAATATCAGACTTGAACAATGTGATTTTGGGTTAATATCATAGTCCACCAATCTGTATTGACCTAATAAGTATGAATATATATATATATATAAATATATATATGAATGAGTATTTATAGGGGAAAATATAAAAATGATATTGTAGAATATGTTTATATGTTCTTGGTATTTTCGTAGGTTTAGAGAAATATATTAAATCTTAAGGGAATTTCATAATAATACCCATACTAGTATAGAAATAGGAGAATATCACAATTGATTTTATCTTTAAACTCCCAGAAATGTCTAATGTCTATAATGTGGTTTGGTTTTGTAGTTTATTTCATACAATTTGAGTTGAAATCATTACTGTGAGATAAAATTTCTCTCTTGGTTAGCTTTCAATAATATAAATTAAAATGTGGTATGGTTTCATGGTATAATGAATTCTATTATTTATGATCAGAATCTACAATTTACAATGATGTTTGTGGAAAAAATGTAATGCATTGTCTATATATAGATTGTATTTTCAGTACTGTATATCATCCATGGAAATATTATTAATCTAATATAATCAATCATAAAACTGAGGATATGTTGACTTGTGATTCAATTCATTTCAATGTTGGTTGGGATAAACACCTTCCTTTAGTCATGTATCCTTACAATAGTATGTTTCCCTCGAGTATACAGATAGATCAATATGAAGTCCTTTTTAGAGATATGTGTTTAACATAAACATTATAGGATTATGTTGGAGAAATAAAACTTTTGGAATGTTAGGGTATTCGGAAAATGTCATATAAATTTAGTGTTATTCAGTAGTAGATCAATGAATCTTAGAGTCGAGAGAAAACTTTTGATGATAATCATTGATGAAATATGGAATTTTATGTTTTTGTAATGGTATTTCTATTAATTTATCAATGAATTGTGGTAATAATATTATGAGTTAAGTGAATGCAGTTCTCTAGGTATATTGGTGCCTTTGATATTATTCATTGAGTAGGGATATCAAATTATTACTTAATGCTTCCACTTATAATCTCTCAAGATGAGGAAATTTTATAACTATACCTCATGAGGATGTATACACATATCCATTCACATGTATTAAATTCATAGGTTAAACCACTGGATAATGATCTTTCCTAATAAGAATAACCATTAGATATCTAGGATCAAAGGTAATATTTATTAAAAAGTTATTACTGACCTAATTAAATTTCTATAGAGGAACCAAAAATAAATAAGAAACTACATGGGAAAATAAGGATGTGATGAAATAGAAATATGCTTATTTTTTTTTTTTGAATTATATTGAAGATATTTATATGATTAAATTCATTTTATGTGGGATAGAATGTCACACCATGTTTTTTATGGTGTTTTTATCTTCAAATATAATTTCATCAAAGGCATGTGTCACACACTCCCCCAATTCTAAATGAACTATAATATTGTATAATATTATAACTCATCCCCTAATTATTTATTTATTTACATGAATAACAATGTTATGAGAAATTAATGATATGTAATAAATTCATTTTATATCAATTGACTATAAAAAAGTAAAATTGTTTAAATTAAGAAAGGTGTTTTTTTGAAGAACATTCATTATGCCCACAATGTGTTATAAATAAAATAAATCACTATTGGTTAATTATTTTAATGATATATTTTTAATATATATTCAATATATAATTTTTATCATTCATATAATGTTTTCCATGAATGATATTCGATTATATATATATAATTTTATTCATAAAAATTAATAATTATAAAAATGGATTTCATCACATTTGGAAAAAAAATATAAAAATGAATTTTTACACATTTAAAAATTGAATCATGAATAATGGATTTAATATTTTTAATACATAATATAATATTTTTAAAATGCTTCCTTTATAATTTTTTTACAAATTTTAATACTAAACATAATCCATTTTTGTCACCCTTGTAATGGTAAAACTAGTAAAATTTGGATAAAACATTTGTATGAGTATTTAAAATTTCCCTAATAGTTCCTCATATCCTATTTAATCATAGGATTTAAGCATATTAAATCTAAATATCAAATATATAGTCACACTATTCTATATTTCTTGTATTATGACCTTTATATTAATTTTCAAACAAAATAAATACAAAATGTCACTCCCTTATCATAAAAATGTATAATTTTTACCATTAAAATAAAAAGTGGATAGGTTTAGTTATAAATATTCATTTTAAATATAAATTAAAACTATATAGTATTAATCTATTTATAATTTTTATTAATTTAACAGTTATAATAAATTCTTACGCAATACCGACATAATATTTATTAAAATAATTTGTAAAATAAAATAATTGATATACAAATATTAAACATATTAAAAGTAATATTATTTGGATGAATGATATTATTACATGAATTATATATATATAATATATTATAATTTATTTAAAAGTTTATATTATAATCCAATTTATGTCTTGTTCTAATTAAATTCCAGTTTTTGAAATAGTGTAAAAAATTAAAATAAGTTCATCTTCTGAGATTATTGTTTCATTAAATTAAATTAAAATATAAAAATATTGAAATATGACATCATGGAAAATACATGGTCAATGTTTTTATCTAATTTAAAATAATGACTGAATTTCCATTGTATAAATAAATTTAAAGCCTTTTAATATTGAAATTTTCATACCACATTTATGGTTAAAATTTGTTATCCAAGGGTTTAATAAAAAAATATATTGTATAAAATCACATTAAAACATGTATAAAAAACATTTAATAATGATTTGAATACATTATACACATTTTATTCGAATATATGTCAATTTTGAGGAATTTTTAATAATAAGGAATCAATTATATTTTAATGGTTTATTATAATTCCAATAGTTCTCATCCACTCACATATAAAAGGTAACCACATATCCCTTATTTTGATGTCCATTTAATCCAACTATCATATCCAATACTAATCATAATAAATTCCCAACTTCTTTTAACTTTTAATTTATCTTAAATTCTTTTCCAAACACCACCCCTTAAATGGTGAAGGCATAATCCAAAAGAGGGTTCTTAATGAATATGTATAACTCTTATCCGAATGTTTTTAATTTCATTTCTTCTTCATAATATCCTAAATCCAAAATATTAATTATAAAATAATTACATCAGTATCATAAATTTAAATAATTTTTATAATGATAATGAGAAAACCATAATCCACTATTTAAGAACCTGGTTCTTATTCTTGAGGTACGAGTTTCTTCTTTTCCTTTTTCCTTATGTGTTTTTTAGAAGATTAGGAAAATGGGGAAAATCACAAATTTTGTGGGTACACGCCATGTAATTTTCCAAACATCGTGTACTTTGGCAGTGTGGGATGAGTACACAGGGAGTATAGGCCTACCAGTGATGAAGGGTGTAAAAACTGATTATAGGTCGTATACTTAATATATATAGGTCGTGTAATCAGTCGATAGGTGAATAGTAAGATGGTGGTATTAGCTGCCAACTGAGCTATAATACATGTCGTGTACTCAGAAATACACTCTCTGTACTCATGTCGACAGATGAACAGTGAGGTGGTGAAAAGTAGCCGCTAGAGGAAAAGTTTAAAAATGGAAAAGTACACGCCGTTCAACTTGTTTTTCCCCATAAAACGGGATGTAGAATTCTCTTTCAACAAAGGAAGATTAGAATGATGGGAGGCCATAGGAGAGATAACAGAACCTTGGAGAAGCTCCCGACCGCACACCAGAACTCAGATTCCTTCGCTAATGGTCTCGATTGAACCCTACGGGTGAGTTCTTCAATCTTCTTGAACCCTTCCTTCCAATTATTTCTTGAGGGAAATTTATTTGGGTTTGAAGGAATTTTCATTCATCCCAGATCTACGCCGTTCTTAGGTTTTTCAGGAGGTATCGTTCGCGTATATTGATCAGTGGAGATCAAGGTAGGTGTTCTGATGTTTAATTCCAACTATCGTGTGGTTTTTGTGTATTGTTGTGATACACGCCCATGTTTGGAGTGTTTTATGACTGAGGCCTTAACTAATTAGATATCTAGAATTTCATAGAAAATCTAATGATAATTATAAATTGCTGTCTGGGGTCATTGCTTGGATCCAGGGCCACCCCGTGGGTGCGGTTCTGTTGTTTAGCCATTTGGCCAAGATACCCGAGGGTATGCCGTGATTATAGCCTGATTTTGAGTTTTCTTGAGAGAAAATGAATATAAACTGTTTGCTTATGTGTTGGGCTTGTCTCGGTTACTTGCTTATAATGAGGGAAGTGTTATGTTTAGCCTGAGGGAAAGAGTTTGTTTAGCCTGAGGGTAATGTTTCATATTCCTTAGGGCAGTTGCTTCTATGCCTGAGGGAATTAACTCATATTCCTGAGGGAAATATTCATTATTCCTATGGGAAATCACCTGAGGGTTTCGATTCTGATTATCTGAGGGTAAGGTTTTGCATGTCTAAGGACTCTACTTACTTTTCATATTCACTGTGGTGATTTCACATGTTATATCTGTCAAGATAAAGAACAGGTTTGGTATTGTTTTACCTTATACTTGTTAGATAGCTTGTTGTGGTTTTTGCTGCGGCACTGTTTAGGAGATTTTCGGCAATTTCTGAGTCTTGGGAACTTATAATTCATTTATATTGAATTTTTAAATAATAATTAAATGGAAATGAAACTTGTAGGAGTAGCTTCTTTTGAGTACTTCCTAGTTTTCTTCATTTTCATTACTGCACACTGCTATTGCACAAATTCACTGACAGTTGAGCACCGGCCTTTGGTGGTTGCCTAATGGGATTTATTTCTCTCACCCTTTTTGGGTCATGTCTTGTGCCCAAACAGATTATATTCATGCAGGTGTTGATAAGGGAAAGAGTCCCTATATAGGAACTTGATTGTTGCAGAGGAGTGGGAGAGCATGGGACCGAGCTTAGGCTTGCGATGCTGCTGAGTTTCTACTGCACTGTTTTTTTTTGCTTTGATGTATTTTTCCCTTGTACTGTGTTGTTTCATATTGTAGTGTATCCTGTTTTGGCTGCTTTCTTAGTCTTAGGGTCATATTTCATCATCATATATATATGACTGTTACCATCTTTTACTTATGTATTGTTCTCCATTACAACTTAGTATTGTTTACTACATTCGCTTTTAGTATGTTTATATTTTCACCGTTGCGCTACACTTTAAAAAATGAGGGCATAGTTTCCCCCCTATCATACCTAGGCCCTCGCTGCTATTCGTTAGCCTCTGGCATTTAGGGAAATGTGCTTAAGGTCATGTGACCAACTGGGTTTGGGGAACCCATTTAGTGGCACCCGGATCTGGGACATTACAAAGTGGTATCAGAGGAGGTTTTCTTTTCACTAAGTTTTGTTATTTGGAGATGATGGAAATATATAGACTGATAAGGGATTCAGTAATAACTGTGCCCGGGAGTAGCTACCCCATGTACAGGTAAAGGCCGGATTGCCTCGAATTCAATTGTGATTTTATGTTTATGATTATTACAACTGATTTGATTTTCACCATTGGGTGACAAACTTATTGTGTGTTGTTTATATTTTTATACCTGGGTTCTATTTAGTTGCAACCCAGTGAAATGAGGGTATGCCATCTCATGCATCATTTTGGAACATGTTATAATCACATGCCATGCATAGTTTCCATGCCATGTAGGTGCATTATAAATTGCATGTTGTTGGGATATATGTTGTGCTAGAAACTACATGCTATTGTGATATATGCCTTGATAAAATACCTATTATTTGATATGGTATTGTTATATAAGGTTCTGTGAACGAATGCCAAACTTTGGTTTTTGAGGGTTATGGGCCCTCATTAACCAGAATTTGGTGGATCATTATCTTGTTTACCTAGTTATAACATGCATAAGTTGCCAAGATTTTATTCGTGGGGAGTATGGGCCCTCATGGATTGGAATTTGGATCTTTGGTGTTCGTTCAATGGTTTTCTGGGATCCAAAGTAGTTTATGAGGCTTAATGTCTGGAAAAACCCAGAATACATGCCGTGTAATATTGATTACACGCCCTTTAATATTCTATTTGGGAAGAAAAGAAAAAGTACACATAGTGTACCATATGTCCACGCTGTGTAGTTCCTAACTGTGTCATAGGCCATGTAGGTAGAAACACGGGGTTGGGAAAAATCTAAGTGTACACACCGTGTACCGGTTGTACATTCCATGTCCTGTTGACCTTTTTTCCACTGTGTAACTAACAACACAGACAAATAAATCATTGTTTATACATGCCTTGTCAATGTTGAACATGTCGTGTAGTGTAACATTGGAATCCAGCTATGTAACTAACAACACGGGTCAGTGTTATCCTTATAGTACATGCCATGTCCATCTGGAACACCTTGTGTCCTGTGAGTCGTGTGTCTGGATGTGTAACTAATAACACGGGTCGGCGAAGCTCGTATAGTATACACCATGCACATGAGGGACATGCCGTGTAGTCTTGACTGGTGAAAGACCGTGTGGACTAGGCCATGTGGCTGGGGAAATAGGGTTGTGTACATTCCATGTGTGGGTGTAACACGCCGTGTAGTGTCAGCCGAGTAGCTAGCTGTGTCACAAACAACATAGGCAGTTGGAATTTAAGATGTACATGCCGTGTCTATCTGGAACATGCCATGTAGTGTGAGATGTGTACCTAACCGTGTCACGGACAACATGGGTCAGTGAATCATGTCGAGTACACGTTGTGTATACCTTATACACGATGTTTAGTCTTGTTCAAAAGAGATCTGTGTGGCTAAGCTGTGTAGAAGGACTCGGGTAGGGGAAGAAAATTAAAGTACACGCCATGTGTGTGGACAACACGCCGTGTGTTTGGGGTGTTACATGACCAGTTTTTCTAGAAGTACACGCCCATGTGAATGACTTGAGGGAATACACCATGCAGTTATTATACACGCCGTGTAGGCTTGTTTTGTAAAACGTGACAATTTTCTTTCTCATGTTCCATTATTACAGTCCTTGTTTTCTATTGTTGATGAAATTAATTTGAGGCATGTTTTGACCTTGTAGAGTCATGCCACTGAGACGCCCATGAGTTATTCAACAAGAAAGCAGCAACAAGTATACTCCAGAGATGATAGGCCATGAGCTACTGATGGATCATCTTGCAGTGCCAAATGCGGAGCTAGCCATTATACCAGACATAGGCATGGAGGAAGATTTCCATGAAGGATTGATGTGGTTCATGTAGACCTTCTAGAGAGCACCGTCGACTTCCACATCTATAGAAGATCTAACTCGTATATTCCAGCAGCAGAATCCACCTAAATTTATATGGGATGGTGGACCACAGGCTGTGAAGTCTGGGATGGGTTCTATGTAGACTATCTTCGAGCATCTTGAGACACCTCCAGGGCAGAGGGTCAATCTTTCTACATACATGCTGCGTTATTCCACCAAGAAATGCTGGGATGTTACCAACCAGACCGAGTATCACCAAGACATGGCGTGGGAATATTTTCAGGTAGTATTCTATGACTTTTTCTTTCTAGATACACTAAGGATAGATTGATCTCGAGATTTCATGAATCTACAGCAGGGTGCCATGTCAGTGATGGGCTATTCTGTCCGCTTCCCAGGGATACAACGTGTTTCACCTGTTCTAGTGGGAGATGAGGTGTTGGGGGATCGATGCTTTGAGGATGGTCTTCGATATGACATCTGAGTGCTGGTGAACATTTTCAGGTTGCCTATAGTGAATTCTATTGTAAACCAGGCACTGATTACTGAGCGGAACTTGTGGGAAGCTAGTGGTTCATGCCAGGGCAGTTCAGCACCAGTTTCTGGTACTATTTATACCGGTAAGAGGAAGAGGCCGATGGATTTATCTCATGGTGGAAGTACTAGCCAGAAGATTCTTTAGGTGCCCAGGTAATGTGATACCAATGTGGTAAAGAGTGGAACAAGATACCTCAGTGTCGACGTGACCTAGTAGAGTGCCAACCTTGCGACAAGATGGGTCATCTATAGTTCTTTTGCAGGGTGTTTCCAATAGTGGCTAGTGAGAGGGGTTCTGTGCAGACTCTGCGTGCAGGAGTAGGGCCAACAGCTTTTTAAAAGTCATGGAATTATAATACATAAGGATGTACATGCTAAGGTGGTGGTCATGGTCGTGGTAGCCAGACACAAGGATCTCAGAGACAGTAGGGCGGGTCAGCTCAGGGTAGCCAGGCTGTGTCATAGGGCCACGACACTGGGCATGCATATGTAGTGAAACAGACCCAATAAGAGCAGGATCCCAGACCTTCCACTGTTAGAGTTACTATTATAGTTGCTTCTGTTATGTCTTTAGTACTTTTGGATACTGGTGCTACACATAGCTTTATATCTATGCCCGTTGTGGAGAGCCTTGGGATCTGTGTTTCTTCATCTTCTAATTTTATGACGCTAGACACACCGTTGGGAATTAGAACGACATGTGTGAATTAGTGCAGAGAGTGCCTCTAGAGGTTCGTGGGTGTCACTTTTTATGGGACCTATATGTCTTAGAGATAATGATCTATGACATCATTCTGAGGATAGACTGGTTGGTACCCTTTCGAGCCTTTGTAGATTTCTATCTTCATAGGGTGAGTTTCACGTCACCAGAGGGAGGTGAGTTTCTATACAAGAGTGAATGGGATGTCCATGAGAGCTGAGCTAGACTGAGCATCGTGGGAAATGAGTAGTGATGGACCAGATTGAGAGTTTGTGTCTGGATGACCAGAGAACTTTTCAGAAGGATTTCCCTCCATTGGATGATCGTTTTAGGGATGTCTTCCCAGAAAACATTTCAGGTCTTCCTCTGGAGCGAGATATTGATTTCTCTATTGAGGTTATTGCAGGAGTAGCACCAGTGTCCATTCCTCCTTATAGGATGGCTACAGTAGAGTTTCAAGAGCTCAAGAGGAAGTTGGAGGAGTTACAGGCAAAGGGTTTATTCCGACCCAGTACTTATCCTTGTGGTTCACCAGTCCTATTTTCAAAGAAGGAGGATGGTACCCTCAGACTTTGTGTGAATTATCTGAAGCTGAACCAGTTGACGATCAAAAACTGATATCCATTTCTAAGGATTGATGATCTTTTTTATCAAATTCGAGTAGCCCGAGTGTTCTCGATGATTGACTTGAGACCTAGATATCATTAGTTGCACGTTAGACCATCGGATATACTGCTTACAGCTTTTCAAAGCAGATATGGTCTATACAAGTACTTGGTAATGCCGTTCCGACTCACGAACATGCCTGTAGTTTTCATGGATCTGATGAATCATGTGTTCCACCCATATCTGGATTCTTTTATGGTAGTCTTCATGGAAGATATCTTGGTGTACTCTCACACTCGACACAACCATGATACCCATCTTGAGATAATTTTGAGTACACTAAGAGAGCATCAGTATAAGCTAATCTCTCAAAGTTCCACTTTTGGATGGACCAGATACACTTCCTGGGTCATATTATCTCAGAGGCAGAAGTTGTGGAAGACCTAGAGAAAGTGAGAGCAGTAGTTTCATGGGAGTAGCCTAAGAACATGATGAGATACAGAGTTTCTTGGGGCTGGCTGGTTACTACAAGTAATTTATACATGACTTCTTCTGCTTAGCACCTCCGTTGACGGTTTTGACTAAGAATGGTGTGATGTTCGTTTGGTCAGGAGCTTACGAGACATCCTTTTAAGAGCTGAAGAGAAGGTTGACATCAGCACCAGTCCTGATACTTCCAGAGGAAGGGAAGATCTAAATAGTTTACTGTGATGCATCAGGTATTTGTCTAGGAGCAGTGTTGATATAGGGCAATAGAGTAGTTTCATACGGATCTCGGCAGTTGAGGCCACATGAGAGGAATTACCCGACACATGTTCTCAATTTGGATGCAGTTGTTCATGCATTACGCTATTGGAGACATTATCTCTTGGGAGAACATTTTGTGGTGTTCATAGACCACAAAAGTCTGAAATATAACTTTACCCAGCGTGACCTGAATCTGAGACAACGAAGGTGGGTTGAATACCTTCAGTGCTTCGACTTCGAGATTGACTATACACTTGGTAAGGGTAACACAGTTGCTGATGCACTGAGTAGGAGGACTCAGTTACAGGCAGTGCAGGAGGCCATCGGTGAGTGGAATCTCATGGTTTTGTTCTTTAAGATGCATTTGGAGGTGCATGATAGTCAGGGGAGAGCCTATCTTTCTTCCTTTTCTATGACTTCTACCCACCTAGATAGAGTGAGGATGAAACAACAATCTGATTCAGAAGGCCTAGTACTATGGGAGTCGGTGGCAAGTGATGACCCTCCTCCTGGTTGGACAATAGGCGATGATGAGGTACTGCATATCCATGGACGAGTGTGGGTCACAGAGGATATGCGTGAGGAGTTGATTCTGGATTTTCCTTCTTCATCGTAGGCAGTGAATCCCAGAGTTAGCAAAATGTACCGTGACTTGAGATGTTCGTATTGGTGGCCGAGTATGAAACGAGAGGTAGCTAGTTTTGTTATGAGATGTTCCACCTGTCAGCCGGTGAAGATGGAGCATCAGAGGCCAGCTAGACTGTTATTGCAGTTACCCATTTTAGAGTGGAAATCAGATGATGTCATGATGGAATTCGTGACCGGGTTGATGAGGTCACCTCGAGGCAATGATGCTGTGTGGGTTTTTGTGGATAGACTTACGAAGTTGGCTCACTTTTTTCCAATCAAGGATACCTTCAGTGTTGACGAGCTTGGAAATTTGTATATCCGAGAGGTAGTATGTCTTCATGGGGTCCCTTGTTCTATCATTTCAGAAAGGTACACTCATTTTACATCTCGTTTCTGGTAGATCTTTTGAAGGGCACTCGGTACATAGGTTCTTTTGAGAACAACATACCACCCTCAGATCGATGGCTAGTCAAAGTGTATGATACAGGTTCTCGAGGACCTAATACGTGCATGCGTCCAGGACATTTGGGGCTCTTGTGAGAATCACATACCCCTGGTCGAGTTTTCTACAATAATAGTTTTCATAAAACTATTGAGATGGAACCTTATAAAGTTTTATATGGTATTCCATGACGATCACCCTTGTGCTGGTTGGAGGTAGGTGAGGCAGCTCTACTGGGACCACATCTCATGAAGGAGACTTCAGAGCAGGTCCAGTTGATTCAGAAGCGGATGGTTACTGCACAGTCTCGTCAGAAATCTTATGCTGATCGCCGCAGACGACCCTTGGAGTTCATGGTCAGGGATCAAGTTTTCTTACCTGTTTAACCGAGGTTTGGACACAGGTAGATCAGAAGACAGGGTAAACATTCACCGAGGTATGTGGGGCTGATTGAGATTCTGGAGAGAGTCGGACCAGTTTCCTATCAATTTCAGTTACCACAGAGGTACCGGACCATGCACAACATCTTCCATGTATCTCAGCTGTGCCGTTATCACTCAGATCCATCTCACATTTTCATCCTGAGAAGGTTGAGCTTCAGGTCAATGCGTCCTTTGAGGATCATCGGATACGTATTGTTGATAGGAGCACGAAGGTTCTCTAAGGCTAGTTAGTTCCTCTCGTATGGGTGCTATGGCAGCATGACTGAGTACATGATGAAACCTAGGAGCGGGAGATCGACGTATGTGCTTAGTGGATAGAATTGTTCTGAAATTTATCTTCACCACCCTTGGAAGGGTAATTCGAGGATGAATTGCTTTAAGGGGGGGATGATTTTAAGAACCCATTTCTTATTCTTGAGGTATGATTTTCTTATTTTCCTTTTTTCCTTATGTGTTTCTGAGAAAATAAGGAAATTGGGGAAAAATACAAAATTTTGTGGGTACACGCCATGTACTTTTCCACATGTAGTGTACTTTGGCCATCTGGGATGAGTACACAGGGCGTGTAGTCCATCCGGTGATGAAGGGTGTAAAAACTAACTACATGACGTGTACTTAGTATATACATTCCATGTAATCAGTCGGCAAGTGAACAGTAAGGCGGTGGGAGTAGCCACCGGAGGAGCAATAGTACAGGACGTGTACTCAGAAATACACACTGTGTACTCATGTCAACAGATGAGCAGTGAGGCAGTGAAAAGTAGCCGCTAGATGAACAATTTAAAAATATAAAAGTACATGCCGTGTACTTGAGAGTACATGCTGTGTAGTTTTTTTCTCTTAAAAAGGGCAGTAGCCTCCTCTTTCAATAGATGAATCTTAGAATGCCAGGAGGCCGCGAGAGAGACGACCAAACCTTGGAGGAGATCCAGACCGCAGACTAGAACTCAGAATCCTTCTCTAAGGGTCTCGATTGAACCGCACAGGTGAGTTCTTCACTCTTCTCGAACCCTTCCTTCCAATTATTTCCCGTGGGATAGTTATTTGGGTTTGAACTCATTTTTGTTTATCCCAGATCTACATAATTCTCGGGTGTTTCGGGAGGCATCGTTCGCGTATATCGATCAATGGAGATCAAGGTAGGTGGTCTGATGTTTAATTCCAACTTTCGTGTGGTTTTTGTGTATAGTTGTGCTATACGCTGATGTTTAGGGTGTCGTATAGATGAGACCTTGACTAATTAGATATCTAGAATTGTATAGATAATCTAATGATAATTATAAAATGATGTCTAAGATCATTACTTGGTTCCAGGGCCACCTCGTGGGTGTTGTTCCCTTGTTAAGATATTTGACCAGGATACCAGAGGGTATGCCATGATTATAGAATGCTTTGAGTTTTCTTGAGAGGAAATGTATATAAATTGATTGCTTATGTGTTGGGCTTGGCCCGGTTAATTTCATAGCCTGAGGGCAATATTCGGTTTAGCCTGAGGGAAAGTGTTTGTTTAGCCTAAGGGAAATGTTTCATATGCTTGAGGGCAATTGCTTCCATGCCTGAGGGAATTATCTCGTATGCCTGAGGGAAATATTTTTTATGCTTGTGGGAAATCACCTGAGGGTTTCGATTCTGATTACCTGAGGGTAAGGTTTTTCATGTATGAGGACTCTTCTTACTTTGCATATTCACTGTGGTGATTTCACATGTTATATCTGCCAAGATAAAGCATAGGCTTGGTATTGTTTTACCTTATAATTGTTAGATAGCTAGTTGTGGTTTTTGTCGTGGAACTATTTAGGATATTGTCGGTTTAGGATGAGCCTCATAAACTTATAATTCAATTATATTGAATTTTTAAATAATAATTAAATTGAAATGGAACTTGTAGGAGTAGCTTCTCTTGAGTACTTTATAGTTTTCTGCATTTTCATTACTGTACACTTTTGTTGCACAAATTCACTAACAGTTGGGCACATGCCTTTAGTGGTTGCCTACTGGGATTCATTTCTCACACCCTGTTTGGGTAATCTCGTGGGCCCACACAGATTATATTGCTGCAGGTGTTGATAAGGTAAATATTCTCTATACTGGTACTTGATTGTTGCAGAGGAGTGGGAGAGCACGAGACTGAGCATAGGCTGTCAATGCTACTAAGCTCCTGCTACGTAGTTTTGTTTTGCTTTGTTGTATTTGTCCCTTGTACTGCATTGTTTTAGATTATATTGTATCCTATTTTGGCTTCTTTCATAGACTTAGGGTCATATTGCATCATTGTGTATACATTATTGTTACAATCTTTTACTTTTGTACTATTGTCCATTACAGATTAGTGTTGTTTACTACTTTTGCTTTTAGTATGTTTATATTTTCACCACTGTGCTACACTTTGAAAAATGAGGGCATAGTTTCCGCACTATCAGACCTTGGCCCTCGCTGCTAGTCGGTAGCCTCTGGCATTTCGGAAAATTCGCTTGAGGTCATGTGACCAACCGGGTTCAGGGCACCTGCTGAGTGGCACCCAGATCTAGGATGTTACACACAATCTTTTCATCTTATGGATATCAAAAACATCAATTGTTCATACATACAACTTATCAAATCCACATACTTGTGTAATTCTACTTTCATCCCAAATTTACATTGATGGTTATAATGATTAATTTCACACACACATATATATATATATTATTTTTTATTTTATTATGATTTTTAATTATGAATTATTATTTACCTTTATTTATTCAATCCATTGTGAATTGGAGACAACTTTATTGATTACTTATGACCATCAATCTCTATGAAAAGTGTAATTCATTTTCTAATATCTATTATTAATGGATCGATATATATATATATATATATATATATATATAATGATTATATTTAACATTAAAATCATTTTAATGATTTTTTTTATTATGTAATCATCATCAAAGAATATATATTTAGACCCTTGAACCGAAAAATGTCTAAAAAATATATTAGTTATCACCCATAAAAGTGATTTTGATAAATAAATGTTAATTAATAGGTTATTATATGTTATAATGATATATTAAATCCAATTATATATTTGATTATTATTTTTCAATACATATATAATACATATATATTTATTATATAATATTGTTTATCATGTACGAAAAATGATGATACTTGAGGAGAAGTATTTTTTATATAATCTCATTATTTATCGAAATTATTTGTGATTAAATTTTGATGATAAATTATTGTGGTATACATATCATGAAAATGGAGAATTTTATTATAAATGGATTATTTCTATAAATTATATATTTTCATCAATTTTATCTTTTTTATATACTGATGATATTGGTAGAAATTTTTTAATGAACAATGACTTTAGTTATCTCGTTTTTCCCTTTTCTTCCAAATCCATGTTTTAGAAAAATAATACAAGGATGTTACAAATATTATACTGTTATTTTTAAATTAATATTTACATATTAATATATTTTAATATTTAATTTAAAATTATGATTATTTTTATTTTCACCATGATGTAATTTTTCTCATTTTTTGTAAAATTATGAATGAAATTTTCCTGAAAAACTAAAAAATGTGAGTTGAATTTCTCACCATCTTAACAACTCAATGATATTATAATTTTATTAAAAGTCTCCAATGAGCATTTCAATGAAAAAAATTATTAATATTTGGGAAATAATTTTAATTTAAATATGTGATTTTCTAATTAAAAGGGTATTTTCCCCAATAAATGTTCCAAATATTCTATTAATGGTATTTTTCATCTAAGATGACATCTATTCATGTGAACTAATATTTTCTGAGGATATAATACAATGATAGCATCCTTATACATCCATTTGATTGTTTATTAATTTTATGAACTGATGTATAAAAACTATTCCTTTTCTATGGGTTATACGATGATGAAGTTATGAAACGTTTGTGAATATTTTTTAATTTCTATATAACATTGTGATTTTTTTGAAACTAGTTTCTTCTTAATAATTTGTTATATTGTGTGTATTTTATTTTCATGTCATATTCATCTATATTATTTTCACAATGTGATGGGTTAGGCTAGAATTATATATACCCCCAATTTTTTAGGTAATTAGGGATATCTTTTAAGAAAAATACAATTAGAATGGGGAGTGGACCTAGTTCAGTAAGGGAATATTTTCACTTTCATAGTCTCTTGAGTGAACAATGACTAATTCAATAGATTTTGGAGTGAAATAGAATATACAAGGATAGTCTTTGTAGCGATGTCTTACTAACATGGAAATGATTTAATATGCTTTTATGTAAACCAAAAATCTGTTTCTTTTACCAATGTTATTCTCTAATGTTGATTAAAAATGAATATCACTATTTCATCAAAAATCTATGATTTGTATGGTTTTAAAATGTTAAGGTCATGTTCTCGTAGCCTTATTCTCGTGTTTTGCTTATGTGATCATTAATAACTCGCTTGTTTACACATATTGAGACTTTGATCTCATATATTCTTATGTTTCTATTCCCCATGGTATGAAAGATGTTTTTATATATGATATTTATAAAAAGAATTTATATTGTGTAAAATTATTTGGGAGATGATGCAGATCTTATGTAAACATGTATTTTATGAAAATTAGTTTGCAAAGGCACTAGACCTATATGATTCCAGAACACTTCATTATGTTATGTCATGAATATTTGTCTAATAAAAATTAATATATAGTTAGGAAATGTATGTGTCAATAAACATAAGTTACTTATATGAAGTATAAATAGTTATGTTTTTTTAGTATTCTTCAGTTTGAATTCAATACACATTCAATATTGATTATCCAAGATAAAACACTACATTTCCACTGAAATCATTTTTTTTTACTTTAAATGTTTTTTTACAATTGAAGGATTTAAAAAATTCAAGGAATTTTTAAGTTTTTATTGGATTTTTTGAGATACAATAGTTAACCATATTTTAAAAACTATCATATACAAATTTAATGATGTCACATTATAGAAATACGAAATATCAAGAAATATTTATATTCAAAACCTTCCTAGAAATAAAATGAGAAAAATAAGAAAACATATATGATGATGATGGTTTTGTTATAGAAGAAATGAAAATAATTCATATAACATATAGATTATAGAGGTAAGGGAGTATTAATTGGTTTAGGAAGAATATCCTGAGAAAATATCCAATTATTAAGGATTATTATCACAAATTGAATATTATTAGATGTTTCTAAATTATGTTAGATGAAGATGTGTTTAAAATAGCATATATATAATCCCCATAAAATATTAATATAAAAATACTAGAATTTATTATCATACTAGAATGTAAATATGATTAATGTGAGAAATAATAAATTTTTTAATATGATGTATATAGTAATACAACCTCTATAAATAGTGTATTCAATAAATAGTAAAAAAATAATTAAATATATAAATTAATCATAGTGGTGAAATATATTAAATATAAAAGTATGGTGATATCTAAAATCAAAAAATAAATTTTACTATATCCAATTATAACAAGATAATTATATATTTTGAAATAAATAATTTAAAATTTTAATATAATAAAGTTGTGGAAAATATAATTCATATCATAAATATTATTATGAAAGGTAAAAGAGTTCGGATGACATACATTATATTAACTAAAATTAAAATATAAGTTAATTTCTTTTAAAGAAAAGGATATTATTTAAGATACTTATATATGATATTTGACTAATTAAAATATGAATTCTCTAATTAATTTATAATGAATATAAATGGTACAATAAAATATGTACCATGAATCTTTTAGTTCCTTAAATTATAATAATTTTTCATTGGGGGAAAATAAAATTACTATTAAAATAACATTAGAGAAAGAAATCCCAAGAAAAAGCTGTTTGAGCAGGAAAAAAGTGATATATACTATTTCATATTGGAGATGTATTTTCAAGTATAATTACATTATTATAAAATATTTATTTAATTATTTTCATATCCATTTCATAATGAATTATTATATTGGAAAATAATATTTAAATACAAATCATTTTATTATAAATATATAATAAATAATGAATATGTAGTGTTTATTTTCAATAAACCTATTTTCATTAAAATAGTGTTAATGATTTCATGTATTTATAAAAAAACATTCCCAATATAGAAATATTATAAAATATATAGAAAATTATCCATGATGTTTTCTTTTGATATCATATACTATAGGATATCCCAAAATAATACAAAAAATTAAGATATATTATCTATGAAAAAATTCATATTCTAAAAATAAATGGACATTCTATGTATATGATTTAGATATGCTATATTTGGAAACATGTTAGAGTAATTTTATATCTCTAAATAGGAAAACTACTATTTAATATGGAATATATTATGTGTCATACAACATATAAGTTTCCAATATTGTTTGAAATAAATGATGATGTTGTTACAATTAATATAGAATATAAATGTTTATTATAGGAACTAAAAACATAGTACCTCAATCTAATTTATATTCTCTATTATTTAAAAATTGATAACATTTTTTCATATGTGAATGGATATTTCATCAGGATATGGAATTAAATTTATTAAATAATTATTATTTTATTTACATAAACCATGTGAATGAAGAAAATGAAAAAAAATCATCTCTAAGACCTTAATGATTCTAAGGAATAATTATAAATTAAATTTAACGAATTTTTCAATATATAATTGTATAATATACATTGAAAATCACCTATATCTCTTTCATAATTTAACTATTAAATATATATTTTTATTTTTATTTATCAATATAGATAAGTAATGGAATATTGATATTCTTTTTTAATATAATCTTTTTTAATAGAATTCATGATGATTCAAAAAGTTGATTTAGAAAATTGTACTTTATTAATGAAAACTAGTACTAAAACATCCATATGGGGAGTTCAACGATCCCATGAATACATTTTTTATTTTCAACACAACCCCTTCCCACAAAGATCATAGATCTCTACTAGCTACTCCATGAACGTTATATTGTCCTCAATATCGATCTCTCCCCAATAAATGAAATAGTAGTCATCATTAAGATACTATTAAATATGGGAGACATGAAAGATATCATGGATCCTTCTAAAATACAGTAGAAATTCCAATTGGTATGCCACCTCGCCAACTCGTCCCAACACCTCTAAGGGTCCGACGAACCTGGGAGAAAGCTCACTTTATCTATCGAACCTCTACTAATAATGTTGAAGGGTAACCTTCAAGAACACATGGTATCTAACCATGAAATATAATGGAATTCTTCTATGATTGACATACGAATTTTAATGGTCTTGTGATGTATTCATCCTCTCATAGAAAAGTTATACCTTCTCTGTCATACTATACACAACATTTAGTCCAATAATAGTTGCCTCCCCAAAATCTATCCAACACAAGGGTGAATGACACAACCTTCCAAATAATGCTTCAAATGGGGTTGTTCCAAAAGAATAGTGACCACTATTATTTTTTTAAAACTCTACCAAGGAAAAATTCCACACCCAAGACCCAATAATGTCTAGAAAACATGCCGAAAACCTTTCCTCCAATGTCTGGATGGTCCTCTCTATTTTCCCATTCGTCAGAAAGTGGAATGAAGTGATGAGGTGTAACTAAGTTCCAAAGGCATGCTTCAATACCCTCTAGTATCATGTTATAAAACATGTATCTTGACATAAGATTATGGATTTTGGAACACCATGTAGTTTTACCACTTCATCCACTTACCTTTGCATTAAGGCATCTATTATGCTCAAATCCTTGATCGCTAAGAAGTGAGATGATTTCGTCAACCAATCCACTACTACCAAGATTTCATTGTATCCTCTCTGAGCCCTGGGAAATAATGTGACGAAATCCATTGGGTTTTTATCCAACTTCCAATCAGGGACATCTAAGAGATGCAAGAAACCACTGGTAATACGGTTCTCAGCCTTCGCTTGCTAGAACACCAAGAACTTCCACAGAAACTATTCCATTTCTCACATCATCCTAGGACCCCAAAAATATTCCCTCATGTGGTGGTACATCTTGTAAAATCTTTCATGTATGATAAGGGGTGATCTATGAAACTCCTAGAGAACTCCCCTACACATCTCGTTGAGAAAAAAAAACCTCCCATGGATAGAATCTGATTCTAAACGTCCTCCAACCATCCATCTAGAGCATCACCCTGGTCAAAGAGATCATGCATTACCTCTGCCTCCAAGTCTCCCCACTAAGATTCCACTAATTGTTGCATCATGTATGGTTCCACTATCATCTAAAATAGACAAACTATACTTACATCCATTAATTCATTTATGTTTATGGTATCCAACTCCTCCATTTCTCTCCAAGAATCTACAGATTCCCAAACTGCTTCCTTCTGTGACTTCCTTAAAAATGAATCCACCACAATAGTCCCATTTCTGGAGTTATAGGAGATGATAAAAATCATAATCCTAGAGATGATCCATCCACCTCAACTACCGCAGTTCAGATTTCACTGGGAAAATATGCACCTCAAACTCTTATAAATTGTGAAAACCACAAACAGCACCCCAATGAGGTAATTTTTCCACAAAATTAGCAAAAACATGACCATGGATAGTTCCATATCATATGTGAAATAATTATGTTTATGGGGAAAAAAATCCCTATACCCATAGGAGATCACTCCTATTTGTTTCATTCAGCACACACCATAAGCCCATACAGAAATCACAAAAAAACACCTCAAACATCACCCCTTCCTCTGGAATCTTGAGCACTAGGGAACTAACCAACTTACCCTTCATTTAGCTGAAAGTTTCTTAACACTACTCACTACACATAATGGACTGGCCTTTCTGGTCATTGTTTTCAGTAGATCTACTACATGGGAGAAGTCAGGTACAAACCATCGGCAATAGCCTATCAGACCAAAAAACTGTAAATCTCAACCACATTTTTGGGTGATACCCAAGAAACGACTACATCGACCTTCAATGGATCCACTGCTACACCCCACCAAGACACCACATGTATAAGTTAGTGGACTTCCCCTATAAAAAACTTGCACATGGAAAACATTCTATATAGTTGGTGGCATTGAAAAACTCCCAAGAATGTCCTGAGATACTCAATATGATCCTCCTATGAATTTCAGTAGATAAGGATGTTATTGATGAACCTGATGAAAAACCAGTCGATGAACTCATGAAATAAGGGGTTCTAAGCTACATGAACACGCAGGGCATGTTCATAACACCAAATAGCATACCCACAAACTTGATGTTACCATACCTACACCTGAACGTAGTATTTGGGATTTTACCCTCCATCACCATCAATTGGGGATACCTAGACCACATGTCAATATTAGAAGACAAACATTCTCCCCTCAGTTGGTAAAAAATTTCATCTATCCTCAAGAGGGGGTAACGGTTCATAAAATTCACTTGATTCAACCTCTGATAGTCTATACACAGCCTCAACCCACCACTTTCCTTTTTCTCAAACAATACTGGAGCACCCTATTATGATACCCTAGGAAAGATAAATCCCTTCTTCATTAGATCATCAATCCGGACCCATAACTCCCACAGCGTAGATGATTCCATCTGATAAAGATCCATCAAAATCAGATTAGCATCATGTTGTAAGTATATTTCGAACTCAATGTCACATCGAGGTGGTAGAGTGACAAACTCATAAGGGAAAACATTCAATAACTCCCTGAAAACAAATGATACTTTGACCATATTAGAATCCAATGATTACAGCTAATAAGTAATGGATTGTATCCACACGTTGATTGCCCATTGGAGAACTCCTGTAACCAATGGTAACTACATGTCGGCCACCCACTTATGAAAACACGACACTTCTCCAGAATTAGTCAATAATATCACACATAGAGTATAACCTTCCGATTCCAGGGATAACATTATATGGATGCAGTTGTAGTAGAAAAAGATCCCCATTGGACTGATGTTTCCCCAACATCAATCTACATCCCCAGTAAACATCAAAAAAGCAGGTTCGACCTAAGACTGGAATACTCACCACTAAGGTCATGGAAGGTTTCTCTATTTTCTTTCCTAGAGAATGTGATAGACTGGGGGGGAAGGATTAAGAATATACTGAATCAACTATTTTTTAAATAAACGTACTGAACCGACTGATTGTACCTCAAACGATCTCTAGCCCAGCTGGAATAGCTGACTCAAAAACATGCAACTGACCACACCCATCTCTTATGCCTCTCTATTGTTTTTTCCTCCCCAACCATTACTAGGGTGAGGTCCCTCTGGAATTCCCTGACTTCATATTCTACTTTATCCATCTCCCCATGGTGGAGTAGGATCCTACTGTCCCTGCTATTGAAACAACCTGGATGAAATCTGCTACTGAGGTGGGCACATGACCTACCCATATCCATCATACTGAGCTCGAACTATGAAATGAATCTAATGGTGCATATGGCCTCCGCAAGATAAACACCTGGGTTCCAATCCTATAGGAAAAGAAAAATGACCTGAAGGTCATAACTTGAACTGTTGGGGTTATCTTCTCACTAATCAAACCCTAGAAGGTCCCGATGGTCGAGACTAGCTAATGATGACCATTCCCTTTGATGAAATCACTGGTTCCCCTCTCATGATAAATGTCCTTGCGATTGCATCCTTTCTACTACATCAACCTTATTTTGAACCTCTAAGTATATCTGTAGGGTGAATTGAGTAATCGTATATTGAAGAGAATATCGAAGGGCATACTCTAAGCATCTCACTTGAGACTCTTCAATTGGAAAGAGGTCCAGGGTTGGGCTTAAGAGATCCTTAAACATGATCCCCAACTCTATCACTGCCATACTCCCTTGCTAGAGGGAGAGTAGGTCTTGCCTCTTCTTGGATTTCATTGTCGAATAAATAGATTCTTCTTAGAACACCTTCTTAATGGAGACCCACAAAATATCGGTCTCCTTATACTCTAGGAAGAAAATCATCCACCACTTATGTGTTTCTCCCATCATCTGGATCACTTATAGGGAAACTGAGTACTCTATCAGAGACCAGATCAAGCTATACGTGTTCAATAGCACCTCAAGCCAACTCTCAATCTCCATGTCTGAGAGAATACCCTCATAAATTCCTAATGTCTGTCGTGGGAAATCACAAAGTGTCTTCTGCCACTGATACTCCTTCAACGGGTCAATAATTCATCGGTCGATTGGGTCATCCTGTTGAGCCTCCACTACTTGAGCCACTTGTTTATGGAAACTAGGTTCCATAGATAAAACATATATAAATAAATCCTAAGCACAAGTATAATGAAATTTATTTTGGATTCATTTTAACTAGTTGTCTATTATAATTTCCCTAGAACACCCAAAACAAACAATAACATAAGTCATCATGATGTATATACCTTCTCAAGGGACTCTACCATGAAAGTTGTGTATCCTCACTTGGTCCTTTTTTAAGCTTAAAGTCCTTCCATTAGATCATGGGGGCCCAAAAATCTAGTTCCCTAGTCGATCTTCCCTGGCCTATGTCACACACCATGATCACCTAACACAATTTCCTGGCCAATCCATGAAATCAACATTATGCCTAACTCAAAACTCCATTATATTTCTCAACCATATCCTCTGATATCATTATCTCATGACTCTCCTTCTCAATATTATGTAATTAATAACAATATTTTGAGACCCTATTTCCTCAAGATAAAGGAGAGATAATGACTCCATAGTCCCAGCACTAATTGGCCCTGGGGTGGAGACCAGCACCAAGGGTATAGAAATCTCAAAAAAAAATGGGAGGTATTACAATTTTTATAGTAACCAATATCTGGAGATAATATGTATCAATCTCAAAAAACTCCAAGACACATATATATAATGAAACCAAAATCCATCCCAAATTCATTTTTAAAGTAAATGTGTTAAAAATAAAAAATCAAAAACCAAAGTAAGTACCAAAATAAAACTAAGAAATGACACAACATTTATCCCCAGTTTCCAAGATGGTAATTTCCGTCAGGGTCTATGTAATCTCCCTAAAAACCTGAATATTATTTTTTATAAGTAGGGTGAGCATAATAGTATACTCAGTAGGGAAAAAGAAATTCACTCGTGCACTAGTGGGAGAAGCATGCTAATGCCCAGTGAGAAAAAAATAGAAAATCAAAATCACCTAAAAAGGTATACTATCCACCCCAACCACACCAAGGAAAGATCATAAAATAAAGAAATTCATATAAAGTAAAGTAGTAAGCACATCGATATTTGGGTACCCCACACCACTTCTCACTAGTTAACTTCTCATCAATAATGGAAAACATCCTAATGCTACCATGCTCTTCCACAAGCCCCACTATCACAACCTTCTTGCACACACATGGATATCATACTGCTTCACATATCTCCCAAAAAATCCTAGGCCAAAAAAAACAACCCCTTCCTGAGGACACCAGGTAAACACCACAAAAACCATCCCAACGACACCTGATAGGCACACCACTCCCAGAGACACTTGGACATCCAAACCACACCACAACCTCCCCAAAGATTCTAGGGATACCAATGCCTAGAAGAGGGAGTAGAGAAGAGCCAATAACTAGTCTTCCATCCTCCAAATGTGATGTTGGGAAAGGACATCATCCCCCATAACAATGGGGGTGTTCACCATGTAGTGCTCAACACAAGTCGGTGCGTATAGAAATAATAATAAACTCTATGTATATATATATATATATTGGTACCAAACACTAATCCCAACCTATGGGTTCTCATAACAACAACCAACCCCCCAAAACTTCCCTTGTTTCCATATTTTAATGCATGTATCAAAATGATTGACAGTCACTTCCTATATCAATAAATGAATGCTCCTTCATAATAACCCTCAACTCTAAAAATACCCCCATTAAATTTATTTAACCAATTGTTATTATGAATTATCAATTCATTAATTTTTTTATTCCATCCCTACCTAGGAAACTACCATACATTAAAAATGTTATAAGAAAATAAACTATATGAACCATGACAATATCAAAAAAAGAAAGAAGGAATGAGGTAAAAGAATTCATTCTATCACCTATTCATAAAACAATGGTTTCTAGAAACATCGGGAAAAAGGCCCAGGCTATTTTACCACATACATCTTCAGAATCATCCCTCCTAAACTATCCTTGACATCCCTACTACACAACAAAACCACACCTAGAACACCCATAAAAATTAACATGACACAACCCAAACCTATAGCCCCAAATCCCAACCACTTCTCAAATACAATCCTACTACATAAGAAGTTCATTCATTCCAAAATAAACCAATATCTCAATGTGCCATACCATTACACCACCCATACCACCTCATACTCACGACCACACTCCCATTCACAACACCAGATAAACAACACACACACAAGGCTGAAGAGAACCACACAGAACATACAACCACACCAACAAGTAAAGGTTTATTCAGATTTAGAATACTCATTCATTAATTCCACTTGATAAAATAGGGGTTATCATTGAATAAGTTTGATCATGGGGAAACCATTTTTTAAACCTAATATATGTGATTAACCAAATTCCAATTTTCATAGCAGTGGTTCACATATGATAGAGGTTTGTAAACAGAGACCACCAAAACCTATGATTTTCAGAAGAAAACAATCCTAATGATTCACATTATGGATCAAGGATGACATATAAAACAAATAAATCATCACCATCATACTCCAAAAACTTATTTTTTTACTTATTATTATCTTTATTAAATTGGATCCAACTATAACCATAAGAATATATCAGTAAAACCACCCCATAAGATACAAAAATAAAAGGAGGAAGGGATACCTACTTGGAACAACATACGATAAAAAATTCACCCTTGTCCCAAAATAGGGGTCGTGCGAGTAGTATGAGAGACTCTACGAGAAACCTGAATAGCAACAGCATAGGCGCATGACTCCTTATGGAATAAAGGTTCTCAAAACACCAAGAGAAAACGAAATTGTTCAATGGAATAGAGGATTTCGACTTTAGAAAGGATAGATCCTAAATATATGGGAGAAAATATTTCAAATACCATTAAAGTCAGATCACGATCAAGACCACATAGTTTGGATGTCAAAGGAAGATTCATGTTTTTTGGAGATCAATACCATTTGAAACAGCCCAAAAACTCACTAAATATAGAATTTAACACATTTAGCATGAAAGGAAATGATGAAGGGTTGAATCTAGAAAAAATGGAAATGACTCACTGATGGATGAGTCACTGATGCGACTCATCGACAAGAGTGAGCCCCCAATGAATGAGCTATTGATGGTGATTCATCGACGTGACATACTAACAACAAGTCCCCCACGAGACTCACCAATGCCAGACACACTAATACCACTCACCAAAGCCACTCACCGATGCCACTCACTAACACCACTCAGTAACGCCACTCACCGATGGCACTCTCCAATGCCACTCACTAACTCTAATCCCCCATACATGTCACTGATGCCACTAACCGATGTCTGACCTACTGACGCCTCGACCTATTGAATCCTTTTTCTTCTGACGCCTTGACCTACTGATGCCCTAAGTGTGAAATGATGAGCTACCAACATGATTCACTGACGCCTTGAATCACCAATGGAATAACTATAAATTTCATAAAAATATTGAAATGAGCCACCATTTCCTCCTAGAACACCCCAAACATTAGATTTTGAAAACGTAATGGACCATAGAGGTCCGAGACATTACATGTGTTTTTTTAATAAGAACATTATTTGACTGAATGGGGAAATGTTGATATTATATATTCTTTACTCAATATTAATTTATGTGTTAATTCATATTTTTACAAATTAAATTTCTCATAAAATAATTGATGAATGCATTGAAAATGTATTGAAGGATGATGTATGGTTGTTTCTATCCCTGTGAAGAATTGATAAGTCACATGATACAATACATGTCAGATATTTGGATTACACCATACCCACTAATTTAAGATTTCTTTTAATGTGTTGTAAAACCTAGAGATTTTAGAATACAATCATTATGTTTGATGGAGTATTATAAACACTACACTGAGCATAAATTACCAATTAAATATATGACCATTATAAACCAACCCATAAATTAGAGTTGTTAACAGTATTTATTACATTTTGAAATATATATATATATATATATATATATATATTACCTACTCAATATAAATATGTAGATAAATTCATGGTTAACAATTACTGAATTTTTAGTAATGTAATCTTATTAGTCAAAAATATGTTTTCATAAAAAAAATTATTTCCTTTTTCGAGATAATATTATAATTAAATTCTAGAGATTTTAGAAAATTTATTTAATAAAATAAATATTATTTTTGAAACTAATGAACGAAGTCAATTTAACATTAAATTTTTTGGATTTTTTGAAAAATATATTTTTTTTGAATAGTAAGAAATACTGATAAATTAAATTGGTAATTTATATTCTATAAATACTATAATATATATAAGGACTTGAATGGTTATAACTACCTTTAACTTATGTTTTAATGTTTTATTATGTAGTATGGATATTTAAAACACAAGAACTTCTTCTTTTTAATCCAATTGGATTCAAAACACCACTAAGATATTTACCATTGATAATATATCTATTAAATAGTGATCATATGATTAGTATAAATATAGGTCTTTACCAAAACTAGTTAACATACTCAAAGGAAGTGATGGACTGATCTTGTTAAACTGTGTCCTATGAAGCCCATTTATCAGAGCATCTGAGGGAGATAACATCCCTAGAATTTTCCCTTGACCAATACCAAGATTATATCCCACAACTTAATCATGAGGTAATCTATTTATATAATAGATCAAGCTCATCGAGATCACGACCTAAACCATGTTCGATGAATGACCCCATGAAAGTCTCACCATCATACACCTTAATCTTAGGTCATAAACAAGTGTAATAAAGGGATATATATCAAGACCTTAATAATATGAATACGTATATTGTATAGGATAATAATTTATTTTATTTTTTATTTTTACTTTACAAATGATTTTTATTTTGAATTAATTAAACACAAATTCTATTTTTTGGTAATATTAAAATTCAATTGAACAGTTTATTTTGATGATTTAATTGAATTTTGAAAAAAAATATTATTTTTAAAAAATAATATTATTAAATAAGTTTTATTAATTATAAATTTTCATATAATTTTTATGAAGTGAAATGAACTTTTTATAATGGTTCAAAAATGGTTATGGTAAAAAAGTAGAATTTTTTCAATAAATGTCGAATCATATTTTAAAAGTGATAAAGAAAATATTTATAAAATTAATTATATATAATAAATATTATTTTTGGAATCATAATTTATAAATTATTTAATGGTGAATTTTTAATAATTTTCTGAGAGATTCAAAATATTCGGTAAAAATTATGTACCATATAAATGTATCGTGTGTTTTATGACATCATAATGACCCAAAAATGATGTAATAAATACTATAATGGGAATCATCTTTCAAATATATGTTTTAACATTAAAATAATTTGATATTATGTTTATTTGATTATTTTTATTAATTGTTTATAAATCCTCCAAAACCATTATATATTTAATAGTTTTAAATTAATTTGTTTAAAAGAGTTACTGACCTCCAAATATGAAAGCGAATTATTTTAATTCGTTCATCCCATTACCTAATAAAATAATTAAATACAATCCCCTTTTTCAAAACCCATGGGTAGAAACTATGGGATGTTTTGTGGTTTTGAATATTTTATTTTAGAGTCAAAAACCTAAATATTAATGAAATACCTCTCTTTTCATATATAATCCCACCAAATATCCCATTTTTATTTACAAAAAATACTTTGAGAATTTCCTTAATCTTCCATATTTTCTATATAATCCTTCCATGTTTCCCCATGCTCTCATTAATCACCTTTTCAAGATTTTGGAATCACACACTCACATTAGGGTTCATTCCTTTCTCATCATTATCCAATATTATTTATCTTGTTATTCTATTATATTTTATATTAATAATGATGGGGTATATTTTAGAACCTCCCCATACTACCCTTATTTTTTCAAAATGATTAGAGACCCCATTCACTCCCATTAATTCCTCCCTTGTACACCCGTTACCATGCCGAAATTTCATAAGCATCCTTTCCTTTCTATTTCAATTAAAGATTATTTATTATCATATAATATCTTTTGTCTAGTTCTATATGCGTGGTAATATCCTCCCATGTCCCTATTTATGTCCACTTCATTTCCAAATGATAAGAGACACATTTCAATATCATCAATCCTTTTTAAGAATTTTTATGTGACGTTGTTATGCTGCCGAATTCTCACCGCGATTTTCCATACCAAACCAATTGTGTATTGAATACCATACCAATTTACAATCAAGGGTGTTCAATTTTATGCAAATATACCTATTTATTAGGGAATTAAATTTATTTATTCCACACACCTTGATTTTGGAATAAATTATTGTGATGAATGAATCCATGTTTTATGATCAATGTGGTAAACTTAAGCTTGAGAATGAAATGAAAGTGATGGGTGTGAGAAGAATTGTATATCGATCCAATGAATTCGGTAATTTTTAGTAAAATGAAACATCATGTTGGGATAGGCTTTTACCATATTCCATTATGGGAAATTTTCCTTAATAAATTCATGGTGGTTTATCTCTGACCTATTTTTATGAAACAGTGTTATAAGTTATTATAACATTTCCCATGTTATGATTATTAGGATTTATCATTCCTTGTTATTAATTTTACTTTATACCTCATTGATATTACTTTTCTAGCATGTTATACCTTAATGCATGATTATTCCCATACTGGGTTTTATGGATGTCCATTTTGTGTGTGTTTCCCCAGTTTATCCAACGCAGTTTTAAGCTCAAGCATGTTAAATAATTTTTCAGTAAAGATATGGTAATTCATGTTTAAACATGTAATGCAATGTACCAAATTACCAAATTCGCTAGAGTTATCATTATTTTGGGTTGTATTAAGTGTAATTTTATGTAATTAAATCATGTGTAAATGTTTAATAAAGGGAAGAGATGTTATAGTTTGTATTTAAAAATGTTTATTATGAATTTGTGATTAAGATTAGAAAACATGAGAAAAAGTATATAGATAAGAATATGTATAAGAATACATCCCTAAAATTTTGGTGAGTATAGAGTAAATGGTTTATTAGGGAAATAAATCACTGTTGGTACACTACAAGTGGTCATGGTTCTGGAATAAATGAACATAGTGGTAACAATTCTGACAAGGTGTCCTGGGTTGGACTTGGGGTAACTTGGTATACGTCTACAGGCTTTACTACATAGCTTATCATGGCTCGTCCCCCTTGGCCCATGCCATGAAATACCTCAAGCCCACCTCTCAAAGGCTATGGGTTGGAGACTAGCATTGAAGGCTCATCCTGCAAGTGGGAGGTATTTTCATGGGTACCTGTAGGCACACACACTCAACCACATCCAAAAGATGGAAAAGTAAACAATCATTGCACTAAACAACCACTGAGTACAAGTACAACTAAAATTCCAATGGGATAGAATAAAAACATAACAATGACTAACTAGATAATAGGAAATTACAAAAAAGGTCTAGATATCCATCCGCTGAATACCCCACCAGATGTTTAAGTATATAGTAGCTGTTGGAAGATTTAGAACTATGTCATGCCCACCTGGCTTCATTGGGAACCATTGTATCCTGAGCCACCAAGCCCTTCGTCAAGGCTTCTGTCATCTTCACCAGACACCACATATGTGGAAGAAGCCCATTTGGGGGGTGATAAGAAATATACTCAGTAGGGACCCCAAAAGACAGAGGAAAGACCACAAAGCAATCCATAAACAAACCACATAGCATGATCACAAAGCATTATCATGAACCAAGACTACTCATACCAGGTATATTCTATAGTGGAAAATTAAGGCCATCGGTTATAACGTCGAACACAATGGGATACTTAAGAACTCCCCCTTAATGAGTATAGTGGGCCTATCAGGTCACACATAAGCCACTTGACACTAACCTAGGACTATTGTGGTACTCATACCTGATGAGTACTATGAGTATGTTAGGTCACACGGAAGTTTCTCGTTATCATGGGAATGCATGGTCGCACAAAAGTTGCTTCTCTCCTATGGCCATACAAAGGTACTCCTATTATTGAGTATTGTGGGTCTTCTAGGTCACAAAAAAGTCACTCCCCATCGTGGGCCGGACGGGTCACACAAAAGCCTCTTCCCACTGGACCATTATATATAATCTACACAGGGTCACTCATCAGCAACAATTAGGTCTCATCCAACTTCGGGGTTTCTTCATGTAGCATGCTTGATATTAGGAAAACGGGCCCTCAAGAAATTCTTCAAATTCCAATGTCCATAAAATCCTCCATAGAGTTTTCCAAAAGTTCTACCTTGTCGCAACTGGTCCAACACTGCAAATGGATCGTCAATCAGGTGCTCAGTTTGAAATGTTTTTGGTAATTTTCAAAAAGGGTTCGGTTGTGTTTGTGTCCGGTCTCACACAGCCCGACTGGCCTGGGGTCCACCGATTGGACCTAGACCCTCTGAATCTAGCTAGACCCGACCCACCCTAGGTACGATTCAGTGAGGAATGGTTTTGGACCACTGGGGTGGGTCTGGCTCACTGGCCTGCTTGGTCCTCCATAGGAGGACAAGTTATCCACCTAGTCGGGATGTGGTAGGTGGCTGCATCCGGCTCCCCTCTCCACGTGGGGTGTTCGTGCGGCCGATTATTCTCAATGTGTCCAGCTTACTGTGGCCTAAAACCATGTGGAAAGAAAAACTGGATGGCTGGATTCTCAGCATGGGGCCAATGATGGCGTGCCCCTGTGATCTACATCCCACAGTTGTGGAGCTACGTCTCTGCCGCGAGCCTTTGGCCCAGTCGGCGGATCCTCTCTATGGGATCTTCAGGGAACCACTGGGTCCGCACCAGTTGTCTTTACATCATAGAGACTTTGCCTTCGGCCTCCATGGGGTATCACCTTGCCTGTGAAGGCCTCGAATCTTCCTTTCCTCCCCTCTCAAAATTCTTGGCCATGAAGAACGCACAATTGGAGTGGATCGGGCCTTGTTCTTATTGGCCCACTCCCTCCACGTTAAAGTTTTAGAATAGGGGGAGGTGTAGAGATGATTTTCTACCAACAATAATTTAATCCAAAAAAGAAATCCCAAGAAAATCACCCACCCGCAAGAACAGACAATCCAAATATCAAATTATTTGTGGGTTGATCCACATTCGTCATTTAGAACAAATAATAGGGAAAACATAAAACAAATAAACCCATACCTTGATCGACGTTCATCATCAAAGTGCCCCACCCTCAAGGATTCAAGTTCCATTGCTGTTTTTCAATTCCTAGTTTCGTTCTTCGTAAAGAATCAATGTTTCTAGAGATCCCTGTAGAATTCATTATAGGAGAAGATGTCATTGTAGGCTTCACATAGAAAATTCCACTAATTTATTTACACAATGTGTTATATCATTAAAAGAAAACATGTCATAGTGTTTCTGTTACGCTGCGACATCACATAGTTACCCTACACAAAAATGAGCTATTAAAGTGCTTACATTAATGTGCATCATCGCTACAATGCAGCACCGTTGTCCTCTTCTCAACAGTAAGAAAGGGGAAAAATAACATTTTAAGTTATTTTATTATTTTCTGAAAATTATGAAAATTATCTTTTCCGTCCGACCCTTTTAGGTCAAAGATAAGTTCTTTCTAGGAGAATCTCAACATTATGAGTTCCACGGTGCCCTCATATTTTCTATTTGATCACTGGTTGAAAATTTAGAAAAACCTACTTGAATGTTTACATAAAAAAACTAAAAATAAGTTCAAAATTATGTTTCGGTATCACGGAGTCTCGGAATCACATGCTGTGAAAGCATATAGTCTCAAAATAATTCCATATAATTTAAAAAAAATTACATAGAATTTCCAAGACAATACATTCTCCCCTCCTTAGGGATTTATGTCCTGAAAAGACAAAATAAATGCTAGTCAAATAAATGGGGGTACTGATAATGAATCTGAGCATCCTGCGCTCATATTCTCTCTTTCATTCTACCATTGAATGCACACTAGATTAATAGACCTTCCATGAAGGACCCACTCCAGTGGATCCTTTATCTGCCCTAGGAACTCAGAAAATGTCTCCCCACAATCAATATCTAGGTCTTCCCAGTCGATAATGTGAAATTGATCATGCATGTACATCCTCAGCTATAACATGTGAAAAACATCGTTCACCCGATGAATTTGTGGGGGAAGAGATTGGTGGTACACTACCTCACCAACTCTGCTGAGAATCTGAAAAGGTCTGATGAATCACATAGATTGCTTGTTTCCCCAAAACAAATCCCTGCAATTCCCATCAGGTTGAGACATGAAGGAACACATGGTCTCCCTCCCCAATTTCCAATGGTCTCCATTTCTTGTCTATATACGATTTCATCCAGATTTTTGCAGTCCTCATCTACTCCTGGATGATTTTCACCTTCTCAGTGGTGGCCCATACCGACTCTAGACCCATGAGTGCTAACTCCCCAAGGTTTGTCCAGTATAGAGGTGATCTGCATGGCCACCCATACAAGGACTCAAATGGTTCCATGCTGATGGTGGAGTGATAGCTTCTATTGTATGAAAACTACACTAGTGGTAGGTGGTCCTCCAAACTGCTACCAAAATCAATTACAGAAGGATGAAGCATGTCCTCCAATGTCTAAATAGTCTGCTTTATTTAACCATCTATCTGGGGGTGAAAAGCTGGGCTCAAGAACAATTGAGTCCTGAATGCCACCTGAAATCACTTCCACAACTAGGATGTGAAGCGTACATCACTATCTGAGATGATCATCGAAGGAACCCAATGACGCCACACTATTACATGGATGTATAGGTGTCTTAATCCATCTAATAATCCATGCTCTCATATGGGTAGAAGGTGATCTGACTTGGTGAGTCATCCAACGAAAACCCAGTTAGAATCGTGGCCCCTGGATGTGCATGGTAACCCCATCACGAAGTCCAAGGAGATACCATCCCAATTCAATTCTGGTCCCTCAAGTGGATGTGATATACCCGTTGGGACCAGATTCTCAGCCTTCATTTGCAGACAATTGATGAATATTTAAATGAACCATACCACCACCTTCTTCATCCTTTTCTACCAGTACTGACATCAGAGGTCTTGGTACATCTTTTCCACTCTAGGATATACCATCAAAGGGGAAGTATGGAACACCCTCAACACCTACTCCTACAATTTCACTGGTGCTACATTGCATCCTATGAAAAGGATGACATGCTCCCCACCTATCAAAAACCCATCAGGATCCTGTCTTGAAGATAACTGAGAATGTCAAGCCCCATGGTCAACATCCACAAGTTGTGCCTCCCTAAATCACTATAAGAGTGGGGGAGGGACAATCATTGACAGAAGGTAAGCTTCTTCATCATCATCCATGAAGGATATCTTCGTCGTGGCTAGCTACTATGCCACATCAATCAACATTTATAAACCAGACCTCCAGCTGATCATTTCTGCCATCACGTTCCTCTTCCAAGGAGGATAGACTATCTCAAGTCATAGTCCTAGAATAACTCCATCCATTACTATTGTATCATGTTCAGGTCCTTCTTTGAGAATATATACCTGAGACTCTTGTGGTCGGAGTAGATGGTATACCATTCACCCATCAAGTAGTGTCACCACATCTTAAAGGAAAAGACCACTACTACTAAATCCAGGTTAGGATTCACATAGTTATTCTCATGTTGCCTCGACTACCATGAGTCATAGGCAATCACCGCTAACTCCTGCATTCGTACACAACCCAGTCATATCCTTGAATCATCACAAATAACTACTTACCCAATTCCCTCTTCTAGTAGTCTCAATATGGGGGAACTCATTAATATCCACCTCATCTACTAAAAACTCTAATGGCACTTCACCATCCACACAAAGGGTTGTCCCTTCCATTTCAAGGATGATAAAGGTGGTGATACTCAGGAAAAGATAGTCGTGATCCTCCGGTAGTACCCATCCAAATCCAAGAAACTTCATACATCAGTCACACTCCAGAGTGGCTCCTAAGAAAGAACAACCTTTATCTTCACCAGATCCACTAAAACTCCATCCTCTGAGATGACATCTCCTAGAAATTAGAATTACCAAATCAAGAACATGCACTTTGAGAGCTTACCTTAAACATGGTACCCTCTGAGTGTATCCAGTATTATCCCTAGGTGTGTAGCATGCTCCATCGACACTGAGTACACTACGATTTCATCAATTAATACCACCACAAAATGATCGAGCTAAGGATGTAAGAGGTTATTAATGTGTACCATGCACACTACCGTTGAATTAGTCATGTCAAAGGGCATCACTGAGAAATCGTAGTGGATATATAGCAATATTAAGGCTATCTTTCATACGTCCTCATCCCATACACGAAGCTAATGATATTCTGATCTAATGTCGATCTTCAAGAACCAACTCTCTCACTTTACCAGGTTGAAGAGTTCATCAATATTTGGAATTGGATACTTGTTTTTCACAGGCGCTGGAAGTCCATGAATGGCCTCAAGTTCATGTCTTCCTTCTTGGAAAATAACACCGGGGATTCCCATTATGAACACTAGACCTTACAAACCCCTTATCCCATAAGTCCTCCAAATGTACCCTCAATTCATGAAGCACTATAAGATCCATATGCTATGCCAGTGTGAATATTAATGTATTCCTTGAGTACAGATCGATACAGAAGTATACATCCCTACAAGGTGGTAGTTCGGAAACATCCTCAGGAAAAACATCCTCATAATTTTCCACCACTACTAGAAATCTCAGACACCTCTCACCCACCGCACCAAGGGTGAGGCTAGCCAACTGGTGAGTTATCATCTACACCCTCCTTTGAGAAAGTCTATCATGTGATGAAAAAGTTCCTTTCTCACCAGGGAAGGAAGATCCAGTCCCTTCCTCTGGGACACACAACACTTTTCACCTAATACAATCAATTTGATCATGGACTATAGATAACCAGTCCATACCCAATACGATGTTGTAAGGCCTCGATGCTACTACTATGAGATCTCGGATGAATATCTTGCCTCCAAGAATAATCTCAAATTTGTGGAACCAGTGCTTAATCATTGAATCCCTTCTTGTAGGAGTCTCTAATCATAGGGGTCAAGCGAACGACTCCACTGGAATCTCTGATCCTCGAACCAGGTACATGGAAATGAAAGAGTGACTAGAACCTGTGTCTATAAGAATTGCACCTAAGGTGGAGAATACATAGATCATAACTCTAATCATATTTGGATCACCATGGTCATAGGCCTCCATCACCTGAAGCTAGCCTCACCCTATCTGCCAGCTCCATGAACCCGTAGTTGACGACCTGTGGGTGGTGGTTATAGAACCTCAAACTGTCATCCACCACCTACCGCTCAACCAACTCCTCTGCCACATCTGCCACCTAAGAAACATCCTTTCTCAAACCTATTCCTCCACCTCGGTGGTCCCTTGAAGATCTGTTGATCATCTGTGTGGTGGGTCGGGTAGTCACGAGCCATGTGTCCATGCTCATTTCATGTGAAGCACATCTGGGTTCCCTTCTAACTCCCTCTGATCTGGAAACCATGTATTGCCAAACTCGATTCCTTGGGTCATCCCATGAATGACCTAGCCTGCATGGGCCCCCGTGTCTTCTTTTTGCTACTCACAACTAAATACTCTTCCTCCTGATGTATTCTGGTGGCTCTAGCTATTAGTGCATACTCTTCTTGGAATCTTTCCAAAAGAAGGGCTCGCTTCGTCACTACAGCCTAAGTGGGGATGCTAAGAGACACCATAGATGCCTTTATCTCCCGTCTAAGTCCATATTCTATGGTTCTTGGCCTAAAGAAAGGGTCATGAACCATGTCTATGGAGTATAGAGAGAGATATGTAAACCTCACAGAGCAGTCAACCACCGACAGACTACCCTGCTGTAGGTGAATCATATCCTGTACGTGCACCAACCATAAGGTCGCGGTGAAAAACTTCTTTCTGGAAAAGTCATTTTAGGTGTACCCAGGTGAGGGTCACCTCATCATGTGTCTGGATGGTCAATCTCCACCATCTCTTTACCGACCCCTTTAGAAGGATCATGACCAATATCACCATCTGGTCAAGAGGTGTCCTCACTAAGTGGAAGACTCGTGTCACATCCTCCAGCCATACCTTAATGACCTAAGGATATGTCTCTCCCCTGATCCTGGGAGGTATCTGTCTCTAAAACTCTTGAAATGCAATGTTCATGTGCATGTACTCTACCACTAACTCTAGTAGTCACTACCAATCAAATGGTGGTGGAAACCCTGGTAAATCACCCAATGGGGCCATCTCTAGTAATGGTCCCTAAACTGATACCACATCGCTTGGAGGGATTTCCACATGATCATGCATCAGAAGCCTTGGTGGTTGCATGCATGGTGTCATCTAAAATTTTTCATGTTGTACCACAATCAGAATATTATACCTGGTGATCTGACTCTTATTCAAAAAGATCACAAGGAGATACTTATGCAAACGTTTTTTTCAGGCATAGGGAAGGAAAGAAGAATTCACGGTCTTGGTGCATGGATATGTCAAACGTGGCACCAACACTGGACTCCTGAAATCATAAAGTCGAACTATAACCATTCAAAACTATTTCCCAAAATAAACAACATAATCTTGATATTTGTGGTAAAAATGACAAGATCTAATGCCATTTTGTCATGACTCGTCCCCTAGGGATCGTGCCATGACATACCCCAAGCCTACCTTATGAAGGCAAAGGGTTGGAGACTAGAGATGAAGGCATCAACCTGCAAGTTGTATGCATTTTCCTGAGTACTTATACACATGAACAGACAACCACGTACCAATGCTGGAAAATTAAACAAGCATGCCACTAAACAACCAGTAGATACATGTATAACTTAATGTCAAATGATATAGAATACAAACCCAACAAAGATAAAATGTAATACAAGAAAGTACATGTGAAACTCTGGATTGACATCCGATGAAAACCCTACCTGATGGGTAAGTATAGAGTAGCTTCTAGAAGTTGTAGAAGTACACCCCAACCACATGTTCTCACTAGGCACCATCAAATCATGAGCCACCAATTCATCTATCAAGGTGTCAGTCATCTGCACCAGACACCATATGTGTGGGCGAAGCCTGTGCAGGGGTGAGTAACAATATAAATAGTAGGGATCCCAAAAAAATTAAAGAACCCAAAGGAATATACAAAAAAACCAAAAATAATGATCACCAATCATGATCGCAAACAAACAAAGATCACACCATGTATATTCTAGAGTAGGAAAGTAAGATGATCAATCATAACGTCGAACACCATGAGAAGTTGTAGAACTCCTCCTCAGTGATTATAGTGGAACTTCTAGGTCACATAGAAGCTGCTTCCCCCTAACCTAAGATTTATGAGGTTCTCATCCCTGATGAGTACCGTCAGTATGTTGGGTTACATAGAAGCTTTTCCCCACTGTGGGCATACCAGGTCACACATAAGTTGCTTCCCACCTATGACCGTACTTATGTAATTATCATGTTGAGTACCATGGGTCTTCTGCGTCACAGATAAGTGGATCCACACAGTGGTCCTACTATGTCACACAAAATATCCGCCTCCCGCATGCGGCTGCCACCGTGGGTCACCACTGTCATCCTCTTCTACAGACCACTGAGTCTGTACCGGTGGTATTTCTTTCATACTGACTACACCCCCACCTCCATGGGGTGTCGCCTTCCCTATATAGGCCTTGAATCTTCCTTTTCGACCCTTTAAAAATTCTTGGCCATGAAGAATGCACAAAAGGAGGTGCTAGAGCCTTGTTTGTATCGGTCCATTCCCTCCAAGTTAGCGCTTTAAAATAGGGGTTGTTTTGGGTATGATGTTCTACTGAAAATAATTTAATCCCAAAGAGAAATCCAGAGAAACATCACCCTCCCACAGGAACGGACAATCGATGGATCAACTTGTTCATGGGTTGATCCACATTTGTCATATTGAATGAAGAATAGGGAAAACATAAAACAAATAAACCCCATCCTAGATAGATATTCATCGTTGAAGCGCTCCACCCTCAAGGATTCAAGATCTGTTGGAGTTCATTGCTTCCCGGATCCGTTATTCGTAATGTGTCGACATTACTAGATATCTTTCCAATGTCCATCGTAGAAGAGAAATTCATCATTGGTTTGTTATAGGAAATTAAACCAATTTATTTCCCCAATGCATTATCTCATTAAAAGAAAACACATCACAAATTTTCATTTATGCTGTGACGTCGTGTCATTACACCACACAAAAATGAACCATTAAGGGGATTCCTTTAATCATCATTATCATCACACCATAGCGCCATTGTCTGCCACTCAATAGTGAGAAAATTTATAAAATAACTTTTAAGTTATTTTATTATATTCTGAAAAGTCCAAAAATTAATTTTTTCTATCCGACACTTTCTGGTCAATGTTATGTCCTTTCTAGGTGAATCCCAGTGTTTCGAGTTCTATAGTGCCCTCAAATTTTTGAACTAAGCACCGGTTCAAAAGTTTAAAAACCCTGCTTTCACATTTACATGAACTAACCTAAAAAAAAGGTCAAATTCCTTTTTAGGTACAATGATCCTCGAAATCATGTGTCGTCAAAGTGTGTGGTCTCTAAATAAGTCCATATAATTTAAAAAAATTACATAGAATTTTTAGGAAATTACAAAACTAGTTTGACACTCCTGAGGGATTTTCTTTGGTAAATTGATAATCATAGTATAAACCAATATTAAGGGAGCAAGAAAATTTTTATAGGAATATATTTTATGAAATAGATCATATATAACATATATATATGCATATAAATTCTTAAGATAAAAAAATATATGTTATTTATAAGTTATTCATTTAATTCCATTGGATTATACTTTATGTGTTTAATAGTTTGAAAAATAATCACTTTTAATTTTACCCTGTATATTATCCAATGGATGGAAATAAGAGGAATCAGTTAAAGAATCAATGTGAACATCAGTGTGATGACTTCCCCAATGAAATACCCAACCTGATGGGAGGTGGAATCACACACTTCAAGACAATGCTATCTCAGCTGACTCATGTTTTGGATAGAAAAATGGATCAGGAGGAGTGTCCAAATTCCCCTAAGAGAGAACAAGCCACAATCTAATGCTTTATATGACAAAGGCCTCTGAGTTTTAATGGGTCATATGATCCCTTAATCAAGGAATAGTGGATCATCTACATCATTAAATGCTCCGAATAGAAGATGTTTTTTTGGATATTTATTATATGGATGGTGAAGTCGATCAATGGTCTTCATTGATAAAATATATTAAGCTTTATAAAGATATCGATTTGATTGTATAAAAGGATTTCTGGAAAAACAATTTCGATTAATATTTTCCCCACACCCTACTACTTAAAATGGAATTGTATTCTATTTCCCTCAATAAAAAAACAACAAATCTATCAGGGAATATTATGAAAATTTCACAAGGATTTCACGATATGACTTCAAATTTTTCATTACCCTGAGTGCAAGGTTGACCGCTTCTTTGGTAGGATAAAGCCTAGCCTATGGACAGCCCTGGGGATCTGTGAATTTTATAGATATGATTATTTTTTCTGATGTTCCCTCAAATTTTAAATGGAGATCAGAGAATCTCATGGGTATCACAGGGATAACAAGAGGAATGTGTACATCAATTCTAGTTGTCCAATAGAGATATATAATGGTGATAAGAAATTATAACACCTCACTTGTCAAAGGTGTGAAAATAAGTACCATGGGAATATCCTAAATGGGGTGGGGGAATTATGTATGTTGGGAAGGAAGGCCACCTAGATAGTGATTTCTGGTCGGAGAAATATGCTACTGCAACAGAGGAAAGAAATTATCTGGTTAACCCTCAGTGTATTGTTCATTGCTTCAACTACAAGGAACCAGGGAAATTTAAAAACCAATGCACTAATCCAAGGGTTTTTGGAGACAACCAAAAAACTCTAAGGTAGAAAGGGATATATTTTTCCATCACTACTATTGAAGTGAATCACAACAACAAAGTGGTGATATGTACACTAGTTATTCATTCAAGAATAAAAGATGTAAATTTTGATTCTATTTCTATTCATTCATTTATATCATGAATGTTTAGTAGAACTATCCAAACACCACCACAAATCTTGGAAGTAGATCTATCATTGAAAATAGATAGTGGGTAAATTATTTCATCCCATGTATATAACTCCTCCATTATTAGTGATTGTGGGATGAATTTCTTAGAGAACCTTATCATACTTCCTTTGGTGGAATTTGTTATAATTATATGCATGGATTTTCTTTCCTTTTATAAATACAACATAAATTTCCATGTTAAGAAAATCACTTTCTATATTACGAATTGTCCTAAGATTCTTTACAAATGAAAGGAGAAAGAGGAATACTCTTTTACACCATCATCCCAAGCATGGATATTATTACCCTATAATCAACCATATCTACCACAAATGATTGAGTCTAAGTAGATTATCATCCTTGAAGTAATTACCATTGTGGGGGAATATGCTGATGTGTATCACGAAGAATTTCCTAGTCTTCCTCCTAGACGAGATGTTTAGTTTTCAATATATCTTATATTTGGTGTGTTACCATTATCCAAAACTATGAATAGAATGGATTTTGTGGAACAAGGGGATATGAATAAATAACTAATAGAGAATATGGATAAATGGTTCATATTCCCATGAGCTTCACCATGGGGTCCACTAGTCCTCTTCATCAAGATGAAGGATTGGTCAATGTGCCTTTAAATCGATTATCATGAGCTCAACAAGATCACAATATATAATAAGTATCGTTTTTATAGGATTTATGACTTGATCAATCCTTTATATAGATAAAAATACTTCTATAAGGTGTATTTGCAGTTAGGATAATACCATGTGTGGGTGAAGGAGTAGCATATCCCTAAGACGACATTTCATATAAGGTATGGGAACTATGACATCATAGTAATTCCATTCAGGCTCACTAATTCTCTAGAAATCATCATGGACTTGATGAATAGATTCTTTAGATACTAAAACAATAAATTTTTGGAAGTATTTATAGATGATATTCTAATATACTAAAAATAGTAAGGAGGATCATAATGATAATTTGAGTACTATGTTAATGAACTTACAAAAGGAAAATATTTATTCCAAGTACAAAAAATGTAAATTCTACCTGAATGAAGTCTCTTTTGTGCGGAATATCATAACAATAAATATGATATCTTTAGACCCTTAAAAATAGAATAAATTTATGGATAGTTGAGGCCCAAACATGTGATAGATATCTGTAGTTTCTTTGGGTAAGATGGGTAGTATCACCAATTTGTGAGTCATTCATTGTGAAGGTTAAACCATCTCAAAAATCTAACTCAAAAGGGTTTCAATTTTTCTTGGAATGATGAATGAGAATAAAGCACCAAGTAGTTAGAAATGAGGATTATCACCACCCCTGTTATTAAACTACCCTCATGTAGAGAACTTTTTATGGTATTCAATGATGCTACTAAAAAGGTCGTTGGTTATGTGTTAATGAAAAATGAAAAATTCATAGCCTACACATCAAGGAAGTTGAATGTTAATGATTAGAACTACCCAACACATGATCTAGAGTTAGCTGCAATGATCTTCTCTTTGAAAATTTTGTTACATAAACTATTTTTTGAGAAGTGAAAAATATATATGGATCACAAAAACTGAGTCTTAACAAAACCAAAATATATTATTAGTATAGTTAGTTAACTATGACCATTATAAACTAGCCATTGAACCTAGCGGTATGATTATAAATAAATATGCTTAAAATATTATGTATAATTAATTTATATAAAGAAATAATATTGACAAAAAATTACTTAATTTTCGTTAATGTATTTATATTTTATGAAAAAACAACTTTCTATAAAAAAATATTTATTTTTGTGATAAATAATAAAAATTAATTTATGAGATTTTTATAATTTTAATTTTATAAAATAAATTTTATTTTTTAAGTCATAATTTCAAAATTATCTTTCGGTGAATTGTTTTGTATTTTTTGTTAAATGATTCATTTTTTATGAATAGTAAAAAAAGACTGAATTTTAATTGAAATCTACATTTTCTTTTAAATTATATATAAAGTTGAACTGTAGTTTAAAATGGTTTTATATAAAAATTAGATCAATTTCATATCCATTTATCCAATATAGTTTATTTGAATCAATTTCATATTCAATTTTCATATAAAACAAATTCAACATCTGAATATTTTCTCTTTAAAACCATGTTTTCTCATTACATCTATGGGATTAATTATAAATTAATTATTTCAAATTATAAAAATTTAATTAAAAAAATTGGATTCCATATTTTCAATTAGAATAATTTATAATTTCTAATAATATATACATAATTTTTTACCTAATTTAATAGCAAATGTAGTAAAAATTAATTATCATGGTTATAGTAAAAATGGGTTTATCGGGGGTTAAAATTGAATATTGTGAGTGAAAATGACCTATAATTTCAATTTAATTATATTGAATAATTTTATTCGTATCCTTGAAAAAAAATATAAAAAATATGAATATTTCTTTCAACTTCAATTGAATTTGGCCAACATAATAAATTAAGTAAATAAAAGGGAAAAATATAATATTCTTACTTCTAATAACTATAAAGCCCTTGGATAGGGAAAATACAACATATGTTTGGTTATATATATTGTTTGGAATATAAAATTTGTTTTTATAATTATTGTTTATTTTATTTTTTTATGAAATTATTACTTTAAAATAAGAAGGAAATACAACACAATAATTATTTCGTTAAGAATTATTTAAGAAAAAGAGACTTAAACATTGAAAGTGAATTAAATTGAATGTATTATTGTGTTGTATTGTTTTTTAGATGAATATATCATGATACATTATTTTTAAAATAATATATTATAATTCCATAATTCTTTAATATTTTTAAAATTTAAATTAAATGAATAATTTCAAAATTGATATTAATGTTGTTTTATTATAAATGATTTGAAATTAAATTATTTGAAATTAATAAAAATACTATATTGTAAAAAATTATACTTAAATATAAATAAATAAAAACTATGGTCTTTTAATGGAAAAATGATTATATTACAATGAATATATTAATCATTTAATAGTGAAAACTCAGATTGTATAGTTAAGGTTAAAGTGTTGTTTTTGAAAGTGACAAGCGTGTATGTTAAAATTAGTTTCCACCACACATAGGATTTATATTTTATAAATTAGATATAAATTTTATAATTACTGGGTCCAAATTATCAAATAATTCTCACTCTAATTTATTCTTAAATTATAAATTACAATGTTTAGAAAGCTAGTTACAATTGTGTAAAGCCAAAATAGAAAAAATATGGATACTTAGAATTTAGGGAATGAAATGTTTGCAAAAGTTTTTAATTGTTTCATGGGGATTTGGATAGAAAATATCATACCAAAAACCTTTATTTATCATATTATTAACCATTTGAGATAATATTGGCCACTCAATAGTGATTACTTTTGTGTATTTACAAGAGTGTCTCTCCACCAAAACTATAAAAGGGCACTCAATCTCCCCACTTATTCACACCTCTCACCCCATTTTTCTTGACCAATAACTTCCAAAATAAATTAAAATTTACATACACTATTATTATAATATTTATTTTGGACATAAATATTACCAATCAAGGATTTAATGAGAACATAAGGAGGATACTCAAAGATTTCACATTCATCATGAGAAATTTTGTTTTATTTCTTCATCCACCCCATTCAACTCTTATTATATCATTATTATATAATAAAAAAAGTATGTAACACATAAAAAGTTATTTTTATGTTATTTTCATAACCTATAACCATCTTCACTTCCATAAAATGGGTTATGAAATCATCATTTATGTGCACTGTGGACTACCACCTCGGGAATTGATGTCATTAATTTTTACATTACCACATCATAAGGCTGTTCATAACTATGTGTTTATTATTTATATATTATTTATGTTATATTATTGATGTTATTATGAATATGGATTTTTTATGTCACAAATATGATATTACTTTTCATTTTTTTGGAATAGGATAACGTTGTTTAGATTTACCATGAACTACCACCTCACGAAGTCATGTGATTCATTCACACTTCACCTGGAATGCATTAATGATGGGTTTAATGAAAAAAATTTATAAAATTTACATAAATATTATTATATAATGATAATATTTCAATTATTTTCTTTATTTTAATTCAACTAGAAAATGGAAAAGGAATTTAGGTATATGTATGGTTTACCATCCTCATGATCGGTGTATTTTAATTCCCATAACTAGATATTATGGATTACTTGAAATGATTATATAATTAATATATGTTTTATTAATATTATAGTTTAATTTTTGGATATTGTTGAATCATTATCAAAGTTATGAGACCGAAAAATGTCTTAACATATATAAAAAAAGAGGTCATTCCCTAAAACATAACTTTAACATGGAATTGTTAATAAATGGGTAATAAAAGAGGATAAGTAAATCATATATGGTATGATATATATTAATATGGTTCATTAAATGATTTATAATAATCTATATTTTTTATACATGAGTTTTTAATGACTATGAAGGAATTCAAGACTTAGGGTAAGAGATTTTCATCTCACTTTTTAATTCTATGAGTCATATTCCACATTCACCACATATTTCATTAATTTGGTATGTATACTTTAAAATATTTTATATTATAATTAGTATAATAATTACTATTAGTATTTACATATCCATTTTACGATCTATATTTCATGGTGCTTACGGTTAAAACATTACCAACGAGGTAAGAGATTTTTTTCTTAATTTTCTTTCTTGATACATACATTCTGTTAGGAACCTATATTTTTTAATGAGGTGTATATAAAGTAACTTGGACATGTAAGGTCATTTATTTAATAATTATAATTATATTTTATGTTTCCCTTAATATTATTTCTTCATGTGGCTTATGATTCATGTTTATTAAAATGGTAAGAGTTTTATAATACAATCTAGTTTTTTATCTTGTTTGTTTCTGATTAAGTCTCCAATGTTGAAATATTTTAACATACATTTCAGAAATACTAAATAATTTTATTCTCCTCTATTTATTCAAGAAATCATAAAGTAATTTTTTTTCATTTTTCCACTCTTTTAAACTTAAATTATTTAAGAAACGGCTTTTTCTTACATTATTTCTCTCATCGATCATAATTTTTTTTAAACCATGTTTTCTAAAAATATTTTGAAAAATGATTCATTACATTAATTTGATTTATGAAAGAATTTTTTACACATTTTTTATTTTAAAAAAAAATTAATGGAATCTTCATGCCATTTTCTAAAAATCTTTTGATAGGATTTTACAAAAAATGTGAAAAAAGGTTTGATTTTACCATGCACGACATGTATAGTATTTCCCACTGTAATAAATTATCAATGATTTCAAGATTCCATTACACATTTTTTATTGTAATTTTCAATGAAAATACACAATATATTTTTAAATTTTTAATATTTTAAATAAATGATTTCAAAATGTAAATATTTTGAAAATATATTATATTTTTAAAAATTATTTTCAAATTGGAAAGGATGTTTTCCTTAAGAAATGTTTTAGATGGTCAATGAAAATCATTTTCCATCGAAGATTTCATATTTTGATATTACGTATTCCTTATTTAGGATATGATCCAATGATATAGTTCTTATTTTTTATTTTAATGGTTTATGTTTTTACTAACATGCTTTTTTAAGAAAACATGGTCCTCTTACAAGAGTTACACCATGAGGAAATGATTATCAGATCCTCTTCGATTAATCAGTTATTATTTGATTAAATGGTCATGAATCATATCATTTTTCCATAGGTTATGATATGAATAAATTTATATGATAACCATTTCATTTCATGGGTTTTTATATGGTGAATCTATATGGTCTTGGGGAACACATATGTCTGATTTCATTATGTGATAGGTGGGAACTATATATCCATATAATGCATTATTTAGACATTTATATCTCATAATATAAACATTTATGGAATTTTTAGTGAACCCAGTTTATTAATAATTGTCTACAATGGGAAGTGATCCCAGTTCAGTAAGGGGGGACTGGAATGCAGAGTAAACTTGGAGCAGTAATGGACCTTGACTACTATGATGGTCATTGAAGTGATACTTGAATAATATGGAAATGATTTTATATACTTATGTGTATTCCAAAAACCCATATATTATTCTAATTTTATAATCTCATGGATCATTTTATTTTTTTCAATATGATTTATGCCATACGAACTACCAATCATTATACCATGACTCAATATTATGATATTTTTAAATTATGGTATATTTTTAAAATGGTATGATAATGTTATCACATACTTATGTTTATGTTATTATTTTATATTATCATAGATTTATATCCCCTTTTTTTCTTCCTGAGTATCTGATCTCACACATTCTCATGTTTTCATTACCCATGTTATGAAGAATGGTTTTCTATTGGGTATGTCTATGAGGAATACTAAACGGTATGATCTTTTGTGGAGGAATTTAAGATCATTCACTAAATTAGATGATTATGTTCCATGTTTCTAAAGGCACCAATCTATTTTGGTCCTTTGGCATATTTTTAATATAATTAATTAAATATTCATCTAAAATATGTAATATATTTATTTAATATTTATAGGTTTTTATAGGATATACCCCATACTATATAGTAAAATAAAATAAAAAATAGGTATCAATAAATATATGAGTAATGAAATTTGTGGAAATAGTAAATCATATAAATAAAATGTAAAATGTGAACCCGATAAACCTAAAATGATGAGTCATTTAAAGAAAATTTGAGATATATATAATTTTCAAAATGAAAATAAAACAAATAAAATAATCCACTGAAACAAATAATCTCAAAAGTGACTGATCCCAAACCCCATTTTGGTCCCATCTCCAAACACTAGCTCAACTAGAAATCAACCCTCAGTAACAAGGTCTGTTTCTATTATTAAAACCTGAATTCATGTAATATTCTTGGGTACCAATCGGTGACCTGAATATGGTTTGAGTAAAAATCACAAGGTTAACACCATCACTTCTAGATGAAACTGATATGATAATAAGTGTATGAAACAAAGTGATAAAAGGAGTATTAATTGATGAATTAATACATTAAATAAATCAATATACTTCAGCATAATTCCAAAATATCTCTAAATATATAGATCAACAGAGAAAATAATTCTTTTTTTAGGTATGCCCCTCTTTGAGTTTTTTGATGAAGCCTCAGTGGCCATGCCTTTTTCAAAGATACAAAGCCTAAGGTTGGGAAAATGAATTAATGTTTGTGGATTTATGTTTTTTTGAATTATTTAAGTCTAGGTAAATGGTTCAAGAGTTTCCACGGTTTCTTGGTATGTTGAAAATCCTTATAAGGGGGTTTGGGTGTTTACAAGGAAAATGGGATGAAAACCAATATGAATAACATTTTCTTGCTGTGTAAATCGATTACACATTGAGTAATGCTTATTCAGAATAAATAATAATCTAAGGTGATGATTTTTCAGTGTATCCCTATAAAAAGAGTTACACACTATGTAAATTCATTACCCATATATAAAATTAATGACCAGGTTTTTAAAATGATTCATGTGTGAGTGTAATCTCATTACCATTGGTACACCATTCTCCTTATGATGTAGGGAGACCCTCCAAGCTATATTACAATAGCTACCTTGGTTTTGGATGTCTCATTTGAGTGATCAATCCCTGTTATGTTTCTTTTAATTGTTTTCCCTTTCTCTTTATCCATTCTTCAACCATTGATGTGAAATCTCTTAATCATGTGCATTTTTTTGTTTTGATCTTGATTAGTTTTGATCTAAGATCATTATTACAATCATTCCTAACTTCTTCCTCATGGTTGATTTCCATTATAATTGTTTCATTCTTCATTTTTTATAAGAAGCGGTAAAACATTAAACCTATAGTTTTATAATTTTCTAGTCTATGAAATATTTAAATTACTTTAAACTATATGTGCCTCAATAGAATAAATAAAAATTTGTCTTACTACTTGGATTCTCATTGCATCTATTTTTTTATATAGCTTGGGGATACCATTTCTGTGAGAAAAACCATGATTATTAATGAATTATTTAATAGATTAAGTTTTGTTTTATGTGACATGGATTTTGGGTCATTACATGATATAGTTTCTACTTGGATTTGTTTTTTTATTGAGATAACTGAAATGTTATTGGTTTGGACCAATTGATATATAAAATAATTAATTGAAAGATAAATGAAAATTTCCATAATAAAAAATCTATCCTGATTAAGTGATATTGTGATATCATTTTGTTATGTTTTTACATTTTGATTAATGTTGTAATGCTTATACGGGGTGTTGGCTTAGTTGAAAAATTCTAAAATTCTTACATAAAGGGTTATGACAAATGGAACATGCTAAAATGATTATGTACCTAGCAATTCCATGAGACATGATGAAATGATTACATATAGGTATATTCCCAAAGAAACATGCTGAAATTCTTTATATACCAGGCTTGGATCTTAAACACATGATGAAGTTTTTATATATCGAATTTAGTATTGAGATGCATGATTAAATGATTATATACCATTATCAGACCTGATTGATTGTTGATATGATTATATGGCGAGTTTTGACCCATATTTGTATAATTTATAACTTGGTAATGATGTTATGGTTGTCATGGGTATGAGACATAGTCAGAGCCATTTTGTCATGGTGTTGAGTGAGGTTATGTTTACTATGGTTATATAGTTTTGATTGTAATAGTGTTGGTACATGGTTAGAGGCATCCTAGCATGGTGGAAAAATATGTTGATGTGGTATTAATTTAATTTTTTAATTCATTAATACACTTGTCTATTTCACTATTTCATACACTTTTAATAATAATTTTTTTATTTGAATATTGTGGTGTTGACCTATTGTGTTATAATCACACCATATTCTGACTGTTGTTTGGTTCCCGAGTAGATTATATGCGTGGATATTTCGACAATGAATAATGACATTGTTGTTGATTATTTTCTTATAGGATAGGCTGGTGTTTGGTGATGAGACCATAATGGGGTTTGGAATCGAAGAATTTTGACTCTTATATTGAGTCTACTAGTATTTTATTTTTTATTACATCTATCATTACATTTAGTAACATTCTAGTACTTCATTTCATTATTCCTTTGTAATTTATTAGTTGATTGAGGGGGATTTTATTTTTAGTCTTCCACTCTATTATATTATTTCTAATATTTCCACAATATGATATTTATTCATATATTTATATTTATTTTTCCAATATATTGTAAACTCTGAATCTGGGGTGTATAGTCTTAACATTATACAAATCAAACCCAAACTATGAGTCAATAGCCTATGGCATATGGGGAGTCACATTTAATGTCTTGTAACCAACCCTTTCTGGTGTTGTGAAGAGTGCTAGATCGAGGGATGTTAAAAAGTGGTATCAGAGGGGGTTTCTTTTCTATTTAATTACTATTTGGGAAAGGTATTATAGATACTAGTATGTGTCGAGACTTAAAAATGATCATGTTCATAGAAGTAGCTAACCCATGTATGGGGTAAAATATGAGTTCCCAGGGTGGATTTATTTTTATACAGTGTTCTTATTATAGTTTATAATATTTCACCGAGAGTGATTCACATGTTTTTTGAGGATATTGTTTTATGATGTTATTGATTTTTGATATTATGCTCGTGATCAGAAATGGAACAGTATGTGTATTCATGCATCCTAATAGGAACAAAGGTATACATACAAGTATTCGTTGATCTTGATATAGAAATATTTATATGCATGTGATATAATTCATGTATATGTTATGGTATGATATATATGTTATACCATATAAATGGAATAAATGAATTTTTATATCAGGATAAAACACTTCTAATCCATGTTAACGTGAGTTAGAGTTAGTCATTCTCTATTGTTTTCACCAATTAAGGTGTATTTTTTTATAGATGGAGTTCCAAGGAGTATGTTAATCTTCTAGAGAAAATGTCTTCATGTCATCTTCGAGTTGGTAATCAGGATATTGGAAACTAGTACACTACTAATTCAGCTAAACCGTATCATCCATTGGTTCAGGTGGATCAAATGGATGTTCATATTTGTGACAAATTCTTGAGGGCCATGAGACCCAAGGGAAGAGAGACTGTTATCACCATGCCTTGGATGTATGAGTTGATGAGAGAGTTTCAGGTGAAGAATTTTGAAACCATCAAATGGGAGGGTGTCCCCCAGGATGTCGAGTTCTGGATCAAGTTAGTCTAGATAATCTATAATAATCTTGATACACCTTAATATAGGAGGGTGAGGCTTTTCTCATATATGCTTCATTGACCAGCCATGCATTGGTGGGATCCTCTAGAGTATGTTGGGTATGAATATAAGTTATCCTGGAAGTAAATTAAGGTGAATTTATAGTTCTATTTCAATGCTATGATCATGAGGGATGTGAAGGCCCCTGAATTAATGCACAAGATGCAAGAGGTGATGTCAAGGCTGGACTATGTAGAATGGTACACTGACACCTGGTTATCGTCACCATCTTTGGAAGCAAATGAGATCTCTTGGTAGATATGTTTTCATGATGATATTTTCTATGAGATCATGTTACAACTAATAAAATTTAATCTACTCAATTTTTTAGACATGATGAAATTTTCAATCATCATGAATGGTAATGTAACATAGTCCCCAAATAGTGGCCATGGTGTTTCATTCAGTAAATCAATAAAATATTATTCTAGTGGAAAATAAGCATCTTTACGATTGTCTTTGAAAATGAATAAATGTTCATAGTAGTCATGGTAGTGGGTATCCATCTTAGGGGTGTGTTTTGTTACAATGTAATCAATTTTGTAAGATCTTCTAATAACAGCCCTAGTTCCCATTCACCACATTGCAGTGTCATTCATGAGGAATATTTGGACTCCTACAAAGGGGTTTTAAGGGAATGTAGTAATAGAATATTGGAAGTGGATTATGAAAGGTATCTAATTCTAGGAAGGACTCAGCAAGTCCTCATCTTATAGGTCGTTGGAATTACACAAGTTGTTCTGGTTGAGTCAAGGTACGTGGTACACCTAGGAAAGAATGATAGTACAATATAGAGTGTATATATCTTGGGTGTCTGGCAGGAGCCCAGGCCATAGGGGTTGTTCAAATTCCCGATATGAAGTTGACTCTGACTAGGGTGGATGAATGATCGTCTAGTGTTAGAGGTAAAATTATGGTATCATCTACCCTTTCTTATTTTTTATTTGATACAGGAGAATCACACTCCTTTTTATCATCACATTTTGTAAATGGTTTGGGATTGGATTTGAAAATATTGGATGGTGTTTTTAGAATACACACACCATTGACAATGCATTTAGTAAATATCAAACATTTCAAGGCATTTTGTCTAGATATTCGTTATTATCATTTATTTTGTGAACCATTCCTGCAGGAAATGATACGATTCAATTTGATTCTTGTTATGGATTTTTTTATTCTATACCAAGATCATATCAAATATTATGAAAGTAGAGTCACATTTTGATCTCAATAAGGATAAAAATATTCTCACGATGTTGATTGGGATCTTTAGGATATTCCTGCAAGACCAATTTAGTATAGATTGGATTGTCTCAAGGGTAAAATAATCGGTCAATTTATTGATAGTGGTTTAATTCATAAGGATTATCTTCCTCTAGTGGTAAGACATTTTTTATGTATTTCATAATGAAATATATGTCTTATAACCTGATCAAGAGGTCAAGTTCATGATCAAGTTGGTGTCAAGAGTAGAACCAATTTATATCCCACCCTAGAGAATGGCCCCCATAGAGATTTGGGAGTTAAAAGTTCAGTTGGAAATGTTTCATATTGTTTAGTACATATCCTTAGGGTTATCTAATTATATTCACCATGAATAATTATTAGAATTTAATTTTATGTGTGTATTATCGTAGTTTGAACCAACAGATGATCATGAAATGACATATTATTCTGTGGATCGACGATCTATTTAATCAGTTGAGAGGTGATGCGATATTCTCCAAGATCAACTAGATATTTCAATAGACATAGTTCAAGGTGAGACCATCAAACATACATAAGATTGATTTTATAAGTATTCATGGATTATATGAGTTCATAGTGATGTCAATTGTTTTGACTAATTCACTTTCGTAATTAATGACCTTGGTGAATATGATATTTCATCCTTTTCTAGATCATTATGTGGTGGTTGTTTTTTATGCCATATTAGTGTAATCCTAGTCAATAGAGTCTAATTCCAAAAGTTTTTAAATCATTGTGAGTAACTTTATTGAGCATCATCTCTACGTGAAAATAACTAAATGTAGTTTTTGGATTTATAGAGTGCACTACCTAGGCCATATAATCTCATAGGAAGGAGTATTGATGGACCCCTAGAAGGTTTCAGCCATGATATCTTGAGATAAACCCAATAATTCCATCAAAATTCAAATATTTATAGGTTTATCAAGATATTATCGATGATTTTTCAGGAAATTTCCACTTTGGATGAACCAATGTCTATGTTGATGAATTACGGGGTGAGGTTTGTTTAGAAAAATGATTGCGAGAGATAATTTTAGGATCAAAAAAGAAACATGAAATCATATCATATACTTACATTACCTATGTTGGTTAAAGTGTATACCTTTTTTTGTGATGCATATATATTTGGCCTCAGAGTAGTTTTTATACAAGAGGTTTGATTGGTTTCTTATGGATTCAAACAGATGATACTGTATGAGAGAAATCATCCTAGTCATGGATTAGAGTTATCAGCAGTGGTACATTCCCTGATATATAAAATAAATAATCTCATAGGTGAGATGTTTGTGGTATACACAGACTATAGGATCCTTAGGTACTTCTTTCCTTGGTGAGACATGAACCTTCGGCACAGGAGGGGGTTGAGTATCTATAGTCCTTCGACATTGAGTTGTCTTATAAACCAGATAAGGGAAATTTAGTTATAGATACATTGATCAAAAAGACAAAGGTATGATAAGTATAAAAGTATTTCAATGAGTGGTGATTTATGGATCTCTTTGTAGACATGCATCTAGATGTTCATGAGCCTTAGGGTGAGTATCTATGACCTTGAAATAATTTATACCCATTCTTTAGGGCCATATCATGACCGAGAATTTATCTAATCTTGAGTAATTTGTTCTAAGAGATTGCTTATATGGTGGTGAGATTCCATCAGGATGATCTATTTGTAGAGGCAAGTCACTTCTTTTATGTGTTAGAGTACATGTTTTTATGGTCTTAGACAAGGATATAATTATGGATTTTTATTCTTCTAGATGGGCAGTAGATCCCGATTTTACAAATTAGTATTGTGAACTCTGTAAACAATCTAATGGTTAGTAATGAAGAAAGAATTTATTATATTTATGGAGATATGTTTTACTGTTTAGTAGGAGAAATCATGGAATCAGAGTCAAACTGGGATTTTGCATCCTTTTCCAATTCTTGAGTGGAAGTGCGATGATGTCACTATAGATTTTGTGAATAGATTACCTAGTACAACCCATAAAAATGATGTTGTATGGGTGATTATGGATCAACTGATGAATTTAAACCATTTCTTACATATCAAGGATACCTTCACAGTTGATGATCTAGTCAGTGTTTATGTGTGCGATGTAGTTTAGTTTTACAGTGTTCTAAAGAGTATAATTTTTATACAGTCTGTTATTTCGCATCATGTATCTGGCATGATCTTAAAAATGATCCTGGATCGCATGTTATTTTGAGTACTACCTTTCATCTTCATACTAATGGTCAATCTGAGGGTACTTTCACGGTTATAGAGGATATGTTATGATCTTGTGTTATGGATTTTGGTGGCTCATAAAGGTATCATATGATACTCGTATTGTTTTTATATAATAATAGCTTCAAGGAATCAATCTAGATGGAACCTTTTGTGGTCCTATATGAAAGGTCATTCTATTGACTTGTTTGTTGGATGGAGGAATGTTAGACACCGCCTATTAGGCCTAGTCTCATACATGATACATTTGAGCAAGTTTATTTGATCAAAGTATGGTTTGTGACCATAAAGACAAGGCATAAATCATGAACTGACCATCATAGCTGACCTCTAGAGTTTGAAGTTTGTTATCAGGTTTTCCTCTGGGTATCTCCTAGTTTGGGATGATTCTATATCAATAAACATGTAAAGCTAGTTCTTATGATTGTTGGGATTTTTGAGATAGTGTGTAGGGTAAGTCCAGTGGCATACCAGTTTTCCCTTCCACAATTCTATGATTCTATGAGCGATGTGTTCCCCATGTCCTACCTTCAGAGAAAATATTCTGACCTATCTCAAATGATAGACTTAGAAAACATTGAGCTTAGTAGTAATGTGTCATTTGATGTTCATCTATTACATATTGGGGATCACAGGTAGAAGTATCATCATGGTATGACTATATCGTTGGTTCTAGTGTAGTAGTAGAATGGGTGAGTTCTAGAGGATACGTGGGAGAGGGAGTATGGTATTGATGAACAATGGCCATAATTCTTTTCCATGATTCCATAGTGATGATTGGAGTAGCTTGGGGTTGAGTTGTTATATGGAAGGGAGTTTATAAGATCCCATCATTTTCTAGGTGCATCCCACTTCTTGTTTTAATTTTGAGCCTTGGTGTAAATATCTTGTTTGGAGAAGAATATAAGTTGTTAGGGAAAATGACCTAATGTATGGGGATGTTTGATTGTTTGAATTAATGGAGTATATGTAAATGGTTCAAGAGTTAACATGGGTTCTTAGTAATTTGAGAAGCCTTAAAAGGGGGTTTGGGTTTTTTATAAGGAAAATGTGTTGAAAACTCATATGTAGAACATTTACATGATATATAAATGTATTAAACATCAGTTAATGTTTTATAATAATAAATAATAATCTAAGGTGTTGGGTTTTTTGGAATATCCCTCTAAAAATAATTTCATGTCCTGTAACTGCATTGCACAACATGTAAATACTTGAGTGGGATTTTATAAGATGTTGTGTGTGAATGTAATCACATTCCATTTAGTGAATACCTATCCTCTTGGACTAGCGAAACCCTCTAGGAAATTATTTTCATCCTCCCTTGGTTTTGGACCACCAATTTTTCAATAAATCCATGTTATGTTATTTTTCTTTGGTTTCCCTTCCCCTTTTACAATTCTCTGACCTTCGAGGTGAAATAATTTGACAATGTGTGTTGTTGGTTTTGATCTTGGTCATTTTTTATCTAGGATAATTATTGTGATAATTTTCACCTTCTTTCTCATGAGATTTTCCAGTTTTAATTGTTTCTTTCTTCGTATGTTTTAGGTAAGGGATATTAACTATATCCCTATGGTTTGATAATTGGTGATTATATACAATATTGTAATTTGACAAACATATGTGCGCCTTAGTTGAATAAATAATAAATTGGATTATTCTATAGAGTCCATTTGGATCCCAATGAGTATAAAATTGGATTTTTTTTCTACCATTCATATGAAAAACCTCTCTATTATAAATGAATTATTTAATTACTTAAAGTTTGTTTAGTATGACATGGATTTTGAGTGATTTTTTGATATATATCTTGGATTTTTTTATCAAGATAACTATAATTTTATTCGTTTTAACCAATTTATATATAAAATGAGTAATTGAAAGATAAATAGTAATTTCTATAATTACCCATTGATCCTAAGGAAGTGATTTTATGAATTCATTTTTATGATTTTATATTGTTATTAATTTTGTGATTCTTATGTGGGGTGTCAACCCAGTTGATAAATGTTGAAATTATTATATAGCAGTCTATGCCTTGTGAAACATGCTGAAATGTTTTTATATTGGGATATTCCTTGAGATATGTTGATATACTTATATAGAGGGATATCCCTCAATACACATATTGAAATTCTTATATACCAGGCCTATCACTAATACACATTATAAAATTATTTTATATCATTCTTGGACATAAGACACATGTTGAAACACTTATATGCCGGTCAACCCTAATTCATTACTTAAATAATTATATATTGGATTTTCACTTAGATTTGTATCATTTATACCTTGATTTATGAGGTTATGGTTGTCATGGTTGTGAGACATGCTCATAGAAAGTTTTCCATGTTGCCAAGGCATGTTAAATATTACCATGGTTATATGGATGTGGTTGGAATGGTTATCAAGCATGCATATAAACATTCTTGAATGGTGTTGATGAAGGTTGATGCAGTATTAATTTAATTGGTTACTAAATTAATAAACTTTTATATTCCACTATTGAATGCACTTATTATGAGACTAGAAATATTGATACACGGTGTTTTAGACATACTATTTCATACTCACAAAATATTTTGGCCACCAATTAGAACCCAAGAAGATTATATGGATGTAGGTTTGGAAAATGGAAAATGACCTTTTTGTTGATTGTTTTCTTGAAGGATCTACTAGTGATTAAAGATGGAGTTGACATGGGGTTCAAGGATAGGGTCTTTTGAGTATTTTATTGAGTCTTCCAATCCATTATTTTTTATTATATCTATCATGATATTTTTTTACATTCTAGAACATTATTACATTATTCTTTTATTATTTATTGGATGATTCAGTTGACTTTTATTTTTGGTATTCCTCTCTATTGTACTGTTTAACTTATTTCTACACTATAATATTTATAAATATATATATATATATTTATTTATTTATTTTTACATTATGTTGTAATATCTATATATATAGGGTATAGTATCCCTATAATCACACCCCCACACTACTAGTTGGAATCCTCTGGAATATAAGGAGGGTCTCTTGAGGCCTGGTAACCAACACTTTCTATTCAAGTGAGAGATTGACATTTTAGAAGATGTTACAATAACCATGAGAACCATAACCATAAAATATGGACTAATCAATCCACTGGGTAGATCCCTCTAAATATGAATTTTATCCTTTAGGTATAACCATATATGTAATAATTTCAGCATCGACTAGGTATAGAATTCTATGTATGAATTTCAATATGTCTTCTTATCCATATCCCTCTATATATTCATTTTAGCATGTGTCACTGGGAATATCTAAATATATTATAATTTTAGATTGTATTACTGGGTCAAGACAACTATATAATCAATTTAACATATATCACTAGGTATATCCCACTATATAAGCATTTTAGCATGTATCAATAGGCCATGTCTACTATATAAGAAATTCAATGTTTGTGACTAGTCTAATCCTACTATATAAGAATTTTGGCATTTATCACTAAGACAAGACCAATATACAGAAATTTAAACATCAATAGAAAAATCCATCTATATATAAATTATAGAATAAATTCAAAATGCCATAATAGAAATGATATACCAATATCACATCATAATCATCAATGGTTAATTATAAAAAATACCATTTTTCATACAATTTCACATTAATTTATATGTAAATTTATCAATAACCATATGAATAGACAATAAGATATTACCAATGTGATTATATATCAAGTAATAATCTAAAATATCATTGGATACTAAATACACTTTAAATAATTAACCAAAACATTTTAAATCAAAGGGTTCACTCACCCTATGGGTTTCCATAACCCAAATCGCAAAACCAATGAATCCAAAGAGATCTAGGGAGTAATGTATCACAAGATTTATGAGCATTAATCATTAAACTTATAAATTTGAAAATCATTGTCGTGAAATCATAGTATTTCACATACTCAACAATTAAACAGACCATAGGGTTTGGCCTTATACCCCTACCTTTAAATATAGATTTAGAAATACTTACAATAGGAACCTCCAATAAGAATGAAGGTGGCGAAGAGCACACAATGGAACCTAGATCACTCTAAATTAAGATCAATATGATTCCAAAGTCTATATCATAATAATATAATACTTCAACAGAATAATGGGGAATTTTGTGGAAGACCAAAGTAAAGAGAACTACCATGGATCAAACACAAAATCATAACATCCAAAGGTAATGAAATCACTCCATATACACTAGGAATTTCATAGATATTAAGGTGAGGTTCTAAAAAATGTGTAATGGGAAAAACGTTCATTATGATACTTAACACCACTGATCCTGATAATTACATGGTGTGTAACCCTTTTTCATGTCATGTATTTCTTATTTTATACTTATACTGAAATTCACATCTCATCGGGTGAATTGAACAATGATCGAACATTAAAATTCAAGAAATGTGTAATCATGGAATTTATCCAGTTCATTCCCAAAACCAACTCATGAACTGTACTATTTTCATCTCATTTTCCTAGAGGAAGTTATATGTTGTGTAATTCATTTACATGGCGTGTAAACCCCCTGCTGACAGGTATTAGCCCAGCTTCTTCAAAAGCACTTGAACCACCTCTGAAGCCTTCCAATATCATGGAAAATCCATGTAAGAAAATTAAAAAAATTTATAATTGGAATCCAATAATTAAAAAAAACATAAAACCCTTAAATGTAAGTCATTTTTCACAAAAAAGACACCCCACTAAGGTTTAAGACAAATAGAAACCCATGAAAAGATGTTTAACGCAAAACTCAAAAAGGAACGTACCTAAAATATATGGTAACTTAAAAAAAATTAATATATTAAATGAAAAATTTCATAATAATCATCCATGAATGATAGTGGTGAAAAATGAATTTTATCACTATATATAGACATTATTCCGCACATACACACGAGCAATACATTCACTTCAAATTTTAATGAATAAAGGTTTGATATTAATGGTCCCATAGTAAAAATAAAATTTTGATAAATTTATTATATTTTATTTATTATTTCTTTATTAATGCCACACACACACACACACATATATATATATATAAGATAAAGGATGAAATGAATTAAAATAGTTTATGTAAGATTATTACCACTTCTTTAGTAGGTGTCCATAGATCCTTTCATAAGGACCCTTGGAATGGTCTTTTAAGAAGACTAAATCCTCTAAATCAGTGATAGTGACTTTGAAAGTTTAATTAGGAAAGGTTAGGTCAAGATATAATAGTAAAATAGTATGGGTAAGAGAGGGGAAGATGTTCCTGTTTATAAGTAAGCAGAGGGGAACTCTTATAATTACTTACTGTATTAAATTTATATAAATTTATTTTCTATTTTAAATGTTCTTAAATTTATTTATTTAGAAGATATGGTTTTTATTAGTCGAAATAATCTCATAAATAACGTTTTGAATAATTTTAGGTTAATCTTTTTCCATTATTTATTTGTTTTGAGCCCTTATTACCCCTTTTGAAAATTACCAAACATATCAAATATTTTTACTCTTTAAGGGTCAAGAATGTTACAATAAAAATGAATCTGATCTATAAATAGACCATGGATGATATTTTAAAATATTTCCCATTTAGTTTCCTAAATATATGATTTATATGTATTTCAAATAACATAATAAAAAATTATATATTATAAAATATCATTAATGCCATTTTTTTTAATATTAATTTACATTGACATTTAAGTCATTAGTATAGTTATATAACAAGAATATTAGCCTTTCACACAACTTTAATATGTTATGTTTATATATAAAATTAACAGGACATAATAATTCACCCAAATTGTTTTACATTTAATATATTTATAATTATTTATCTACATCTTCTACTTATTGAATAAAAATTGTGCTAATGTTTCACATCCATTTAAAAGTAATTACTAAATCATTAAAATTTGAAAATAAATAAATATGACTAAAAAATAAGAAATATAACAGGTAAAAATTTTGAACTATTATAACCACTTCTTAACCTTTTGTAAATAATTTTAGAGATATTAAAGTCAAGAGACTGACATTTTTTATTTATTCTTTTCTTAAATTAAAATGTTGATCATCATAAAAGACACATTGCACAAGTTGGACATATATTTGAGACATGGTTAAAAATTTTCAATATTCACAAATATTATATTACAATGGAAAGTTTTATATTAATTTTAAATCATTATAAATAAAATTAACACTATTTTACCCTATTTACCCTTACTGAGGTGACAAATAGAAACCAATGTTACTATTCATAATGATAAAAAATAAAAGGTTTTTGTTTAGAAAATTAGAACCACTAGATTAAATATATGGGATCAATTTTTTAGTATTAATATCACATAACTGTCATATTTTAATTTTGGAGAAAAATGAAAAACGTAACGAAAAAAAAGTTTTTCCAAAAAATATATTTATAAGTGTAGAAATGTTTAATACCAAATTCATCAATAATATTTATTCCAATAAGTAAAATTAAATTATTAATAATATGAGAATAATAATTAAAAATTTAAAAATTTATATAAGTATATTACTTTTTAAATATTGAAACAAAAATATAGTTTCAGAAAAAATTAGCACCTTTCACTATTCATCAAAAAACTAATCATTCAGATCATTATCAAAACATTACTCTAATGAAATTTGTACATAATAATTTCAAATATGAAGTTCCATTTCTCAAATATTTTTTCTTAAAGTGGATAAAATGAGTTATATTAATTTCACTGAAATTGATAAAAAACTTCTTTGATGAAAAATATTTTTTAAAAGAATATAAACACATTACATAAAATATATTTCCATTATCTAAAACATTTATACACAAATTTCAATAAAGTGGTTATTAATATTTATTCCACTAATTTAACAACTATTTTGTAATGTTATATAATATATTATTTTATTTACACTCAAGTATTTTTTTATCAATATCAATCAAAGAAATTAAACTTAATTGAAGAGAAAAAATATCATTAAATCAATGGTTGTTACATTCTACCTCTTTAAAATAATTCTCCATAAAAATTTATTTAATATTATATATAAAACTATTTATAATTTTAACTCATTACATCTTTATTTTCCCACATATCATCTTCTAATTTATGGTTTCTCCATAAAACATGGACAAGGTGTTTGGTCTTGATTCATAGCACATTCTCTCTAAGATCATAAATTCCCACCGAATGTTGCTCATAAGAGAGTTTATTCTCTTATAGTATGGAATTGGAGTTAGAAACGTTTAAATTATTCAGTTGGTACTTATTTAGGATAGATACATCGAATGTGTCATGAACTTCATAGATATTTAGTAGAAGTTACAAACGATAATCTAATTGCTTAATGTGATCAAAAATATTAAATGGACCGATATATCTAGGGATCATGTTTAACTTAATTTGAAATACAATAAACTAATTAAAATTATATATTTATAGGAATTCATTTTTACCAAATTTAATTTTATTATCTCACTAGATATTGTCATTATAACTTTTCGGTGGACTCTAACGTGCCCTTATATTCTACCGAACGGATCTAACATTTCTATAATCCCCCAGGTTAGGTCAGGTCCTAATAGCTTTAATTCTCAATCTTAATCTTATCATGTTGAATTTATTCACTTACTACCATATAGATATTTATGATTATCTATCTTAATTCACATTTAAAACTATTATTTTAAGAAAAAACAACTTCACAACGGTTTTGATCATAACAAATATTAAAATCTAGAGAATAATATCTAAACATATCCTCAGGGGTTTAAATGATTCTAATAAAGTAAACATCCATTTGAGGATGACATGTAGTGCTAAAACACAAATGTAAATCCTTTTATTTATGAATACCTCACTTGAACATCTAGGTAAAACTTTAATCGCAATAAGATACATTAGAATGTGGTATTCCGTGGAATCTCATGACATTCTTAATGTATAACCTAGAATATGATCAATAGAAAAATGTTATCATATGGAAATGAAGTGTGTTGGCCTTATATGATAATATACTTCAGTGAAAATATCGTTTTACACTTTAGTTGTTTTGGGGACTCTGATGATGAAATCCATGGTAATGTTTTCCCATTTCCATTCATGTATGGTTGATGGTTATAGAATCCCATTAAACATATGTCTCTTGGGATTAACTTACTGACATACCAGGAATCAATAAACATATTTTTCAAAATATCATTTCATGTTATCCCATATGAAATATTCACATAGATCTCTAAACATCATTGTACTTCTAGGATGTTTAAATAATAACAATGTATGGGATTAATCTAACCGCCAGTTCTTCAATTCTAGTATTTATAGGGCACATATACTCTTTTTAAAACATGTCATTCCATCCCTTTCAATGGTTGAACTGAAGGACACTAATTACTTTATTATGCAGTTCTAAATCATCCCTCTTCAACTATATATTCAACACATGGAAGGATTGTTGAACATTCATCTGAGAAAGATAATACACATCAACATTACTCGGGATTCCAAATCATATACTCTATAAAATCAAAAAACCATTGGGTCTCTTTCAATCTACATTATTGTCAAACTATCTTTTTATATTGGACTCAAATCATAAAACGATTTTTTTTACTTCCTTGGGTGGTAATGTATCGATCACTCATATACATTAATCAATTCAAACCATATTTTCTTTTTTATATTCATCTCTTTTTTGTGAATTTGTACTTAAAACTTTTATGATCCCTATATATGTCACACCTTTCCCCATAAAAATAATTATATAATATCATTAATGAAAAATGTATTATAGTTAACTCCAAATCCTAATTTGGGGAGTTTTTTTCATGAACCTTATGTTTTCGTGAGGCATAATCTATAACCATATAATTATAGATTAGTACACATACCAGACACTAAATTAATTGTGCACTATATATCTCATTCCCTTTTTCACTATAAAGTAGTGTGATTATTGGTTCACTAACCAACCATCTCTTCATCTCTATAAAATTATCTTCATATTCACCTATCAAAAAAACATAACCCCATTTCATGTCAACATTGTGATTGGATAAAATAATTGTGAGAAATATTTCAAAAAACAACGGTAATGTATAGATAACCTAAGAAAAAAATAGACATCAGTAACCATGGTTGGTCTAGTCCATTTCACAATAACATTTTTTCTTTAAGGATCCATCAAAATACCCTCACATGAGATTATATTATGAAACGATGAGACATTCTAAATCCAAAATACACACTTGGTATATTTTTCAAAAATCTTCTCATTCATTTTGTTCTTCAACACAATTCACAAATTATCTCTATGATCTTTTTTAAACATGTAATTTATAAGAGTATTATATACAGAGACTACCATAAATGGATCAACATAATATCTAAATACTTTATTCATTAAATCAATGAAGATAATTAGATAATTGGTAAGTCTATATAGAATTACTATAAATTCATAAGAACTGAACCTCATACAAATGGATTTTTGGGGTATATTATCCTTAGTAACTCTCAAATGATGATATCTTGAATAAAATTAAATCGTGTAAAATTATTGATATTTTCATAATTGACTAAAAAATTCTTCGATATGAGGTATAAGATCTTTTTTTATATTTATATAGTTAATTTGTTGATAATTAAATAAATATGTATTGACCCATTTTATTCTTAATAAATTGAACAGATACACCCCTTAATGATGCACTAGGGTGTATGAATACATTATCTAGATTATCCCCAACCACCTATGATAAATACACATCATGGAGTGAAATTAAGACCCATAATATATAAATACTTTTCATTGGAATTTACTACTTATCCTCACATTGATAAATGATAACAGGTTCATTCAGAATTCGAAATGTGACTTCCCTTCTGTGTAAATTGTTATGGGCTTGATATAAATAATAATATCAAATTCTTATTAGAAAATTTGAACACATGGAATGCGCCATTGCCTTTACATTACTTTTAATCTATTGTGACCCCCTATTCCTGGCCTTTTCCACCCCCTTGAGTACAGTCGACCTTCAACCCTATCTCCTCCTCCTCCCTCCAGTCATCAAATCCCTCTTCCTCCATTTTGGGGCCTATGGAAGGCTCTGTGGTGGCCCTTCCAGTGGTTCCCCTGTTCCCATGTCAGATTATACTGCCTTTACTGCCCCTCAACATTCCTCTTCCCTATATTCTTCTTCTAGTTCTTCTCCCCCCCCCCAAGAGTCAAGTAACTATCCTTTAAATAAGCTCTCTATGGTGCAGACTCCTCCCCATTGCATCTGTATTATGTGTAGGTCTCCCTTGAGGTGCCGCAAGCTTCATGCTAAGGCTCTCGGATCTGTTTGGACATTCCTGCACTGGCTTTTGAGGATGCTTCATCATGTTTGAAATGGATATTGGTAGCTATATTTGGGGTTTCTAAGTCATTGTTTTCGGTCTTCCAGTGTTTTTTTATCTTTAGGTATCAGCCTTATGGTTTATATTTCCTCGATCCATACTACCTATTTCTACCTTATCTTGTGGTCGAGAGAGGATTTCATCCAGGAATGGTACTTTTCCCCTATTCTGTGGGCCATTGGAGCATTATTTTGTCAAGGTGGTCCATGGATGTTCATAATGGTGAAGAATGACTGGCTGAAGCGGTAGGGATCAAACTTCCCAATCTTTGGTTTCCCTTCTAGAATGAAGGTTTCCTCAAAGTGATAGGGGATTCTTTTATCGGATTTATCTGCATGGAAGTCAATACCAGGAGCTGTGCAAATAATTATGTGGCTCAGATCTATGTAGAATTGGATCTATCTCATGGGGTGTCAACCATCCTATCTCTCTAGGTGTAGTACTCCTTTTGCTTGAACCAGTACATCTCTTAACCAGTTTTCCTAGTTTTATGCTTTCATTTTCTTTTTCATGGGAATTTCTTGAAGGTTTATCATAATCATAACTAGTGTGGCTGTCTCCCCCATTCACAGTCCAGAGTGGTCAGAATCCAGCGTTTGGCTATTTTTATAGAGGACTTGCATGTAGGGGGTATGATGTTTGAATAAGTTATGAGAGAGCTTCCTCTGGACCCTCCCCCTACTTCTACTATTGCTAATTCTCAAGGTCCGGTGCTGGAAGGCGATTCTGAGGTAGACTAGTCTCTAGTTACCTATGTTCTGAGGTTTTATCCCTTGGTCCTAGTGGGTGAGGTCTCTCCTACTACCCCTACCTTTTTGTTTCCAAATAGAGGTCTTAATTTGGATTCTGTCTGCGGGCTTCTTCCCCAACCCTCTGGCTTGATATTTCCTCCTCGGGATTTCATATTGTTTTGATGTGCTTCTGATAGGGAAGATTCCACTCTTAAGGTGACTTATATGTCTTTGATTGATCCTTTGGATGGTTCCCCCTCTTCTCCCCCTCTAATTTTATCATGGCGCTGGTCGTGGATTACCCTTGAAGGCGAAAGGATGGGTTCTAAATGAAGGTTCTGGGCACAGCGAATGTGCGTAGGTGGATGTGCCCACTTGCCTTTTTTCTATTAACAATGATCAATCCGGGATCAATACGATGATAAATGCCAGTCTCCATGGATTGAATCACAGAAATGGACAACGAAATGGAAAGTCCCAGAACCACAAAGTAGGATCATTACAGGTTGATTAAATAACTATATTCAACATTTTAACCTCCCTCTGATACCATTTGAAGGTTCTGGGTGCAGCGGAAGCGCGTGGGTGGATGTGCCCACTTGGCTTTTTGTCATTAAAAATGATCAATCTGGGATCAATACGATGATAAACACCAGTCTCCAAGGATCTAATCACAAAAATAGAAAAAGATAAGGAAAGTCCTAGAACCACAAAGTAGGATCATTACAGGTTTATTATAATTAATTTAATCAATTTAAAAGAAATACCTTTTGGGTGTTCTTTCTTAGTTGATGTTCTTGATCATGTTCCAATGTGATTCGCCGTTGCGTCGCAGAAGCCAAGTGTAGACTTCCTCTAGCGGTGATCCACACGTGTACCTCATATCTCGGGACGTCGCCAAAGGAGTCTTCAGGTGCTAGCATGGAAAAACCTTTTCTTTCATTGTACGTGTTAGATCGTCTTGATCCGATGGAAGAGGATCTCTCTCAGTCTTGAGATAGTTCTTGGAGGAAGAGGTTCTATCGGCCTTGAAAGAATTCTCCAGAGTTGTTTTGCACAACGATTCTCTTATGTGTCAGAAAAGAGTTTGGGTTGTGAGGATATTTATAATCAGGTTTGAAGTTGTAGACTTATGATAATAAATAAATGTGTTACGCATTTTATTTATTTCATTAACTCTTATTTAAAACCCCATGTCGAATAATTAATTCTTTGACATGCTCCCACGCTGATTATAATAAATATCATTTAAAACAATATTATATCCTCAAAATCCTGACTGGAAAAACTACATGGCGTGTATTAATAAATACACGACGTGTACTTGTTTTTCATTGAAAACTACATGGAGTATATATTCAATGTACACATCATGTATATCTTGTTTTCATTTATTAATTTCTTTTCCATAAATAAAATTACATGGCGTGTAATAATTAATACACGGCGTGTACTTGTTTTCCATGAAAAACTACACGACGTGTAATCTTTAATGCACGGCGTGTATATCTTGATTTTCATTTCCTTCTTCCTCTAATAATTAAAACGATCTAGGACTACTTGAATAATTATTAAACCACATATGGGAATAATCTTTATTCTACTTGAGATACTTGAATACACTTAGTGTGTGACCCTCTAGGCCTCTTTCTCGTTGGCATTAGGTGGGCTTGCCTAAAGTCCAAGATTACTGTCTAGCAACAGGTCAAGGCACCCAAGAGAAAGAAGTTGATGCCGCATTGACGTATCACCTCATAAGAACTCTTACTATTTAATTTAATCCCTTTTTCTTGATATCTCATCAAGCAGGTTTCATGGCAGTGTCATAAACCTATATGCTTGATCCGTCGTTCTTTGACTTCCTGAAATAAACTTGTCATTTACACCATGGCCATGAAATTTAATGTGACACTTATATTTCAGTCAAACGGCCAAGATATCAACTTCCATAATTGGAAGGGACAAATCCTTCCTCAACTTATCCATTAACAACATGTCACTTGTGACGCACCCAATGTCCCTTACTTCCCGCCAACTGTCTACATGATGGTTTTCGTCAGTAAATCTATGTGTGTGAGTCATGACATGAGTTAATGATAATAATCTAGTCTAAGGACCATTACACACGCTCGTCGATAGTAATGTCCGATGACACCAAGACATGTGGAATTGCTACTGCCATGTCTGTTCTCATAATCTCCCATCTTAGAGATTACCAAGTGAGAACCCCATGAGAGAGAGTCTCGTCTTCTTACGAATGTTCACACATGATGGTCTGTTTACTATTTGTCCTATCATAGTATTTCATCCAACCGTAGAACTTTATTTAAGAATATTGTTATAGCATTTCAAGGTTCTTATCACAACGGGGATCTTCCATGACGTTATCAATGCAACAAATATTCCAGGACATTATTATATTATAGTCATGCAGAACAATGAACAATATATAATAAGTGAAAATTTATGTAATCAAAGTACAAAACAATTGGTTTTCAGGACACCAACCCTTAAAAACTCCCACTTGGATTGGATCCAATTGCCTACAACTTTTAGTCCGCTAGACCTCACATGATGATCATGTTTCTACTGAGTCAGGGGTTTAGTCAAGGGGTCCGCCACATTGTCTTCTATGGAAATACTGCTCATTTCAACTTCACCTCTCGGAAAAAAATCCCTCAAGAGATGATACTTCCAATGTATGTTCTTTTTCCGCTGATGTGACCTTGGCTCTTTAGCAAGTGCCACCACTGCAGTATTATCACAATACACTGTGATAGGATCTTTACTACTCGGTACTACATCCAACTCTTGGACGAAGCTTCGCATCCATACTGCTTCTTTAGCTACCTCAGAAGCTGCGATATACTCAGACTCCGCTGTAGAATCTTCCACCACAGTTTGCTTTGAGCTCTTCCAGCTCACTGCACCTCTATTCAAACTGAAGATGTATCCAGTCTGCGACTTCATGTCATCTTGATCAGTCTGGAAACTGGAATTTACATGTACTATGATGACTAGTTCCTTATATTCTCCATAAAACAGGAACATATCCTTAGTACCCCTCAAATACTCAAGGATAGTCTTGACTAACATCCAATGGCGGTCTCCTGGATCAGCTTGATATCTGCCTACCGCACTTAATGTGTTCGCAACATCTATCCACGTACATAGCATAACATACATGACAGAACCAATCGCGGATGCATAAGGGATCCTTTATATTCTATTTCTTTCCTCATGTGTCTGAGGACACATTTTCTTGGAAAGATGAATGCCATGTGACACAGGAAACAATCCCCTCTTGGACTGTTCCATACTTAATATCTTCAGTATCTTGTCAATTTATGTACTTTGACTTAGGCCCAACATTCTCTTCGATCTATCACGATGGATCTTGATCCCAAGAATATATGTTGCTTCGCCCAAGTCTTTCATGGAGAATCATTAATGAAACCTTGACTTAACTGACTATAAGATATGTACTTCGTTTCCAATTAGTAATATGTCATAAACATATACTATTAGGAAAACTACTGCACTTCCACTAAACCTGTTGTAGACACAAGGCTCACATTCATTATTAACAAATACAAACTCTGTTTCAGCTTCATCAAAATGAATTTTACAAGACCTTGATGTTTGCTTTAATCCATAAATGGTTTTATGCAACTTTCATACCTTGTTCGAATCCTTTGGAGTCACAAACCATTCAGGTTGTGTCATGTAGACATCTTCTTGGAGGTTCCCATTAAGGAATACTGTTTTGACATCCATTTTCAAAATTTCAAAGTCATAGTAGGTGGAAATGTCCAATAGGATTCTGATGGATTTCAACATCGCAACCACTGAAAAAGTTTCATCATAGTCAATTCCTTGATGTTGTCTAAAACCTTTTGCAACTAGTCATGCCTTATAGGTTCTGAATTGCCCCTCCATGTCCAGCTTCTTCTTTAATACCCATTTATTACCAATAGGCTTTACATCAACTGGATGATCTGCCAAATTTCAGACTTGGTTTTCGTACATGGAATTCATTTCAGAATTCATGGCTTCTTTCCACTTGGAAACATCTGTGCCTTCAACTACTTCCTTGTAGGTAAGAGGATCATAATTTTCAACCAATAATGAGTCACCAACCTCGGTGATAAGAAAACCATAACATTATTGTTCTCTCACCTTTCTCATGCTCCTACGCAGTTCTTGTGTCTCTGGAACAAATTTTTCTTCCATGGGGCTCTGGGGAATCTGTTCTTGTACCAACCCATGTGTATCTTGAGCCTCTAATTCATCGAAATCTATCTCGCTCCCACTATGTATTTTGGAGATGTGCTCCCTCTCAAGGAATATGGTGTGTCTTTCCATTGTATCCATTTTTTTAGGGGTTGTATAGGTAATATCCCCTTTTTTCTTGGGATATCCTATAAAGATACACTTTGTGCCTCGGGGTGCAAGTTTGTTACCTGAAGAGGCCTTAACAAATGCTTCGCTACCCCACACAAGTAAATTTGATAACATGGTTTTGCGTCCACTCCATAACTCGTATAGAATACCATTTATCAATTTAGTTGGTACATGGTTTATTATGTGTGCTGCTATTTGTAATGCATATCCCCAAAAGGATAATGGAAGACTCGCATGACTCGTCATTGATCTCACATTGTCCAACAGGGTGAGGTTCCTCCTTTAACTTACAGAATTTCCACTGTGGTGTTTAAGGAGGAGTGAGTTGAGATAGAATCCCAAAATCCCGTAAGAAATCAATGAAGTCCTGATTAAGATATTATCCTCCTCTGTCTGAGCGTAGTTTCTTAATCTTTTTACCAAGATGGTTCTCAACTTCATTCTTGTATTCTTTGACCAGATCAAAAGAATCTGACTTATACCTCATTAAGTAGATATATCCATATCTACTAAAATCATTAGTAAAAGTTATGAAGTACGAGAACCCACCCCTTTCTTCAACTGGAAATGGTCCACACACATCTGTGTGAACTAATTCTAGAAGATCTTTAGATCATTCACCTTTCCCACTAAATGGGGCTTTGGTCATTTTGCCTTGTAGACACGCATGACATACACCAAGTGGTTTTAGTTCAAAAGAATCTAAATACTCATCTTGATGTAATTTTTTCAAATGTTTCTCATTGACATGACCTAGCCGATGATTCCAAGGTTGGGTGTGGTATGAGTCATGTGAATTAACTTTGTTATCGATTTCCATTACTTGGATTGTGTAGTCTAACACATAAAGGTCGTTATATAAATGTTCCCTACCAAAACAAATGCTATCTTTATAAAAATATCAACATCCACTTCCAAACGTGAAGATGAATCCATTAGTATCTAATATGGATACTGAAATAATGTTTTTTTGTTACAGAGGGTACAAAATAAAATCCTTTCAAAACCAAGACCATCCCAGTAGGCAATGTGAGGTCATAGTCCCCGACAGCTATAGCAGCAAGTCTAGCTCTGTTGGATGATCGTAGATCTACCTCCCCTTGATCAATCTTCCTTAATCTACTTGGTTCCCATATTTGGATACAGATGTGAGCACCACAAGAAGTATCTAATACCCAATTAGTAGAAACAGATATATTTCATTCGATAACAAACACACCTGAAGCTTCCCCTTGTTTCCTTGGCTGGGTGCAGTTTTTCTTCCAATGGCCCTTCTTGCCACATGTGAAACAAACAACATCCTATTCCTTTGCCTCCCCTTTGATCTTCCTTTTCTTGGAAGGCCTTGAAGAAGATTTGGGTTTAAAGATATTTGACTTCCCTTTCCTTTTATTCACCATGAGGAAAGAAAGGCTTTTCACGCTTCAGGTCATTTCCCACTTGGGAAATAAGGTTAAGAAGATCAGAAAGAGACTTCTCAATGTTGTTCGTGAGGAAGTTCACAACAAAGATTGAGAAGCTCTGGGGGAGTGATGCGAGAATGAGATTAGTACCCAGTTTTTAAGGGAGTTTAAACCCCAGAACCTCCAAGCGCTCAATGTAGCCAGTGAGCTTTACTACATGAGGCCCAGCTGGGGCACCCTCTCCAAGCTTGCTCTGAAATAGAGCCTTGGAGATCTCAAACCTTTCCTATCTTGCTCTCTCCAATTATAGACCACGGAGGTGATCGAGCATGCTATATGCATCCATGTATTCATGAGACTTCATGAGCTCACTAGACATTGAAGATAGCATCAAACATTGAACGTCAAGTGCATCATTCAAATGTTGATCATAGACAAGGAAATATTCATCACTCGCCCCTGGGGAAGGGGAATTAGGAAGTGAGGAATCTGACATGTAAAACTTTCATTCATGGAATAGGATAACCCGAAGGTGCCTAAACAATTCCTGAAAGTTACTACCTGTGAGGATGTTGTCTTTATCCAGAATTGATCGCAGAGAAAATTTGGTTGAAGTGTTTTTCATTTTGATTCTACAAATTAAAATAGTAGATTTATCAGTACTTTATTGATTACATTTTATGAGAAATAATAAATTTTATTAAGTCTCCCACTATTTTATCATGTCCCAATAGCCCTCACCATTGAACTCGGAATTTTGAGTTTCCTAGACATTCTAGTGGAAAGGATCCATATTCCCCTTTGAATAACCCCAACAAGGGTTGGTCAATCTATTTGAAGGTATTTAGTTAGGCATGTCTTTTCCAACTGTGAGCTTACAGTTCCTTGATCTGTTGAGTGGACTCCCCAATCCGAAAATACTGAATTGGTTTTCTTCAACTCTTGCCTCCAATATTACATAATGTCTAGAAAGGGATACTCCTCTTGATGTAATATGGTTAAGTCAACCCAAAACCTTTCATAAGGGATTCCTTTATAAGAGTATGTATCCCAACAAGGGTTGGTCAGACACATAGTTTTATGGAGTCTTTCCCTTAATCAAGTAACTAAAGGCTATGTCTGACTTAATATGGTATTGAGGGATTTTAATCATTTATGCGTAGTTTTGCATTATCACATGCTTGTTAATATTAAGTGATGCTTGCTTAAGTGATTAACCATGTTCTGATAATGTTTACACATAGTCCAGTTTTTATTTTATTCCATCTTTGCATGCATGTTCATTTTATTAACTATGTGGTCATGAAAACACATATATAATAAATAAATCATGAAATTTAGACAGAAATAAGATAAGATGGAATGATCATGAGCTTCTATTGGTTAGCATATCTAGTGGTTTTGGTAAGCTAACCCTGACCTAGGGAAAAACACCTTGAAACCGGTGGTTCATGTTTTGCAGCTCCCACATGTCCGCCATTGTATCTTCTTGCGTCGGTTTTGCCTCGGCTTTGGGATTTGAACCATCTCCTCTAGATTGGGAGATCGTCCATTACATGGGTTTACAATAAATAAACCATGGGCACGCAGGCCCTACATTTTATTAGAAGAAGGCTCACATGCCAACAAATTTAAATTAAATAAATTTAAATGAAACCATACACATACAAAGGCTCTTTGGTCTAGCTCATGATCATCCACAGCATGCAACAAAATTTATGCAAATTTAGAATTCAAATTATTTTAATCATTCTTTAATTTAAGATAAGTCACACTCGAATTCAATTAATGATGATATTATAATTAATCAATTCTTTATCTTAAATTATTTTCTGAATTTCCTTGAGATTCTTCTCATCCATATTCCTTGTACGGGTCTTTTTACATTGAAGGAAACCTGGTGAAATTCCATTTCTGGAAAGTACACGGCGTGTAGTTTATAATTACATGGCATGTATTTCTTTTCACTCTTTATCCAAAGTACACACCGGGGGGTTTGGCATGTTTTCTGTACTTTGGAAATTTTGGAGTACACGGCGTGTAGATAAATCATACATGACATGTACTTACTTGTTACGCGGTAACCAGACTGGCGATATCATGTATGTGGTATGCGGCTTATCCTTGTACACAGTTTCACCTGGGTCGGAACGGACTACACGGCGTGTTGCTCCAACATACATGTCGTGTATTCTGGTTTCCACGTGTTGTTCAATTCTGGTCAACATAGAGTGATTAATACTTATGCATATTCAATTCACACGGCGTGGTTTGGCGGACCAGTGTCGGTTCATTGAACCTAAGTACATGGTGTGTAGTTTTAATTACACGCCGTGTAATCCCGTGTTATACAGACAGAAAGAGCGGCTCCTCCGGATGAGTTACTTGTTTTTATTTTAATCAAAATTAAAATTAAAAGGTCGTTTCTGTGATGTGAATCGAGAAACGAATGAGAAAGAACATATCTTGTTTATTCAGATTTATAGAATGATTTATTTTGAATTGAATCAAATATAAATGCGTTAATTATCAAAGAAAATTAAATAATTATAATCAACCTCTATTGATCCTACTTTGTAGTTCTAGGAATTTCCTTTTCTTTGTCCATTTCTGTGATTCGATCCGTGGATACTGGTGTTTATCATCGTATTGGTCCCGAATTGATCATTTTTAATGACAAAAAGCGAAGTGGGCATATCCACCCATGCACTTCCGCTGTGCCCAAAACCTTCAAATAGTATCAGAGCGAGGTTAGTGGATAAGTCGAGGAAGGATTTGTCCCTTCCATTTATGGAAGTTGATATCTCGACCCATTGATTTAAATAGAACTGTCACATTAAATTCCATGGCCATGGTGTAAATGACATGTTTATTTCAATCAAAGGGCCTAGATATCAACTTCCATAAATGTAAGGGACAAATCCTTCCTCGAATTATCCATTAAAAACATGTCACTTTTGACGCACCCAATGTACCCTACTTCCCGCCAACTGTCTACGTGACGGTTTTCGTCAGTAAATCTAAGTGCATGAGTCATGACATGAGTTAATGAAAATCTTCCAGTCTAAGGACCATTACACATGCTCGTAGATAGCAATGACCGATGACACCAAGACATGCGGAATTGCTACTGGCGGGTCTATTCTCATAATCTCCCATATTGGAGATTACCAAGTGCAAACTCCATGAGAGAGAGTCTCGTCTTCTAACGAGTGCTCACACATGATGGTCTGTATACTATTTTTCCTATCATAGTATGTCATCCAACTGTAGAAATTTATTTAAGAATATTTTTATGGTATTTCAAGGTTCTCATCACAGTGGGGATCTTCCATGACCTTATCAATGCAACAAATATTCTAGGACATTATTATATTATAGTCATGCAGAACAATGAACAATATATAATAATTTAACATTTATGTAATCAAAGAACAAAATAGTTGGTTCTCAGGACACCAACCCTTACACTAAATCCTCCCCACGTAAGAGGAAAATCCTAGAAACCCCTAACTAGGAAAAGGACTCATCCTATTTCAATCCCAGGCCCAAGATGAATGGTGTCTGCACAAGATCACAATCCAGGAAGTCAAAGGTGAGGTTGTCCTTTCACATTGAAAGGCTACAAGTTCTGGAGCCAGTCCCAGAATGCTATTTTCCCAATGATTACAATCCTCATATGGAACGCCCGCGGCATTGGAGCCCATATTAATATAGAATTCTTGGCCTCAGTAGTTAACAACTACAAGGTTAATATGGTGGATATTCTTGAACATGAGTAGCACCCAACCCAAAATGGTGATTTCTCCAGGACTCTCAAAATACCGGGGTTTATGAATGATGAACCTTTCAACTGGAATATTTGGATATTATGTCATAGTAGTGTTATAGAAACCTGGTAAATGAATGGTACCAATTCATCACAGTTCATGTGATTCTTAGTAATCATACTTTTTTCCTCTTATCTATTGATGTTGTGAACCTCAACAATGCGTGATCATGTGGAATGACCTCAATGGATTTGATCTTAGAAATCTTCTGGGGATAGTGGGGGATATTTCAATGTAGTTTTTGACCTTGATGAGTGGAAGGGGAGAGGCCCCTTAACCAAGAAAGATAGCCTTTAATTATCCCTTTTTATTGTTGGAAAACATCTCTTGGATCATGAATATTTTCGAGAGAGGTTCGCCTAGGGAAACAATCAAAGGGGTAACCGCAGATCATGGAGTCTCTTGGATAGGTGTTTGAATAACATGCAAGTCATATCTATGTATGAAAACACTTTGGGTTTTCACCTGGTGCGTGGAGTATCGAACCACTCCCCACTCCTGCTCACCATGTCTTCTAGACAAGATTACCAAGGTCATTTTAAATATTATCATCACTGGGAGGACCTTATGATTTTTTTGATCTAGTTAGATATTCCTAGAATATCCCCTCAAGGTCACATATGGTGCGCCTTTCATAATATATTTAGTAGGATCAATGTTCACCTATAGATGTGGTCTAAAGACCTTCCCCTTCTGAATAGAGATTTGGAGGCCACCTCCAAATATGTTGATCGACTTGAAAGGAGTCTAGAAGATGATTGTGAAGAGAAAGTGTTTGACACCCTGGCTAATAAGGAGCAGCTCATGGACATGATTATGAAATAGGATTTTCTGTCCCAAGAGAAAGAAAGGATTAAATGGATGAAAGAGGGATATAAGAACACTTCATATTTTCATGCATGCATTAAGGAGAGGAGAAGGAGAGTTATACTGAACATATTGCTAGAAGATGGTACCTTCACTGATGACTGAGATGTTGTGGGTGCTCTGGAAAACTCCTATATCATAGATCTGCTTTTTGGTCCTAATACCGTACTACCTAATGGTTACCCAGGGGATAATACAGATCTTTTTGATGTGATCCCGAGGTGCCTTTCAATCATGTACAATGAGGGTCTTAGGGATATCCCTCAAGATAGAGAGATAGATTAGAGCTACCATGATCAATATGAATCTAGATAGCGCATCAGGTCCAGATGGATTCCTTAGCTCCTTTTATATATCTGCATGGCAGGTTGTGAAGAATGTTTTAATTGAGGTTTTTTGAGACTTATTTCGGGGTTTCCACATACCCCATGTTTCATGTGAAACTTATGTTGTGATGATCCCCAAAATCAAGAAACCCACATCAATCCTTTATTTTCATTCTGTGCATTTGTGAAATGTCCCCTAATAAATCGTAACCATCATCATCATTTCTCTTATGTCTTTCCAACTCCCCCAATGAATCTCCTTGTAGCAGCATGGATTTTTCAAGGGGAGGTCCATTCATGGGTGATTTATTTGGCCCAGGAAATGATAAGGGATGTCAACTACAAAACACATGGCTCGAATGTGGTTATCAAACTTGATATGACCAAGGCTTATGACCATGCTTAATGGGGTTTCATCAAGAAAGTGTTTGAAGGTATGGGTATTTGTCCTTGTAATATTAACATTATTTTTCGCTGCTTTAGTTCTTCATGGATGGCGATAAACTTCATGGGAAAGTATTATGGATTCTTCAAGTATATCTATGGTTTAAGGAAAAGGGACCTGATCTCCCCAAGTATCTTTATCATTTCCCTGGACTTTCTTAGTCACCTCATTAATAGAGTCCTTACTAATAGAGATATCCTTCCATACCGTTGGAGGATTAGAGCCCCTTTGGGGTCCCAACTCATGTTAGTGGATGATACCATCATCTTCATGAATGTTGTGACCTGGTTATTAAAGGGCTTAAATAGGATTTTCAAAAGCGTATGGTCACTAGAGTGGTCAGAATATTAACAAGAACAAGATCATTTTTTACATCTCCAGCTCATTCCCCTCTAATAGGGTCTCTTCCGGGTGCCACATCATGGATATGCACAGAGGGGAATTCCCCATGGATTATCCAGGGGTTTCTCTTTCCTCAGTAAGACTTATCATTCGCGACTTTTACCCCCTCATCACCAAGATCATCGACTAGGTTATTAACTGGAAAACAAGTACTTATCCTTTGGAGTTGGATAACACTAGTGAACAATGTGCTCCTTGCCACCTAGGTTAATGCCCTCTCGAATATCTATGTCCCAAATGGTGTGATTCACAACATTTATAGTGTCCTAGATAAATTTTTTTGGAATCATTTATTGGATGGTAAAAGGCATTGGGTTTCTTGGATCAAGATGGCGCAACCAGTTATTGAGGGGGGGATTAGTGTTTGTAGCTTTGAGGAAACCATTCACTACTTGCATGAAAATGGGCATGGGAGGTTTTGGAGAACCTTACCCTATGGGGGATCATTATGCATGGAAATTATGTGGGGGATCATGTGGTTTTAGATGGTCATGTATCTACCCTCTGAAAGGATATTGGTCCCACTATGATTACCATCAATCCTCATGCCCACTGGATTATTGGGAGAGGATACATTTTGTTCTGAAACCATAACTGGAGGGGATCGATTATTGGATATCCGGACTCTCTAGCCATAGAAATTTCCTACAGAGTGGCCATTCATCATATGTCCATCATCAAAATTGTTCTCCATAGTGACCTGTGGGTTTAGTTTGACCTCATTGATATGAATTTATTTCCAGACCGGTGTGTCTTCACTCATTCCTCTTCTGGTTCTTTCACATCAAAAGACTACCGCAAGACTCTTATCGCACAACAACCAGCAGATGCATGGTCTGAGGATATTTGGCTCAAGAATATACCTACTAAATTCAATTTCCTCAGCTGGAGAATTGGGAATAAGGCTATCCCCACTGATGATAATTTCATGAGGTGCGTTGTTGCCATTACCTCCTGATGTGTTTGTCGCAGGAGTAATAAGGAGAAAAGCTCGAGCCAACTTTTCATTAAAAGTGAGTGGGATCATGAGGTATGGAATTTATTTGGGGATTTTACTGCTCAATATTCTTCAAATATATATAACCATCCTTTTTGGCTTGATGTTATAATGGGTTGGGAGAGGAGGGTCTGGAGAGAACGGATCACACTGTTTTTCGGCAAGCAGGCTTCTGGTGTTTGTGGCAGGCGATGAATATGAGCATTCACAAGGGGGTGGTGTCTTCGGGAAAATCTATTATTATCAGAAGTAATTCACTTATTCTGGATATAGTATAGTTACTACCTAATTAGAGGGAAGATCTATCTTTTCAGAGGATCAGTACATGTTCTAGCAGACATCTGGAAAGCGGGCGATCATCGGGAAAGTGGATTTCTTGGACGCCTCCAGTTAGGGGGATGAAGGTTAACTCTGACGGCTCCTATATCTCTAGTGTGTTGAGGGGTGGGGTAATAGTTCATTACAAAAAAGGATCGGTTTTACTTGATTTCAGGGCTTTCTTGGGAAAGGAAAAACTCTTCAAGTGGAGGCATTGGTCTTGATGTCGAGGCTTCGTGTGTGTGAAGTCAACGCCATATGGATATCTTAGAAGCCGAAACTGATTCTCTGATTTTACACAATTCTTTGTAGGGTATTAGTATGATCCCCTAGTTGATTTATTATATCAACAAAAAATTTCATGGAATCCTTGGTGATTATACTAAAGTAACACATACATGGCAAGAGGGAAACAAAGTAGTAGACTACCCGACATCACTTGATTTTTTTGGCCCCGATAACATAGTTATTCACAATCTGATAAGCCTATAGTCGGTGGGGATCAACATCATTAGAGGGGATTCCCTTGGCCTACATTATTTTATACCCCCTTAGGCTTTTTTATTTTGTCCTGTCTTTAAGGGCCTTTATTCTTGTACTTCTCTTTTCCATTAATAAAAATTTACATGATGATGATGATATAACATTCCTATAATCTTGTCAAATGCAACTAAATGGGGTATCATATGATTTCTAGGAATCAAATTCTTCCTATCAGTAGAGGAACATTAGACTTCAGACACGATAATCATACCATTAATTGTTTACAACAATAATTATATATCTTATAATTGATAATATGGATTAATATTACATGACACATTTCATGATACACAATATTTCCTACAATAAATCTCAAATAGGGTACCTCAATATTTGATCATACCTATTACCACCTCAACACCACGATTTTATATTAAATCCCATATTAAAACCAAAATAGTTAGAGTGATCATTATGTATCGTTAATGATTTTGATCAATCATTAAAAATCAATCATAGGATGTCAAAATCTTATATTCTTCTTCTCACTCTACGGAACCTCGTATTTTACTTATTTTTTCCAAGGTCATTACCAAATATTTAGAATGTGATCACATACTTATACATATCCTTAGGGGTTTCCCTAATGTTATTTAACCCTACACCCCAAAAAATATCTAAACCATACTCTCGTACTAACTATAGAAACCCAAGAATTTTTTATAGAAATATTTCTTCTTGATATATGAATATTCAACACATAGAACTATGGTACATGCAAGACCATGTAGGTTTAGATTTATTAGAGAATAGATACATAAACCTATTATTTAGGTACATTATTCATCATCTAACCTAAATTTATTCTCACCTTGTACCATTATTTACCTACCCTAATGAAAACTATTGTTCATAACCTAGGAAAAGGAAAGATAATAAATGGTGAACTTAGATGCTTAGTAAGGGTAAAAATGGGAGAAATAAATTTATGATCATATATAAACATAAGATAAATATAACGATATGTGAACATTATCATTGAAACCTATTACATCATGGATAAAAATATGAATCATGGAATAAAACTTTATAAATTAAAAAAAATATGAATCATAAGGGTGATAGATCATCACTTATCAATCACAAACCAAGAGATAAAATCACAAACATAAAGACATGTCATATATGTGTGAAACCATCATAGGTATAGAAATAATTTTCATGTCATGTTTAACTACTGATACCATAAAATCATAGTATATTAGGAATCAACACATGATTCCGATGTCATAAGGGATTGAGAATAATCACTTTTTCCCACAGTGGATCTGGAATCCCTACCTATTTCCCAGAGTGGATAAAGAACTTAAGGTTGTTTCTTTTAATAGATCAAGGACATCAACCTGTTTCTCGATGTTATATGTTGATATATAAAACATTAACTAACACATTATAGGGATATATTATTTTGGTCACACCCATCACATACTGAATACATATATATATATATATATATATATGTTTCTAAAAAATATCACAAAACATTCATCCTATAATCATGACTTAACCAATCAACTAAAAATAGATTTCACAGACATTTCTATATTTCATCATAACATAACCCAAGGAATTCTAGTTTGCAAAAGAAACTATCATCATAATCATAACCATATAGAGAAATATTATAGATGGTACCATTGGATAATATCCCCCAAAAATCATAATTAACATCAAAGGATTATAATATAGATTAAAATTTAATTAAAATATCACATTAAAATATCATAATGAAAATATTATTTTCATTTTTAAATCAATTATTTAAAATTTAAAAAATTAATATTTTTTGGAAAACAAATTATTTGAAAATAACACCAGAATATTTAAAAGAAAGATGTAAATGATTAAGTGGTTATGATGTCTAAAAATTTAATTCATGTCATGTACATTAAGTTTTATATTTTTTCACATTTTTTGAAAAAATAAAAAAGTTCATCATTTGGAAAAATGCAAGAAGATTCCTTTGAAATATTTAATATAAAATTAAAATATAGTAAAATGACATTAAAAATTCCTATAAGAATAATAAAAAACATTCTTAAAAAATATTTTACTAAAAAAATGGACATTGATGGAAGAGATTTAATGCCAAATAGTAAAACATAATCGATTTTCCATAAAAATGTAATTTTTCCCTCTTGTGTTATTAAAGAGAGAAAAATTATAAGAAAACTTGTATTATAATGAAATAAATAAATTATTTTAAAAAATATTTTTTTACCTGATACGGATTATAAAATTTCCTCATGGTTAACATAAGAAGAAACACCCTCAAACAAAATGGGATTGAAAGGTAAATACCTTACCTAAAATCTCATCTCACTTCAAACACATTAAAAAATTTTGTATAATAAATATAAATTTATTATAAATATATTACATAACCATAAATAAATATATATATATATATATAGATAATATCTTACCACTTGTTTATACAATTTTTATTATTAAAATCGATATTTCAGGTGATAACTATTTTGTTTTTCAAAAATGTTTTGATTCGGTACTCTCAGCACTTAAATTTTGATTAAGATTACATAACCTAAATAATGTAAAAAATGATATAAATATTATATATATATATATATATATTATATACATTTATATTCATCTATAAAAGGTTCAAATAGAAAAATTTATTACACCATTCCAAGAAACATTAAGTCATATATAGACATGAACACTGTTTTTACTTTTCTATGGATATAATAAAATAAAGTAAAAAAATAATTTAACATCATATGATAATTAATATATCAAATATACATTATATATTAATTAAATATACTCTTATTACTATCTTTGTGAGGCATAAATAAAAATGGATCGCATCACTTCATAGATATGGTAGTCTACACGTATGCACATGCGACATCATCATTTCAAACTAATGGGAATGTCAGAAACTTGATATTATATTATAAGTAAATAAGATTAATTATATCATAAATATAAAACATAAACATTAAAATTACCATATTATCCATCAATGAAATATATTGATCGAAAATGAATGTAATCTCTATAAGGAGGCGGTAGTCAATACATGTACACACACGATAATTTCATATCAAAATTTATGGAATGGATGATTGATATTGGTAGTTACATAATAATAATAATATTTTAAGTACATTTATTACATTTAATTTTTTATTTCATGTTGAATATAACATATTTATAGTGTAAGAAGATGAAATTAATTGAAAGAGGTCATGTAAGTTGATTACCTCTTCTTTCATATTCCTCCTTTGGATACTTTCTTAAGGACCCTGGGATTGGAAGTTCAATGATAAAATAACATCTATTTCATTGATACTAAATTTTATAAGATAATTAAAATGGTTTTAGTCTAGATATATGGCTTAATGGGTGTGAGTAAGATAGGGGAAGAGGATTCATTTAATATGTGATGATAGGGGAACTCTTGGAATTAGTAAATTTATTAAATTAATATAAATTGATTTTTAGGTTCATGTGTGTCCAAAGTAATATATTTAGAATATATGGTTATTTTAACTTAAAAATACCATCCAACAAAATTTCAACTAGTATAATTTTTTTTCACCAAAATCTCAATATTTTAAACCCTCATTCCCCTTTTAAAAGTTACCACAACATAATATTATTTATTATTCTGGGTAAAGAAGATTACTATAAAAAGTCAATTGACTCGTAAAAGGATCATTGATGGTATTTTCAACAAATTGAAATTCACTTTTCTAGATATAGTATTTTATGTATTTTAAATCATTTAAAAATTATTGATTGTCATAAAATATCAATAATGTTATTTTATAACTATTCATTTACATTGACTTTAATGTCATGAAAATTGATATTTAGTTAGAATATAAACCATTAAAAAAATCCCTTTTATGTTATATTTATTTTATAAAATTTTGGAAAGTAATAATTCACTCAAATTTTATTACTTTTAATATTTTTAATTATTTTATTTTCCTTTTTAATTTAATTAAAATTTCTATATTAATTTAATGTAACTAAAAAAATTATAATGATAAAAAAATAAATCACATTTAAAATACTTTTTTAGAAATGTAAATATCTTTTTTATCCTTATGTAAAAAAATTTTAGTTATTAATGACACGTGAGTGACATTTTGTTTTTTTATTTTATTAAATTAATATAAAGGTCATAATAAAATAAAAAATGGTACCAATTATAAATTTATTAGATAATTAGATGGAAATGGAAAAACTCCATGATTAAAATATGATAAATTAAAGTATTATAAAATAATTATAGCCTTATCCAAATGTTTTAAACATATGTTTCCCATTTTACGATAATTAGAGGTGATAAATATTTATCATGGTTAATGTTCTTAATAAAAAAAACTAAACATGGAATATTACTAATATTTGAACATGTTTATTTTGAAAATGTAACAAATTTTTCATTATTTGAATAAAATATTTGCAGAATTAAATTTAAGAGATAAACCCAAAACCCAATGAAATAAATTTTTTCAAAATAATTCATTTTAAGTACAAAAATGATTTTATACCAAATTGAAGAATAAAAGTGATTCGAATTAATTTAATTGGATTATTATAAATATAACCGAACTAATTTTTCTTTGAAAACATTTAAAAAAATGTATCTTTTTAATTTCCTGAAACTAAAATAGAATTTTCAAAAAAATCATTATTCTCCACTATTCATCAATAAATCAGTCTTTTCATAAAATTATCAAATATTCACTCAAATAAATTTTTTACATGATGATTTCTAAAATTATGATTCTATTTTTAAATTATTATTACTATAATATTTAGAAATTAATTTTCTCATTTTCTCAAAGAAGCAATAAAAAATATTTTTTGAGGAAAAATGTACTTTTAAAGAATATTTTGACTTTACTGAAAATATATTTCCTTTATCAAAAATCTTTATACATAAATTTGTCAAAATATTTTAATTTATATTTATTCTAAAAACATATCATCTATGTTATAATGGTGTAGTATATTAATGTTCATTTAGACTTGAGTTTGTGTGTATCGCAAGCTATCAATGAAATAGTATTCTTTAGAAGATAATAAATATAATAACATCACATGGTGTTACAAATATTAAACTTTATACTTTATATAAATAAAATATATCTTAAATAATCCTTTATAAAAAATTTATTTGATAAAATTTCACTTTTTTATCCATGTTCTTCAGTCTATAATGCCAAACTGGATTTCATGAATGACTAATAAAACTTCGATTATCACATACCACCATCAAATGTTACATAAAATCTACCTTAAGATACTAAACTTTTAAATTCTCCAACATAAATGGTGTTGTTTTTATATATATTGAATATATTTATATTTCAATTAACCAAAAAAATTAATTTTTCATTTTCCAATTTACACGCTAATATCCTAAGAAAAACACTCTAATAAACATAGAATTATGATGATCAATATATCCAACCAAATTTGTATCAACATATCAAAAAATAATGATATTCATATTGAATTTATAAATCTATAAATATTTATTTTTACATTAATTTACCTTAATATTATCTTTAGAACTTTGAAATGAAATTCCAGAAGCATACTTTGATATCTTGCACACAAATGAAATAATAGAAAAAACATCATGTCTTGAAGTAATTATGTAAAATAATATTCTAATGAATTAATTGATATTATTTTAATAAATCTTTTTATCATATTCTACTTTCTCATAGTATAGTTCCTCTATAATTTAATGTGGAAAATAAATTTTCTTTCTTGACTCAAAAATTATACATCAATTCCCAAGAATATTTCTCTTAATAAATATATATGTGATATCTCACTTCAGAAAACCAAATTATAAGGAAGTGCTTCATATCTAAAAAAATAACATTTAAAACAACTAAATTATTTAAGTGTAAAATTATTTTTAGACACATTTATTTCTAGAAAATATATTACCATTAAAATAGATGATAATAACTAGAAATTTCTATTTTTTATTTTTAAGATAGAGGTGGTTGTCCACTCTCTATTTTTTAAAATTCAATAACTTAAAAAATGATTCAAAATTTTCATTCCATGAAAATGTATATTTTTTATCATTATATAGAAATTTATTGAACATGAAATTATATATTTTATCATACTTGCTAAAAAACCTTTAGCTTTCTCAACTTAAAATTCCTATTCAAATTAACTATTGAAGAATACTAGCTTTACATCCATTTAAAAATATTGTATATTAATTGAAATTTAATAATATTGAATATTATATTGTTTTAATCCTAGATACATATAAAATGTATTTTTAACATCAACTAATTAAATATGAGAATACCTAATTTATACAAGCCTTTATTGTTTTCTCACCATTTATTCCCTCTCATTAAACTTGTTTTAGAACATTCCCTTTTTACGATTCTAAAATTATTTATTATCGAGGGAAGAATAAATCCATATTTTTATTCATAAATATCAAAAATAAATCCTCAATCATTGAACGAATACACTCTAGATAATTTATTATTTCATTCTCACTCTTGGGATCAGGTTGAAAAATCATTACGACAAAAGATGTTATTCTCAAAAACCTCCTTCTTTAACTTTTTAACCATGAACATCAATGATGTTCAGGAAATAAACCTTCGATTAATATAATTTATTCATTATTAATTACTTTATGTTGTTGAATAATCATATTATTTATTCCCATCAATTGAGTATTCTATAATTCTATAAATTTTAGCAATCTGTATAACCAACTCTTCATCATTTTCATTAAATTCATAGAATTTTATTTACCTTGAACACCCATTGAATAAGTATTTTAATACATTAAAATCATTATATTCATCATCCTAGAATAATTAAATATTTATTAATTTATATACCCTTCTATTTTTGGGATATCAAATGAAAATTCCATTAACTTCTTTTTGATCAAACTAACTCAAATTCATACCCTTCAATTGATTGATACCATTACTAACTGAAACCTAGAAACAGTTAAATCATAGTGGATGGTAAATATATATTTCATAAGAATGAATATCATATATTTAAATATAATATAAATAGTTTTAAAAATGTTTGGAGTCCCAATCTATTTATTATAAAATAAATGTGGATTTATGTTCCACCAGAAATGATTGAGGTGTCTTAATCATCAATCGATTGATTCCCTTGACTGCAATATTTTGTTATAGGTTTTATGGTTCACAAAAATCTTTTTAAATACCAACCTTATCCAATTATTATATAAAAATTATATATATATATATATATATATATATATTCATATCGATGATCTAAATAGAATCTCTTCATAGAATGACCAAATTCTATATCACAACTTTTAACTCTTAAAGTCTTTTAATGATTTTCATATGTCACTCAAAAACAAGATACATGTGATAGGATAAAATTTATCAATTATTGAGATAAATTATTTATAATTTTCTATTTATTTTTCCCCCATAGTCCTCATATGATTTTATTGAAAAATCATAAGTGATCTGTTATTTGAATCGGTACCCGTTTGTATGGAAAAAAATTTATTTACCACTAAGCATGTAGAGAAGACCAAAATAATTTCACTTTTTAGAAATGTATCATTTTAAGGATTATCACTATGTGTCAAACTGATAATGATATTTTGGCCAATGTGGCCAAGTATCCTAGGCCAAAACTTATTATCCAACTTCATGTTCATGTAACATATATTTTTATTATATCATATTTAAAATATTTTACTGGTAGTTTGTTTAAATCATGTAATTACCATTTTTTCCAAATGTATCAAAGAAAAATCAACTTTATAAAATTTCATATCATTAGATTCATCAAATAATTATTAATCTCTCATAATTTTATTGTATAAACCATCAATAAAGAGAGTCCTATTTTAATAGGCATTCTTATATCTAATTTTTATTGGGGAAAACTATTTGATATTCAGTGATCCATAATTTCCAAATGTGATTGAACCATAATTTTAATTATTAAATAAATTGATAATCCTCATATCCCTACTAATTTATGATTAATACCCACTGCTAATTATCTATCGATTGTTCATTCTAGATGACATCAAAACTTCTTTAACCCTTTGATATCTCACATTTCCTCTTTATTTTTCTAAAAAAATAGTTTCTCCTTATTTATTCAAAAAATTTATGGAACAATATAAAAGAAATTAATTTCCATATGACACATCTAACTAATCCTTCTATACAATTGATTCTATACTTATATCTAAAAAATCACTATATCATTAGAATTTTTAATTTCTCTCTGAACAACTTACCTCCAACCCGGAGTTATCACCCACAAATCTAGCCTTCCAAATCTTTTGTATTTTTTAATATATCATATTGAATGTAATTTTCCTTTTTGTATTCACATATCCACTATATAAGTAATTTTATTTGAACAATGAATTTCTTTTTGAGAAAACACAAATTTTTCTCATGTGTGACATTTGGTGAAAATTATATTCTAGACCATTTATCATAAAAACTTTTTAAAAAATAAAATTATTTAATGTCTCAGATATGTTCCTTAATATTTTGGAAAATTTATTAATTTTTTTCACCATTCCATATATTGAATATTTCTTTCTTAGTTCAGTATTTTTATATTTTCCAAAATTCGTAAATTATTCATTTGAATACACTTTGGTCACCTTTTTTCACTTTGACAAAACATCCAAATTCTTATCCATTACTTAAAAATAATTAAAATTCATAAAATTATGTTCTATATAATTAAACTTATCACCAAAATTATTATATACTTCACAATACTACTTCGTTCCCTTTGAACTTTTACCAACATCGTGCATTGATTTTTTAAATTCAATCATAATCTTCATTTACTATTCTTTAACATATATAAATATTTTTAACTATATTCAAGTTATTTTTTTATATTATTTACTATTTTATAATTAATATTATTTTCTTGATAATGTGAGGAATTAAACTTCTCAATTTCTTTCTCCATTGGTACCTTTCTTTTTCCTTGAATTTTCAATACAAAATTTGATGCATGATGTACCAATATTATATTAATTTTATCTTTCTAAAATTTATTAATATTCACATTAACTTATAAAATTTATAGTTTTATTCTGAATTATTTATCATGTTTTGATTATCCACCTCCAAAAGTGAACCCTATTTCATTCACCTTAAAAAACATTTTTCTCTTATCATAATTACTAAGAGAAATATTTTCTTCACTTTCTTTATCATGAATTTATTCCTCCTCTAAATTTGATAAATATATATTCTTTTTGAATATAGAGAAATTTGTTTTTCCCTTTATTGTTGATTTCTTATAGATGAATTTTATTTCTTACTTCCTAGAGAACTTCTTAGATGACTTATCTTCGTCTTCACCTTTATATTACTCTATATTTTGACAATTTATAGGAAAGTATCCAAGATCAATACAACCCAAACTCATAAAATACCCTTTACTATAATATATAAAATTTTCAATTCGTATAAATAATTAAATGAGATATATGAGCTTATAAAACATGAAATGGATATATCAATTACAATTTCAATATTCACCTTCCCACACTTCCTCATTATAAGCCCTATAATTCATTTATTATTTGAAAGAAATTTACTTCATACCCGTATATATTTTATTATGGGAATCACCTTTTATTACCACATAACAAATCAACACATTTTGTAATTCATGTTATTGAAATGAATTCAAATTATAGTATTTATGAGATGAAACTTTTTCATAAAACCTATCTAAAAATATATAATGAAACATCTTGTCCATCAATGAATCGTTTGGATAATCACAAAAACAAAAAATGTGGATCACAATATCCTTAACTCTAATAGATAAATCATACATTATTTCTCCATCAAGAATATGGATGACACAGAATTTGACATGATATATTTTATATTTTTATTCCATCACCCTAATATTCATTTCAAGAATATTTTAAAACCAGTCCCAAAATCCTTTCATTGTCTTGGTACCCATAAACCTTGTTAAATAATATTCAATAATTAATTATATGATATAATTACATTTATATACATCAATATTTATATTATTTCTGGCATACTAATTAATCAACTAACAATCTATAACATTATAAAAATTGTTTGTTCCAATATCTATGATGGCAATACCTAGTGGGAGAATATTTAGAAGTGTTATTTTCATAAAAAAGCCATAATAAGTCTCATAAAATGTGTAACAATGTATTATATCGAATATATTAATATAATTTATGATAGATATAAAAAATAAAAATATAACATCAGCATTAAAACAAATATCACTTAAAACAATCAGCTTTAAAGAAATAATGTATTTGAAGGAAACTTGTACACCACTTTAATAATTATTATTGAATCAATAACAGAAATTATACTTAGGTACCATATAATTTCACGGGTAGTTGGGGTAAATAATTCAATGGATATAAAATTTAATTTATTTAAAACCAACCATTTCCATAAGTTATAATAATTTTTTAAAAAAATATTCAAACTGTTAGCTCTCAAAACTGAATTTAAGAATGTAAATATGTTTAATTAATAGACCACATAAGATTATATACAACATGATGGTAAAGATATAGATTCATGAGGTTAAATATTTAAAATGAATAACTATATCCTTTTCCTGGAATGGTATCATCAATTGTCATATGATCCTCTAGTATCATCCACTAGTTAAAATGAGAAACATTTAACAATGAACTATTGTGAATAAAAATATATCACAAAATAATAAATTTGATCCCATGAAAAAATATTGTTTTTAATTTTTTTGGTGAATTTAGTATTTATAACCAAGAAGAATAATCATGTTACTATATTAAATGTACTACTTTTTATCTTCCCCTTTTATCACTAAAACTATGAAATTTAGATGATAAATTTTTCTTGGATCACCCAATATATTCCTTCAACATCCACTAATATACCATGATGTTTATATAATTTTTATATCATCATCTAATAATAATTATCTCAATATAATATAAAAAAGTGAAATTATTCAATCTTCTTCAATGTAATCCTTTGATATTAACATTCTAAGGATACATATTTTAAGAATTTCTTAGATAAATAACAATACCAAATGTTCTTTTCATTGGGCTCATTCCTCTCCTAATCTACTATTTTCGTCTCTTATTCTACTATATCATTAATTCCACACTCTTATACCATATAAAACTATATAACTTAAAATAAAATTCAAAATAAAATTCCATATCATCTAATGTTAACAAAAACATATATTAAATTCGTATAACAATATAAAGAAGAAAATAATCATAGATATTATTGGGATGGTAGTGAATCATACTGAAATAAACCCATATTGAACCAATCAAGTAACATCATCAAGAGAACCCAAATTTTGGAATTTACTTAGTCACTGTATAACCATCTTAATTTTAGAATATTAATTTCACATAACAAGTGGTTATCTTTAGCACCTATTGAAATTGATACTACACCCAAATTCATTGTTCAATAAAATTTATTAATACAATATAATCTATCAATTTCCAATTTTATTCATTCACATCACAATATGATACACTTACTTATAGGCACTAGAAAAGCTCTACTTTTATAACACCCTTATTTAAGGGAGTAATACATTTTTTTAATTATAGGAAACTTAATATTCTCAATGAAAACATATCATCACAATGATTATAGTATACACATGCAAACCATTTCCACTTGATGGAATACAAAACTTATGTAATTAAGAATAAAAAAAGTATCATTACCTATATAAAAAATAAAAAAACATTATTTATATATTGTGGAATGATATTTTTATAAATAATTTCAATAAAAAATCATAGTAAATATTGTATCATGATGAATACAAGCATAGTGTTATTTCTTTTATATCCTAAAACTCCACCAAACATTTTTACAACACTTATAAATCCCAAAAATCCATTAGACCTTATCCAATATGTTATTAAGGAAATTAAAACACATTAAATGATCTAAGGGGCTTGATTTATAGGATAAAAAATCCAACACCAATACGGCAAATCACATAAACTATAACTCCTTTAGAAAACAGACACCCCCATAACATATAAATCATTTACATATGAACAAGATACATTAAAAACACCTTAATGATAACAAAACATCAATACACCCTTACAAAAAATAATGCATAGAATTATACTACTTGATTCCTAATTATACAGATCATATATAGGCCAAAACCTCATGTTATATAACTATAAATGATTGAGTTAACTCTTAGACATAACAAATTCCAAACCATATTTCTTTAAATTGAATCCTAGTTAAATATGTAACCACCGTCACATAAGAATTACTCTTTGGAAAATAATAATAATATCATTGTACTTGATAATTTACCTCTTTAATAACTATGTCACATTGAGAATGAAACCTTCATCAAATTCAAAAACTTAAACAATCCATAACCCAATATGATAAGTAATATACCATATTTATCGATAAATTGGTTAATAAAAATAATCACTAATAATCAAAAACAAGTTGCGTTGCCCTAGAATATATCATAGACTCTCGTTATGTGTTCTATCACAAATTGTAAGACATTATAAAATGGTGTATTATGAATTGTATTATTGGATAATGTGATAACATGTGGGAATCTATCCATTTAATATCCATTAGTTATCATACATGATTATTCATTATATAACTATTAATTTGAGGAGATTTAACAAATTTACTGATCATTTAATCCCAAAAAATAAATGTGTGAATTATGTTAAACATTTAAATTAGGTAATAGGTTGGATAATTTTATGAAATTCATAAATTAGTATAATTTGAATGTGGGAGTTCTTAGATACCTATATTATATGGTTTAATCATTGTGAAAGGTTTGGTGGTATTAATATAAAAAAATAGTTAACTCCCATTACTCTATATACTTTAAAAAACAATTCTAGAAAAATGTTGATAGTGAGAGAACCTTCCAAGCATCAGAATATTCATCTAGTTCATGGACACTAGGGGAATTCATTCAACTATTTCTCAATTTTCGTTATTAAAATTAATAGCATGAGTTGGATTAATAGATAAAGGATGTTTTTAAATTATTATTTTTTTAATTCTAATTATATAGATAGATCACATAATTTATGAGTTTTGATGTTTCCATTCACCATATTTTCAAATATCATCATCCCTATAAAACCTTTAAGTGTTATCAATTTTTTTTATATCTATTATTGGGTTGATAATTGAATTAATTAAGGAGTTGGAAAAAATATTTTTCAGCTACCATGTCATAACCTGTTCAATATAACAATTTTTTAATTATATTTTTGAACACAACATAAAGGTTATGAAATTCAGGATTGGTTCTTTTGAAATTTAAAGGGACAGTCCATATTCTATATAAAATAATCATTATAATGTTAAATATTATTAAAATAGAAAATTGTTGGATGATATATCTATGATGTGGCTAATTTGATTGTATATCATTATCTATGGTCCAAAATGGTTTGGGAAACATCATAGCTAATATCATCCAAGAGATTCTATGACATCTAATGTTATATCTAAAATTCCATGTCTATGGGAAATGGATACCCTTTAGAATAATCATTGTGCATCAAATAACAAGGCCAGGTGAAATAATCTCACTTTAAAAAGGCATTTCTGACCTAAAATGACCCCCAAAAGGACTTTATTATTGGTGTGGATTTTGAGACAAAACATAATGAAAAAATAATCATACTGATAATATTTGTTAAATGAGTTCTTAATAAAGTAACAATATTAATTATATTCTTACGAACCATCAACTTAAACTAAAAAAAAGTGTTTTATTACATTCTCTATAGGTTAAAAATAGTTTTACATGGTAAATTATTTATAAAGTGTTTATAATTTAGAATAAGGTGGAATATAAAAATATTTATATTAATATATTAATTCTTCATGAATAAAAATATAAAATATTTATTTTTATAGGTATTTTTTGAAAATTATTTATACCATTCCAAAAATATTTTTACATGATTTTATCAATGGTTTAAATAAAAGTAAATATATTTTTGTTTATTTAAATTATTTATCGGAACCAAAAATATTTTTTATTTGATAATAAAATGTTTCATAAAAAATAATATATATATATATATATATATATTAATATGAATGGGTTTATAGTAAAAGAATGAATATGATAATAATAAAATTTTTAATTAGATAAAAGTGAATCTATATTTTTTATCAATGCATAAATTATAAAGATTTTATAATTTATTTTTTGATTCTTTATTAATTTTTTATCACTTATCTAAATTTTTTGTATATTATTTTATTTGGTTTTAATCCCCATTTTATTAATTGATATAAATTTTTTATATAAAAAATTTATGAATTATTTATTTTGAATGTGTTCAAACAACTTCAATAAATTATTATACAAGCATCATGAAATGATATGTAATAAAATTGATTTTGTTTTTATTATAACTTTACATTGGATTTATCATGATTTATGAGTTTTAATTTATTGTTATAGATTATAAAAATTAGTAGTTATGATTATGATGTAATTAAAGTCTCTCATGAGTAAATATATGTGGTTAGAGGTACTTTTTGATAGATTCCTGACTAACATAGAGGATTAATCCTTGTCTAAAATATTGGGGGTTAGATAAATGTTTCCTCGTTGTCACTCTTGTGGATATTAATAATTTTATATGATTCCAAGACATTACATGGTAGGTTTTAATATACATTATTCAGGTCATTCATTCAGATATGTGTAAAATTTTTTGTTTTCAAATAGGTTAGTAAGTCAATCTATGATTTGTGTAAAGAGTTACACAAAAATATAGTCTGATCACATAGATTCTGAGGAAGAAATATAAATATAAAGATAATTCATTAAAATCATGAGTAAATGTAAAGGGAAAGCATGAGATTATGTAGTGAGATTACTTCCCCTTAAAATACTAAGTGTTAGATTCCATTTAAAGTAATTACTTACAATGAGCATGGTCATCCAACTGGGTGGGTCATCCCAAAGAAGGGTACCCATGGATTATATTCAGTATGGTAATTGAGTAAGGAGTTAACATAATAGTATTTAAGGTCTATTTTTTATATTTTTGGGATGTACTTACCTAGGAAACTCTATGAGCATAAAGAAACTATAGTAATATTTTTAAGATTGTCCATATGATGGATTTTCAAGGAGTTTTATTCTAAACTATCAAATATTTTAATATGATATTATTGGAATGATGGCCTACCAAAAGAGATAGGTGATGAGAGAATCTTTAATGATATCCAAAACATAGTAAAATAAATACAATGTCCCACTAAAATGTATAATGTTTTTAAAAAAACTCATTATTCATTCCAAGGATAAATTAATGAAATTTAAAATTAATTAAATATAAGACATGTTACTCTTCTTATAAAAGATTATATTCTAGGTAAAATTTTATTATCATCATCAAAAATGAATTTTAGATTATTCCATGAGAAAGAAAAGTTTAATGGTATAAAATTTCTTGAATTGTAGAGAAACATATGAATTGATTTCATGTTTAAAGATAAATTTCATGTCTTAGAGTAACACCTTATTGAGTAACGAAATGTAAAATTTTTCAATAATAGATTCTATTTGTTTAATAATAATCGACAGATTAACTTGAAATTTAAAATTTATTATATATAAAATGTCCTGAGAAATGTTATTCTCAACTCATATAATCAATATGATTGAGTTAGTTTAAAACTTGGAAGGATTGGAGGTCTATTTTATTTCTTAATGAAGAAACAAAATTCATTTTTTATTATTATTGGAAATGTTTTTACAGTATGAATGTGTTTAGGAAATGTTTATCTCATCTCCTGAAATTGTTGAGGATGACTTAGTAAGACATGTGATGTTGTAATAGTACCAACAAGTAGAATTTTTATTCCGAAAGAATGTATCACGTTTTTAAAATATTGCCCCTTATTATTGAAACATAAATATGGTATTATGAAATAATTGTTATTTTTATTCAATATAATAATCTAAAAAACATGATTAATATTTAGAAACTTCATATATGTTCTATGAACATAATTGATGTTATAGAAATCATGTATTTTAATTATTGATAGTATATGATAAAAAATATATATTTTACAAATACTATAATAGTATAAGAGTTTAAAATCAAGGAAGTAATTTATGAATCATATACTTTTCATTCCTGTTATGAGTAAAGGTGACCCTAAACAATGGAGTAAAATGTAAAAAAAATGTTTCCTGGTAATATAGATCTAAAAAAAGATATATATTTTTATATGTTTTATTCTATATAATACAATATTTTCATTATTAAAAACGATTTTTTATGAAAAATATATATTATATTTTTTACATCAGTTTTATGATTCATTAGATTTTATAATATTTTTGAAAATAAGATAAGTATAAATTAAATTTTAGCCCGAATAGAGGACATTATCTAAGATATTTATTGAAATATGAGAGAATGGGTTCTAAAAACAATTACTGTAATATTTTAAATTATAATTTCCTCTTCTATAATTGACTCTCCAGAAATATAGAATGACATATTATATACTATAGGTAATATTGTATTTGTTAATTATTCCCATTATATGGAAAGAAGAATTAAATATTAAAAATAAATTATTTTTTGTATCTTAACATGAAATTATAAATACAATATAGTTAATAGGATGCTATTTGTAGTATATTTGTATAGAGATAAGTTTAGGTAGAAAATAAAATATTATGCTAATCTAAATTCTAGTTAAATTTCAATTAATTTCCTAGAAATGTTTAATGTATATTGGTAAATTATAATGTAAAAGAATTATATTTAGTTATCGTAATAAATTGGCAGAAACTTATTATTCTAATAGAGTTTAAAATGTGTTGGTAATGAATAATTAGTTTCCATGTTTGAATAAAAATGTCTTAATTTGATGATGAAGAACTTACAAATATATATATGTAGGAAAAATATGTTATTAACATTGAAACATTTGATATTTTAAAGTAAATAAATTTTAATACTATGTTTAATGAGTTGGATATTAGAAATTTTATTTCCATTGTTCAATGATATTTAAGAAAATATTATTCACTTTCATATTTATTGTTCTTTTATCGATGATAAAAATTGATACCTAGATAGGGGATATCTTTGGAATGACATTTCCTACTTAGGGAATAGTTTTTATGATCCTTGGTTAATATTTGGTGAAATTAATGATATCATTTCTCTATGTGAGAAAATGGGAATAACTCACTCCACCATATCTACAAGGGAGTTTAAATAAACTTTAAAGTATAATAACCTTGTTGAAAGAAACCTTACTAGAGCCATGTATACATGGTATGTAGGGCACTATAATGGGGTGGTGGCTAGAAAATTTGACAGAGATTTCCCAAATGATATATCCTTGGATAAATGGGACACCATTTCTAGCATCACCCTCCAGAAACTTAATTTTTACCACCATCTTTTCTTGGTCAATCTCCTTATCAAACACCAAAAGCATGTTCTTCCCTTCAGATTTAAAAACACTTGGTCATCTGATCCTGATTATTCTAACAATGTTAAACATTCTCGGGCTTCCATGCATCATTGAAATGATGCTTTTTATATTAAAACATTATTAAAAAATATCAAACAAATACTTAAAGGATGTTTTAGTACCAAATCCAAACAAATTTATAACGATGTTCTTCATTTCGAAGAGGAACTTACCCAACTTCAATGCACCACTACTGGATCTATAATTTTCAGTAATCCACAATATGAAATAAATATTACAATGAAAAGTTTCTCCTTTATAACCTTTGAAGATAACATGTGAAAAAAATCAAAACCAAATAGATCATATATGGGGATAGAAATACTAAATTCTACAGCTCCATTCAATGAATTAGGACAGCTAATACACCTCTTTCCTTCCTAAGAGATGGGGAAAACCTCATGGATACTAGTGATGGTATTGAAAATCATGTAGTCTCTTATTTTGAAAACATCTTCAATGGGCCCACCATCAACTAGTATCTTCTACCTGATGTCATTCCGGTTGTGGTCAATAATGAGGATAACTATTTTCTTACTAGAATCCTTCTTGATAATTAAATGAAAGACATTGTCTTTAGTTTAAATCCTAATAGAGCTTCGAGACATGACGGTTTCAATAATGGATTCTATACACATTTTTGGGAATTTATTCAAACTGATGTTTGTAGATTAGTTAGGAATTTATTTTATAATGGTATGCTCCCTCAGGGGTTGAATTCCCAATTTCTCTCCCTGATCCCAAAAGTGGATAATTCCTCAGAAATTCAAAAATTCAGACCCTTTTACATAATCAATACCCCTTATAAAATCATCACCAAACTTCTTGCTAGTATACTGTCTTATATTATCAATAAATATTTTTCTTGGAACAAATTTGGCTTTGTTAATGGTAGGTATATTCAATATTATATTTTTATTTCCTCTGAATGCACAAAATTATTAAGTAGAACTAATAGTAGTAGCAATATTTCTATAAAGATTAATATATGGATGTCCTTCGATACCATGTGTTGGAGGTTTAGATTCAAGGTTCTTTAGAACATTTGGTTTAATGATTACATTATCAGTATAATTAAAACACTTTTCAACTTAGCCAGCATATCCATCCATGTTAATGGATCTACTATGGGTTACATTAAATCCAAAAAAGGTTTCAGATAAGGTGACCCTCTCTATGCCATTATATTCTCCATTGTATAAGATTACTTAAATAAATTGATCACTCACCTTATCGAGAAAATAAAGATTATTTTGATTAATCCTTCTAGGAATTTGAATGTTCCCATGAACCTATTATATGTAGATGATATCATACTCATTTATAAGGGGATAAATAGAATGTACAAAATCTAAAATGTTCCCTCTCACACTATAAAGAGATTTCTGGTCAAATCATTAGTTGAAAAAAAACATTATTTTTTTTGGGAAAAGGTTTCATACTAATAAAAAATCCAATATTATTAAGGATTTAGTTATTAAATAAGGATCTATTCCCTTCTCCTACCTTGGTGTTCCCATTTTCTATGGAAGACCCAAAGCTTGTTACTTTTTCAAAAACTGGGTACAAAATCCTCCTCAAACATTCATCATGGAAAGTTAAATACCTCTCTATGGATTGTAGGATTTTTCTGGTCAAATATATGATTGTATCTAAAATTTTTTACACTGTGATGATTTGTAAATGACATGCTGGTCTCCAAAAAAATTAATGGAGCCATAAAAAACTTTTTTGGGAGTGGAATCACACTTGAAAGGAAACATCTGATTATTCCTTGGTATATTTGTTGAAAACCATTGGAGAAGGGTGATCTCAGTTTAAAAAACATAAAACTCTTTAATGAATCCTTACAAGACAAACTCACTTGGATCCTTTTTCTTAATAACAATGAATCCATTTCTTTACTAAAAAACAGATTCATTAACAAACTAAATAAGGTAAATTTGAATTACATGAGCTCTTCCATTTAGAAATCCATTATGAATTTTTTTCCAACATTATGTCTACTTATTGTTGATGGTGAGAAGACACTCTTCCATGAATTTCCGGCTCAACAAATGGACTGATACTCCTCTCATCTCTATGATTCCTCCTAATCAACTTTCTAATCACACTAATTATACTATTAAGTATGTTGTTATCTCTCACTACATTAATTTTCCCAACAACGATAGTTATGTCATTAACAACTACACTTTTTCCAACAATGATGGTTTTTTATTTAGGAACTTGCTCATAATGGCATCATTGACTCGATTTGTTTTACAAAAATGAATTTATTAATTATAATAATTATTTTATTTGGATTAAAAAAATTGATAAATTATAGTTTAATCCTTCAATATTCCCATTGGTTTTGTGTATTTCTCATAAGAGGGTTCCCACTGACACTTGTCTTCAGTATTTTTGGATACAACTTTTCTATAACTGTTTTCTTTGTAACCAACATAGAGAAGATGTTAACCATATTTTCCTTTCTTCTGCTACTACTAGTGCTCTGTGGAATTATGTGCACCAACTTTTTGAGTGAATATGGTTTCTTAATGACTCAATCAACTCTCAACTTCAATGTTGTGTGGGTCTTGAATCATCTCAACAAATTAAGAGACTTTTATTAACTGTTGTTGTAAAAATTCATTATGTTCTCTGGTATGGTAGGAGGGAAATTATTTATAAAAACTACTAACATAGTTTAAGTGTAGGTCCAATGAAGATACTCATTTCCATTCGATTAGCTACTATGATTCAAAAGGTATTTTGAAATAATATACTGACTGCCTTTGTGATTTTATATTATATTGGGTTTAATGGTATCTATCCTCATACTATATGCACATATGAAGTGTTCTGGAAAGCTTTTCATCCTAGCTGGATTACATTTAATATTGATGGTGCTTTTAAAAGAAACCCAAGCCCCTAGGGTTGTGATACTATTTTCAGAAACCACTATAGGAAGCTTCGTGTATGTTTCTATGGAACTTGTGGCATCTTTTCGGCTCCAAAGGATAAAATTATGAGTGTGATCAGAGCTATCTACATTGCTATGAAAAACGGTTGGAAAATATCTCGATTGAAAGTTATTCGACAACTATTATTTAAGAGATTGGAATGGCATGATTCACCTTTTGTGGCCTCTTACAACACGCTAGATGTACTGTCTTCATTCACTCATGGACATCAACTATATTATTACACATGTGTTTCATGAAACTAACAAGGTGTTGGGTCAATAAGGTTTTCCATATGACTTTTCCATTCCTTCATGTTTTGAAAATCACAAAGACCTTATCTTAAGGCAAATCTCATTTTACCCCTTGTTTCATTTTCTTAAGGAAAATTTTTTTCCCCAAGGAAAATTATACTTACATTGTTTTCATTGTTCAATCACATTTCTATTCTAAGTGTAAAATTCGTATTTTAACTAAAAATATCGAAATTGTATAATACTTAGATATGAAGCATTCTGTTTAAGACTCTTAATTCTAACTCCAAACTTCTATAAGTTCGACTCTGAACATCTACTAGTTCGACTCTGAACTTCTATGAGTTCGACTCCAAACTTTTACTAGTTTGACTCTGAACTTCTATGAGTTTGACTCCGAACTTTTAATAGTTCGACTCTGAACTTCTACTAGTTCGACTTCGTAATTCTACTATTTCATCTCTGAACTTCTACTAGTTCAACACCGAACTTCTATGAGTTCTACTCTGAACATTTACTAGTTCAACTCTGAACTTTTATTAGTTCGACTCTAAACTTCTATAAGTTTGACTCCAAACTTCTACTAGTATGACTACAAACTTCTATGAGTTCGACTCCGAACTTTTACTAGTTTTACTCTAAACTTCTATGATTTCGACTCTGAAATTTTACTAGTTAGACTCTGAACTTCTACTAGTTCGACTCTGAACTTCTACTAGTTCGACTACGAATTTCTACTAGTTCAACTTGAAACTCTGTAAGTTCAGGTTCCAAATTCTTGTAAATCCAGACTCCGAATTTCCTTGAAATTTAGACTCCAGAATTCTATAGAAGTCAGGTTCCAAATTCTTACAAAACAGAATCTGAATATCTCTTTATTATAGAATATGAATTCTATTTTTTAGTTAGACTACGAACTTTCATACATTTCATACATTCCATAGTTTTATTTACTTTCATTCTGAACTTCTATTTTAATTATTCTTACACTTGTTCTAATATAAAACGATGTCGTGCCTTCAGTTATCAACTAACCGTTCGTTGAGTGACACGTGTACAGGTCCCTTCGAAATTCAAGGAGAAATATGACCGTTGGAGGAGGGAGCAGACCGTTAGAGCTTTGCCTATAAATAGGAGCTCATTTGAAAAGAAGCCAGAACACTAGACAACATCTTTGACATTAATGCTTACATGCTGTCGAAGTGATTTCTAGAGATAGAGGCTCTTATCAACTCTAATGCTTCGTGCAGATAGTTTAAATGTCTTGTTCAAACTTTTATTCATGAAGAATTGCTTCGTGTGACTCTAATTGTTGTTGTATACAATCGAGGGCTTCCGGGGATAGGAAGATAGAGGTTCCAAGTACCTGATAGTTGAGGGATTGCGGGGATATTAAGACATACTCCGATCTTTTTATCGAGGGCTTACCCTGGTGTGGGTAAGACAAACATTCTTGAAATTATAAATCAAGGGACCTCTTATCTAGGGTTGTTATATGACATTCTCTTTGGGTTAAAAGAGTTATTGTTTGTTACTTGTATTGTTACTACTTTGTTTTCCGCCGTACATTTTGTATTGATAAGGACAGTATAAATTTCTTATACTTCCTTACTTGTACTCTGAATTAGTTAGATTCTATATTCTTTAAGGTAGAATCTTATTAGTTGTAATCCTTTTTTAAGTTTAATTTCTAGAATTACTTTTCTGGAATCAAGAAAGTCTCTAGAACTTAGAGGTGTTGTGAATTTTGGTTATGAAAAATTTATTTAGCGAATGTTTAAAAGGTACAATTCACCCCCTCTGGTATCTGAGAATCTCATACTTATATATTCAATCCTACATTGGTATAATAGATTATATCATACTCAAACATACCATCCTAACAAAAGGTGTCAGATGTTCTTGAAAATTTTGGTGTCAACCATGTCACCACCTGGTTGGATGACCTCTATGTTGATTTACATCCCTTTTTTGATAGATATTTTAAAAAAACTATCTTTTAGACCAATGTAATCATTTTTTAAATAACAATTTTTTGGATTTGGTCTTTTACCAAGGAACCACCTTCTTTAAAAAACATAAGGACTCTCTAAAAATCATTTATATATTATATGGTTATATGGGTTCATATGTGTAGTTTTTTTAGTATTATTAAATTAGTTTATGAAAAAAAGTGTATTATGGTTTATAAATGTTATTCTCTATTTTATCACTATTTCATGTTGTGTGCATATATTATATGAATTTAATTAATTTTTGGACTCTCAATGTATGACTTTGATTTATATTTAACTAATTTTCTTTCATGGAGTATTATAGTTTATGATGAAATGTTAATGTTATAGTGGGTTGGATTTTATATAGAGACATAAAATATGTTTCAGTGATAAAAATTATGTCTTTTCTGTTAGATGACCTACCAAGTATATCTCATTGACTTTCATATACTATGACTTTGGTATGTTAGGTATTTTTGTTACTTATTGAATCCTCTTACATGAGTTTAGAAAGATGAATAATTGGATAAATTTCATGAATGTATAAATTTCATACACAAACCTTGAGCCTTAGCTAATTAGGGGTTTGTGTGGTATGTTTATAATCATGTCATTAGTTAAGTATTAACCATGATAGGATTTATCCTATCATGTGATGTGTATAAAATTTTATAACAACATTGAGATAGACTACATAAATTCATGATCATAATTATTTAAAGTATATGTGATATATTTAAAAACATTTATGAGAGTCATGTCATGTGATCATCCAATTTGATGAATGACATGTGATGTATTCCTTAAACTAGTCCGTCTATACTCACATAACTGAGAAAATGTGAGTAATGTATACATGATTTACATACTTCTTCCGCAATTGGCACCCAATTTCAATGACAAATGGATTATATGATTAAGAATACTTGTATATGATAAATTTAATTGGTAGGAGAATGTGGATATATATTTTTGATGTTGATCATGTCAGATCCATTTATAGCATGAGTATCAATAATTCTGTTATAGATGATAATCTTTTATTACATTTATTTATTTGAAAATAAATATGTTTTATAAATAATACAAATGCCCAAGTGGTGACAATTGGTGGTTTTGAAAAATTATATCACGTTTTTAAAATATTAAGAGTTATCCCAAAAGTGACTTGAATAATATTTGAAACATTATCTAGAGTGTTTTTTATAAATTTGTTTCATATGATGTCACATTTAGTTAAACTGAATGATATATTTTTCGTAAGGATTTTTTAAATATCCAAAATGATTTTTGATATGGTTTCAATATTTATTTAATATGATGTAGTATATGGTACAAGTATAAAAAGTTTACAAGACTTTTATAAAAGTGTGATATTGATGGATATGTGTTCTAAAGAGCCGTTCCATATATTGGTAGTTTATATTACACAGTACACTATCCTTTTTTGAACCCTGACGTAGTATAGGACATTATAATACAGTTTATCAATGACGTTTTAATTTAATAATATGATAAAATATGGTAATAATACCGAATAACCTATAAAAGTAATCATACATTCTTATTAACGATATAATGATGACTCTAAGGAGTTTAAACATCATTAACGGTCATTTAAATGTTAAAAACTCTTTTCGTGGTGTGAATTGAACTATTTAAAGTGGCTAAAAATTCTATGAAATTTGTGAAATTATCAAATTAATATAGTATAAATGTTATATTTTATTTGGAGTAGGTAAAATATATATCAACCCTACTATTTATTACACACATAACCATGATTTACTACATAAAAATGCACTTAAGACAAATATGAGGATTGATAGGTCTAGTGTCACAATAAATTAAGAACATTTTATAACAACATAGAACATAAAACAAAACATCTTTATTGAAAAATTATTTTACATGACCACAGCGTTCCTTCTTACTTAGCATTGCATGGGATAACCAAAGGACATGCATAAGAAAAGGGTGATCTATAAAGCCTAGTAAGGGAGTAAACAAGGAATGAAATTTAGAATATAGTAAATGTTAAGAATTGGGAATATCAATGGATCACAAGAGAAACATGAACATAAAGGCACAATATAACATGATTATCATAACATTGAAATGTTGAAAAAACATTTAACACGATATTAACATTATCTAAGGAACATTTCACATGGAGCATTAGTAAACCCTCATTAAATATTAATTATCATGATTGAAACCTAATTTCATTTGAATTATAATGATTAAACCCTCATTGCACATGGCATATCATGATACTATTATTTACCCAATGCATTGGAGCGCTATCATGGAACACCCATTATAAACATTTCATTTCATGCATAAGTGTGCCACATCAATCATATAACATGGAATAATTCTACATCATCATTTATTCCATGATAAAGGAATGTGTAATACATACATGGAACTTTGTAATCAATAATTATTTGTTCATAAAGGTGAATACCCTTGATAGAGAAATGGGTATGTTATTCACTTACATAATGATTTTTCCATGGGAATTTTTGGGGGCAAAATGACGTCAAATAGAAATTGTAAAATGGGTTTATAATAGATAATGGTGTATATCATAATTTATACATGAAACAGATAGTAAGGGGTTCATGGAACATAATATACCAACATATGTAATTGAATTTATATTCCAATTATAAGATAATATCTTCAATGTAAATGAGAAAAGATAAATTCCTTATGGAATTTCGGCACGGTAACATGTGTACAAGGGAGGATTTAATTAGATAGAAAGAAGTATATAATCATTAAAAAATGAGGAGGGAAGTATGGGGGAGATAAAATATCATACCCCAATATTTTTAATTGAATATAGAAAGGTTATAACAACATAAATAAATTTTGACAAAAATGAGAGAGGAAGAAATCCCTTACTCGGAAGTGTGATCTCAAAGGCTTGGGAGAGGCTTGAGAAAGGATTGTGGGGAGTTGGGGCACATTGGGATGATTATATAAAGGGTATGGAATAGGTTGGTTGATCTCTAAAGGTTTTGAGTAAATATAAATATGATATTTGGTGGGTTTATATTGGAAATGAGAGAGAATTATTTATTATTTAGGTTTTGGACACTATACATTAATCTAATCAATAACAAAAACAATGCCATGGTTTTTTACCATGGTTTTTTCCAAATATGAGTGGAATAAAATTTTGTATATGGCTAATGGAAGAACATAATAAAAAAAATTGCTTGCTCATGTGGAGGGGAGTCACACTCTCATGGAAATCATTTTAAAATGTTAAAATAGTTCATAAGTCATGGAGGGTCCACTAAGGAATTGTAAAATTAATAAAACAACTCTAAAATAAAATTATATTAAAGGTAAAATATATATTATCCGAGTATACCTTTTATATTATTATATTACAGGACGTTATGATGTCATATAACACATTATATATCTAAATGGTACTTAATTTTTACCTAAAAATTTGACTATCTTAGAAAATTATGAAAAAATCACCGTTAGATAATTTTGATACCCTGAATCCAAAAATAATATTCATTTTATTTAAATAATTTAATAAAAATGTGAATTTTTACATTTAAAATAAAAACTAACATTTATAAAAAAATTCATGGGTTTTGACAAAAACATCTTTCAAACCTTGATTGAAATTGATATTGTATTCATAAAAAATTATACGATAATTTATATTTAATAAAAATTAATTTAGTAATAACAATTTATTAAAATTTTATTTAATTAAAAAATCCATTAATTCATCAAAACACATTTCTTAATTGAATTTTAACAAAAGATACTATTTGTTCTTTAAAACACATTTAAAAAGTAACAATAAAAAATAAATGCATATTATTTATATAAAAAATAATGAACATAATGATATTGCTAGGGTCTTATTACATAACTTTTTATAACACCCACATAAGATCTAAGGGTATGGTGTGCGATGGTGACATACTCTTGGGGTGGCTCAAATAACATCACTCGTGTGGTAATCTCTATTAACATCAACTTCTCCAATAGGAGGTTCTGTTCAAGGTTAACTTGTTGAAGCTCATCTTGGGATTGGTCAAGAGTGAAGCCCATTGACACTACCTCATTTATAAGCTCCAACAAATGGGATTCATATGGATCAATTCTGCTGTACGAGGACATGTCTTCCTTTATTTGGGTAAATTGTTTTTGTTAAAGCCATGTATTTATACTAATCACGTTATCACTATTCAATGACTATATTAAAAACGATAACAATTACTAACTTTAGTTTAAAATTTATAAAACCAAGGAAGTGCATATGTTTTATATAACCATTTTACATAATAATACATTTAATTAGATCAAGAGGAATTTTAAATAAAAAAGTTTGGGTTGTTACAATATTCCCCCCCTTAATAAATATTTCACTCCAAATTTTCTTTTCCTATACTAAAACTGATGAGGGTAACTCTGCTTCATAACCTCCTCTGATTCACACGTTTCCTCTTTAAACTTGTGGTTTTTCCACAACACCTTGATAAGGGGAATTATCTTATTTCGTAGAAATGTTTCCCTAGGATATATGATCTTCTTTGGCATCTCTTTATAGGATATGCCATTCTCCAATGGTACCACCTATGGATTTAGTACATGTGATGGGTTAGGTATATACTTCCTCAAGAGTGATACATGGAATACATAATGTACTTGATATAGGTTCAGTGTGAGTTCTAGACTATATTCCACTACTCCAATGTGATCAGTGATCTCAAAAGGGACGATGTACCATGGACTAAGCTTTACCTTCTTCCCAAATCTTGTAAATCTCTTCCACGATGATATGCGGAGGAATACCATTTCTCCAATGTCAAACTATATGTCTCATCGATAATTATTAGCATAGCTCTTTTGTTGACTTTGAGAATATTTAATGTGTTTTTGGGTGGTATTAACCTTCTCCACTATTTCTTTGACCATTTATAGACCAAGGATTTTTCACTCCCCAACTTTATCCCAACATACCAGTGTTCCACACCTCTTCCCATAAAGGGGTTCATGAGGATCCATTTGGATGATTGAGTGGAAACAATTGTGGTAAGTGAAATCAGCCACAGGAAGTTGTTGATATCATCCTCCTATGAAGTCCATTTAGCATGCACTCAACACTTCTTCATGTGTTTGGATAGTCCGCTTATATTGGCCATTAGTTTGAGGGTGATAAGTTGTACTAAAGTTCAGCTCGGTATTTAGAGAGTGTTTGAGACTCTTCTAGAACACAGAGGTGAATCTTGGATCTCGATTGGATATAATAGATAGTGGTACCCCATCCAGCCTTACAAATTTTTTTCTTTATATCAATTATAGTTGATCCAATGAGAAATCCTCTCAAATTGAAATAAAGTGTGCAGTCTTTGTAAGACGATCCACAATAACCCAGATATCATTTTTTGTATGGACCTCTTCAGAAATTTGGTGACAAATTCCATGGTGATGTTATCTGATTTCCTTATTGGTATGGGTAATGGTTGCATCACCCCCTTAGAATGTTTTCTCTGAAGCTCCACTTTCTAACATACTAGGCACTTTGATGTATAATTAGCGATATACTTATTGATATAATCCCACCAATAATTCTCTCGAAGATCTTGATACATCATTGTGTTACCTGGGTGAATAGATAAATTCTATCTATTTGCATCATCTAGAAGTTCATTATTTAACTCCATATTTAATGGAACACATAGTATTTCCCCAAATCTCATAATTCCTTCATCATTAACATTTAACTCGGAGGATTTCAACTTTTTGATAGTTTCCACTTTCTTCTAAATTCCCACATCATCCTTTTGAGCCTCATTCAACCATTCCAAAAGAGATGGTTGAGCAATCATTTGTGAAAGTATTTATTATGTTACCTTATTTATAATGATCATTTCCATACTAATCAAATAAAATAAGATTGTATCCTTTTTAATTTTCATAAATGATAGAAGAATTGGGTCCTTTCTACTTATAGCATCCTCCACCTTGTTTTATTTCCCTGGATAGTAGTGAATTGAGAAGTCATAGTCTTTGATCCTATCAGACCATATTCATTGGTGCATGTTCAACTATTTTTGTGTGAATATATACTTGAGAATTTTTTGATCCATATATATTTCACACTTCTCCCCAAAGAAGTAATTTCAGTAATATTTTAGAGAGAATATTACTGCAGCCAACTCCAGATCATGTGTTGGGTAGTTTTTCTCATGAACATTCAATTTCCATGAAGAATAAGCACTGAATTTGACATTTTACATCAACACACATCCTATTTCCTTCTTCAAAGCGTCAAAAAATACAGTAAAAAGGTCTCCACTTATAGGTAGTGTGATCACAAGCATAGTGATAAGTCTCCTTTTAAACTCCTTGAATCTATCTTGACATTCATCATTTAAATAAAACTTGACTGCCTTCTGCGTTAGCTTGGTAATAGGGTTGGAAAATCGTGATCAACTTCTCTCAAATCAGCGATATTATCCAGGTAACTATAGGAATCTATGAATATCCTTCATCAATTTTGGCCTTGGCTATCCCTCAATGGAAGTTATCATGGAGGGATCCATAGATATCACATTGCTTGTGATAATATGACCCAAGAATGAGACCTCCTTCAACCAGAACTCACACTTGTTGTACTTTTCATAGATCTTATTCTTTCGCAAGGTCTCTAGTATAGTTTTTAGATGTTCCTCATACAACTCCGTCGTTTTAGAGTATATTAAAATATCATCTATAAAGACTACCAAAATTTTCTAGAAGTAATATCTATAGAGTCTATTCATCATGTCCATGAAGATTTATAGAGGATTAGTGAGTTCAAAAATAATTACTATGAATTCATAGTTCCCATACCTTGTACAAAAAATAATTCTTGGGGATATCCTCCTTCTTCACCCTTAATTAGTAATATCTTGATTGTAGATCCACCTTCGAGAAGCATTGTTCTCCACATAGCTGATTGGAAATGTCATCAATTCGTGGTAGAGGATACTTGTTCTTTATTGTGATTTTTTAAGCTCACAATAATCAATGAAAAGGTTTATTGACCCATCATTCTTCTTGATGAAGGGGAATGGTGCACCCTATTGTGAAGCACTTGGGCGTATAAATGCTTTATCTAGATTCTCTAATATCTATTTCTTTATCTCCTCAAGATCCAAAACATCCATTCTATTTGGATTCTTGAATATTTGAAAATCCCCAGGTATAAGATCAATCGAGAATTCAACATCTCTTCTAGGACGAAGAGTAGAAAATTCCTCAAGAAACACTTCAGCGAATTCCCTCACAATAGGCATGTCTTAAAGGATTGTTGCTTCCTTAGACTCAATCATTTGAGTAAAATATGTGTGCTTATAGAGTAGTAATATCCAAGATTGAGATGATGGTTCAAAAGAAGATTCATCCTCCTCCTTGAACTTATACAGAATTGGGGGTCAATTCAATATATGAATAGTGATTTCCCTATCACGACAATTTATGTTGGCTCTATATAGGGAAATCCAGTTTATGCTAATAATTTCATCAAATTACACCTGAGGGAGTATGAAGAGGTTCATCTAAAAGTTCAATCCACCAATTATCACTGGGGATGAGTTATATTTATGGTATACAATGATTTCCCCATTTTCCGTTCTCACAAAAATCTCTACTTCCGTGATTTTTGGTGGTGTTGGGATTATTCTACTAGTCTTTTGGGATATAAAAGAATGTGTAGAACTATAATAAAAAAGTACATTCACTATCCTTGAATGAATTACTAGAATACCTATCACCACTTCATTGTTGGGGTTCACTTTGGTGGTAATGATGGAAAAACCTCTCCCTTTTTCCGTGGAGGTTGTTGGATGCCTCTGAAAACCCATGTCTTAGGGAACTCGTTTTCCAGGTTCCCTTGTTCTTTGGAGTTGAAGCAATGAAAAACGTGTTGAGGGTCAAATAGAGCCTTCATCTCCTCCATCGCAGTAGTAGGTTTTCCATGTCGACAATTAATGGATGGGTTCCCTTTTCTTCCACACCTAAAGCATTTCCTCGTCCACTTCAGGAAATTTTTGGGGTTCTTCTATCCACACATTTGGCAAGTGGGGTGCATAAATTTCTTTGATCCATTGGATTTTTACATTAGAGTGCCAAAATTGAATTCCACCTTACTCATTTTATCTCCATGATACCCCTAATATTCTCTAATCTTTATTTCAACTTTTAGGGCACATCGTATAGTTTCTTCAGAGCTATCGAAGTCACAGATCTCCAGGTATTTCTGTAGGCTGGGTTTTATAACACTAATGAAGCGGTAAACATTGCATTAGTGGGTAGCAAAAAATCCAAATGTGTATCATGAAATCCTTGTGATGTTTTCCTCGTAATCTCCGATGGATTCATTGTCTTTTTTCTTGAGGTTAAGGAAGTCCCTTTCCATCTTAAGTCAGAGTGTGTACCAAAAATATTTATCATTTTATTTCAGAAATCCTTCTATTACAATGCCTTGATCTCTTCTTCAGGCTTCCAATTTTTTTATCAATTTCTATCATTGATCATATTCACCCTCCATATGATAAGCATCTATAAGAACCATCTATTGTATGGAACATTGAAGGATGAAGAAGATCTTTTCAATGGGCTTGATCCATTTTTCAGCTATTGAGGGATCATATGATCCATTAAAAGTAGGAGGCCTTTATCTCATGAATCACTATATTGTAATTTGTTCTTTATTGGGGGGGGGGTTGAATGTTCTTCTTGAACCATGTTTCAATTCCAAAAATGAGTTCATTTAGAGTGTATTTTAATAAAGTTTGCGATTCCTACTCCCATTATATTGGACATGTCATTTGAACAATCATCACATTGATCTTTTTATCAGTTGTTAGCCTGAATCCTCCTATTACTGGACATTATCTAGAACAAAAGGAATTTTAGGGGTAACAAAAAAATGGAAATACAATTAAAAACTGGTATAACTTATAAATTTCATTTATTTCCTTAACTTATGAATTTATTGACTTTAATCTATTTTATCCATGATCTACTTCCCAACATATAATATTAGGGGTATTTTTTTATTCCCTTAACAATAGTTCATACCCAGATTATGAATTTACCAACACATATCCCCCAGGAGTGTCGTAACCAAGAGTGCATCAAGGCCCGTCTTCATGCACCAATTTCCGTTCGAGTCAAGCTCAAAGCGATGTTTTTTGGGTTTTACCCCTAGATACATTTGTGCTAGAGCCACCTCCACTTATTCATATCCATATAGTGATGTATTGAATTGATAAAACCCTTAATCTATACTCACACAAATTTAGGGATGTTTTTATTATACTTAGTCTTATCCTTAATCCTTTCACTAGGGTTTTCTAATCCTAATTCAAAAAATAACTAAACCTATCCTCTGATACAAACTATAACAACCATGCTCCTTATTACACACTTAAAAATTATTTATAACATAAACATGCAATTAACACAACTCTAAGTATTGATAGTTATAGTGTTTGTGGAAATTAGGAACATTACATAATATCTTAGAACATAAAACACAACATCTTTATTGAAAACTTCTTTTACATGACCACAATATTCCTTCGTACTTAGCATTGCATGAGATAACCTAAGGACATGAATAAGAAATGGGTGAGCTATATATCCCAGTAAAGGAGTAAAAATTGAATAACATGAATAATATAGTACATATTAGGCAGTAGGAATATCAGTGGAGAAAAAGAGAAACATGAACATAATGGCATGATATAGAATTATTATCATAACATGGAAATGTGGCAACAATATTTAACATGATATTATCTTGAGCCAAGGCTCACTGCACATAGAGCATGAGTAAACCCTAATTGCACATGAATTATAATGAGTAAACCCTAATTTAACTGTAATTTTCATTATTAAATCCTCATTTCCCATGGCATATCATGATATTATTCTTTTCCCAATGCATTGGAGCTCTATTAGGGAACACCTTATATAAACATTTCATTTCATGTATATGCGTGTCACATGGATTATATAATAAGGAATCATTAAACATCATCATATATTACATGATAAAAGAATGTGGAATACATAAATGAAACTATATAATCAATAAGTATATGTGCATAAAGGTGAATACCCTTGATAGAGAAATGGGTATGGTATTCACTTACACGATGATTTTTTCATGGGAAATTTTGGCGACATAATGACATCAAATAGAAATAGTAAAATGGGTTGATGAGAGAGAAAGGGTTATCTCATAATTTATACATGAAAAGGAATGTATGCGGGTCATGAAACATAATATCCCAACATATTTAATGTAATTTAGATGCATAATATAAAATAATTGCTTGACTGTAATTGAGAAGAGAGAAATTCTTTACAGAATTTCAGCATGGTAACAGGTGTATATTGGAGGAATTAAAAAGATATAAATAGATCTCTAATCATTTAAACATAAATAGAGAAGTATGGGGGTGGTTATAAATCATACCCCAACATTTTTAATTTAAAATAAAATGGTTATAACAACATAAAGAAATTTGAACAAAATGAGAGAGGAAGAAATCCCTTACTTGGATGTGTGATCCGAAAAGATTCAGAGAGGCCTAAGAGAGGAATCTATAGAGTTTTTGGTGTCATGGGAGGATTATAGAGAGAGGAGGGAATATTTTTGTTGGGTAAAAAAGTTTTTAAGTGAAGTGTACTGAGATATTGGGTGGTTTTATATAACAAAGGATATAGAATTTTTTATTATTTTGGTTTTGGACACTACGAGTTAAACTAATAAAAACCACAAAACATCCCATGGTTTTTTCCCATGGTTTCTTAAAAAGTGGAGTGGAAAACAATATTTTATAATTACAATGGCCTAAAATAATAAAAAATTATGCTTGATTATGTGGAGGTGAGTCACACTCTAAAAAAATGATTTTAAAATGTTACAATACTTTACAGGTCTTGGGGGGTCTACTAAGGCATTGGGAAATTAATAAACCAAATATAAAATCACATTATTTTTAGGGTAAAATATATATTAGCCGAATATAACTTTTATTTAATTTTATTACATCACTATTGGGTAATTATTATGTCATAAAAGGCATTATATTTTTAAACGGTATTTAAATTTTACCTAAAAATTCGAATGTCTCGGATAATTATGAAAAATTAACCATTAGATAATTTTTAAATCCTGAATCCAAAAATAATATTGATTTTATCTAAATAATTTTCAATGTATTATAATATTTACTTTTAAAATAAAAATCGATATTTATCTAAAATTTTGGGGTTTTGACAAAAAGAGCTTTCAAACAATAATAAAAATTACTATTGTAATCAAAAAACATTATATGATAATTTATATTTACTAAAAAGTAATTTAGTAATAATATTTTATTCAAATATTATTTAATTCAAAAATCCATTAATTCATCAATATAGATTTATTAAATTAATATTTACTAAAAATTATATGTGTGCTTTAAAAACCATTTACAAAGTAAATTTAATTAAATGAGTCCATATTATTTATATAAAAAATAAAGCCCATAATCATAGTACTCGGATATTATTACATAACCCCTTATAACACCCACTTAAGAATTAAGGGTAAGTTGTGTGATGGTGACAGACTCTTGGGTCGGTTCAGATGATATCACTCAAGTAGTAATCTCTATTATCTTCCACTTCTCCTATAGGCAGTTCCGTTCAAGATTAACGCATTGAAGCTCAGTTTGGGCTTGGTCAATAGTGAAGAATAGTGATGCTATCTCCATTCTGAAATCCGAAAAAAGGGATTCATATGATGCAATTCTGCTGGATGATTCCATAACTTCCTTTATCTAAGTAAATTGGACTTGTTAATGCTGTATATTTATACTAATCATCTCATCACTATTCAACAACTAAATTAGCAACAGTTAAAATCCATAACAATATTTTAAAATCCATGAAACCTAGTAAGTGAATATGTTTTATATAACCATTTTACATAGTAAAATATTTATTTAGATAAAGAAAAATTTTCATTAATAAAAGTTTTTGACGTTACAAAATATCTATATTAAATGATACCCTTCACAAGATTATTCATTAAAACTGAAAATATTTCACTCCATATGAACCAAATGTGTGGTGACTTTGAGGAATAGTTACATAAACAACTTCTTTTATCACATTTTCATATTCTCCCATAGTCTTTTACATGTAATCTAGTAGACAGATCATACATAATAATCATCTACATAACCCAGGGAATGGAATCCTGAGAATGGGTAATCATACATTCTTATTAAATGAAAATAAGGAATATCATACATCTGCATAATATGAACATGTGGTTATGAGAACATAATCATATCCAAATAACATAACATTAATACATCATAACTAAATAAACATGGATCATAATATATAAATCAAGGATCATAGTGTAACATAATAAATTATCCAATATAACATGAGTATGATGAAAAACTTATGAATTTGGCAGAAACCTAAGCATGTAAATCACAACATTTTGGATATGGTATTCCATTCCCACCTCTCATAACATAGTGGATTATAAATAATAATCCTTCCTCCCATTATATAGTGGGTCAAGAATCATTTCCCCACCCTTCATTATTATAAAATGTGATATCCTATTATACTCAATTCATTAGGGGTCTATATAATTCATGGACCACCCACCACATAATGAAAACCATTAATATGGTATCCATGATAACATGAAAACATTCATATTTCTAACATCACCTATTTGTAACATGAAAAACAAATAAGTTTTATGAAAAAACCTATATAAAATTTCATAATTCATCTAAATAATGAATTGGTTAGGTAATATAAGAACACAGATCCTCAATAACTTTATGAAACATTAAAGGGGGTTGATATACATTAAAACAAGCTTACTATTTTCTTTGGAGAAATCGCATGAAAAAATAAGAATAAGTAAACCTTTTTCTTATCAAAATATTTAAAAATTATGATTATTTGAAATTCCATTTTAATCATGGAGATGAATAATCATAATTCAGATTATTATTAATAGAAAAAAAATATTCACATGGAAAAAATTAAATTGTGATTCTATTCTCACATGTAACCAATACAACTATAAAATGTTAAAAATTTCACTAAAATATGTAAAAAGATACCAAAAATACTTTAAAATTATCTTAATATAGTTTTTATTTAGAAATGTGGACATACATAAAATATTCCAATGAATATGGATCTATTAGATTAAGTTTGCCGACTAAAAAAGAAGAGGTGGGGTCAGTTTCACTCACAATAATCACTAAAAAATAAATTTAGTAGCCTATGGACCAAATCGCATACCATCCTATCATATCACAGGCCTCCAAGACCTCTTGACTGAACCTTATATCATACACCATGAAATAAATGTTTCTAGCATAAAATAGAATATTCTTCCCTCATAGATCTAAAGACGTTCCATGTACACTTGAAGGTGATGGGTCCAATGAACCTCTTGAAATATCTAAAGTCAAAAAAATAATGAGGTTTTTTATCATGTGGATGTTCAAGAATTAAATATATAATGAGTGCAGTCATGTCTATTAAATACACCCTAAAAACATATATTTTGTATACAATCATACATGTTAGGTCATTGTGTGACAGATATGACACTATGAAATGTGAAACAACCAATCATAGTTCCATAATGAAAGAAATTTAGTCACATTGTACCACAACCTAACCTGTACTAGAATACATAGTGTAGGGTTTCAACTAATATATTTTCCAGAATTTATGTAAATACTTATGGTGGGGTATTTTATAGTCTTTAACCCACTACCTGAAGGAACATGGAATGATTATATATCTATAAGACTTAACCCATCCCTTCTCACTCAAGATAGGTTCATCATCTGTTCACCAAATCAAAACATGACCTAAATCCTATGATAGTTCTCTATATAGGCCTTCTATGGAATGAGACCGTAAGCACATGAAACAATCCTTTGAATGAAACATCAACCATCATCTCCTATCCCATTAATTTTCACTCAATATGTCTTTGATCATGCCTTCTCGGTCATTGAAAGGCCCCACTCACACTTAATACATTATCACTCAAAGTATGTATTAGATTTCATGAACACTAGGATCCCATCTCTACAATAGTGATCCAACCAATTCCTATCTCAAATCATGTTGTGGCCAATACATTGTATCTCATCCCATATTAGAATCTTTTTACTATCATAAGTATTCATCTTTCAGACTATAAATACAACTTGTGCATCTTGTATTATAAGAAACCAACTAAAACCTAGGGAAATTTTCACTCAGAACATAGTCCCATACACAAGTTTCTACTACGACACTACTGACCCATCTCCACCTAATAAGGGATATGTCATAACCATCCATATTGACCCACTAAATCATAACCGAATTAGTGTTTTCACACGTTAATTAACAAAACATTCATCAATATTAAACACATAGTGCATAATAAATCACCCTTGGGAAGAACAAAAATCACACAAACATTAAAAAAATGGGGGCATTAAACTCATTAAGTCAAACATAATGAAATCATCTCAAACAATTCTCTCATGATTTTATTTGTAAAAGAATACATATCCCACTAATAAGACCTTTTTTAAATGATTGAAATATCATCTCACTCACACTCAACACCTGGCCATTTATAAAATTCAATTTAAAATGGAAATACATTTTACTTTTAAAAAACCAACACCTACTTACAAATAATTCATAAAGATGACCACCAACACAAATTCAAACATTGAACCAACAGTGAATTATTTAAAATGTTATATGTTCCATTATGACTATTCAGCTGACGTTACTTGGTCCCAATATTATAGACACTTACAAAAATCAAGAAATATGAATACATATATACTAATAATTCCCACAACCATTTTAAAGACCAAAACTTATCATAGATAAATGTTACATCTTTTTAAATGAACATGAAATTCATTTCACAAATACCAACTTCTGAGCCACAAAGTATTAGTGTATTTGAATACTATATACACTTTTTTCTTATTACTTGAAAGATATTAAATATCCTCCATGACGAACTTCCCATTTAGTTCAATCAATATATAAACCCTTTATAAAACAATTATTTATAACCTAGTGAATTGATACATAATAAAGGTTGTTCTTAGATTCTATGTAAGGGTTAAAAAGGGATATAAAAATATAATATGAGAATTAGGGGATGATAACATAATAATAAAATTTGAAAAAAATACTATGCATATCATAGATTCAAAATATCATACATGAAATATATCGTTGTAGTTCATTAGACATGAATCATAAATTAATAAAAGGGCATGATCCATGAGAACATAACATTGGATTTATAGATAGTCATTTGGGATAAACATAAGTATGGAAAATAATTTATTTACTATTCAAGGAATATTTTAATAACAAACACATTATAATGAGTTCACTCCACAAACCATTGTAATAGGCATGGTTCACTCCCAAGACTATTATAGTGGGAAAATTCCCTAACCTAACATGGTTAAATTTCCATTCCAGTTCTATTTATTTCATGAGACACCAATCCTTACCCCGTGAATTGGAGGGTGATATTTTTTCACCTATATTTGGTTATAACATAACCATAATGCTTGTTAATAATTTAACTGTGATAATGAGATAAAACATAACTACCTCCACATAATGAATACCATAAATAAGTATTCCACAAGATCAAAAAACAATACACATATCTGAACCCATGAACAAAAATCAATTTTACAAACATTTCATCACATCATAACCTATGGAAAAGAAACATGTTTCATAGACAGTTCATCATTTTATCATAGAAGAACCTATGGAAAAATATATTTTTTCGTAATAATTTTATCATAGTATATCCCATGTAAGAGAAGCGGGTTTTATAAAAAAAATTATAATAAACCTAAACTATTTAGAGTAAGAATAAGAATGGTATCCTTGGATCATATCCTTAATAAATAATAAGTAATAGAAAAGGATTTCATCTTAGATAGAAGATGATTTTGAAATATCACATGGAACATTTCTAGAGGAAAATTGACTTTCCACATAGAATATTTTTAATGACCATAACTCATTTATAAAATTATTTTCGTTGAAAATATCCTTAAAAACGTATAAAGTAAACATTAAATATATTTTAAAACATTTATTTATGAAAGACTTTTTTTAAATCAAATTTTAAATCTAAAATCATTAATTATTTAGAAAATAATTTTATTTAAAAACAATAATTAAATCATATAATCAAATCATCAAATAAACTAATACTCATGATAGTGGGAAATTTTTTTCATGTCACACATTATAAAATAATGATTCCTTTCACATTTAATATAAAATCCAAATAGGCCTTGTCTGGAAAAAAAATTAATGGTTATTTTCATAAAAAATTTAAAAAGTAAAATATGGGTATTAATATATTTAACAAATTATTTTAAAAAGGTTAAAAACCTTTTTAAAATTATTTTTACCAAATATTGTTTTGGGATAAAAAATGTTTCTTTACCGAAGAGTGAAATAAATTTGATTTTTCAAAAAAAAACATTGAAATATTGAGTAAATAAATAGAGGAAAATGAATTTAAAACAAATATTATTATTACATAACCACGTAATAAGAAAAATCAGGATATTATTGGATTATTGATCATGATATTTTGTTATTTTAAGTATAAACAAAAACAGTCCTAATAAATAATCAGATTGTATCATAAAACCATTACCAATTTGATAACATTGAATCGTAATCCCCAAGAAATAATAACATTAAATTAATCTTAAATTTCAATTAGAATAAAAATATTCATTGTATTATATTTCAAATGGGTCGTATATACATCTCATAATACATGATATGTGCATAACATAACATTTGTCTCAAAGAAGGCACATTGAGAGAGTTGTTGCTTACTACGTTGGTAACATTTAAATCGTAAACCACGTGAAATAGAGGTAGTAAAATTGGTATTTAATTACTATTAAATTTATATATATGAATAATAAAATTCATATTTGTGAATTATATAAACCTATTATAATAAATAGTTGGTGGATATGTCATGTTTCTCACAGAAGTAGATAGTGAGACGGAAATCTGTTACCTTAATTCTCAAATTACTTCATAAACGTTCAAAACACCTATATAATAAATTTTAGTTTATTATAAATATCTTATTAAAGCATAATAATATTTATCATACCATATATTATTTACTTATGACATTTTAATACCATTTTATCAAGAATTTCCTGTTTAAATCACATTTTGGGGAATAATTGTTTTGTTTTTTTATGTTTTGATTTGGTAGTGTTGGTACTATTAATTAAAACATGGTTGAATAATTTCCAAAATATTATAATTGATATAAATATAATATATATTAATTATATATTCATTTACTGTAATCCATTAATGTTATAGATAGAAAATGAAATACGCCGTTTATTTAGATGGTAAGTCGTACTTACACATGAACACTATTTCCATTTTCTTGACGGAAGTAATGAAAGTTAGTTAAATAATTTATCAACTTTGTAGGATAATTTTTATTTCATGTATTTAATTAATATTTATTAAATTATCCCTAATTACATTCCATGCAAATCTTTAGTGAAAAAATAATCACATCGCTTCGCGAGGAGGTAGTCTGTCATGCACACTAACGATGTTATCATATATCCAATGGAATTGAAGTTAAGAAGTTAAATGTGATATCATAATTAAAGAAGTATAATTATGTTAAAAATATAATATATATTCATTTAATATATCATTATTAAAATTAGATTAAATTATTAATGAAAAACATATCACATTAGTTCGTGAAGTAGTAATTTGTCATACACACAATTAAGGTTTTGGTTTTCCAAATTGGGTTGGAGGTAAGAAGGTAGTTATGGTATTAAAATTCTAGATGTGTAATAATATCATATATATTTATAATAATCATCTATTTACATATAGTTATGAGAGGTGGTTATTGAAAATGAATAACATCGGTTCGTGAGGTGGTCGTCCTATGTGCACACAAATAATGATTTCTTATCTCATTTGATATAAGGGGGAATATTTTAGGTGATTTAATTATCATAATAACATATTAGAATATCAAATATACTATTGATATTATATCATCAAATTTTAATAATAATTGAAGGCGGTGGATGAATAAATATTATAAAATTCTCAGTTAGGGATGTTACCTCTTCTATGAAAAGTATTTTTTTTATTTTCACCAAAAGATTCCTCTAGTTGGATTTATTAAAGAACTAATTATTATAGGATTATAGTATAAAGGAAAATATTTAGGTATGGTTGGGATGAACATATTTGTTTTGTACGTGTTCTGTTGAGAGAATAGGGGTAGCCTTTTATATGGGAGGTGAGTGGCACACATGTTATTTTGGAAAGGAAAAGTGTGTGTCTACATTTTTCACATGAAAAAAAGATACAAAATTATCCATTATCAAAAATAGATTATCTAAAGTCAATATATAGACAGAAAATGGTTTCTGGAAATGTTTTGAGTAATTTTAAAGTCTTATCATTTTAGTTTAACCCCTAGTAGACACATTTTCACCTTAATAGTAGGAAATAATTTTTACTCTTTTATTATTTACTATAGTCTACATTAACTTGATATTATTGTATAATTTAAATTATTATGATTAATAATATTGAATACATTTTTTCAAAATTATATCACATAGTGGGAAGAATATATTTTAAAATATAACCCACAGATGTGATGAGAAAGAGTGTTTTAAAGATAAACTGTTCAAAATATTAAAAAGTTTTTATAAAAATTTCAATATAAAATTGATTATATTCAACTAATTTGTATTAATATATATATAATTTAACTAATTTTACCTTTAAAACCATATTGAAAACATTTTTATGTTTTTATATTCTTTAAAATAAATGTTAATTGTCAAAAAAACAACTATTTTTCATTGTTCTTCGAAAATTTTATCATTTCAAATAATTATAATATATTCACACTGAGATAATTTTGAAATATACAATTAAAAAATAAAGTTTATTTTTAAAATAAATAATTTATAATCTTTAAAAATTAATTTTATAGATGACTGTAAAAAAATTGATATAACTAATTTTTAGACAAGTATAGTTCTTAAGCATAAAATTTGATTTACTCTAATGTCATGCATATAAAACATGTAAGATGATTGTTAAAAAAATTTATTGAATAATATATATATATATATATATATATATATATCATTAAAATCATTCAATAAAATGATTTATTTAATTTATTGAGATAAAAATTTATTGTTCCCATAAAAATAATTTTTTATAAAATAATTTCCATTATTTGCAAATGGTTTTTATTTTCATTTATCATTAATTAATAAACAAAGAATTAATTTTATATATTGGTTAAAACCATGTATATGCATTATTTGGTTTATATTATTCATACCTACTATTCAAATGGATAGGTGATAACTACCATATTAAATAATAATATATTAATAGTATATCATGTTTTGTTTAAACTCAATAGTTCATGTAATGAAATCTATATTTATTGTTGCTTTTAATGAAAAATAAAATCAATGTTTCATGTATCTCAATATATAATCTATTTCTCATATTAGAAATTATATAAATAAATTAATTATTTTTAAACAATATATTTCCCAAAATCACATGGTGTTACATTCTACCCCCTTAAAAGAAATATTGCCTTCAAAAGACTTAAGTTTAGTACCAAAAATTAGTGATAACTTTTCCTCAAGACATCATAATGTTTCAACATAGTTTTTTCAAGATGGTGGTATTTCCACAAAACCATTACTAGTTTATTGTTCATGTTTCATATAACATTTTCTATATGCTATGTAATCTCCAACAAATGTTCCTCATAATAATTATCTTGTTATAGAGGTATGGCCTATGAGGATAGTACATGGGTTTCATCATGTATGTAGTTTTTCAAGAGAGATACATACAATACATCATGATCTTGACGGATTTTTTGCTGAAGAACCAATTTATAGTATACATTCTTGATACAATCATGAATTTCAATGGGACTTATATGCCTAGGTCTTAACTTTCTTATATACCATAAGCACAATTTCATCATTTTGTTGTTATACGATCACTTTCAACTTATTATCTAACTCCAAAAAATGAAGATGAATTTTTTATTATTTAATCACTAATAGATAACAAGATCCATAATATAATAACAATTCATTCATTTTATATATCTGTATCATCATAAAAATGGTTACCACATGTTATCCAATAACACCCAAAGTTAATCATAATCCATTCCAAGAATAGTTAACCTTAAGGTACCTTAATGTCTAATAAAAATTAAAATCCATGAATTTTGAAAGAAGGATTATAAATTTACAAAATGAAATTATCATTAATCACTAAAAAAACATGAATTATATCCTAATTCCACATTATAAATATTTGAATACCTCAATTATATATTCTCCTACAACATGGTAATAATCTGAATTACCATAAAACCTACATCAAATCACACCACTTCACAAAATTAACTCTTTTCCCACTCCATGAATAATTTAATGGATTATAGAATATATTCCGTCAATTTAAAATTCATAAACGATATCAAATATAATTTAATCCACTACATTATCAAATCACTAATTAATTACATGGTCATTAATATTATCCAGTCTACTTTATGTATATCATTCATCTTTTTATCCCCCACTAAACATCATTATCTCAACATTAGGAACATAATTTTTGATGTCTTTCCATTTATTATTATTTTTACATAAACTATAATCTTTAAAATAAATCATTTTTATAGATCATAAGTGTCGTTGACCATATTCTTGAAAATACTTATTATAAAACTTTTGATGAAACATCCTTATATATTTCATAATTATTTTATTCCCATAAAAAACTATTCAATAATTAAACTATATTATTAAATTACCAAATAGGATTCATCATATTATTCCATTGTACATATTTCATGTAATATTAATTATGAAACATTCTATAATATTAGTCAACCTCAATATAATCAATCTTATCATGTTTAACAGAAACAGTACTATTATAATTACACATACCTTTCACATATGATTCATGGTATTTCATGATCAGCAGTATAACCATTAATTGCACTACCATTATGATAATGTTCAAAATCATTCTTTATTAGAAATTGATATTCATAATTCCAATACTTTACATAATTAAAAAAATTCATCCATTGATAATAACTTAGTGAGACTAATATTCCCTTATATTTTATTAACTAAACTTTTCATTTTTTCTTCATCAATTACTTCCACTATTCAATTATTATCCACCAAAAACATCTTTGTGTTCCTTAGGACATTCTCTAGAGTTATTATTTCAACGTTATCAATGTATATTAAAATAATTCCTTTTTCCTATATGGTCTCCACCACCAGAAATCTTGGGAAACTATTTCTTTCTTTTCTTTGGTTAGTTTAAGAGTTATTAGAGGTGATAGTTTTTAATAATGTATCAGGATATCTGGTTAGCAATAATCACAATTTCCTTCACTATATTCACCATCCCGTTTGGTTTCACATCGACATGTTGTCCATTACATTCAGTTTTATCATAGTTCCAACTGGTTAACTCCAAATAAAAAAAATACTTTTAGAAACAATATTCATTATGGAAAACCAAATAATCATGAAAATAAATTATAATATGTCTAAATCATAACAACTCATTTTTTATATATGAATCCATTGGTTTAAACTAGTTCATTTATGTCCATCATTAAAATCATTCAAGATGGTTCATAATGTTTTTTTAAATTCATAAAGCATATCCTCTGGGAGTTTCAAATAATGTTTTTAGAAACGCTCACTGTTAGGAACTAGGTGATGATTGTGTCTAACTTAATGCATTGTTTTCAATGGTATTTACCCTAAGTACCTATTTTACATATCCACATCCACCTATAGAGTCAAAAAATGGATTAAATTTATTAAAAACAACTCAAACTATCATTTAATAAAATTATGGGTCATTTTCCTATACATTGACTCATCCTTAGAATTATCATTTGACATACCCTAGACATATCCTTAGAAATGTCACTAGGGATTTCAATAATGTATTCTCATAATAGTTTTTAAAGGTTAAATGAACCATTTCTCTGATACCTACTACAAGTACACAAACATATCATATAAAAATATTATATCTTTCTAGATGTGAATTCAATACATTTAAAACATACTCCTTCATGGACCTTATATATTTAGTATATTTAGAGACTAGATACCCTATTTTACTATTTCAAGAATGATCTACAATACCTCCAACAACGATCATCCCATTTCGTTCTCATCAAATAAATACCCTATATAAAAACATTCTTCATAACCTAAGGAATGTTAATATAGGAAATGATGATCTCATATGATCAGTAAGGGTAAACGGTGAAGATATCAACATAACATGAGTATAATGGTATGAGATCATGAGAATTACTTTTTAAAACCAAACCCTGCATATAATACATTTTTAGAATGGGGTGTGACAAAAATATTTGTATTTTATAAGACAAGAATCAAAAAGGAATCGAAGAACATGATCCATGAGAAATTAACATTGGTATAATATTTGGATTATTTTCATATGCATAAGCATAAAAAATTATTTTCTTATTAGTCAAGGAACATTTAGAGAACTATTCTTGGGGAATGGGTTCACGCCCTAAACTATCATATTAGTCATGTTTCACTCCCTATACAATTAAAGTTCACACAATCTCTTACTGAATTATTTTCACCCCTATTCTAGTCCTATTTATGTGATGATATATCAATCATGGTCTAATATATTAGAGTTAGATATAGATCCCACCCATAATTGGTTATATTTTAACCACCATCACATAATAAAAACCATGTATAAGTGTTCTATAATTTTATAAAACATTCATTACATCTTAACCCATGAACGTTAATGGGTTTAATAGAAATTTCATTGTAGCAAAACCTATGGAAAATAAACATGTTTCATAATTATTTAATAATTTAATCATATAATAACCCTTGTAAAAATAAGTGGTTTTCATAATAATTTTATCATATTATAACCTGTGGAATAGAAAAGGGAATCATAAATAACTTTTCATATAAAATTAAACCATTTATAAGAAGGAAAATAATGGTAACATTGGAGCATATCCCTAATAGATAATATTTTCAATCAAAGGATGTCATCTTAGATGTAAAATGAATTTGAAATATCACATGGAACATTTTTTTGATGAAAATATCCATTAAACATTGAAAAAATCTTTTTTAATTTTTTTTTAAATCCATTTATTTGAATATAACCATGAAAACTTATAAAGAAATATTTAAATATCATTTAAATTATTTCTTGTAAAAGGTAACTTTTCTATGAAAATCAAAATTTGAAAATATAAAATCATAAAATATTTTGAAAATCATTTTCATGGAAAATAAACTTGAATAGTTATAAATGAAGCTTCAGATAAAATAATATTCATGACAGTAGGAAATTTCATTCTTGTTGTACATGTTAAAATAACAATTCCTTTCACATTTTTAGTAAAATAAAAATGGGATATTATTGGGAAATAAAATCTATATTTATTTCAAAAAAAGAAGAAAACCCTGGATAAAAATTTATTTAATAAATAATTTTAAGAAAAATAAGAATATTTTTGAAAGAAAATTTAAAAAACATGGTATTGGATGAAAAAGGATTTTTTAACGAAGAGAGAAATAACAATTATTTTTCATAAACAAATTTCTCTGAAATATTGAGTAAATAAAGAGTAGAAAATAAAGAGAAAACATTTATTATAATGGCATAACTGTAGTATACAAAAATTCATGATTTTACTAAGAGATTTATCATAATATTTCATTATTTGAAGTATAAACGTAAACTATCCCGATAAACGATAAGATCGTATCATAGAACCCTTATAAATTTGATGTCATTTTATTGTAAACACACTGAAATAATAACATTAAATGAAATATAAAATATAATGAGAATAAATATTCTCAGGATATTATATGTCAAATGGTTTTTATATAAACCTCATAATAGAAGATAAGTGCATAACACAACATATGTCTCAAAGAAGGAAAATTGAGACAGAAATCCCTTACCGGTTAGTATCCTTTTAACTGTAAACCACTTGAAACAATGATACTAAAGTGGATATGTAAATATAAACAATTTTCAGTATATTAATCCTAAAATATATTCATAGAAATTATATAATGAATATTAAATAAATATGTGGAGAAAATGGCATGTGCCTCATAGAATCATAAAGTGAGACAAAAATCCCTAATATTAAGAGATGAATTCTTTCATAAATATTAAAAACTTTGTTATAATAAATATAAATTTATTATACATATATTAAATAATCATAATAATATTTATCATACATATATGATTTATTAATTTCCTTTCGTAACCTGTTTATTAACCATTCTTTTTTGAAATCACATATCGGGTATTACCTACTTTGTTTTTTGTTTATGTTTTGATTTGGAAGACCCAATAATCTTAATTTTATCATTATTATATCATTTAAATTTTTTTAACCCTATTATAAATATCATATTAATTAATTATATTTTTATTGATATTAATCCTTTAAAATTGTAGTTATAAAATTAAATACACCATTCAAGGAGATGGTAGGTCGTATGTACGCATGAATGTTGTTCCCATTTTCATGAAAAGTAAATGAAAAAAATTTACATTATATTTTAACTTCAAATAATCATTATTATATCAAATATATAACATATATTAGTTATATATATCACAATTATCCTCTATAAAAAGTGTTAGTGAAAAGTAAATCATATTAATTTTTGTGGCGGTAGTCTATCGTACACATGAACAATGTTATCGTATTACCCATGGAATGAAAGGTAATAAGTTATATGTTATATAATAATTATATAAGTACAATTATGTTTCAAATATCATATATACTCATTTAATCTATCATTATTACCATCTAAGTAAATCATAAAAGAAAAAAACATCACATCGGTTCGCGAGGCAGTAGTCTGCCATACCCACGAGCGATGTTATTATTTCCCCAGAGAGTTTGGAGGTAAGAATTTGTATGTGGAATTATAATTAAAGGTGTTTAAAAACATTAAAATATAATATATATACATTAAATACCTAATTATATCTACATGTGGGAGGTGGTGACAGAAAACAAATTACATTAGCTCACGAGGCGGTAGCCTGTTGTACACATGAATGATGAATTTTAACCCATTTGATAGAGGAGGATGATGAATTAGGTTATTCAATTAAAATAAATAAATATAATTATATGTAAGATTCATATATTTCTTTATCATCATTTTTTATTAATAATTGAATGATGAGGATGAAGAAATTGTATAAAATGATTTGTTAGGGATATTTCCTTTTCTTCGGACAACTTCTTTTGGATGGCTCCAAAAAGATTATTTGGTTGACTTTCTGACCATATTAAGGATTCTAGGATGATAGTAGGGAAATTAATAAATTTATTTTTTTAGGTATCAGCAGAACCATTGAGTTTTGGAAGTGTGAAGAGAGAAGAGTGTTGGACTTTTATTTGTGAGGTTAGTGGAACACTTGAAATAAATGAAAAGAAAAACATGAGCCCAAATTATTCACATACCAAAGGGATACAAAAATTGTAAATTATTAAAAAAATAAGATATAATGTCGAAATATGGCTATAAAATGGGGTTTGGAAAAGTTTTTGGACATTTTTAACCACTATCATTTTAGTTTAACCCCTTGTAAACTCATGTTACCTTAACCAGTGTAAATAATAATTACTATTTTTCATATTAACTATTTTCAAAAAACATGTTAAAATTATTATATAATATAAATTATTATAATTTGAAATATGGAGTAAAATTTTCAAAATTCAAATTATATAAGTGAAAGAGTTTTTTAGTTTTCATTAAAAAATTACATTTTTCATAAATTTCTATACAATTCATTCCAAAATAATTATTAAATTTAGATTTAAAAATTTTATTTTATTTTTTAAAATAAATTTTCTAAAATTTTCTAAAACTAATTTTAATAATAAGTGTTTAAAATGGAAAAAAAACTATTGTTTTTAAAAAAAATATAGTTCTAAAGTATAAGATTGGTTTTGTTCTTATATAATGCCTAGAAAATACAAAAGATTAAAGTTAGAAAATTTATTGAATTTGTGATATATAAAATTCATTAAATTCATTAATTTAATGTGATTTATTGAATTTATTGAAATAAAATACATTTTTATGCATAAAAATAATTTTTCATAAATTGATTTCATTTTTTTATAATAGTCTTTATTTATTTTTCTAATTAATTATTAACCAAATAATTCATTTTATATAGAGGTATAAACCATATATTTTTATAATTTAGATAATCCTATTCATATCATCCATTCTATTGGCAATGAGATTACTATCATATTAAATATTAATATTTTTATAGTATGTATCTTTTTTAAACTCAATGTTTCATTTAACGCAATCTACAAATAGTGTTACTTCTAGTGCAAGCTAAACTCAGTGTTTTGTGTACCTCAAGCTAAACTCAATTTTGTGTGTAATGTAACATATTGAAAACAAATAATTTTTTTTGAATAAAAAACAAAAAAAAAACTCAGGGTGTTAAAACTATAAAATCCTCAATTATCGGATAGACTAAAATAAATCCAAGTCTCTCTAACTATAATGGATTTAGAAAAATAATTCATGTTCTCTAACTATCTTCCATAAAAATCTCTAATACCTATATCATTATTAAATAACATCAAATTAATTAGTTAAAAATTTAAAACTAATTTCCCAATATGGAATAATTTACACCTAATCTTCCATGCAACCTCATAGTGTCATGTCTATGAGCAATGGGGTGTTGTCCACTGCAGATCCACCCTTAGACCTAATTATCACATAAGCCCCACTTCATCAAACCGAATTAAAATCGAGTTTAATAAAATCAGAAAAAACCATAAAAAAACATTAGGAAACCTACCACATAATAAATGATGATTGAAAATATGAATACCCATTCTAAGATGGCCTCTATTAGCCACACATGAAATCCACATCAAGAACAATGATTTCTCCATACTCCACAAAAATAATTCCTTTAAACCCCAATCCAAATATCCAAAATTAGATAATAATTGTGGAATTGTAATGGGATGAAAATTACCTTGAATTCATCTGATAAGTCATCCCTGAAACACCTGAATCATATAATCTCAATTGGAGAGCAAATGGATAGACAATATGGGTTCTCCCTCACCATCAAATACCAAAAAATGAAAGAACCTGGATATGGGTTCCCAATAAAAATCCTAATAAAATTTCCCAAAAACCATAAAAAGGAGACTACATAACATCATTCTTGATGTGAATATATAGTTCATTTCATGAAGGCCCTCAGATGAAATCCCAAGAACCTTTCACGATACACTCACATCATGAATCATTTCTTCCCATGATAATTGTCGGTATGGGATCTTTCTCACTCACAAAAAGGTAACTTTAATGATTCGAATCATTGATTCACTATGTGAATGGTCATATAAGGCACCCTATCCCCATGTAAGGGTCATCCATGACATTAAATCCACCCATTATTTTGGGAATGTCCTGCTACTACAATATTTAGTAGCCCAAAAACCTAAACACTTCACTAACACCCTTTTTAACACTCATAACACCACCTAAACCATAAAACCACTCCAAAAAATGTAAGGGCTTCCTAACTATTATAATATAATTATCAATCCAACTTATTAAAAACCTAAGATTCATATAACCAAAAATTAAAAATCCTTGGAAATCATAACCGGTAATGACGAGGATTATTAAAAACTCCCATTTAAAATGTATTCTGTCCCCAGTAAGAAGTGTTAGTCCAAAGACTATGATCCCTCTCCTATATTGGTTCTAAATTTAGTGTGAACTCTCTATATCTCATCTATAAACATTTAAAAAGCTTCCATTATTTAACTATAACAATATGTATGGATACACCAACTCTTTATTTAAAAACTCATTTTGACCCTCAAACCATATAAAACATTTACCAAATGATTATCTCTATGCGGTTTCAAATTCACTACATTTGAGTCTATAAAAAAACATTATTCATTCCATACCTAACTGACTTTCATGGGAAACAATCGGTATTACCCTCCAATGCACCATTGTTCTACAAAAAATGAAACATTAACTCCAAAGGCATCATCAAATCATCTATACACGCAAACTATGCTCTAACACCAAATATCAATTTAATTCCCCAGTCAATTCACTGACATACCCATTTAACCACCACGCTCTACCCAAAATTACTGACTCATCTTCGAACAGACTCACCCTTGGATCATGATACCACCATCTCAAGCATATTTTTAAAACATAGGCTATAACAAGTATCTTTCTACCATTTCAACTATCCCAAAACCAAATTCATCTTTCCAATGATCCATTCTACCTATGTTCATAGACTTACATCAGATTTAATGATCCCCTTGATTGGACTATCCTTATAATAACCTCACATAGACAACTCTAAATCTCTAGTATCAACATCCCATTTTCTATCAAAAACAATTAATTAAAATGATTACTCTACTCACATACAAGTGATAATCATAAAATACCATTTATAAAACACCATGAAATTTCTCAATCACTACCATCGATCCAAAATAACAATGATTAAATTATTGATTCATCTATAGGGTTATGGTGATCCCGCCCATAATAATAATCTACCAATAGCTAATTACACAGAATTATTATCCCCACCAAAGGAATCTCCTACTGAAAACGCATAAAAATATTTATAAGATATAAAATCATTAAATGAAAATCAAGGTATCTAATAAATAATCTCACTAAAACACATTCAACAACTTAATCCCAGTGTAAAATATTTATCATTATCAAGATCACCCATAATATTACCTTTTTAAATATCCATAACAAGCCCACTAAATGCATAAACCAACACCTAGCTTACCACTAGTCAATAACTACAACCTATGATAACCATTCTACAAAGTCATTAATTACTCCAAATGCATTACGAAAAAAGATCACATCATTCCCCCAAACCACACATGGTTGTTCTCAAAAATGCATGATAGAAAATACAAGCACAAAATTAAAGTATAAGGGTATCTCCCTTTCAAACACCAAATCAATGAATTTTGTCTCACATGGGAATTGTTTACATACTTTAAAAACATTTTTAAATGATTTCACACAGATAAAATTCCACATGAGTGTCCAAAACACCCCTTATAATCAAAGGGTATTCAAAAAAAATAAAAAACTATATATCCTCAAACTAGCTAATCACTTTCCCAAAAACCACATCCACTTCCTAATACATTTAAAAAATTAAAATCAAAACCAATTTTACCCATACTTTCCCGAATCCATAAAATCTTATCCTATATTTAAATAAATGTATCTATGTTATTTTTCAAGTAAAATAACCTCACAAAACCATTTTAGACACACCTTTTTCCATAACATGTGTTTTAGTTTCAAAACCATGTTTTTTTACATGGGTTTTCAAAAAACTATCCATTCCTAAAATTAATTCCATATAACATAAAACAGGAACTATCACAATCAAAAAAGTTATCTATAAATGTAGCAACCCTCACCCTAGTATCCGAGAGTCGATGGTTATTTTATTAAATTGTAAAATATACAAGAGATAACCTCGCCAAGGATCTATTATTTTAGTATTCTTTACGAACTATATAAATACATGGTTCCCTTATTACATTGGTAATTAAACATACAACAAATCAAAGGAATAAGAAACTACTTTCTTGTCTCTTATTTAATGATTTCATCGTCATAGTTGGGGGAAGGGAAAAATAAATGGGTGACATCAAACACATAGTAAGGGTTATATGAATCAATAAAAATAATTATTTAATAATCATTATGGCAAGATAAATAATTTAGAAATGAATTCCATCAATAAAATACGAATTAAAATGCATCCATAGATTTTTTTTCTTAGTGAAAATCCCATTGAAAGTAATAACTTAATATCGAATTAAGAAAATGTATAATTATTGGTCGTAATGTTTCTATAAAATTAACCATTATACTGTCAAGATGGTTTATGTATGTGCATAGAAACCCATTTGATTCCTCTTGTAATAAAATGATAATTGTTTGTTAACAGAAAATTTGACACATGTCAATTCATTAAGGGGGTATCTATAATTGGGCCCCACCTGTCTCTACAATCCAACGAATTATTTATACATAGATTCAATTCAATAAAAAAATTCAAGGAATAAACCAAAGATAAAAATGGTATATGACTAAGATAATAATCATATCCATGATATAAGAAATATGTATTTTTAATGAAATCTTAAATTAATGATGATCATAATTAAAGGGGAAGTATATATAGACCACACAAAAAAACTAAATGGTGAATAAGGTATAACCAAAGAGAATATCATCATAGTTTTCATGAATGAATGTATTTAAATCATAATTAGAAATTAATAATGGAATATAAAAATTGAACAAGATAAATTATGACCAATGAAAGTGAAAATTCATCATATGAGTGTTTAAGAAACTTCAAAAAAGTGATTCTTTTTTGCAATATAAGGGAAAATATTAGAGTCTTTAAAGCATTAAAAGAATTAATTGTTTTGCATATAATCAGAAATGAACAAGGATATTTTTTCGTGATAAAAAATGATTTCATATAAATATTGGTGTATAAAATAGATTGTGGATTATACATGAAAATGTTTAAGAAATTAGGAAGATTCTTTAAATCATGATTTCTTATTGGGAAGAATTGAAAAAGAAACCTTAAAAAGATTTATTTACCCATAAATGAAAGAATAGTTAAGATATGTCGATATTTTTAGGGAATAAACATAGAATATAGAATGATTACATAAGAAAAATTAGGAATTAAATTGGGGTAGAGAGATAAATCATACCTGAATTAAAAATGGTGGTTTTGAGAGATTCCATTACCACTTTTTCATCAATTGAATAATATGCCCCATAAAATTATTAATCATAAAATGAAATATTTAATACGATAAATTTAAATGAATTGAATATATGATATGTAAAAGGATATAATACACCCACCACACACAATAGAAAAGGGATGAATAAGGAAAATCTCTTTGAAATAAATGTGAGATTAGAAAACCTTTAACTTATGTTAGAAACTGTCATTAACTTGTACATAATGTCTTGGCTAAGGGACTTAGATTATACTATATATATTATGCTGGAGTTATCTTATAACATTGGTCAATGTAGTTGGGGTAATGACAAGAAAATAAAATAAAGTAAAAGGAATTAAAAGATAATGGAAGAGGATTTTACCTCTTGTATAGTGTCTCCTTGAGAACCTCCTTAAAGCACTCGGGGTTTTCCTTTTAGGATTACTAGTGAGAATAGGATATGGAGAAGAGGTTTAAGGGAGGAATTAGGTTGAATATTAGTAATAAAAAAGAATTATAAGGTGTGAGGATAAGGGGTGGTATTTCTAGTGGGAGAGAGGGGTATTTTTTTGATTATTTTATTAATTTGTTTATTATTTTTTCTCACTAATATCAATTTTATTGAACCTTATCACTAAATCTATTAATAATTAAACAGTGCTTGAGATTAAGGTGCATACCTGCAACAGCCCAAAAATATTTTCAAAACAAATTCATATCTTATAATTATGTCATATAGTATAAATCACTTAAAATCACATTAATAATACAATATATACTTTATAAATAATTTATGAATGAAATGAGAGGTATTTATAGAAATTAAAAAACCTATACCAATGAAATAGTAAAATGAACTTTAAAATAGAAATGTAATCATTAGGAATAGTAAATTGTCAAATAGAATGGTAACCTCATCTATGAAAGTATAAATAAAATTTGGATATATTATAAATCAAAATATGATATATCATAGTCTAAGTAAATAAATGTTTTAAAATATATTAATTAAGTGTTGGTATTTTTATAAAATATAAATGGTTATTTAAATTTTATAGTTAATATAATTTTTTAAGAAATTTTATTTCAATAAAATGTATTCTAAAATATAAAAAATTTTCCTTAGTATTTTAATATAATTTTATGAGGCATTAAATAAATTTTCAAACTCTCATAAAACTAGTTATAATTTTAAAATTAGTATTTATTGGATAAATAATGATTTAAATTAAAAATTAAATTACTAATATTTAGAAATTTATTCTTAAAAAATGGAGTTATTTTTTTAATTCTATACATTTTAGAATGGTTATGGTAAATTTTTGGGATATTTTTAAAATAGTTAAATTTTTGTTGAATAGTAAAATACTGTATTTTATAATATTTAAAAAATACATGAATTTTTTAATCATTGATTAGTGATAAATTATGCATGATACCATTATCTTGAACTCTTAATCATTTTTAAAATATTTTTTTGATAAGTTTCAAACTTTTCCTTGTCTTCAGCCAAAATAATAAACTAACGAGAAAAATAATCAAAAGCTTCCATCTCATCCCCTATAAATACCACCCCACCCACCTTTTATACTCACACCTTACAACTATGTAATCTTGTCCAATTTTTTCCACAATCCTCACCACCACATATAGGATTATTTGGTATCAACCAAATACCAAATCCAATTTTTTTTAGGAGGTTATGAAATAGATGAATTTAAGAGGTAAAATCCTCTTTCTTTTTCTTCTAATTTACTTATAATTTCTTTTCATATTCTACCCTAACCTCACCTCATCCATGTTCCATGGTAAATCAATTATATTATATATTCTTTAGTTTTATTATTTTAATGGAATAATACATCATCAAACCTCTTCCTCTCCCCCTTTTATTCTAAAAATGGGAACGTCATCCAAAAGGGGTGGATTTATCGCCTTCAAAGAAAACATGTATTCATTTTACTTTACTGAGTTTAAGCCTTGTCATAAAAAAATTATAATGGTTGAAAAATATTTTTAATTTTTTTAAACTTTTTTATGTTTTAGAACTAACATATATACATAATTCTAAATAATAATACAAAACGAGTTTGTTATGACTGAAATCTTCCAAAATTAATCTAAATTATTATCATTAACTATTTATCTAATGATTCATCCTCTTACCATATACTAAAATTATATATAAGATAATTTAATATTATTTAATTTCAATAATAACATATAATTTTAATTATATTTAATTTTTCTCATTTTATATGATCTTTCGTAAATGTATACAAGTGAACCGATCCTGAAAAACAAGAAATCAAACACTCCCAAATGATGAGGTTAAATAATATAACCCATTAAAATTTCCACAAAAGAACTTAATAAAATTACAATGAATAAAATAAATTTATAATAGGTTCTATATTCATTATTTAATGAATATTATTTTATTATCTAAGATATTAAAGTGAAGAAAGCATTATGACACAAGGTAATGGGATTCTTGAACCTAATTTGTATTAATTAGGTTATTTTTATTTCATAAAAAAAATTAGTTTGGATGTATATTAATATTAATAAAATAAAACTAATCTATTCTTGTCATTTATTTTTTAGGATATAAATTTTTCTAATATGATTTTATGAAAAATTAAAAGATTTTTCAAAATTACTCTTACTTCTAAAAACATATGTTTTACTTCTTTGGTATTTTTTCTTTTTCAATCAAGATTGTTGAATCTTATATGATGTATGTTATTACATTTTAATTTTGAGTACCAAAAGGTTTATTCATGAATTTTTAATTTATAAAATTCAAATGAACCACATTATCATTCCATATGTTATTTTATATCTATGATTGGTATACGTTCTATGTGATTATGAAAATGTTATGATGTGATTGGAACGCCCAAAATTATATAGAACACCAATAGATTGGTTAATTTTATGTTCCACATGAGATAATTTGAAAAATGAGTGAACATGATGTAATATTTTTTTAGACTGATAATTTTATGATAATGCACATATGTTATGCGTGAACATTATTATATCTTTGTTCAAAACTATTTATGGCAGTTTTCCACTAGGAAATGATGTTTTATTTTTATGAATTTACAAATGACATGAATTTATATAATTATTCATATCATGATTATGATGATGATACCATGATTATTTTAAGATGGTGATGATGATTATTCTCCCCATATTATATTGATTCATGTTCTTTTCTATCCTCCTACAATGATTTTTAGCCAACCCCGTTCTTTGATGTATATCTTCATGTGAAGGAGTTCAATAAGTAGTTCATCATGTCCACAAATAATATAGACAATATTGAAATAAATAATATTTGTGGTTTAATATGTAAATGTTATGTATGGTCTTAATTTTCCCAATATAAGAGACCTTTGGGTCTGTGTTTTTATTGATTTCTTGTTTTTTATCTTCAAAATGATGTAACAATAATGTAATAAAAATTATTGTCACTATATTACATCATAAATGACTCAAGAAATAGTGTATTTATCTTAAAATGTCATATACCTTAAATTTTCATATTTCTCTATTCAATAAAAATTAAACAATTTTAGAAAAATCCCAAAAATTAATTATGTCTATTTTTAAACATGTATAATTCAAAAATAAACTCTATTTTATAGAGATAACTTTATAGATATTAAAATTTTAATTTTTAATTAAAATCATCATTTATTCGAAAAATATAGATTTTAAAATTATAACTAATTTTTTGACGCTTTGAAAAAATAATTAATGTCTCAATAAAATATATTATAATGATAAGAAAACAATATATTAATATATTAATATATTTTTTGAAAAAAAATTATTTTAAATAAGTAAATTAATTATAAATTTTTTAATAAATATTTACATTTTAGAGGAATACCAATACTTAATTTATCATTTTTAATACATTTTTTATGTATTCTATGATATAAATATTTCATATTTTAATTTATAAGATACCTTAATTTTATTTATACATTCATAGGTGATATAAAATTCATATAATAAATATACTTCTAATATAATGATGATGATAGTTTTATAAAATTCAATAGTTTTCACTATTCATTTTAAAATAATTTTTTTTCATAAAATATAAAAAATTCACCCTAAGATAATTTTGACATTTTCGCTTCTAAAAAGTATTTTTATTTTGTTATGTATAATTTATTAAAGTGTAAAATTTTAATTTAATAAAATGTTATCTATTAAAACGTGGGAAAACTACCTTTAGAAAAACATAATCTTTTAAACATAACATTTTAATTAACATTAACTTATGCCTATAATTTTTTTTTCTAAATTTAAAAATATAAATTTCATAATGTTTCTATCACTATTAATTCTATACAATTTAACATCTAGGTTATAATGGTCCCATTTTAAATAGTATATCATGGTTTTAAACTTGGTGTTGCTTGAAGCACATGCTATAAATGTTATTAAATTTAAATGAAACATACTATAAAATCATGAGGTGTTAATTTATGACCACCTTAAATAAATTGAATCCTTAAAATTTAAACATATTATTGGTAATCCTAGAGTTTTCATTTTATAATACCCTTGTGGAATTCCCCAATCATAAAAAGGCTTAATAAAAGTTTCTTTTAAAACTAGGGAATGTAAAAAGTAATGGTCATCACAAAACTACATTTCCCTATAGAATAACATTTATGGGATGTAAAAAATTGTGAATATAAAAGAAATATAACTATCAGGTTCTAATGGAGAGTGATAGAGAACATGATTTTCATAAATTTAGCCAGCATAAGACTATAAAACTAGGATCTCTAGAAAGACCATTTATTTCTCAAAAATAAATGTAAATGGGTAATGATTTTATTCAAAAATATTTTTTCCCTAAAGTTCAGGTATTATTTGAATATATATATATAGGTACTTAATAAAATAAAATTACTTGATATATTTCAAGGTGATAAGTATAATATCATCCTTTCATTGTGTTTAGATCTATCTTTACTGCATTTCTTAAATCTAGAGATGGAAATTCAAGACAAATTTTTATGAATGAAGAAATTTTAATAATCAAAATATTCACAAGTCATTCCTTCTGTCCTAATTTTTTTTAGAAACCAAAATGGTTAGAATAGGTCATTCAATATTATAAATCACACTTTATCCTCATAAAAACATACAATGTTCAACTTAATCCATTCTATAAGTAGTTAATCATAAAAATCATCAAAAATATGTCTATCCAAATTCAAAGAAGAAAAATTTAAAAGTAAGGTCACTAAAATTATAAAATAAACATAAAATAATATTTATTCATTTTATATAGGTCTTATTCGTATATACCAAATATATTAATTCCTTAATCAACTTTAAAAACTTTTGAAACATGCTTGCTTCCTAGAATAAAATATCAGGTTGTTGAATATATTCTTAAAATTTAATCATATAACAATTCTATCATAATATTGACCATCAGATCAGTAACCACCTTCATGGTCACCAATAATATCCCCTAAATATATACTTATTATTATCTCATCATCAATTATATATTTAGTATTATCTTTCACAAGTCAACAACTTATGACAGAATCCCTTCTTTGGATTACTGGTGATATCCATCCTATGCTTCAAATTCCATAAATAAAAAGTTATGTTGTAATTTTTTTTAAATATCATGATTACTATTACAATATAATTATGGATAAAATACTCAAATAAATTATTTCTTTAATCCAAACTCATGAATATTAATAATCCCCCTTTTGTTTATATGATTTTAAACAAGTGATATTGAATTGTGCAGTGTTTCATCTCATTATAGTTAAAGAATTGTAAATTAGATATCTTTTTATAAGCCTTATAGCCATAATAAATGTGGCCTTTCTATCCAAAATTGTAGAAACATTCCATTACTTTAAATCAAGTTCCATGGTGATTTTTCTAAAAAAATATCAGTTGTGGGAAACTAATTCTTTCTCATCATTAATTAATCCGTCATTTTCCCTAGATGTACTCTTATTTTCATGATTCCCTCCAAATTAATAATATTCAGATTATTTATTCTCTATCTCAATATCACATGATACTATGTCCTCATATGGTGATAATTTTTGGGAGACTTGTTCCCTTCAAATGAATGGAATAATACCATAAAATATGTGATCCTCTTTCACTTTGGATCATTTGAAATGTTGAGGTTCCTATTCCAAATGTGTGGTTCTATTTCTAAATCATGGTATATAGTAGATCATATCATATCATTATGATTCATAATTTATAATCCTAAAACTAGTGAAATACTTAACATAAATTAAAAATTTTATGTGTATATAATTTCATAAACATTGTTTGTTTTGGGTGTTATTTTCTAGTTATATTCAATGTCTATATTCTGGTTATGTTCCAAAATATAGGATTTCCAAAATCTTGTTCTCCATGATTCTACTAAACTTTCTATTATACCATCTATAGAAACCCAGACCCTAGTATCCTGATGTTAGTCATTATTTTATTACAATGTCATAGATATAATAGGTCACATCACCAAGGGTCAATAAGTTTAGTAGTATTGAATAACTAGATACATACATGGTTCTTTTATGACATTGGTAATTAAACATATAACATTATAAAGGGAAAATATACTAGGGAGGGGAAATAAATAAAAGGGTGAGCCCCAATGCCCAATATGGGTTACATGAATCAATAGTAAGGGAATAAAAATAAATAATGCATAATAATTAGGGAAAGTAAAAAAAACATAGAAACATATTCCAACAATATAATGAGATTGAAAATTCATCCATATATTTTTTCATGGTGAAAACCTCATGTAAATTAATAATTGAATGCTGAAGGGAAAAAATTATTAACTCTTGGACATTATGTATCTATAATCGGGCATCAGTCATCACTACAAGTCCAAAGCATTATTCACACTTATATTAAATTCAATATAAAACATAAAATAAAACACTATATGTAAAATTGTATAAAAATAATACAATAATTATTTTCAGGATACAAGAAATTATGATATTAAATGAAATCATCAATGAATGGAGATCATAAATAAAAGAAAAGTATATATACACCAAACAGAAGGAATAAGTGGTGAATAAGGAATAACCAAATGGAATGTGAATATAGTGTCCATGAAATAATGGATTTATGTCAAAAATGGACATTAATAATGGATTATATGAATATATCATGGTAAGTCTTGTTCAATTAAAGTCAACACATGTAAAAAGAGTGTTTTTGAAACATTAAAAAAGAGCCTATTTAGTGCAGTTTAAGGGAAATATTAAAGAGTATTTATAGAAGTAAAAGCATTAATTATTTTCATAAAACTAGAAATAAAAAAAGATAGTTTTTATGATAAAAATATTTATTTTATTAGAATATTTTTGTCTTTAAATAGACTATCGAGTGTACTTGATAATTGGTAAGAAATTAGCAAGTTCACTTAAATCTGTCTTGCTTGTCGTGATGAATTAAAAATGAAACCATAAAAATGTTTCTAACCGTCAACGAAAGAATAATTTGGATATGTACATATGTTTGGTGAATAGAAACATAATGTGGGAGATTCATATAATAAGAATTAAGAATTATATTTGGGTAAAGATAGAAATTGTAACCTGATGTAAAATGTAGGATCATAGTGAATCCCTTACCACATTATCATAAATCAAATCACATGACCAGTAAAATTAATAATCCAAAAATGAAAATTTTAATATGATAAAGGTAAATGAATTAATTATATCATATTTAAATTGTTATAATATATAAACTACATATAAGGAATATGTGGTGAATAAGACATATCTCATGGAAATAAAAGTGAGAAGAGAAAAACCCTTACTTTATGTCTGAAATTGTTCTACACATGAACATAATTTCTAGGAAAATGGAATTATATTCATTAATAATTAAATTCATAACATATTAAAAATGAATTTTATTTATTAAAATTTTATTATGTTCCTTTATGGCCTTTTTGATGAGTTATATGATTCAATTTCATCATTTGGGAGTGTTTGTTTACTTGGTTTTCATTATTATTTCACATGTATACTTGTATGAAAGATCATATAAAATGATAATAGTTATCTAGAATATAAATTATATGTTATTAATCCATTTATATAATATTAAATAAAATTATATATATATATTTTTCAGATATGAGGATGATTCATTATATAAAATGTGAATGATAACTGTTTAGATTATCTTGGCAATTTCTCGATCATCATGCATTTGTTTTGTTTCCTTAATTAATATTATGTATATATAAAAATTATAAAAAAATAAATAAGATATAATATAAATTTTAGAATCTATTTTAACCACTAATTTTATTATGGCTAACCATGAAGGTGGTATTATAAAATGAAAAATCATCGTCCATAAAGGTGGTGAACCGACACCTTGGAGATGACATTTTCATTTTTAGAAAAATGGGGAAGAGAAGAGAATTGATGGTGGATATAATATTAAAATAATAAAAATATATTATATATATGATACTGGAGTAACAATGTTACTTTTGGCAGGGGAGGTGAGGGAAGGATAAGAAATGAAAATTAATTAAAAGGAATTAAATGAGAATGAAATTGTATTTTTCCTCTTTTATAGACTCTCATTGAGAAAATTCTTTAGGAACTTGGGATTTGAATTTTGGTGAGACGAGATAGAAAAATAAGTGGTGTTTTGAGGGAAATTGGGAATAATATTAGAGGCCTTCAAGATTTATAAGGTGTGGGGAGATGAAGTGGTGAGGGGTGGTATTATAACTGAGGAGAGGGGTGTTTTTAATTATTTTATCATTATTTTATTATTTTGGCTCAACATTGTCAATAGTATTGACCCTTATGCCTAAATATTTTAAATAATTATGATAGGTTTTTAATATAGTTATTACATCAGAAATGACTCAAAAAATAGTGTATTTAACTTATAATGTTATATATCATAAATTATCGTATTTCATTTTTCATAAAAAATTCGACTATTTTGGAAAAATCACAAAAAAAATCACCCTAACTATATTTCAGTGTTTTCAATTTCAAAATGTACATGATTTTATGATAATAATTTAATAAGTATTATAAATTCAATTTTTAATTAAAGTCATAATTTTTTAAAAAAATAATGATTTTAAAATTGTAACTTATTTTATGACAATTTGAAATTTTAATTATGGTCTTATAAAATTTTACTATAATCATGAAAGAAGAATAATTTATGAACTTATTTTTTGAAAATAAATATTCTTTTAAATAACAATATTAATTATAAAATTGTAAAGAAACATTTATGTTTCATAGAAATACTAATACAAAATTTATCATTCTTAATACATTTAGTTACTTATATCATCATATAAATATATCATATTTTAATTTAGGATATACAAAAATTGTATTTATACTTGTATAGGTGAGATAAAATTCAAATCATAAATAGAGTTCTAATATAAAAAAAATTGAATCTTTTATTAAAATATGAATTTTTCACTAATCATTGGAAAATAATTTTTTTACAAAATTAAAAATTATTAACAATAATATTTTTTGGAATTCCAATATTAAAAATGAGGTTTATTTTTTTAATAGAATTTATAAAAGTGAAAAAAATTAATTTTAATATTTGTTTTCCATTAAACGGATGTAAAACTGCCTTTTGAAAAATATAGGCATTTATCTGTAAAATTTGATTTATTCTTATCATGGGCCTATAAGAATCATTTGGATGAATTTCACAATATAAATTACATAATGTGTTTGATACTATTCATTCCCACAAATTTAAAAGGTAGGTTATATCTATCACATTTTAAATATTATATCTTGGATTTAAACGTTGTATTGCGTGAAAGGTATGTAATCATAGTGTCAAATTTTAAAAAGACATACTATAAAATCTTGGACTGATAAAAAAATACCCTTATATCAAATTTAAAATAATCACCCCTTATAATATATATAAGAAAAAATCATTTATATTATAATTTGATTCAATAATTAATTCCTTTTCATTAAGTCTCACCTTAACCAACATCTCCCATAAGCACATGTATCATACCCCTTTCATGCCACTATCAAGATATGTGAACATATTATGGTATCTCAGTCAATATCTATGAATCATACTAATTTACCTCCATAAAATATTTGTTTTATTAGTCCAAAACAACATCTCACTCAACCAATAGTTCCTAACACAAAAACTATGCATCCCTTGGGAACTTGGGTTTCAACTGATTTCAGGTTGGATAATCATGATCTCAATCGACTTCTTAAATCCTGATAAACTAACTCCACTTCTAACTTCACAATACTATCCCAATATAAATCATATACCCCTTGGTAACACCCTATCCCGATCCTTAAAAACAATGTATGATTAGAGGGCACCATAATACCTTAGGCATGCCTCCATATAGGCAAGATTCCTCCAACTAATGATTGTGGCCTAACATAATCAATGGGAGACTATGCCATAAAAAATAATGACTGAGGGCCATAAAAAAACTACTCAAATAAACTAATAACCCATACATGTTATGGAAATCCCAAAACCCTGTGGATAGTAAATCAGATGCCAAACAGGGCCCTGCATTCCACAATATAAATTAATAATATAGTGTATATGATCCATAAACCATAAAAGAGTAGAAAAATAATATAGAAAATAGTCAGAAATTATAAGTACATAAATAAAATGTTACCAAGTAAAAATATCTACAATAACATAAAAATAAATGAACTACCCTAAATCCAAACTCACTTACCTTCCTAAGACATTCATGGACTCCAAGGCTTAATAATAAAACCATGTTCATATATCCATGTAATAACTTTGTCTTGTGAAAAAATAATAATATATAACCACGTACATTGAAACCCATGTTGTTTATCAGGGTCAGGGTTGATTCTAACTATTGATTAGGATCCCCAAAAACCTCAACAACACTAATAGATATTGTGATCAAGTTGATGTGAATTCATTACATAAAGAATGAGTGTAGGCATGTCCATGAAACACACTCACTCAGAAACATAACATGGAATTCACATAAAACCACACAATTCTAAATGTATTTTACTAACTGAGGCATTGTAAACCCTAACACTACCTTTTTTGTAACTAAAATGGAAGGAATATAGTCACCTACTATAATCTATTCCTGAAAACACAGGTGAGGGTGTTAACAAAAATGTTTTCCAACACACACAATAAGGCTCGGGGTGGGGCACATCAATAGCTTTACCCACTACTAGAAGGAATAGGGAACATTAAAATGTTCATAGGCCTCATCATGTCCCTTCTCACATGATAAAGGATCATCATCTATACATCATGTTACATCATGGACCAAAACCAAGGGTGGTCCTCAACCCAATAATACTGAGGCAAGGTACCACAATCACACTACCCAAGATTTTTTTAGAAAGGCCCACTATCATTTACTAATCCACTCCTTCTAACTCAAAATATGCTATACCAATATTACTTACTCAAATTGAGTCCCATCCTATAACTAAAACCTTATCCCTCAAGTTCTGAATCAGTCTTCATGCACACCAGGATCATATCTCTTCAATAGAGATCTGCTCAATGCTTATCTCAAGTCATGTCTACATCAGTAATCAAGATCCTCTCCCCCACTAGAATTTTTCAACTATCAAATCATACAACTATAACACATCAAAAATAATAAACAAGGAATGAATACCATATCATAAAACACTAACTGAAAAATAGTTCACTATTTAACCAAGACCAAGTCCCACACAAAATAATCTACAAAGATCCTTCATACCCATCTCCACCAACTAAGGGTTATGTCACATCCATCTAGATCAATGTCCCCCTTTGATAGAAAAATTATTTTCTCATAAGGAAAAATACCCAACCCACATCAATATACCCCCACAAAATCCATAAGAAACATCCAAAGAGAAATGAGAACAAAAACACAAGCTTTAGAAAATAGGGGAATCCTAATCCCAAGTTCAAATAGACTAAAACCATCACAAATGAGCCTCATAGGATTTCATTTGGGAACTAAGACAAATCTTCAATGAAGAAAATTTCAAATGGCATCACATATTTTCACTCCCATGTCAATCCCTATGCTAAAAACATATCAACAATAATTATAAAAGCATTATTGGTTTTTAAATACTACTTCAAAACCCATTTATTATATCACTTTTTTTTAATGAAATTTCAATTATCCGAATTGTTTTTAAAGATTTGTTTTAAAGAAAAAATATAATTAAATTTTTCAAAATGAATGCGTACCCCCAAATAAACCATAAAGAGTTCCATTGATACTCATTTGAAAAAGGTTCCACCATTGAATTGTTAAGCTGGAAATATGGTCCATGTTGGAAATTATGCTAATGTTATTCCATTCCAACCTTATAGAAACTCACAAAAATCATTGAGTATAGAGGTATATATACTATTGTGGAACACATCAAAGTAACTAAAATAAAGATAAGGCCCCATACCTCAACTGATGTTCATGAAATGAAACTAAAGTCCGTACTACCTTACATCATGTTCCTGGCCACCTTTACCAAAAATAAATTCCATTAATTAATTAATTTATTTATTTCAAAATAATTTACAAATTTATATCAAATAATTTTATAACAATATACACTCCATAAACCCAAAGCTGATAGTTGTCTAATATAATTGTTAAATAATACAAGATTTCTTATAGAATCTGGATACTTAGTAGTCTTGGAATACTATATACATAAAAACATTTCCTTCATAAATATAAGATACAACATGAACAAATGTTGTGAAAATCATTATCCCTTCTATAATATCACTTAAAATTACACATATATATCCTCCGGGTTTCTTGGAGAAAGGAAAACAAAAAAGGGTCAGTCTATATTCATAATATGGTTATCATATAGTAGAGTCTGTCATAATTTAAATGTGAAACATGTTATATGGAATGAATAAGTAAAAAATGAAATTATAATCAGTTAAAACTATGTGCATAATATATCCATATATAGAAATAAATACAAATAGATGACATAGATAACAATAATTTGTTCCTTAAAAATGAAATTCATAATGTCAGATAGAAAATTCCATATCACAATCCTAGATATCATGATCATAGACATCAAAATATTACTCATTAAAAAATATCATGTTTTTGTTACCAATATACCAAAATAACCAAACATTATTGTCTCATTAGACCAACTGATGCATTAAGGGGCTATATAATGTCACACTGCACCCATAACATTATTTTGTCAAATGAATTCATCATATTATAAAATAAACAACTAAATCATAATAAAATTTTCATATAATCATCCAAATATCAATAACATCATATATAACTCTAATAATTTCCCCATGTCTATAAAAGTGATTACATGATCATAACCCATCCATGAAAAGGATTAATCTAGTTAAACAATATGTAATCAATATTCTTTTGAATACCAATACTTTTCACATTTTAATAAAAGGGATAACCTGACCTTAACTTATCTAAATAAAGGTGGTGAACGGTTAGAAAATACATATTCATCTTTCCAATAATCATCCCTAGTAGAATAATGACACATGGAATTCCAATAATTTTATATATTCCAATAAAATTTATAACATGATCATAAACCACCTATGGGAGAGATGTGGATATTTAAAAAATACACGATCAACATAAAAACTATGGGGTATTCTAAATTTAAATGGATGGAACCTTATCAATTAAATCATGATAATGTAGCGGTGAAGGGTACATTCAAATTGTTGGGTTATAGATAAAAGATTTTAATTATGTTCAATAGTTTAATATTTTTGGAGACCATATCAATGGTTGGAAAACTCATTAAAAAATGTTCATAAAGGTCATGTGATTATTCAAAATCATATTACTCAAGATTTTATATCCAAGTGTGTATACTTAGACCCACACATAATGCATCATGGTGATAGTAGAGTGAATGTTTCAACAAAACCTTTTTATGGTGATTACCCCAAGTTGAATCCATTCTACAGCTGCATCCACATGCTTATATTTATATGTATATATTGTCTCTACAAAAAATTATTTTGTCCTTACATTCCCTAAATTTATGATTTTTGGGCATTATGATATCTTAGGAAAAGGATTTAATGAGGTGAAATCTCATTGTTGATATATGAAATGGGTGATAATTTTATATAATTACAAGAATGAGGACATTATAATAATGGTTTATAACAGAAAATAAAAGGTATGGAATGAGATCCCTTATGACAGCATACTAACAACATAGGGAAATTTATATAATGAGAGGGTATAAGTAGTATCTCATTAAAAAAATATGAGTATGGTAAGCATAAATTAAAATAAAGTAAATATGTGTAAATTGTATTATAACATAATAATTTTATTTAGAAATGAGATGGATTTGAAACCCTTAACTTACTATTTTGCTTATAAATGATTTGGAGGACTCCGTAGAACCATAGTAAATCCTTGAGTGGGATATATAGGCTGGTAGTGAAGTTAAAATCTTGATTAATTCATTTTAGTGTAGTTTGATGAGAAAATTGGGGGGAGTGTGATCCTTTTATATATGAAAATAGTTAATTTTTAATTGAAACTAATATTAGGTAAGGAGTCAGAATGGAATCAAATGGACGTTAGTTGGGTTTAATGAATTTTGATAATTTTGATGATAAATGGTAGGTGCGACATTTTTTTATGTATTTAATTATTAATAATACTTTTCATAAGGTTTATGTGACCATTTAATAATTAAAATTTTGAGATACCTTACATACCCATTTTACCCTAATTAATCATGATTAAAAATTAACCATGAAAATTATTTTATTAATAAAAATATAATATGACCCTTATTACCAAATTTTTTATTGATGAATCCAAATTTGAGATCTATTTAACCTAATATCATTTATAAATATTGGAAAATTAACATTTAAACTAAAACATACGATATAGGAATGTATACCTTTATAGAAATTCTTAAAAAAATATTAAGTGTTTTTATTTATATTAAGTATTAATGATAATTTATATGAGTTTTTATAGGTTTTTTTATGTGTTTAAACATAATATTATATTCAAATTTTAAATTATATTAATTTAATTTAGTTATATAAATATTATTTAACTATTACAAAATTAATTCTTCAAAACAACCATTCTACTTTTACCTTGGTAAATGACTTTTAACCATGGTAATTTACTTTCAAAGTTTAAAAATAATATTTGACTAGTTACATAATTTGGACCAATGGATTCTAAATAATGATTCCATTTTATCAAATAAAATTAATTTGTGTAAATAAAATTAATTTTAACATTTTCACACACAATAACCATTTTTTAGAAAAAAACAGTATTTTAGAAAAAAACATTTCTGTTTTGGATAAAATTATCAATTATATGGATTTTCATGAAATAAATTTTTTTATTTAAAAACAAATATTTTGATTAAAAACCAATCCAAAAATTAATGTTAATGAAATAAAATTTAATTAAAATAAAATACTGAAACATTTTCATTTGTTAGAAAATATTACTTTGGTACATAAAATAGTATATATTGGTTTTATAATTTAATATTATTTTTCTAAAAACATATTTTTCAATTTAAAAGGTTTTATAAAATTATAGTTCTTATTTATATAAATAAATGCCATCGTTTTGAAAAAAAATATTATTTTTTTCAAGTCGCGAAAAAATCATTCATTTCTAAAAAAAACATTTCATCTCAAGATAATGTTTTTATGGTGAGTTAAAATATAAATTTTATTATTTTATAATTAAATTATAAAATTCATAAATTGACCTTTCAAATATACTCATGAATAATGTCTCTTAAGAGTGTACATTGTGTGATAGTTTAGTATATGATTTATACCTGCTAGAGTATGGTATTTGGTATTAAAATATCCAACCCTTAAATACTCCCATCCTTGAAATTGGTGTATAAATTCTATTGAACAAATTTTTTTATTCCATCCTCCTAAATTTTAAAAGATCTCATGTCGTATTTTCTTCATTTATTCCCCAAAAGTACTTTTACTAATCGATTTTTTTGATTCCCTAATACTTTTTATCTAGTGTCAAGAATATGGATATAATCATTACTATAAGAAAATTCATTTTCCAATTCTATTTATTCCTAAGTGAGAACTTGTTTTGCATCTCATATTAGTTTCCTTAATAATAAAATATTAAAATCATTGTGTAATTTAAAAAATTTATCTAGTGTAGCTAGTACATAAGCTACAACATAAATTAATTCTAGTGTTTCAAAAGACCAAATATACCTAGGTCATAACTTCCCCTACTTAAAAAATCAATCAGCTCCCTTACATGGGAAAATAATCATGAATACATGACCCCCTAATTTATATTCCATATCTTTCTTTCAATTATCATCATTATTATTTTGTATGCTCTGGACTACTTTAATGTAATCTTAAATAATTATTACATTTAAATTCATAACATATACAAGCCCTAGGACAACTCATTTTCCTTCTCTATCATTTTAACAGTGGATTAGAGTACAATATATCTTCCTATAAAATAATTTGCATGAAACCATTTGGATACACTAATTGAAGCTATTATTTTATGAAAATTTCAAAAAAATAAGATGCACATCCCATATTCTTCTCATGTTAAGATAACATGATCTAATAAATTTATCCAAAGGCCAGGTAGTCCTTCTAGAATATCTCAAAATACAGGGATGATAGTCAGTGCTTAAATTTATCTCAATTCCAATATCCCTTTGAAAAAAAATCTATAATTTTGATTTGAACCAAGGTTTATAATCATAAAAATGAAAATTGGTTTCCCTTAAATCCTTACGATTTTATTTATATTAGGCCATGAAATGTTATAAATGGGTATATTTTCCCTTATCCCTATGAACTGAGAAGACAGGGAAAGATGATCAATGATGACCCATATAGAATCATTTTTCCTTAGAGTCTATGGATCTTTAGTAAAAAATTAAACTATAATATTGTCCCTCTTTCATATAGTTATAGGAATAAGATGAATGACACCCTAATAATGTCATATTATGTGATTTACTATTAAATTAATAATAATATGCACACAAATTCCAAAATATCCCACCTCATACCATACTATTAGAATTGTTCTCTAAAATACCAATGCATATTTCTTAAACTAGGGTCTGCAGTGAAATTAATGTTATATGTTTTATCTTGTAGTTCACTCTTCAACATTGTTATAGATGGAACACATAACCTCTTTCCAAACATAGACACTCCAATTATATAGATGATGTCTATCAAATTATCATCATTTAATTCTTTAATATTCATTTGTACAACCTCATCATCTTGTTGGGACTGGTCAATATTTTCCAGTTATTATGGTTAGTGATTTCTTTTAAAAGTAATGATGGCTCGATGTTACTAAAAATAATTGTATCTATATTTACTATATATTTGTATATAATATATTTTTCAATGCATATCATAGTCATAACACCATGCTCTCTCATACTCAATCCATCAAACACTATTTTTTCTTTCATAGGGTGGTAGTGTATTAATAAATTATAGTCTTTGAGTAGTATGAACCATCTTCTATGCCTGATATTGAGCTCCTTCTGAGAGAAGATGTCTGTAAAACACTTTTTATTCATATATACATCGCATCATTAAATATTGAGGTATTTTATCAATATTTTAAAATAAAATATTACTAGTTTCTAACTCAATGTGTTTAGTTGGATTTTTCTATTCATGGTTTTCAAATTACATTTATTCATAGGAAATCAACCTATCATTCTTCATAATTAAACAACCAAGTCAATTCTTCGATGCTTCGCTATATATTAAAAATCCATCCTTATGTAATTGTAGAATTAATATTGATATATTATCCATTATCCTCTTAATATCCTCAAAACATTCCTCATATTCCATTGACCATGTGAATTTAATCCCATTATGAATTAAAATTGTTAATGATTTGGCCAACTATAAAAAATATTGAACAAAACACCTATATTTACCAATTAAACCCATGAAAATTAGATCTCGTATTTATTAGTTACTATATTATACTCTTTCAATTCCATTTTATTTTAATGGTGGATAGATATTTTATCCTTGAAAAAAACGTGGCAATGAAAATAATCTTCATTTAGAAAAAAATATCCCTTATTATATTTCCCTTAGAATTTATTTTTTCTATGCATATCTAAAATTATTCTCAGATCACTCTCATTAACTTCATAGCTCTTAAATTATATAAAAATATCAGAAATGAATGCCACTAAAAAGTTATCAATACAATAATTTTATAATTTATTCATTATATCCTTAAATACATAAGGTGGATTAGTCGATACAAAAGCCATTTTTGTAAACTCATAATGTATATAGATTTTTCGAAATGTAAACTTCATTATACCATCTTTCTTAAAAAATAACTAGTTATAACCAAATGGATGATCAATTTTTGAAATGTATTTTTATCTTTGAACAATATATTAGGTCACTATATGAATACATACATTGAATTTTAATACATAAGAAAAATAATGTATCCATTGTGAGAAAATTATTTCCCTTCCATCACATCCCTAAAAATTACACATAGATATCCTCTAGGGTTTCTATGGAAATGAAAATAAATAACGGTGATATTATATGAATAGTAAGGTACATCATATAGTGGTTTCTATAATAATATAAACATGGAACAAGGGATATGTAAGAAATAAATAAAAAATATATTTTCATAATCAACTGAAATAAATAGAACATTATATTCGAGATTATAAATTAAAACACATATATCAAATGGATAACAAAAAATTGTCCTTTATAGATAAAATGGATAATATTGAACTACAATTTTCATACTATAAGCCAATACATTATGATCATACCATCAAGGAAATATAATATTTTGTTCAGAAATATCCAAAAATATGCGTATATGTTTGTCTCATAAGACCTACCAATGCATCTAAGGGATATAAAATTTTGAGTCCCACTCACCACTTGAATATGTCAAATGCATTCAAGAGATGGGAAAATGAATCAAAAATTAATAACCAAGTTTCTCCATAATCATCTATTTTTCAACAATAACATATTGAATCCCCAAACTTTTCCCAATAATAATAAAAGGGATATCGTGATCATGAACCATCTAGTGAAATAAAGTGAATGATTAAACAATACATAATAAAGTTCACAATAATCATCTTTAATTTAATTATGGAATATAAAATACGCATAATTTTTCCCTTATTAATAAAAAGGATAAAATGATCATAAACTATCTATAGAAAGGGGTTGATGGTTATATAATACATAGTCAAAATTTCAATAATCAATCATATTGTAATTTAAACATAAATAATTCTAATATATTTCTCATGTTACTAAATGTGATAATATGATCATAACCCATCTTGAGAAAAATGGTAGATGGTTAAACAATACCTAATCAACACATAAACAATGGGGTATTCTCATTGTAAAATGATGAACCCTTATCACTGAAATAAATATAATGTATTGGTAAAGGGTATGTTAAATGTGTCTGGTTATAAATGGAATATATTAATTGTGTTCAATAGTTTTACCTATTAGGAGACCACAACCATATTGGGAAAAATAATTCATCAAGGTTCATAAAGGTTGTGTGAATATTCCAAAGCACGTCCCTAAGAAGATTTTAGCCTAATGTGAATAATTAGGCCCACTCATAAGGATTAGAAATCCTTACCACGATATGTATCTTATTAAATTTTGGGAGGACTCCTTAGAACCATAGTAACTCCTTGGTATGGATAAGAAGAGATGGAGGGAAGATAAATTCACAATCAATTTAGTTTTTTTGGAGTATAATAAGATAATGGGTGGGAGTAATCTCCTTTTATGGATATATAAGAGGATCTTCTTCATGGAAACCAAAGTAAATTGGTAGAAATGGAATCACATGGGTGATAAGTGGTTGTGATGAGTTAAGTGAATTCAGTTGTGAAATGGTAGAAGAGAAAATGGGATATTAATTCTATACCTAACACTGATTTATAGAATGTTTAGGTGGCCTTTTTTGTATTTTAAAATTAAAAATGCCTCATTTTTTCATTTTATTCTTATTAATATTGATAAAAAATTAGTTATGATAATTATATTTTTAATAAAAATATAACATGAACAATATTATGAAATAAAAAAATTCTAAATTTGAAATTGGGATACATTTAATCCAATTAAATTTCTATATATTTTAAAACTAACTTCTAAATTAAAACATAAGATATAGTAAAAACTGTTTTTATATCAAAATATTTTTTTATATATTAATTGTTTTTATTGTTATTTAAAATTAATTTTTTTAATAAGGGATTTTAAGTATTTTATGTGTTTTAAATTCATATTATATTTATATTTTAAAATTTATAAATCATGTTTATTTATATAAAATTTATAAAACTCTTATAAAATTATTTGTTTGAATTAAATAATTTTATATTAATTGTGGAAATTAATCATTAACCTAAGTAATTCACTTTTAATGTTTAAAAAACATATTTTCATAGTTAAATAATTTTGACCTTATTATTCTAAATATAAATTAATTTTAAAAAATAAAATTATTTTGTGTGAAAACCTAATTTTAATATTTTTATTAATAAAATGTGTCTTAAGAAAAAGTGTATTTTTTAGAATAAAAAATATTTTAAAGATAAAATTAAAAATGATTATGATTTCAATTATATAAAATGTATTTTTATCAAATAAATATTACATGGATTATAAACCAATCCAAAACATAATTTTCCCAAAAATAATATTTAATTAAAGAAAAATACCTAAAAAATTTCCTTTTATTAGAAAACATTATATATGTTTATAAAATTTTAAACATTGGTTTTATAATTTATTAATATTATTTAATAAGTATATAATTTATTCCAAAACTAAATATTTTACCATTTAAATTTTTTTGTAATCTTTTATGTATTAATTATATAAATAAAAGATACAGTTTTGGTAAAAACTGTATTTTTCACTATTACCTTAAATATCAAATATTTCTGAAAAATTCCAAAAATTCAACTTAATCAAATATATTTATAATGAGTTAAAACGTTTGGTTTATTTTGATAAAATAAGATTCTAAATTTCTTAAATTATGCTTCTAAATATAGTCTGGAATAAAGGCCCTTAAGGGTGTGCATTATGTTTTAGTCCCACAGTTGGTGTTTACATGTTATAGTACGGTCTCAGGTATTGCAATCTCACCTCTCTAAAAAAATTTATCCTTGAAATTGGGATATATATAATATATTTTAAAAATTTGGATATTTATTCCTTATCACTACTTGAAGATCTTGGTTTATCTCTTCTGTATTGTAATTCCAAAACATGGATTTCACAAATCGAGTTGGTAAATTCTATAATACATTCTCTCTAGTGTCAAAAATATGGATAGAATCATTATTATAAGACACGTAGGAATTAAATTATATTCCCTTATATGTGATAACATGTGTTAGTTATTGAATTTATTTCCTTAGTAATGAAACATGGAATATTTCATGTAATTTAGAAAGGTTGGGTATCATAGCTAATCACTAAGTTACATCCCCAATTCATTCTAATATTTCAAGAGGCCTAGTGTTAAAACCGATTAACTTCCCCTTTTTTAAAAAATATAAAAATACCTTACATGGGGAAACCTTCTGTAATGCATGATCCACTGTATTAAATTTAATCTATTTCCACTCATTTTCATCACAACCCTTCTATCTAATGTGTATTTCTTTAATATTATCCTGAATAGTCAGTACATTCATTATCATCTCCTCTATAAGATCTAGGTCAACTAGATTTCCTTCTCCATATTTTTTCCAAAATTTTTGAGTAGGAAACCAATTATGATATATTTATTTTTTGGTACCATATGGATTCTTGAATAGAATCTATTATCGAATAGAGTTTCCACGAAAGGTATATATAGATTCCACAAACCATATAAGTCAAGAGAACATGATATCTAAAAGACTTACAATGTAAATATAGTTATTTTTAATACCCATCTGTTTGGGGTGATATGTGGTGATTAAATTTATCTTAGTGTAAAATTAATTTTTAAGATTTTTCTATAATTTGGATGTCAAATATTGGTCACATCATATACAATTGATATAGGTTCCCCATGAAGCCTTATGTTGTCATCGATATATAGTTGTGAAAGGTTCTTAGGGGGTAGATCGTCTATTTTTTCTATGAAATCTGTATATTTAGTATGATTACCAGAAATGGTCCATATAGAATGGTTATTGCTTGGATTATTTAGGATTCCTATGAAAAACTCCATTTTAATTTTATACCACTTTCAAATAGGTACAATAAGAGGTTGTATAACCCCCTCTAAATGTTATCTTTCATAATTTACCTACTAGGATACAATGAATTTAGGAACATATTCTATAATATCCATCATTATACCCTACCATAAGAAATATTCTCTTAATTTCTGATATATCCTCTTTATATCGAGTTTTAGAGATCAATTAGAGATATGTTATTCATATAGAAGTTCCCTCTTTTACTCTATTATAGATATAACACATTACCTCTTACCAAAAATCAATAATCCATTTATATAAGTGAAGTATTTTAGTTTCACATAATTTATTTCTTTCATCTTTCTATGTAATTTATTTTTATCCTATTGGTACTTCTCTATCTTATTGAGTATGGATAGTTTCTAAATTTCTTGGAAATTGAATGAGAGCTAACCATGCCTAAAAATTACCATATCCATATTTACTAGATCTCATTATATAAGATCCCTATAAATCCTCATCATGGATAGAGAATAATGATTCCTCCTACAAAATGAATCCACCACTTTTTCTCCCTTCCATGCTGATAGTGTATTGATAAATCATATTCCTTGAGTAGTTTCAACCATCTTTTTTTCCTTATGTTGGGGTCCTTTTGAGAAATGATATACCTAAACAATTTTCGTCTGTATATGTATTGAATCATTGACCATAGAGGGATTATATCCATATTTTAAAAAGAAATTATTATAACTATCTTCTTATGGTTTTGATTTTGATAGTTATTTTCAATTATTTTCAATTTTCTAGATACATAGGAAATTCTCATTACATTTTCCATAATGACGCATCAAACACCTTACTTCAATATATCACTATATATTATAAATCTTTTCCTGACTGATGGTATATTTAATAATAGTGAATTAACTTGTATCCTATTCGTATCTTGAAAACCTTCCTCAAATTACCTCTATCATGTGAATTTGACCGTTGTACATGTTATCATGCTTAATTGGTTGTCCAACTGAGATAAATATTAAACAAACCACCGATAATAACTTATTAAACAACAAAGACATAAAAATCATGGTTATATTTGTCATTATTCTCCATTCTTTGACTATTCTTGTCTTTGATATTTCAATATATATTCTATCCTTTGACACAATATATCCAGAAAAAGAAAACTTATAGTGTTAAAATTCACACCTACAATATTTCCCATAAAATTCTTTTATCTGAGTGTCTCCAAATTTATTTATATATGACTCTAGTCCTCTTCATATCTCGTAGAGTACATTGATATATAATTAATGAATAACACTATAAGGTTATTATGATAATCCTTTAATACTCTAATCATCATCACTATAATTATTGAAGGTTTATTATTCAATCCATATGAAATTAACATAAAGTCATAATGTTCATACCTTGTTTAAAATATCATCATTGGTTTATCATCCTTATTCCCCTATACCTATTGATAACCAGAGCGAAGACTGTTCTTTGAAAAAAACTTGGATCCTTGAAATTAATCAAATATAACATAATTATATAGTAAAGCATACTTTTTATTTATAATAATCATATATATATCATTATAATCAATGTATAGTCTCATAGACCCATCCTACTTATTCATAAATAAAATAAGGTAACAACATAATGAAACACTAGGGTGTATAAATTCATTATAACACAAATTTTATGGGTATTTACTTAACTCCACAAAATCCACTAGTGTTATCCTATATAGAGTTTTAAATATAGGCCTTGTATTAATAATGAGTTCAATAGAGAACTCATTTTATATCTTAACTGAAAAATATAACGCATACTCATATGATGTAAGGGTATGAGAGACCAATTTCTTTCTATGTAATGGATTTAACCCATATAATAAGTAATAAATCTTTACCTCTGAGTAATATATATTTTCCAAATCATATCTAGATAACCTTGTAATGTTAGCCTCATACTTAGAAACATTTCCAAACACATCATTTTTAATGATTTAGGAACAATCATTCTAATTCTGCTATTTTTTTAGGAGAAATTTTTTTCATATAATACCTCCTTATAAAATTATAATTCCTTGATTTTATCTTATATTCCTCTTCATTTTTTGAATTAGTGACTAATATGGATTTTCATAACCCTTCATATTATAAACCACCATGACCATGTTTTTACTTTTCACCACTTCCCAATGTGAGAAAAATATTCTCTAGGGACTTGATCAAATTTTCATCTATCAATGGATTAGTTATTCAAATAAATTATAGAGGTTGTTTTCTTATGAAGTGATCGAATATGGTTAAACTATGTTGTAGATTAGTAGGTCTCTATATATGTTGAATACTATTTTTTATAACCTTGTATAATTGAACTAATACGGTAATGATATGATTAACATCTACACTATCTTCATTGACATACTCAAAGGGAAAATCCTTACATTTATTATGAGTGATGATACAATTCCCATTTTTTCTATCTTTCAATATCTCTCCGTAATGGAAAACACAAAATTAATTCATGAAATTGAATTGTAAAATACAATTAAAATTTTGTTTTTTATATTGTTCCAAGAATTAGTGAGATATTTTCATAGTACAAGTGATAACTAACTAGGTTTATCTAACTCTAGTCCCCAAGGTTCATACTAAACATTGTTTAATACCAAATATAAAAATATGGTCTCCCAAAACCCAAATTCAGAAATTATATCACATTATTTGTACAAAAAATATACTATTTTTCATAGGATCTAAATGATTAGTAGTCTTGGAATACTAAACATATAAATACTTTTCATTTGAAAATATAAGATATAGCATGAATACAATGTGAGAAATTTATTTTTCCTTCCATTATATCCTAAAAAATTACATATTCTTCTCCTCAAAGTTTTATGGGGAATGAAAAAAAATAAGGGTGGGATCAGATTATCAATAAGGGATAAGAAACATAAGAATTTATTATAACATAAAATTGGTACAATTGATATTACAAGAATAAAAAAAATACGAATACAAAATCAACTAAAACAAAGAGAATCATATATCCATGGATAAAAATGAAAATAAATAGGCCATAATGATAATAATAAAAATTTACTTATCAATAAAATGCATAATTATATAAATTTAATTCTATACCATAATTTTATACATCGGTATATTAGACATCTTTATTATACCATCAAGGATGTATCTTTTTTTGGGTAGGCATGTACCATACCCAAACATGTTTGTCTGATTAAACCTACCAATACATCAAGGTGTTATATATTTATGGGCCCTACTCAACTCTTTTTTAAGACCAATGCATTCATCATATGGGATAATGAATAAAAAATTCATCATCAAATTTTTCCAATGATCATTTTTATTGGAATAAGACCGTAGGGAACGCCTATAAATTTTTCAATGGTATTAAAATGGGTATCATGATCATAAAACATCCATAGAAAGGTTTTGGATAGTTAAAAAAATACATAATAAACCTTCCAATAATCATCTGTTTTGGAATAAGGAAAAATGGAATACCAATACTTTTCCCCATATGGATAAAAGGAATAACATGACCAGATCCCATCCGAAGAAAGGAGGCATATGGTGTCACACCCTGATTCTGGTTGATAGTTATTTTAAATTACTTTATTTATTATTTTTTCTTTCCTGTGATTTTTCATTGTCGTGCGGTTAGCCTGCATGGTTCAGAGTAATTGTGTGGTGCTAGCGCAGATGCCCAACTATGTCGGAATTATGGGGTGTGACTTGCGAGAAATTTATAAAACTACAATACAAGTACTTGAAAAGATCATATAAGTTGGAATTTATGAGTGGCCTAGTTTGGGCATATTTTTCTCAATTGTGTGTTTGAATGCATTGAACTATGTGGCTTCTCGGCATTCAGAATGAAAAAATAAATTAATTGAATAGTAAAATAAATAAAATAATTAAAGACAAATAAAATACAATAGAATTTTTTAAAATAGTGACTATTATTATTATTATTATTAAGATTTTAATATTATTAGGATTTTTAATATTATTATTATCATGATTATTTTAATATTTTTTATTGTTAAGATTATTTTTATAATTAATTTATTGTTATGATGATGATGATTATCATTATTATAATAATTATTATTATTATCCTTATTATTATTATTTTACTAAAATAAGATTGAATACCTTGGGGGAATCTGCCCTTTCCTTCTCTCATGGAGAGACTATACCCCCTCCCCCATTGTGCCCGACCTACAGTGCACTGACCCCCCTCCCTCCCACCCCTCACACTTCTTCTCCTATGCGTGCGCGACCTTCCCTTCAGGTCCCTCTCTCGTTGGCACTCCATCCGACCTCCCCTCTCCATCTTGCGTTGAACCCACCCCCGACTGATCTCTTGTGCATGTGTGACCGGCCAACCCAAACCCCTCTTCCACACCCTATTTTGGTGTGGCCCGAACCCCTCCTTCCATCAGTGCTTTACCAGCCTTGCCTTCCAAGCCACGTTTCAAACCATCAGTATCTCTATATTCTTTTGGTATGATTTAATCTCATTCCATTTGGTGTTTTCCTAAAAATTAATTAATCCCTAATTCCACAGGTTTTGTTCTGTGCATTCTTTTCATTGATTAGGGTGTTTGGTTGTTCCATAGGGTGTTGTTCTTCCTTCCACTAAAGCATTTTCACGTCCACACATGATTAAGGTAGGTATTTTCAACATTTTCCATTTTGTAACAATCTATATACACTTATGTATTTTCAAGAAATTTTAAATGTCAATTTCACCAGTAATACCCTTATTTTTTATGTGAACGGTAGTTTTTGGTTGGTAGATCTTATTAGAAATACATTCCAAAATTGATTTGTCTAAAAATCATAGTTTTAAAGCACATAGGATATCTATTTTGGTATTCCTTTTTTCTATTAAACAGGAAATTGGTCTTTTATAAAATTATTAACCTTGATTATAGAGTAGTGTTATTTACTTTTTTGAAAAAATGGTTCAGTGTGGGTGTAGATTGGTTATGTGGTAGCTTGTTGAATGCGTTAAAATTCTTTACAATGGTTTTTAAGGATATTGCTGTTTTGGGGAAATTTCATTTGAGTGTCTCTTTGAATTTTTGGAGTTTCACTAGAGGTTAACACATCTATTGGTTCACTAGGTGCACACATGGATGTATCATCAGATTAAGGTGATGCTTTAAATTGGGTTTTCCTTGAAAACTTGGTTCCCAAAATGGTTCTCATTTTCTAAATGAGGTTGGGTCCTTGGTGAGGTTTCAAAAAAATAATGGCCAAAAATGTGTTCATCATGGTTTGGCCCATTTTTTCCTCACTTCATGATTTGGTGTGATTTTGGAAAGAATAAGGGACCTTTTGGAAAATGTGAGGTATTTGGGTTTTAAATTGGTTATATCTAGTTGAGGGTTAATTTGGTAGGTTTTACCAATTCATTGTTTCTCATAAAATGGGAATTTGAAAATGTTCATGGAAAATATATTTGGGAGGTTTAAAGGTTAAAGCCTCGTTTGGATCTTCCAACGAAAGGGTGAGGTATGTGTTAAAATTTTGAATGATTTTTGTTTTGTAAAATGTTTGTGCCGGTTGGAAAACTAAAATTCCTTATGAAATAATTTGAACTCTTATATGGTAAAGAGGCTCATTTGGAACATTTTATTGATATGAAATGAAAAAGTGTGTGTGTGTGTGTCTGGGGAACATTTATTGGATGGATTTCCCTTAGGGGTTATCATATTTTGGTTTCCGTGTTTGTGGTATGCAAGTGTAGTGGTGTTAGCTATGCCGAGTCATGTGTGTGATGGCCTCTTACTCACATAGTATTATTATAACCACCATGGGTTCATGGATGTATTTTAGATGGTCGATTGATGATTTATTTCTAGCCCTAATTTTACGGGTTAGTACCCTTCTGTAGTTGTAGATAGGGAGGCAGGGACATCCCACAAGTGATGCTAGGTTAGAGTAATTAGTTGGTTATGAACATAGGGTATTCACCATACACTGTATTGTGGCTCTGAACCAAGTACATCCAAGGGTATTCTATGGATGTTTAGGAAAACCCATGGTTTTTATTTTTTGTTTTATTATTTATATTCAATGATACTCATTTCTGTATAACATTGTTTATATATTTCTTTATAACACATCCTTGACATCCCCTGTTCTAGTTTTTCATTCTAAAATGGAATTTAGTTTGGAAATTAAATGTATTGAGTATTGTTTTGTAAAATTGGGAAAAAACCCTATTTTTTGTAACTTTATTTCAAACTTGTTCCATTGGTCTATTTTGTGAAAACAAATTCTCGAATTCAGTGGTTTATTCTTGACATCCCCACTATGAATTTTGGTGCTCACGCCAAATTTATTTTTCTAATTTCAGGTTACATTTTTATATTTAGGTTTCCTGGTAGGTGATCGATGTAGAGATGGATCAGTTTAGTGGTTGGAGGTAACCCAAAGGTCACATGAAGGTCATGGTAGTGGGGTTTCATTTTCATTTTTAATTTTTTTTTCTACGTGGACATTGTATTATGTATATGGACCAACTATTTATTTATTTATGTTCGGTTTTTCAATCTTGTGGCTTGTTTGTATTGATTTATTTATTTGGTCCTAGTTATTTAATTCGGATTAAATTGTTTCAACATCAATGTTTTGATGCTCAATACTAGTTTCCAGCCTATGGGGATCAGGAACACCCTTCGGGGCATGTCGTAGACCACCTCAGGTGACTGGTTTAGGGTCGACCCGGGTTGGTTCATGACCAAATGGTATCAAAGGAGGACCTTATTATTTTGAGTGTTTGGTAGATTGATATTATGACTATCGAGACTCAAGAGGTTGGTGTGGGAAGGGTCTGGTTAGATTGTGCATGCCCTGATCCTTGAGTTACCATGGGTAGTCTGGGATTTGAGTCTTTTGTTCTTATTTTGGATTGAGGGATGACAAAAAAGGTGATGTGATGTCACATTGTGAACCCACATGGATTAGTGACCCATTTTGAGTCCAATTGTCCAATTCATGTTCCTCTTAATGTCATTTCTTACATGGTGCATGGTTTACTACCATGTCACCGGGTTGGGGATGGATGCTAGTCCTTCCTTCTAGTTGTTTGGTGCTAGTTTTGATTTGTTCTATTCTATTAGGTGAAAGGTATTTTGAAAATAAAAATGATTTTTAGAATGAAAGTGGTTTCTTCAAATGGTTTTAAAATTTTAATGTGGGTTTTAAGAATTTAAATGATTTTTTTTTGAAATTATGATGCTATCTTTTAAATGTCAAGGTGTGACCCATGATAGTCCTTATGAACATTTTCACATGTGGGGGTATGTGTATGGAATGTGTGTATTAGAAAGTATGAATGAAAATGGATGGACACACATGCAAAGGATAATGGGATTTCTTGGGTGTGTTTTTGACATTAAATTCTTGTCCTTTTTTTGGAATGTTTTTTGAAAGGGGAAATGACTTCGAAAAATATCCTTAGAATAAGGTAGTTTTGAGAATTAAATGACAATGGTGCTTGTAAAAGAAATATTTCTGGCAGAGTTTATATTTTTTTGGTTTTTTCTAGTTGAAGGTACCATTATTTATGCTTCTTTAACTTGATATTGGTTCAGATTTGTGTTCTATGTTTGATATGTTGTTTAGAAAATTTATCCCATAAAGGTCCCCTAAGGTTTTTGATATGTCAGGCCCTATTTTTGGTTCTTCTAGGACATTACCTATTATTTGTGGTGATCGAGGTCTGTTAGAGGTAGTGGAGTGGCTTGAAAAGGTCGAGTGTCTCTTCAAGGTATTGGGAACTCCCGAAGCTGTCAAAGTGCATGCCATTTTGGGTTTGCCAGAGGGTCCAGCTATGGACGAATGGGTGTTGTTTTCGTTATCTTCAATGCAAGTCGGGATGATATGGTATGTGTTTATGTCCATTATTATGTATTGGTACATACCTGATGAGGTGAAGATGAATAAGAGGGTATCTCTCATGTGTGTTCAACATGGCCAACAGTTAGTGAAGGCATATGTTGACTACTTTAAAGAGAGTGTCCCATTTTCTTTGGAGGAAGCATCATCCAATCAAATGAAACTTCCTCTTTTCTTACGGGGTATTCATCCTGATATTGAGGAAAATTTATTCTCATTATGTGATTCATATTTAGAATGTTGGTGGATGAGGAATTATTTGAAGATACTTTTCTTGGTGTGTAGTCAGTGGTGGTTGGATATCATTAAGGGTTCCCATCCGGTGAGCAGTGCATACATGAGGGACTTGTTTCTCACAAGCCCTCTATAGTGGTCCTAGATTCTAGTCCATCAAATCATTTAGTTGTGTTTCATTTTTGTGGTCTTTCTGGGAATCCAAATCTATCTTGTTGAAACCCTCTAAATACATGTATGTGTTGTGGCTATTTGGGTCATCTGGAGAAGTTTTTCAATAAGAATCACCAAAATAAGATGTTTTTACTAGAGAATTATAGTTCCTGACTATGAGGTAGGAGATAATTCAACCATTATAGCCCCAACCACAGGTCTCTAGGTAAAGCTTCCATATAGACAAGAGTTTCTGGGTGTGTGAATCATTGGTCTGGGTATTATGTTCTATGCTGGTATGGGAACATTTGACAAAATTTCGTTCTTGTTTTCTGTTATTGAGGTTTCTTCCACAACCATTAGTCCACATTTTCCGTGGTGGATTATGATGAAATTGTTCTATTGTAATACAAATAGTATTGTTTTTATGAATTGGGTTTTTTGAATCATGAATTATTTATTAAATTTTGTTTGTCCATTTTAAGGAATGATCTCGGGGTAGTTTTCTTCATTTGGAGATCGCAGTACCTATAAAATAATTGACGCTTATAGTTTTTCTTTGGTTATCTATTTATGTAACCTTCTTATCATAAGTTTCCAAACCTCATTGGGGGGGGGGGGGTTCGGTCAATGTGTAGAAAAGGGTTGTGTTGGTTCTCTCGTCTGAGTGTCCCAATTTTCTAGGTACCCTCATAGTGGGTTTCATGTTTAAGTTCTTTTGGTATGGTTTGGTTGTGTAAGGAAATGTAACGAGTTTGGGTTGGGAGTTCCCTAGTGCTCGGTTGTGTTTGTGGTGTTGTTGGGTTTGGAAACTGCAGTTCTAATTGAGTCATTGTGGTGGGTAGAACCCCTTCATGTTCTCCCATTGTTTTGGGTTATAGTTTTTTCTATATTGGTCAGGTGTGACTTGGGGAATAAATAGTCACCTTGAAAATTCGTTTTCATTTCTGGTTCTGTTTGGTAATGGACTCAATTCTTGACCAACTTTTGACTTCGTGAGTTTTTTGGGGAGAAATGTTTTTTAGTGGGGGGAATTTTCACACCCCAACCCTATTAGTTAGTTATTTAAAATTTACTTAATTATTATTTTGAGTTTCGTGAACTTTTTCATTATTACATAGTCATCCCACACGGTTAGGAAAAAATGTGTGGTGTCTATGTTGATGCCTGAGTGGGATAGAGTTTTGGTGCACGACTTGTGTGTGGTTTATAAAACAGTTTGACATGTGTGTGGATTGACCTTATAAGTGAGTGGCACAGTTTGGGCATAGTTTTCAAAACTGCATGTTTGACAACATATGAATTATGTGGATGCCCGATATTCAGAATAAAAAAATAAATTAATTGAATAGTAATGTAAATAATATAAATTAAGATAAATTAAATAAAATTGAATTTTGGAAAATGGTTAATAATAGTAGTAATATTATTTATATTTTTAATAATGTTATTAATGTGATTAATATCATAAGAATAATTATTAATATTAATTTTATAATTAATTTATCATTATTATCAATATTATCATTATCTTTATCATTAATTTTATTATTTGTAGTATTATTGTATTAAACAAAAAAATATTGAAACCCTAGGGGAAATATCCCCCCTACCTCTCACATGGTGAGACCACACCCCCTCAGCCTCGTGTTTGGCCTGCAGTGCACTGACCCCTCCCCCCACTTTATCTATGTGTGCACAACCTCCCTTAGAGACTCCTCTCTCTTCGGTGCTCTGGCCAGCCTCCCCTATACCTCTCGTTTGGTGCCCCTAGCTGCTCTCTTGGGGGTGTGCGACCGGGCATCCCAAACCCCCATCTCGCACCATGTTTCGGCATGGTCTGAACCCCTCCTTATGTTGTCGCTCTAACTAGCCTCCCCTTCTCAGCTAAGTTTCCCCCATTGGCAGCCCTATCTTTTTTCGGTATGATTTCATCTCATTTATTTTTTTGTTTTCTTAAAATTAATCAAACCCTAATTCATTATGTTTTTATTTTTGCATTTTTCTCATTAATAAGGGTGTGTGTTTGGTCTATAGGGTGTTGTTCTTCCTTTTGCGGTAGCGTCGTTACATCCGCACTTGATTAAGGTACAAATTTCAAAAAAATAATTTCTAGAACACTATAGAAACTTTTTCATTTTCAACTAATTTTCAAACGTCAATCGAACCTTTAATACACCTATGTATTGATACTAATGGTAGTTTTCTACTATTACATCTCAGTAAAAATCAACTCTTAAAGTCATTTGTGTAAAATGCCTAGATTTAAAGCACCTAGGATGTTTATTTTAGAATTAATTTTTTCTATTAATGTGCAAATTTTTCTTTCCTGAAATTAATAGACTTGATTATGGAGTAGCGGTATTTACTTATATGCAAACATGGTTTGGTGTGGGTGAGGATTGGTAATGTTGTATCTTGTTGAATGCCTTAAAATTCTGTGGAATGTTTTTACGGTTTTTAAGGCAATTGGTATTTTGGGAAAATGGTTTCTAAGTGTCTCTTTGGATGTTGGATATATCACTAGATGTTAAAACATCCATGGTTTCATGATGTGTACACATATATGTGTCATAAAATTAAGGTGATGTATTAAATTGGAGTTTCCTTGAAAACTCAGTTCCCTAAATGCTTCTGGTTTTCTAAACGATGTTGGGTATTTTTTGTGGTATCTAAAAATAATGGTCAAAATGGTGATCCTCAAGGTTTAGCTCCTTTGAACTTGAATCATGATTTGTTGAGATTTTGAAAAGGAAAAAGGTACATTTGGAAATTTTTGAGGTATTTGGATGTGTACTTTGTTTTATCCAGTTAGGGGGTCTTTGGTATGTTTTACTAATTTCCTGTTTCATAGAAAATTGGAATTTGGAAATGTTATTGGAAAATTTATTTGTTATTTGTAAAAGACAAAGGCCCATTTGTATCTTTCAAATAACGGGTGAAGTCTTTGTTAACATTTAGAAAGATTTGTGTTTTGGAAAATGTTCATGTTGGTTGGCAACGTAAAATGTATTATGAAATGATTTGAACTCTTATATGGTAAAGCGAACCGTTTAGAACCTTTAAAAAGTATGAAATGAAAATTTATGTATGTATATGTTGTACCTTTAGAAGAGGGATTTCCCTTAGAAGTTTTCATAGATCAGGGTCCATGTTTGGGGTAGGCATGTGCAGTGGAATCAGTAGAGTTGAGTCACGTGTGTGATGGCCTCCTACCAACACAATATTATTATAACCACCATTGGTTCAGGGGATTATTTTATATGATTGAGTAATTTTTATTTATATCCAATATTAGATGGGTTAGTACCCTCCTTGAGATGTAGAATGTCTAGTAGGGACATTCCACACGTGAGGCTATGTTAAAGTAGATAGTTGGTTATGGACTTAGGGGCTTCACCATAAGCTGGTAGGTGGTTACGAACCGAGTACATCTTGGGGTCTTCTAGGGATTTTTAGGATCAATTATGGTTTTTATTTGTTTTTCTAGTTTACTTTTAGAGAAAATCATTTCTATCTGACATTGTTAATTTTTTCGTTATAGCACATTCTTGGCATCCCATGTTCTAATTTTTCATTCTAAATTAGATTTATTTTTGAAATGAAATGTATTTTTTATTGTTTTGTAAAATTTGGAAAAACCACCATTTTCTTAACTATGTTTCAAACTAGTGTGTTTGGTTAGTTTTGGTAAATGGAATACTTGGATTTAGTGGTTTATTCTTTAAATCCCTACTGTGAATTTCAGTGCTCATGACTACTTTATTTTTTCATTTATAGGTTCCTTTTCCTATTTAGCTTTCCTAGTAGGTGAAATTGTGGAGAAGGTTCGGTTTAGTTATTGGAGGTGACTAAGAGGTCACATGGAGGCGTGGTAGTGTGGTTTCATTTTTAGTTTGGTATTTTTTCCACTTTTTTAGTATATAATGTATTTAGACCAAGTGTTTATTTTTTATGTTTAGTTGTTCAATCATGTGGTTTGTTTGGTTTGGTTTATTTATCTTTTCATGGTTATTTATTTTGGGCTTAAATCATTCACACATGTATTTTCTGATGCCTTGAAGTATTTTCTAGCCCATGGGGATCAGAAACGCCCTTTGGGTCATGCCGCCGACCAGCTCAGCTAACTGATTTAGGGTTTACTTGGGTTGGTTTGTGAAATATGGATAAACAATACAGAGTAAAATTTAAAAAAATTATCTATATTAAAATAGAAACATATTAAATTCCAATACTTTTCCCTGTGATAAAAAAATGAAAGCATAATCATAGACCATTCAGATAAAGGAGGTATGCGGTTAAACAATACATAATCAACATAGAATATATGGGGTATTCTCAATGTAAAAGGAAGTACCCTTATCAAATAAATATATTGAAGGTATTTTTCAGGGTTAATTTCAAATATTTGGGATATAAATGGAATATAGAAATTGGGTTTCCTATTTTTAACTCATAAGAGACAATAGTAATGGAATGAAAAAAAATATTTCACCAAGGTCTATAAAGGGTGTGTGAATATTTTAAATAATATCCATGGAAGATTATAACCGGGTGTATAGTTATAAGATCACTCATTTTGTATCCAGTTGATGGTTTATTTAATGCTTCAACCAAACATTTAGGGGTGACTTCCCCAATGATAATCTATTCCTCAACCACATCTACTTACGAGTATTCAAATACTGATGTCCTTTCTAGGAATAAAACACTTTTTATATTCCAAAAATTAATGATTTTGGGAACTAGGATGGCTTATGTATATAATTTAATAAGTTTAAATATCCCTACAGACATATAAAAATGATGATAATTTCATATAATTAAATTCATGATACATTTTAAAGAGGGTTTGTATACGAAAATAGAAGGGGTAGAATGAGATCCCTTATAGAAAAATAATAACAACATTTGAAAAAGGATATAATTCAAGGGTATAAGTATACTTTCATTAATGAAAAATAAAAATGGGATACAACAATACAAGACTTTTAATCCAAGAAATATGTTTAAGCTGTGATATAGGGAAATGATTTCAATTGGAAATGAATGAGAAGGATTGGACACTAGTATCATTTTAAGCACCTTCTTAAAACATGGGAGGAATCCTTATAACCTTAATAACTCCTTGGTATAGGTTTATAGAGGTAGAGGAAAGGGAAATTCAAGATAAATAATTCTTAGTATAAATTGTATGAGATGATATTTGGGATTAATCACTATTTATTGGTGAAAATGAATGGACTTTTCATGGAAACTAATGATAGGTAAGGGGGATGAATGAAATCACATGGGTGTCTTGTGGTTTTATTTAGTTTGGTGAATTAGGTGGATGAATTTAAGGTCACAAATGTTTTTATAACATTCATACATAAAAATAAATTCTATACAGTGTAAGTGACAATTAAATTGTTAAATATTCAAGATACCTCATTTACCACTATTACGATTAGTAATCTTGATGAAAAATTATCCACGGTAATTATTTTATAAAAAATTATATAAAATGAACCTTTTAAAAAAAATAATGTTATAAAACTAAATTTTGAATCCAATTATCTTAATTCATGTTATCAATATAAAAAAATTACATTTATATTAAAAAATAAGATACAAGAAAGACTCATGTTATAGAAAATTGTCGTTTGTATGTTAAATGTTTAAAAAAAATTATTTAATATTAATTATTAATAGAATGAGTGTTTATATAATTTTATATTTGTTTAAAAATCATATTTTATTAATATTATAAATAATTTTAATACAATTTATTTTCATAAAAAATATATAACTCTTATAAGTTTAATTCTTTGAAAACAACCATTTTAATTTTACCATGGAAATTAATATTTAACCAATTTAATTTCATTTCAATGTCTCCAAAAATATTTCAATATTTTCATAATTTGGATCTACTAATTAAAATATTAATTAAATTTTAACAAAGAAAATTAATACGTATAGGGAAAATGAATTTTAACATTTTCGTGCATCAAAAAAAATTATAGAAAAAGATTATTTTTAATAATAACAATTATGTTAATGATAATATTATCAATGATTTTTATTTTCATTACATAAACTATTATATTATAAAATATATAAATTTTAGGTGGTTTATAGAGAAATTAAAAACTGAATTTTACTAAAACAATATTTGATTTTTAGAAAAGAGAAGAAAAATTTCTTTATTGGAAAATATTACCTATGATCCCAAAATGTAAAAAATTAGTTTTATAATGTAATAATAATATTTAAGTAATATATAGTTTTACTTCCTAAAAAAATAATTTTACATTTAAAATTTTTTATAATCTTTTTTGTCATTCTTATAAAAATAAATGTTATAGATTTAGTAAAAACTCTATTTTTCATTATTCTGTTAAAAACCATTATTTCAAAAAAAAATCAGAATTTTAATCATTAGATAATATCTTTATGAAGAGTTTCAATATGAATTTTATTTTATTAAAATAAAATTATAAAATTTAGAAATAAAACATCTAAATATACTCAGGAATAAGGATATTTAGATAATTCATTTTAAGATAGATTTACATATGGTGTTTGCCTGAAAAAGTTGGGTTCTCAAGTGTTGTATATGGGAAACTGATCAGGGAACATCATTGTGAAAATTATATGAGAGAGGGATGTGATCAAATATTGAGACACCCTTGGTAAAAATACCAACAAAACCCCCAAATCATCAACTATAATAAATTGACAATTTTAACCAAAATCACTCAACTCTTGAAAAACTCACTGAGGAACATACCTCATGTAAAATAATGAGCAATGGATTTAATTCACCCAATATAGATATCCCCTATGATCCTATCATGAAATCACCATCACGATATATTATTTATCCATAATCTAATTAAATCATTCATCAAAAACCCAAGCCAATGATCTAAAATTAGAGTAGAATATTGGACATTAGAAAGGGTGGGATCTTACCTTGATTATACAAGATAAAAAAACCACAAAACACCTGAATAAAAGAAAACTAAAGGTAAATAAAATTACATCCAAGAGTGGGTCACCATCTCCATCATATGACAAATAGTGAATGAACCCTAGGGTTTCTTAGAAAAAACCCATCAAAATTATAAAAAATCCCTCAAAATTAGCATTCCCAATGTTGTTCATATTGTAGAAATAAGAATCTCACTATGAATGACACCTGTAAGAGATACCTAGACCCTACCCTGATACATTTATATCCTGAAGTATTACTTCGTAATGCAATGTGTATGAAAGTTTCCCTACTAACCCATGTAAGGGTAACCTTTGTGATATGAATCCCTGCTTCACGACATGAATGTTCACATAAGGTTTATTCAGAGAAATGGATGCCAACTATCACACACTCAATGTCATGCAAATATAACTTTAAAAATCCCACCCACCCAATCACTAATCTGAGTTCCGTTTATACACCTGGGACTCCACCCTTTTCTTATACACCATAAAAACACATTTTAAGGGTGTCTAATCTCTACGAATATTATTCCAGGTATTTGTTATAAAAACAAACCCCCAAAAAATAAAATAATTTAGAAAACCATAGAAAATGTAAACTCAAATTAATATGGGTTGTTATAATGAATGTGGAGAATCATATTTGGGTTGAAATATAATAATAAGGTAAATTGTAAGGATTCATAAAAAAAATTATTTTCCCTATTGGTATGCTCAGTTTAGATGATTAAATTTTCAATGATAATTAATTTTTATATTTTTAATGCGATTATTAATTTATATTTCCAAAATCAGAAAAATTTTAGAAAATTTATTCTTATTCATTTTATACATTCAAATGCTCATTCTTGAATTGTAGAGATGAAAAATAAAATACTTTTTTCATAGCAGAAATATTATGAATTTAAAAGAAGATACATTTTCATTTTTGTAATGGATGAGAGGGATATATAAAATAGATGATCCATTAATATAATAAAATATAAGTATACTAATTATACAGATTTAATTATTTTGGTTTTAAAAAAAATTAGAGGAGGTTTAATGAGAAAATCATAGAACAAAAAGTTAGGGAGTGGATAATACTGGAATTGAGAGTTTAAATCTTCTATTGAAGGAGTCCTTAAAAAATGAGGAATTTTGGAACATTCTTAGTACCCCAGGGCTACGAAATGTGAATATTTATTCAAAGAGTGTTAAAATTAGCAAGTAATCATGGACATTTTAATGGAAATTAGTGTCTTGAATTTTGAGGAAGTGAGCCCCTTTTACAGATTAAAATGAGGGACTTTTCCTTAGAGAAGAATGTTCAAGTGAGGGGAAAGAATTAAATTTCTGGACTGTTAGTTCATTTAGATAATTAAAAATTGGTGATAAATGTAGGTTTTAATTTAAAACATAAAAAATTATTCAAAATTGTCCCTTTTTCATGTTATTTTTGTAAAATTCAAGACACTTTATATGTCCCTTATTCTTAAGATTAAAATTTTACCCTAGTAAATATTTTTTTACTAAAAAATATAGCATCACAATTATAATGAAATTTGGGAATTATTATTCTGATTTTTGAGTCCACTTAATCTATTTCTAATTATAAATATGATATAATTAACTTTTAAAATTAAATATATGATATATAGAAACAAAACTATTTTTGTTAGAGAAATAACTTGATAACATTATCTGTTCTTATTCTCATTTTCCTACCAATTTCAAATTTATTTATTAATAATATATTATAAATACTCATAATATTTTATATCCTCATAATATATTTATTTTTCTGGAAAGAAACCATATAGCATGGAGGAAATTAATTTTTCAGTAAAATATATTATTAAACATAAAATAATCTTATTAGTTATCTATCATCCATAATTTAATTTTATAAATTCATTTGTATTATATATAAAATGAGTTTTTCTTTATATATATACATATAATATTTTATTTATATCTATTTAATTATTCTAATACTATGGCTATATTAAAATTGTTATATTTTATACATATAATAAAATGTTTCACGATTCATTTTGATTTGGCATAGCGTGTGAAACAGGTTCTTCAATAGAATATTTAAATAGAAAAATAAATAGAAAAATTATGTGATGATACATTTTTTTATTTAAACTAAATTATTTATTTTATTTCAAATATTTCACTTAATATACAAATATATGTTTGTTGATTAATAAAAATTATTTTATCAACTATATATCAATATTTTTGGATTGGAATTTTTTTTAAACATTTAATTTGGATTCATATATTTTATTATATAAATCCTACTTATGTGAAATTATTTTAAAAGAAAATAATAAATATTTTTGAAATAAATAAAATATTTCCAAAAACCATGGGATTAAAATTGTCCCATGCTATATAAATTGTGTCCTTATAATCTATTTATTACTATTCATTAATAAAAAAAGAGTTAAGGGTATCCATAATATGTACATGACTCAAGATATATTTTATAATGGTATTTCAACCATAATAACATAAATTTCACCAATGTAGTTTTATTATTTAGATTTCAACTTTACTAACATAACATTTATCATAAAATATCTGGCGTTACATACTCACCCTTAAATAAATTGTGAGAACACAATTTTCATTCCCCCAAAAAATTCACAGTCAACCTTGTGGTAATTGATTATCATTGGTTGATTTGAAATAAGATAATTTATTTACCTATTTCACTAATTTATGTAGAGTCTTTGTAGAAATATCCAATCCATTTTGAAAAAATACATAAAATTCATTTAAAAGAAGAATAATAAGATTAGAATGAAGCACATTACCACAAAAGTATACATTGGAAATAATAATCATGAAACTATAAGTTTTTTATGCTAATTTAATATCAAATCATTGGGGTGGTGAATATATTATCTTAAAAAATTATATATAAATGCATGATTTTCTAAACAATAATCCAATAATATATCCAAAAAAATTCTATGGATGATTATTATACCTCAATTATTTTGATTCATTTCAATGGTAGTCATTCTATATGTTATTCTTTTCTCCCATGGTCTTGAAAATTTCTCATCCACATTATCATTATTAGTTTCTAATTTATGTCATTAATTTTCTTAATTCCATAACTGAATGCTATTAAAAATAGAATCATGGGTAATGTATTCATTAGGATCTTTATACCCTATATTTTATAGTCCAGTCCATTTATCTCTCTTTATAAATAAGAATATAAATGGATAATACTTCAACAAAAGAAACATTTTATGGTTATTTTAATACATTACCCTTGATTATTCTTCCCATAATCCTGAAAAATAGGATATTGAATCATCTTTCCTCTATGGTTTTCATCACCCAAAAATTGATGAATATGCACTTTATTCTTATTTTTTTGTGTTTTTAAACTCAAATAGATTTAATATGTTAATTTTAATTCAAGAAAATTGGTCAGTTATAACCATAATGTGATTAAGACTAACTATGTAACACCCTAGAATGATAAAGGGTTAAAATACTAAATTATATGACTCATGTAAACCATGTGCACCATACTTTTCAGGAGCCTACTAGATTAAAACATTATATTTAAGCATGTTTGGCTTTGAGTAGTGATCAAGGAGAGAGGCCTTTTGGGATGTATCCAAGGGTGGGAATGATTTCGGATAGTGAACCCTATAATGAACATGTGTTGGACTATGGAGACACTCATTTGTCGGATGACTCATGCAGGCATGTGGGTGGGCCCTTGGAAGGGAACTACTTCTCTATGGGTCATATGGTGGTACCTGGAGAGCCAGTATCCAATTTCCATTTTATGATGGAGTGTATATTCTATCAGTGGTGACCTTTTATTTTTTTGGTATCATAGTATAAACCCAAACTTATGTGCGATGGAACTGGATGGGTTGAGTTATAGGGTCCAAAATGGGGACATTGTGATCTAAATGGGGATGAATGTGACACCCTGGAATAATAAAGGGTTAAAAGACTAAATGATATGACTTATGTCAACAAGTTTTTCCATTCTTTTTTGGAGCCTGTGTGATTATAACTTCACAATTAAACATGTTTGGTATGAAGTATTGATCTGGATGGGTGACCTTCTAGGAAGTTTCTAAGGGTGTGTGTGAGTAAGGACAAAGAACACTATAAAAAACTTCTATTGTCTTTTTAGAAGATTCATTATTTGGATGACCTATTCAGTCACATCGGTGGGACCTAAGAATGGGACAATGTGTCTTTAAGGGAATTTGTGGTAACTGGAAGTCCAGGACTTGATATCCATGTTAAAGAGGGGTGTTTATATTATAAACATGACCTAATTGATAGAAAATCAAAATGGTGGTGAATGTGAAAACCTATACTGATAAAGGGTTAAAATACTAAATTATATGAATCATTTCAACAAGGTGCACCTTTTTTTGAACCTTACTGATTAAAACTCCTCAATTAAGAATGCTTGGCTGGGAGTAGTGACCAGGATGGTTGACCTTCTTGGATTTTTCCAAGGGTGTGTGTGGGTGAGAAAAAAGCACACTATAGGGGACATGTCATTTCTTGGGGGGATGATCATTAGTTGAATGACACATTTTTTCATTTTTGTGGGCTTTAGGAAGGGGACTAGGTTTCTTTAGGGAAATTGGAGGTACCTGGAAGTCCCAGACTCAATGGCCATGTTAAAAAATGGTGTCTGTGTTGTAAAAAGGGCCCAATTGTTACATACTCTCCGCCAAATTAATTTATAAATGGGATAATCACTCCATTTAACATCATATACACTATTTTCTTGGTTACTTAAGGATTTATACATTACTTTAAATATTGAATTTTTTTAGAATGAAAGTAATTAAACTAATAAATTTACAAATATTCAAAATATTTACATATAAAAAGTAACTCATTAATATCATGTATAACCTAACTTATGCGTATTAATTTTTCAATATAGGTTAGTCATGGTAATTTAATATTATGATATGTTTCCTAAATATATTAAAAAAACTTATAATGGTTTATAAATGGACTATTAATTTCCAAAGCATATGCACCAGAAGAATCAAAAAATGTGTATAGTTAGGCCTTGTTATTATGCACCAAGTGAGTATTGATTTAATACCCAAACAAAAATTTTATGGTTATTACCCCAACATTAATTAGTAAATAGAATTCATCCACTTTTGTTTTATCAATCTATGGTTGTAATTTCTAAAAAATCATACACACTATACATTACCAAAATTTTATGCTATTTTATTATATTTAGGCTTATCACTAGTGTTTTCACTGATGTTCTCGTGTCCTAATCTTGATAAATAACAAAACCATTCCCTAATACCAATCGAGGTTACCCAAGATATAAATTTATATAAAATGCTACACATTATAATATTATTCATTACATATCACAATAAATATCACACCAGAACCTAAAGGCTTACTGTCATTGAGGGATAGTTAAAATAACATATTTTTCTACAATATTTTCAACATCTCCCATAATGACATTTACATTATATCCTTTTTAAAAAATAGGAATAATAATCATCTTCGTAACTTAGTAAATTAAAACATTATTGGATGTCATATTTTCAATAAGGTTAAATAATGAAGATCATGAGTGGGTATAATATATGAATGTGTGTATGAGATCATAATCATAACTGAAGAAACTAAAATTAAGAGATCATACAAAAATAATAAGGGATCAGAAGACATAAATAAAGTAGTGGAGCATAATATAATAAACAAGCCAATATAATAAGAGTATAATGGGAAAAATGTTTTTTTCTAAAATATAATTATGGAAATCATAACATACACTGCAAAAAAAGGTTATTAGTGGAGGGTTTTTTGTTGACTACTAGTGGTCTAAACCACTCTCTAATAGTATATAAGTGGTTACGAAAAATATCTTGTATCACACAATATCTGGTCATTTAGGGGTGGTTTTGTATTTCATAGTGGTTTTCTTATTTTTCATTTTCGGAACATTTTGTGGAGCTTTCATGTTTACCTAATGGTGGTTATATTATTTAAAAAACTCCAATGAAAATATAAATTAAATTAAATTAAGTGCATATACTATGTTCAGCGGTGGTTTTTTTAGTAGTGGTTAATTGTAACTTCCACTAAAACATATTTTATATAATTTATTTAGCATTGGTTACAAAAAGCCACCACTAAATCTAATTTTTCTAAAAAAATATAAAAAATATGTCACATATTTGTCAAGCATCCAAGGTTCTATATAAAAACATACACATTAATCATAACCTCAGTCTTAGTAAACGCATACATCTGTACACCAATACCTAGATCGTCAATATATACATATAAAATATGTCCAACAACAATTTATACCCAATAAACATCAATGTTAAGACCTCGTCTACATTTTTCTGTCTCTACATCATCTCGTTAACTAAAACCGACCATGTATTCTCATCAATTGTAACAAAAAATAAAGCCAAAAAATTAAAAATAAACATAATAAATCAGAATTAAAGTAGAAAATCAAAATACTGTTAGGGATTAGAATAGTCAAAAAGTAAGTTGGAATGAAATTCCATCAATTCGTATATTTCACCATTAAATCTATAGTCGATGTCCACTTATTTTTGGGAAATCTAACACCATTTTCTAGGTTTTGACAGTAACATCTCGGGTAAATAAAGAATATGAAATTATAATATTTCTGAATATTTGTGAATAAAATTTTAATATTACTTTAAATGGAATTCTTTGTTCGATGGAATACCCAATACGCAACAACGAGTTTCTTTGAAATCTCAAATTGCACACTAATAATACAATAATATTATTTTAAATGGTAGTTAACACCTAGCCGTTGTAATGGAGGGAATGAACAGAACCAACTAAAAAATGATTATATATGTTAAATATTGTAACATTTATCCAATCAAAGTTAGAGGATTAAAAGAAGAAAAGAATTCAATTTTAAGCATAAATATTCTAATATTATTTAAAAGGTTGATTAACAGCCTTTTGATGGAGAACCCTTTCTAAAACTACTTTTTTCAATTTTATATTTTATATATGATAAAATAAAATCCTTCTTTAGAATCAGGTCATCAAAATGTACTTTGTGTAAATTTTTGTTATTTTTCTGATAAAGTTCATTTTTAATGAATAGTGAAAAATGCTGTATTTTAATTCAAAACCACCTTTTAATATAATTTATTTAAATGGTTAGATTATATTTTTATTTGGTTTTAAAGTGTAATTATAATATATTTTTACCATTTAATTCAATGGTGGTCATTGAAAATAATTTCACATTGAAATTGGACATAAACAAGTGTCAATCTTTTGATAGATATTATTTCTTAAAAACACACTATTTGTATTGACCGCGAGAATTAATTATAAAATTAATTAATTAAACTTCTATGTTTTGAATTTGTTAAAATGGAAATAATTTTTTAATTTGGAATATAAAATTTACTTTGGATAAATTTTTGGTATTTTTCTGACAAATGTTAATTTTTAATGAATAGTGAAAAATACTGCATTTTACTTCAAAACTGTTTTTTCATCTAATATAATTATATAGTTAGATAGTCCTTTTAATTGGTTTTAAAGTGTAATTTAATTGTGTTTCTATCACTTAATACAATATTGTTCATTTTAAGTAATTTCACTTTTCAATTGGATGTAAAAATAAGTCAATCTTTTGAAAACTTTTACTTCTTAAAAAACCCGTCTTTGGTTTTGACAACGGGAATTATTTTTAAATTAATTACTTCAATTTATGTGTTTGGAATTTGGTAAAATGGATTCCATATTTGGAATCATAATGTCCAAATTATGTAATTAAGACTCTTTTGTTTTTGGACATTATGAAAAATAACGACGGTAATTATCATTAATTATCGTGATTAATTAGAAATCTTGTAGTTAAGGGTAATAAAATAATATCATAATAATATAAAATGACCCCAAAATGTGTCCAAATCCTTTTTCTTGAGTCATTTCCGACCATGGGAATCATTTTACTGAACATGAGGGTCCATGGAGTCACATGGGTGTAATAGTGACATTTATGACATTCTTTTTATAAAGAAGATAAATATAAAAAAGGTTCGTATATCCTAAGTAAAACAATTTTAATTTTGTTTAAATAAATAATATATTAGACTATAAATATTCATTGGAAAGAAAAAAATATTTCCTAAATCATGGTATTTTTTTTAATTTGAAGACATTAAATAAATAAATTTATTTATGACACAATGATGATGCATTGATTACCTCATTAATGAACGATTTAAATAAAATGAAAAGATAAGGTAAAATATAAGACATACACTTGTCTAGAACCTATTATATGGGTGTATTTAGAACCCTTGTGACCATATACATGAAATAAATCATTGTGGGACCTTTAAAACCCGAAACCATTTTATAATAAAGTAACATTTCAAGACTTTCCAAAAGTGACCCTCCTCCCTCTTAAAAAAGACCCCTACCTCTAACCCCTTACCCACACCTCTCAAGCCCTTGGATAATCCAAACTCTACTCATATTATCTATCCAAATCCCTCTTTCACTTCTATACGCCTCACTTTGGGCAGATGTTTTTCCAAGGAAGCCTTTAGCTCAAATAAAAAAGAGTTACCCAATTTAGAGGTAATGTCTTCTCTCGAGTTTCTTTCTTTTATTTTCCTTCTTCAATCACCACTATATTATTATTATTTTATCATATGATAACACAAGTATCCTCAATATACTAATATGTGGTTATGATAAGGATCATACCTACACTTACACACACCTCCCTCTAATGGTTAAAGAACATACTGATTCTATGGGTGGAAAATTACTGCTTCACCAAACGATGATTGTTCAATATTCTTTTAACACATTTCATGGTGGCCATTATGATGTCACTATATTTATATATTATATTTATTATATTTATGTACTCTCTATTGTTATGTATTTTATATTTAAAACATACCTTTATGCTTTTCATGTTTTGTAAATGCGACAATTTCATATGAGGAAGCGTGGACTACCGCCCCCTCAAGTGATGTGACTCGTTCATGCCAAACATGGAATTTATAAATAAGGTAATTAATTAACTTATTTTACCTATATAAAATATATATTATACTGTAATTATAATATATCTATGTATAATTTAGTTTTAAAGTCCATTAATATGGAAAAAAATAAAGTAGCGTTCATGCGTCCGTACGGCCTACCGTCTCCATGAACGGTACATTTCATTTATTTTCTCCAAAAATTATGGAATATTGTTGAATAAATATATAATGTATATATATGATATTTAAATCATTAACACCATTCTGAAGATTATGTACTTATAACTACATGGACAATTTTCTTCAAACAAGTTCATTGATGACTCATGTACCAAACATCGACAAAACGTATAATATGAACTCACATAGTTAAATAATTATTATAACATGATAATATTTGATATTAATTTAATAATAAACATTAAAGTATGTCCTTAAGAAATTTTAAATTGACCAAAGTTTATTATTTAGGAATATAAAGAAATAAACAAGACAAGTCGGACTTGAGGTAAGGGGATTTCTTATTTCACTTTTAATTTCGTGACATATCCATTGTTCGCCAATTATTTATTGCATGTGGTGTATTATGTACTGAAATTTTATATATATTATCATGATTCTATTTATTTTCATGGTATTTTGTGATTCATTTGGTTCTTATTATCTGTTGGTCATACGACTTGATTGATTACAACAAGGTAATGAGTTTTTGTATCTCACTATTTATTCCCGTGAGATTCATGCTATATTTGTCACTATCTTCTTTGAGTGGTGTATGTAATTCCCATTATTATACTCTTTGTGTAATATAATTTTGATCATGGGTATTTACATCAACATTGTATATGCCTTCTTTCATGGGGTGTACGTTTCGAAAGTTACTCAAATCGGTAAGGGAACCTTTCACCCCCCTCTTTTTAAAAGACTTTTTTTGTTAGGTCTTTTAATTTACATCTTCTAAATGTTGGGATATGTTATTATACATCCTTATTTCTGTTAAAGTTATTTACAAGTGACGAGGTACCCTTTTTTATCTCTCATAAACTCATTTTCTAAATTTTAAAGTGACGTCGTTAGGCTGTCGAATTTTTGTAAGGGAACTTCTTAACCGAATTTCAGTTCTTTGGGTTAAACCTCTACTTTTTGATTATGTCATACTATTAATATGTGTGGATGAACTATGATTGTTTTACACATAATATCCGATTATATTGGGTGTATTTTTATTTGTCACACATAATCATGTCATTGATTTATCCTTAATCTAAGGACACCGTCTTTGTACGGGACTTCGTCTCAATATCCTTTTATTAAGGAATCTTTTGATTTCTACACGACTTTATTTTATATAGTGTATATTACCCTTTTGAATATTCATTTCATTCAAAAGGAATCATTTCTCTACAAATAATTTTACTAAACAAAAAAGGAAATTTTTTGTCTTATGTATGCGGCGACAATGACTTCTCTGCCGTCATGACCATTATTTGAGTTTCAGCTTCCTCTACAAGCCATGACTTTTTTTAAATGAAAAATATATACCATGTTTTTATTTTCTTATTGAAAATGGTTTTGATAATGTTTTGATTATATCAATTTGTTGTATTTATATCTTGTGATTGAAATGTGGAAATGTTATGCTTCCTTTATGCATGTTTTATGTGATACGATTATGTTATGGTTCTTGGGAATTATTTATGAAGTCGGGTGGTTCCATGATAAACTAAGGGCGGGTGAGCCCGACATAGCTCTTCAATGCGAAGGAGTTAAACTCTAAGGTTTCTCTGAAGTGATTTAAAGAATATATTGCGATCAGTGTTCCAAACATAACCATGAGGGTTACTCCCTACGTAAGGATGTTATGAATGCCTCAAGTTACCTTTATGTCTTATGATTTCTATGAGTTATTAATAAATATTATGATTTCATGAGGTATGTTAAAGTGCTTATGTTTTATGATTAAAGTATGATTTCATTGATTCTTATGTATACATGGACTAATGTTTTCTTTCCGTATTTTTATATCCCTTACTGAGCTTTTTTATGCTCATCCCAAGTTTTTTAAATGTTTTTTATAGGACATAAAGTGGAATAGGGTCAAGGATGGGATCAAGAAAATGTCATGATGTCTAAAACATGGAAATAGACATGAATCTTTTATTCAAGAGTATTTATTTTGTCAAAAAAATGGAAACTGAGTAGATGTGTCTACTTTGTAATCATTGAGATGTAATAGTTATGTCCTCATTCTCTAAAACTATAAACCTAAAAAGATACTCAATGTGAATTATTCATTTAATTCAAGATTATGTAATGTTTTATGGTCGGGTCCTTATAGTTGGTATGAGAGGTCAGTTTAGATAACATTAGAGGTTAGGGTATTCTTTAAGCACAAGTGACATTACCATAATGGATAGGATTTTAGAAAGAGTGATAGTTATTTTTATAAAGTGAATGAGTTTAAGATAACATGAATAATTATATCTTAGTATTTAAACTCCTCATAAGATATTATATGATGATTTTATTGATATAATCACACTGACCATTTTGGTTTTAGAAAATGGCTGGATCTAGGAGGCACCAAAGTAATAGGGGATGTGAAGAAAACTGTGACGATTTTATGAATGGGAAACCGAATGATATGGGAGATATAATGAGAACTCTTGTGGTTATTCTCAACAAACTATCTGGAGTCATGATTGACCACATGAACCTTAGTGATTTTTATAAGGCATCATATATGTGAGAAACAAGTCCCTATAGAAGATCATGTAATAATCATAAAGGTAAGAATGTTCAAAAACCTATGTGTTAAAGATATGGAAATAAACACATTGGAAAATATTTCAAAGGGATAGAAAGATGCTGTAGATGTGGGAATGAAGGTCATAAATCAAGAACCTTCCATTGAAAAAGGAAGCATCTAGTTGATTCTAGGAAAGGGAAAGAAGTTATTTCTGAAGGATCAATTGAATTTTTTAAATGTGGTGTGCATGGTCATTATGCAAACACATGTACTATGAAGAAGTTTTGGGAATGGGATCACTAGGATCATACACGTATTCGTTTACCAATACCTAATGCCATTCCGATTGAGGATGAAGAAACTGACAATGACCAATTAAAGGTATGTATTATTTCTTAACAAATGTTTTCCTATTATTGAAATCATAGGATATGATTCATGATTTTGTTTGTAGGAAAGAAGTATTTCAGAATAAGTTGGAAAGGAATGGTTAATGGATCATGAATAATGTTGAATGAGTAATAAGTCAACATATAAGGGACTCAAGAGTAATGGTAGATTTTAGGATGGTGAAATTCTTAAAATTATTAAGGCTATATTGATGATGATATTACATTAGAAAACTTTTTATAGTATGTTTAGCCCTAATGTTTGATATATGAAAATTTTATTCAAGGAATAATTATCTTTTATTTTTTGGATATAGTTAAAAAGAACCATTTTGGTTTATATGATCCTTGAATTTGAGATAATTACCGGTTAATACATTTTGGGATTCAAAATGAAAGTTATTAGATAAACTTTGTGGTTAAAATATGTTATGGTTATTTTTTATGAATTTATCTCTTTTTTGTAATATTATAAAATTATTTCGTTTTTAAAAAGGGACAACACACAAACCGTGTGGCAACCCCTCGCATCGGACGGAGCTGCAAGAATCGAACCCACAACCAAAGTGCGACTGGTATTTATCACCTACCACTGGACTACGTGAAGTCCCTGGTTAGTATAACTAATACATTTTAGTTAGATGATCTTTTGAATTAGGAATAAATTTGTTTTTGGGAAATGATTAACCTGTCATTGAGGATATGTGATTAGGTTAATTACTTTTCATAATGAGACTTTAATAGTAACTAATGTTATTTGGAGATAAATGTTAATATTTACCTTGGAAGAATATGTGATAAAATCCTTCAGATATTTGGGTTTGAATCTTAGTTTGGATTAATTTGAAAAAATTTATGGATAACTGTTTATTTAATAGTCTTTCTTAAACCTTGGGTTATTTTTGTTGAATTTTGAAGATTAAGAGTAGTTTTTATTTTTGTAAAAGATTCTCCATTTTGGGGATTATCTAATCTTGTACAAACAATTTTGTTTTTGGTTAAGGTCTAAATACATGGAAAATATATAGTTCATCTTTTTTTGATTAGCTTAATCTCAGGAAGTTGATTATAGTGCTCTTAATGTGAACAAGTCATCCTAAATACTCATCTTTTTTAGAAAATATGAGTTTGTGTAAGAAACATAGTAAGAGATGAAAGTCTACAAGACAAGTAAGTATGTTTACTTATGATTTAGTTAAGCTCATAAATAAATTCCTCGATGAAAAGTAACTTAAAACCAAAACGTTTTCTGTTATCTTTTCCTATTGGGGAATCAAATACCATTTAACCCATCACAAGTTTGTGATTTTTTGGTGGTTAACTTTCTCCTAGACATGTTTTTTATCACTCTCCATCAGAACATGACCCTTTGTTTTTTCTTCCATATCCATGTTTTCATGGAATCCTAGTATCTGTTGTATCAGGTAACCTTTTTACTTTTCTTTCTTTCTTTTAAAGTTATAGTTTAATTTACCCCTTTTCCGATGTGGGGCTTTCAATGAAGTTTCCAATCCCAATTTTAAAATTGTGAGGACGCAATTCCCCAAAGGGGGGAAGGATGTAACATCCCGGGTAAATAACGAATATGACATTTTCATATTTATTAATATTTGTGAATAAAATGTTAATATTACTTTAAAGGTAATGATATGTTTGATGGCGTACCTAATACGCAACAATGACTTTCTTTGAAATCTTACGTTGCACACTAATAATATAATAATATTATTTTAAATGGTAGTTATTTCCAAGCCGTTATAATGGCAGGAATGAACAGAACTAACTACAAAATGATTATATATGTTATATATTTTTACATTTATCCAATAAAAGTTAGAGGCTTAAAATAAGAAAAGAATTCAATTTTAAGCATAAATATTCTAATATTCTTTAAAAAGTTGATTAACCACCTTTTGATGGAGAACCCTTTTTAAAACCAATTTTTGTCAATTTTATATGTTATATTCGACAAAATAAAATCCTTTTTTATAATCGGGACATCAAAATTTACTTTCTGTAAATTTTTGTTATTTTTTCGAAAAAGTTCATTTTTAATGAATAGTGAAAACTGTAGTATTTTAATTCAAAACCTACTTTTAATATAATATATTTATATGGTTATATTATATTTTTAATTGGTTTTAAACTATAATTAGAATATATTTTTACCATTTAATTTAATGGTGGACATTTTAGTTAATTTCACTTTGAAATTGGACAAAAAAAGCGTCAATCTTTTGATAGATATTGTTTCTTAAAAATATGCTATTTGTTTTGACAGTGAGAATTAGTTATAAAATTAATTAATTAAACTTAAATTTTTTTAATTTGGTAAAATTTACATCATTTTTTAATTCGGAATATCAAATTTACTTTGGATAAATTTTTGGTATTTTTCTGACAAAATGTTCATTTTTAATGAATAGTCAAAAATACTGCATTTTACTTCAAAACTGCCTTTTGATATAATTTAATTATATATTAATATGTTCCTTTTAATTGGTTTTAAAGTGTAAATGAATTATTTTTTTACCACTTAATACAATATTTTTCATTGAAAGTAATTTCACTTTTCAATTGGATGTAAAAATAAGTCAATCTTTTGAAAAACAATTACTTCTTAAAAAACCTGTCTTTGGTTTTGACAATGAGAATTATTTTTAAATTAATTACTGAAATTTCTGTGTTTGGAATTTGGTAAAATTGATTCCATATTTTTAATCATAATATCCAAATTATTTAATTAAGTCTCTTTTGTTTTTTTGGACATTATGAATAGTAATGACGGTAATTATCTTTAACTATCGTGATTAATTAGTAATCGGGTTGTTAACAGTAATAAAATAATATCATAATAATATAAAATGACCTGAAAATGTGTCCAAATCTTCTTGTTTGAGTCATGGACGACCATGAGAATCTTTTTACCAAACTTGAGGTCTCATGGAGTCACATGGGTGTAATAGTGACATTTATGACATTCTTTTTAAAAAGAATAGAAATATAACAAAGGTTTTTATATCCTAAGTAAAACAATTTTAATTTTGTTTACATAAATGATATCTTAGAATATAAATATTCATTAGAATGCTAAAAATATTTTCTAAATCAATTTATTTTTTTTAATTTTAAGACATTAAATAAATTAATTTATTTATGACACAATGATGATGCATTGATTACCTCATTAATGAATGATTTAAATAAAATGAAAAGATAAGGTAAAATCTAAGACATAAACTTTTCTAAAACCTATTTTATGGGAGGATTTAGAAAAATTATGACCTTATCCTTGAAATATATCATTGTCAGACCTTTAAAATCCGAAAACCATTTTATAATAAAGTAACATTTCAAGACTTTCCAAAAGTGACCCTCCTCCCTCTTATAAAAGGCCCCCACCTCTACCCCCTTACCCACACCTCTAAAGCCCTTGGAACATCCAAATTCTACTCATATTATCTCTCCACATCCCTCTCTCACTCCTAGAAGCCTCACTTTGAGCATAAGTCTTTCCAAGGAAGCCTTTGGCTCAAATCAAAAAGAGTTACCCGATTTAGAGGTAATGTCTCCTATCGAGTTTCTTTCTTTTATATTCCTTCATCACTCACCACTATCTTCTTATTATTTGATCACATAATAACACTAGTATCCACAATATAATATTATGTTGTTATGATAAGGACTCTACCTACACTTACACACACCTCCATCTAATGGTTAAAGAACATATTATTTATGTGGGTGGAGAAATACTCCCTCATGAAACGATGATTGTTCAATCTCCTTTTAACACATTTAATGGTGGGTATTATGATGTAACTATATTTATATATGATATATATTATATTTATGTCCTCTCTATGTTACTGTATTTTATATTTAAAACATACCTTTATGCTTTTCATGTTGTGAAAATGCGATAATTTCATATGAGGAAGTGTGGACTACTGCCCCCTCAAGTCATGTGACTCGTTCATGCCAAACATGGAATTTATAAATAATGTAATTAATGAAATTATTTTACCTAAATAAAATATTTATTATACTGTAATTATAATATATCTATGTCTAATTTAGTTTTAAATCCAATTAATATGAAAAAAATCAATGTAGTGTTCATGCGTACGTACGACCTACCGTCTCCATGAACGGTACAATTCATTCCTTTTCTCCAAACATTATGGAATGTTGTTTAATACATATATACTGGATATATATGATATTTAAATCATAAAAACCATTCCATAGATAATGTAATTATAACTACATGGAAAATTCTCTTCAAACACGTTCATTGTTGACTCATGTACAGACCACCGACAAAATCTATAATATGAACTCACATAATTAACTAATTATTATAACATGATAATATGTTATATGAATTTAATAATAAACATTAAATTCATTCCTTAAACATTTATAAATTGACCAAAGTTTATTATTCAGGAATATAAAGAAACGAACAAGACATGTCAGACTTGAGGTAAGGGGATTTCTTATCTCACTTTTAATTCTGTGAGATTTCCATTGTTCGTCGATTATTTATTTCATGTGGTGTATTGTGTACTTCCATATGATATATATTATCATGATTCTATTTATATTACTGTTATTATGTGTTTAATTTGGTTCTTATTATCTTTTGGTCAGACGACTTGATTGATTATAATGAGGTAAGGAGTTTTTTATCTCACTATTTATTCCCATGAGATTCATACTCTATTTGTCACTATCTCCTTTGACTGGTGTATGTACTTCCCATTTTTCTACTCATTGTGTAATATAGTTTTTGTCATGGTTATTTACATCAACATTATATAGTTTTTCTTTCATGGGGTGTACGTTTCGAAAGTTACCCAAATCGGTAAGGGAACCTTTCACCCCCTCTTTTTAAAAGACTTATTTTGGTAGGTCTTTAAATTTACATCTTATTAATGTTGGGATATGTTTTTATATATCCTTATTGCTGTAAAATTTATTTCCAAGAGATGACATAGCCTTTTTTATCTCTCATCAACTCATTTTCTGAATTTTAAAGTGACGTCGTTAGGCTTTCGAATTTCTGTAAGGGAACTTCTTAACCCAATTTAAATTATTTGGGTTAAACCTCTAGTTCTTGATTCTATCATACTATGAATATGTGTCGATGAACTCTGATTTTTTACACTTAATATCCACTTATATTGGAGGTATTTATATTTGTCACACATAATCATGTAATTGATTTATCTTTAATCTAAGGATCCCATCTTTATATGATACTTCATCTCAATCTCCTTTCATTAAGGCATCTTTTTGATTTCCACAGGACATTATTTTATTCGGTGTATAAAACCCTTTTTACTTTTCATTTCATTCAAAAGGAATCTTTTCTCTTTGAAGTGTTTTACTAAAAGACAAAAGGAATGTTTTTTTTTGTCTTATGTATGCGGTGATAATGACTTTTCCACCGCCCTGACCATTATTTGAGTTTCGGCTTCCTCTACAAGCCATGACTTTTTTTTAATGAAAAATAAATACCATGTTTTAATTTTCTTATTAAAAATGGTTTTGATAATGTTTTGATTATATCCATGTGTTGTATTGATATCTTCTGATTGAAATGTGGAAATGTTATGTTTCCTTTATGTATGTTTTATGTGATACGATTATGTTATGGTTCTTGGTCATTGTTTATGAAGTTGGGTGGTCCCATGATAAACTAAGGGTGGGTGAGCCCCAGATAGCTCTTCAATGCATTGGATAATGTGAAGGAGTTCAACTCTAAGGTTTCTCCAAAGAGATTTAGGGAATATATTGTGATGGGTATTCCAAACGTAACCATGAGGGTTACTCCCTATGTAAGAATGTTATGAATGCCTCAAGTTACCTTTATGTATTATGATTTCTATGAGTTATTCATAAATATTATGATTTCATGAGGTATGTTAAAGTGATTATGTTTTATGATTAAAGTATGATTTCATTTATTCTTATGTATACACGGACTAATGTTTTCATCTGTATTTTTATATCCCTTACTGATATTTTTATGATTATCTCAAGTTTTTGAAATGTTTTTTATAGGACATAAAGTGGAATAGGATCAAGGATGAGATCAAGGAAATGTCATGCTGTCTAAAACATGGAGATAGACAAGTATCTTTTGTTAAAGAGTTTTTATTTTGTGAAAAAATGGAAACTGAGTAGATGTGTCTATTTTGGAATCATTGAGATGTAATAGTTATGTAATAATTCTCTAAAACTCTAAACATGAAAAGATCCTCAATGTGAATTATTTATTTAATTCTAGATTATGTAATGTTTTAAGGTCACTTCTTTATATTGACCCCCCGACACTTGTTTTTAATTACTTTTGTACATTTAAGAAGTGTTTACTAAGTAATTATGACCACAACACATGTTGTATTTATTTTTTGTATGAGAACACACATCAATAACTATTCAGTGGTGGTTATCCTGTGATTTTACATAAATTTGAGGTAATTTGATAAGGTTTTGACTATTACACACACGTTTTAGTGTTTTAAAACATTAAGAACACATTTACATCCATACAGAAAAACCTGTAATTTAGAATGATGTGTGGTTGATTCCTACATGTCATAAATGACTTATGGATCATTTTACAAAACTATCAAAACAATTCAAATGTAATTTCTTATTTTTGAGTAGTCCATTTGTCAATCTTACTAAATTGGATGGCAATTTTGAATAAAAAGACGCACATTGAACCATATCGGGCAAAACGTGTATCATATTGAGGTGTGGCTGATTCATAAATGTAAAAAATGAATTATGGATCATTTTTCTAATGTATCAAAACAACTAACATGTGATTACTCGGTTTTGAGAAGGTAATTTTTCCATTTAATTAAAATTAATGTCATTTTTAAAAAAGAATGTTTACATGGAGTCATATAGGTCACATCGTTCATCATATTGTGGTGTGGGTGTTTCCTAAACATCTAAAATGGCATATGGATCATTTTCCTAAATTGTTAAAACAATATGATTTTTTTTACTCAGTTTTTTGTACATCACTTTTCTTTTTTACTAAAATGTCATTTTAAACCTGAAACATGCACTTTAACTCAAACTGATCACATTGTATATCAGTTTGAAAATACACTGATTCTAAAATATTAAAAATTACTTATGAATTAAAATAAAAAATTATCATGAAAAAATTATCATGTTTTATAGGTTTTTAGACAGCGAATCTTTTTAAAGTAAAATGCTAATTTTAAACTAATAGTGGACACATTGAGTCATATTAGGCACATTGTGTATTACATTGTGGTGTGTTTGATTCCTACACTTAAAAAATTAATTAAGAATAATCTTCCTAATTTATCGAAACAATACCAATGTGTTTTCTAGGTTTTGAGCATGTCATTTTTCCTTTTTACTAAAATAGATGTCAAGTTTAAATAATTAGATGCACTTGGAGTCATACTGATCACACCGTGCATCAGATGGAGGTGATACTAGTTCCTGCACATCTGAAATGACATATGGATCGTTTACCTAAATTACCAAAACAATATGAATGTGTTTGATTGATATTGAGTATATCACCTTCCTTTTTAATTAAATTGTCATTTTAAACTAGAACTACACACTTTGACTCATACTAATGACATCATCTATCAGTTTGATATTAGACTCATTCATACATGTCACAAATGAATTATGAATCTATGTCATAAATTATCAATAAATTATGAGTGTTTTTCTCAATTTTCAATGAGAAACACTTTTTGAACTAAAATTCATATTTTAAACTAATAATGGAAACATTGACTTATACTAGGAACATTGCTTATCAGATTAACATGAGGTTGATTATTAAACATAATAAATGACTTATAAATATTTTTCATAATGTTACAAAACAATACAAATGTGTTTTATTGGTTTAGAGTAGGTATTTTATCCTTTTTACGAAAATATATGTCAATTTAAAATAATAAGAAGCACATGGAGCCTACTAGGAACATCATGTATCTGATTGAGGTAAAGCTAATTCTTACACATCCAAAATGTCATCTAGATAATTTACCTAATAAATAAAAACAACATAATTGTTTTTTATCAAGTTTGAGTAGTCATGTTTTCTTTTTACTAAAATTGTTTTCAACTTTAAATAAAAAGACACAGTATGAGTTATACCAATCAAATTATGCATCAGATTGAGATGGAGATTATTCCTACACATATATAATGACTTATGGATAATTTTTCTAAAGTATCAAAAAAATATAAATGTTTTTTCTTAGTTTTGAGTATATCACTTATATTTCTTTTTACTAAATTCTCATTTTTAACTGGAAACTCGCACCGTTGACTCATACAGATAACATACTATAACAGTATTATGTGATATTGATTCCTACATTTAAAAAATGATTTATGAATCAATTTCTTAAATTATCAATAAAATATGATAATGTTTTCTCAGTTATCAACGAATAAAATTTTTTGTACTAAAATGTTTATTTTAAACTGATAACTGACATATTGAGTTATATCATGAACATCTTGTATTTTATTGATGTGATTTTGATTCCTACATGTCATAAATTAATTATTCATCATTTTCCTAAAGTATCAAAACAATACAAATGTGTTTTATTGGTAATGAGTAGGTCACTTGTTCTTCTTACGAAAATAAATGTCAATTTTAAATAAAAAGACACACTTAGAGCCATATTGGGACCACCGTGTATCAGATTGAGGTGCATTTGATTCTAACATTTCAAAAATGACATATGAATTGATATACTTAAGTACAAAAATAATATGAATACTTTTTCTTAGTTTTGATTAGGTAATTTTCTCTGTTTACTAAAATTGACGTGATTTATAATTAAAATGTCACAATTGGAGGAATATTGGTTCTACTGTGCATAGAATGGAGCTATGGATAATTCCTACATGTCAAAAAAGACAAATGTATCATTTCCCTTAAGTACCAAACCAATCTGAATGATTTTTCTCAATTTTGAATATGTTACTTATCTTTTTTACTTACTTTTCATCTCAAACTGAAAATCATACCTTCAATCATAGAGATTACATCACATATCAATTTGAATAGAGACCAATTCATATAAAACACAAATGATTTTTTAATTGATATCCTAAATTATCAAGAAAATATAAGCGTGTTTGATTCATTTTGAATATGTGAAACTTGTTGAACTAAAATGTTGCTTTTAAACTAATAAATGAGACATTGAGTTATACTGGACACATTGTGTATCAGATTTAGGTGTGGCTAATTACTGAAAATTAAAAATGACATATAGATCATTATTACAAAGTATCAAAACAATCAGAATATTTTTTCTCAGTTTTGAGTATTTCAGTTGTCTTCTTTACTAAAATTAAATTCAATATTAAATAAAAAGTAGCACTTGAAGTCATATCAGTCACACTAGGCATCAGATTGAGGTTCAAATGATTTCTAGATGTCCCAATGTCTCATTAAATTCCAATAACCAATTTTACCATGATTTCCATCGTATTTATTTGTTAAAATGCCAACACAGCATATTGACTAATGTTATTAGCAGAAAAACATTCTACTTGTGGAAATATTGAAGCACATAGGAAGCTCATGTGCCCATTATATCATGATATGCCACCAAAATTGATACATGATCTTCCACTACTATTATTTCTTTTAATGATTATAATTTTTTTCTAATAAAATCAAATTAATATGTAGATTCAGAATTTGAAAAAAATGGGAATAAAAAAATAGACATTGTGGTAATATAGTGAGGAAGAAACTTTTTCTCTTTTTTGAGGCTTATTGCAGATAGTTCAAAGAATAATTTGAATTACCAAAATACTTATGAAAAAATAAATAATTATTATATAAGAATGATAAGTAAATTAACTTACATAAAGTAGATAAACTGGTGACAAGATTAATTAAATAAGTAGTTAGAATTAATCTTTTTCTAATGGTTGTATGCATTCATAACATAGTTTATTTTTTTCTTTACCTCAGAGGTAGGATTGAAGTATAATTTACCATGAGCATGAGTAGATTCAAATAAACCACCCCAGCATGAATAAAAGAATCCAAATGTATAAGAAAACAATTATAATATGAGTAATACTAAAAACAATTAAATTAAACATTAATATACAATAATAAATTTTAGCATTAAGGAATCCCTGTAACATTTCAAAAGATATCAAATATGTCATCTAAAAATGAGAGTTGGAGGATGAAATGACTATCATGATAGAGATAAAATTATTTTTTCTTATATAATTACTTTTAACATTTTTTATTTTTGCATTGGTAACATGTTTTTACCTATATAAATAATGTTTTACAAAAAATATAACATAACCCCTATAAATAAATTTTTTTGAGTTCATCCTTAGTTTTTATGAATTAAAGTAATAAAATTTATAATCATTCTAAAATGGACATTTAAAATAAAACAGTTTATATATTGGGAAAATATTTTCTTTAAAAACTGATATTTTTATTATTGTTTTTCTTAAGATTATAAAGTATTGATTGTTAAGAAAATGTCATTTAAAATAATATTATTGTTTTTTCAACATCATTATAGTGTCATTATTTTAAATTTATAAATATAATTTTTTATTTAATTTTTAAAAAAAATTAATAATACAATTCATAGAAAAAAATATCTTTATCATTATTATGGTCATCAACATTAATAATTGAAATTATACAATTATTCTGAAAAAGACACTAGAATTATTACATAATATTATAATATTGATCTAAAATAAATTATACATTTTTTGGATATAATTTCAATAGGTGAAGATAACTAATTTTTAAATTTAATCGACTAAATTAGTATTTTGATTAAATAATTACATATAAATGGAAAATTATATAAAAGTTTTTTATAAATACAAAAAAAAATGTATATTTTGTTTTATTACATACATATTTATAATATAATAGGGCTTAAAAAATATTTAATCCATTATTTCATTATAATAGTGTAATGAAATTAAATTTTTTTGAAAATTTGTTATCTTTTCAAAATTTAGCTACAAAACAATTATTTATAAAAATTATGAAAAATTATTCATAAGATAACATTTACATGCTCAAATATAAAAAAAATGTTTATTTTATAAAATTTAAATTAATAATATTTATATTGAATATATATATATATATAATGAAATCATTTTTCATAGGAATATTACTCTTACAAAAATATTCAACACTATATGAGCTCGTGATATGTCATGCATACCCAAAATATTCAACTCTTTATGTTTAACATGGATTTAAAACATAACGAACCCTCTTCTATCACTATAGAGGATTCACCCTATAAACGCTGTCTATTTAGGCTATACATAGTGTTTCTATTTCTAATTTTAATGCTTCCATGGATTTTACCAAAGTAAATTTTTATTTCATTTTTCATGAAATACCACTTTGGGGAAAAGAATAAAAATTTAAAAAGAAAAAACAATACTACAATAGGTGAAATATAGAAAAAAAACAAAACCACACCTCTCTGAATGGGATACCCTATTTTATTACCTCAATACCTCTTTGTTAAGTCTTTGATATCATTATCTGGGTGTGAGGTGATGAAACCCTCTAACTTGATTGCAATAAAATTAGTCTTCTTTAGTATGATTATGATGAAATAAAAATGATTTAAAATTAATGTGAAAGGGTTAAATTATATTGTCCCTCAAATATTCCCAATTTATTAATACTATAGTTGTATAACAAACCTTTTTCACTATTATATGGAATAATATATTTAATGACATATGTCCAATTAATTTTGGCAACGAATAAACTATAGGTGTGATAACAAAATCCATAGACATAACACCTTTAAATCCTCTTCTATTATATATATAAATAAATTATCTTTGATTGAGTTTTCTAGAATAAACTACAAAAGAGAAAACTATAAATACATATTAAGTAACCAATAAACTATAATCTAATACCATGTATAAATAAAAATCGAACTATAGAAAGAAATTAAAATAAAATAACCCCTAGAGGAATAATATATTAATGGTTGTGATGGGGTAGAGGATGCAACCTTCGAGGGGGTATATGTGTCTTCTGAGTATGGTATCCAAGATGAGGATTGGGAGGTCAGATTGGGGTGTCTGCATCACCACTGAGGAGGGAAACTGAGTTAGGGTGAGGGAGGTAAAAGAGGTGGGGGTCCACATCGCCAGTGAGGAGGGGAAGACAAGCTAGGAGGAGGGAGGACATAGGGGGTGTGTTATATTGGGGTGGGTCATTGTCTCTACCAAGTAGGGAGCAATTATATTGGAGGGGTGGGTGAATAGTGGTCACGGGGTCTGGGATGCTGTTAGGGAATGAAGAGGATGAGGTCAAATAGGTGGTTGGAATAGGGGTCATGGGTTTGAGGTTTTCATAGGGAAAAGAGAGTATGAGGTTGAGGTACAGAGGGGGTGGAAATGGGTCAGGGTCACACAGTGGTGGAGGAGGATGAATTTATGTTTTTTAACATTTAATAGTTATTTAATGTAAACTGATTATAATTGTTAAAATAATAAAAATTTAGTCGTAGTTTTATAAAACCAATGCTATATTATATTTTTAAAATAGATGTAATTCGTGGTGGTCACTAGAACCACCGATAATAATTGATTTCTTTTAGTGATAGTGGACCAAGAATTACATACCCACTTTCCATTACATAGTGGATTAGGAATCTTGTTCCCACCTTTCATCATATATTGGATCTAAAATTATCTCCCTGCTTCCCATAATTATCTCATGAGAGAGAATACATTATCCAATCCATTAGAGGGATATATTATTATGGTTACATTATTAAAATAATAAAAATCATGATTAGTTTTTTTATGAAAACATTAAAATTTTCATATTTTGTTTACAACATAAATATCCAATAGAAAATATATGTTTTTTTTGAAAAAAACCAAAAGACATTTTATAATCCATCCACATAAAAAAGGTTTATAGTGATATGATAATATATCCACTGTGAAACATTGAGAAATATAAAATAAGATTGATATATATTATAAACATATTATTAAATTATGGGATAAGTAATATTTCAAAAAAACAATAAAATCCCATTTTATTTTAAAATTTATTAATATTTAATATTATTTGGAGAACTATTTTTGAAACATTGGAATGAATATTTGTAAAGAATAATGGTCATAACAGTGAAAGAATGTGTTCTTTTGAAAATGTTTAAAATAAATTATTTTTTCACTTTTGACAAAAAAACAATGTGGAAAATGATAAAATATTAATTTCAAATTTTTTTAAAGAGAGTAAAAATATTATAAAATGTCTTATATCAATTATTTAATCATGCATAATGACATCCACAAAATCACCTAGTGACTATGATCATAGAGGCAGAATATTCCCAACTAAAAACAAGTGGTAAGGTCATTTTCACTCATAATATTCACATTAAATGATACTTAACATGGGAGACTAAATTTTATAGAAGAAATATAAAAGCATAAAAATAATCATATGAGAATATATCCTTATATATTTATTATAATTTAAATCATAAAGGCATCAAATGGGATAACATTAATGGGATTTTTAAATCCATTAAATTTATTTAATTCCATGATGAAAAGAATGTATAGGGAAACATATACACTACAAAGAGTAGAACAAGTGGTTAATATGGATCAAGTCTTAAATAAAGAAAATGTAGACTAGAAAGCCATTAAAATACTCATATTCCTGAAGTATGAAATATTTGAAAAGGTTTTTATATAATAGAAATTTAAATACCCATAAAAGATCATATAAAACAAAATAAAATCATAGATTATAATTTACCAAACCTATTATAATGAAATTCAAGAATAAACATTATAACTCAATTAAGGGGTAGTAAGTTAAAAAATACACTTTTTTATTTGGTATCAAGTAAAAACAATGATTATAAATATAGGGTATAAATAGAATTGATAAATAATTGAAATAAAAATTGAATCGGATAATTGAAGGACATGGGAGGTAGGTGAACCATGTAAAATAAAAATGTGTGTGTAACGTGAAAACAATCTCCAATGAAGGGAAATTATGATGGAAATCATTACCTTTACTCTAGTTTCATTGAATGTTCTATAAAATCCTATATAATAAACATAAAAAATATAATAACATATTCTGGAACCATATTCATATCTATTACCTTTTCAATTATTTATTTATAATCATACATTTTACTCTACTTGGACAGTTAATTTTTATTTATCATCACTGAATGTTAGTAATTTCCGTAATTAAACACATGTTTTGTAATGGAGACATAAAATATCATTATTTGATACCAAATTCATTATTCCTATACAATTTTATGTATAATAATATATATTTTTTAATTATTCTAAATTCATAAGTTCATCCCATTATATTTTTATTAATTATTTTTAAATATAACATTTATGAAAGGATTGTTATGATTGTTTTTGATGAAAAAAATTCCGTATAAAAAAATATAATAGATAAAAATATTACTCTTAAAAACATAAAAATATTATAAAATAATTAATATTTAATATTACCATTAATTTAGTTTCCATTGTCATCATTGATATAAATTTATTTAATTTTTCATGTACATAGTTAAACAGACACAAACAAGAACATGTTATAATCTATGGAAGTGTATGGTTATGAAAATTATTCATTTTTATATATTTCATTATTAAATAAGTATAAATATAATATTTATATTTTATGGAGTATATGATTCATGTTTTGAATTATTTACAATAAGGAGATAAATGAAAAATAATGATATGAATAATTTTTTCCCCTTTTGGTTTTCTCGGTTGAGGCAGAAAATTTCTCAATAATCATTTATTTCATTATTAATAGTAGGTTTCATAATTTATATTAAAATTATCTTAATAATTTCATAAAAATAAATTTTATTCATGAAATACATTTTTTTTATCACACATGAATGGTGGCGGCGACAAAAAAATTATGGCATTCATGGAGTTGGTAGTCGAAACATGACATGAGAAAAATTATAATTTTCTAAATGAATGAGGGGAGATAAATAATGCTTGTTCCATTAATTTAATATAATTTATATATACTAATAATACTAGCTTCATTATAATATTTTTTTATAATTTTTTTATTGGAGGGTGGATTCCACAAAAAGGGGAAGAAATTTTAGTTATTTGAAAACAATTAGATTGAGAGTTGGAATCTTCTCCTGATGGAATCCATGGAAATTGATTCTATTGGTAGCTTAATTATTCCAAAGGGTTAAAAAAAATTAAACTTAATTCTCAAAGAGTTAAATAAGAAGGTTTTAAAATAAATTTCAAAGGATGGTTATGGAGACCCACCTATTTCATACATGATTTTTAATAGAATTACATAACTTTATATTACATTAATACTTCAAATGATATTTTCAGGTATAGTTTTTTTGGAAACAACATAAATAATACATGAATGACAGAATGAAAAAAAAAATTAATTTTTTATTCCACTAGAAATGGTACATTATTTTTTTATACTAGGTCACCTCATTGGCAATGATGTCTTGGGGATATACATTAGTAGAAATCAGAGCATAAAGCCCTGTAAGGGATAAATAATTGAAATTGAACATGGGAGATCATCATCAATAAAACATAATACATACCATGAGATAGTAATCACACTTATATGATAAACAACATGGAAAAGTTTATGAATTATAAAATTGATATATTCATAAGCTTATCACCATGGTTTAATAACAAGGTGTCATAAAACATATTACTAAGGTTTTTTACCATGGTAACATAAAACATGTCATATATAAAGATAAATTCTTTACTCAATTCATGAGATAGATATAAGGTTTCACCCATCATAAGTCTTTCTTAATGTGTTAAATATATATTATATTCCATAAAAATTTCATTTCATCAATATAACCCATGGAGAATAAATGTTGGGTTTTCAACAAAATCATTGAGTATATAAGTGTTTTAAAGACTTTAAATTCTCATTATTTTAATCCTAGTAAAAATGAATATGGGTTTAATACATTAAAATCCCAAATAAATTCAGTATAATTAAATATTTTTCAATACCCATTAATAAAGATGGTGTAGGGTATTAACAAAATAAAAAGGGGGCATTGGAATTCAAAGAATGATTTTAGAAGCATAACGGGAATGCAAGTTGGAATAAAGAATATGAGTAATGATATAGAATAAATGTATCCAATTTTTAAGGAATAAAATCTTTATAAAAGTCATGATTATAAAAATATTACATCTTAAATAATTGAAATTCAAAATACTCATTATCAGTATATTCCTATAAGAAAAGAGGAAGAGGAAGAGAACTATTACCTTAAGTATCACATCCTAAAAATAGAGGTGTGATTCCTGAAGAGATTCATAGCTTAAAAAAGTGATTTATAAGAAAATAATATAATAATATATAAGATAATATATTTTTTAGTAAATTATATACAGTTTATAGGTGGGTATTTATACAAAATAGAAGATAATTGTTTATTATTTTTTAAATATAGCCCTTCGAATATTAGGATTTAGAAAATAATTTTTTTGAAAACCAATTATTTTGGATCATGTTTTATGAAATAAAGAAGGTTGTTTTTGAAATATTATTATTTGATAATGGAGATTAATTTGTTTGTATTTATTTTTTAATTAGAAAATATTTTTTTCACCAAATAGTGTATTCAAGGCTTAGTTTTCACTTTATACTATTTAATGTTCATTATAGATTTATAATTATATTTCAATTCATTAAAATAAATTATAATAATAAAATAAATTCTTTTGACATGGATTATCTTATTTCAAATATTAATTTATTATTATATTTTTATGAATTCATAAAACATGTTGAAATCAAAAAACTGAATTTTTACTATTCATTGAAAAAATAAAGTGTTTTTGAAAATACTAAAATTATCATCCTAATCGAATTTCATTGTTTTAATTTCAAATATAATTTTTGTTTTTAAATAAATTCTTGAGTGTGATAAAAAAATTATATTAAATTTAAATATTTTTTATAAAATATTTTTTTAAAAGGAAACACATTATTTATTCACTTATGGTATTTCTTAATTTTATAATATCATATGTATTGTATAAGGAAATATCATTATTCATTACATAATCTAGTGTCCTTATACTAGATTTTGTTTTATTTCATTACCAAATATCTTTTATGTTTATAGATTTATAATGATATTTCATAACTCTTACATAATAATCCCATATATAATTAAGAGGAAACTTCTAATAAATATGCATTTTCTCATAATATAAAACATTTCAAGTAAAACATGATTTTTTTTCACGAAAAAACCTCAAGATTTTCAACATGACTTACTAATTTCACTTATCCATCCTTATACCTTGTGTTATAATTTTTAAAACATGGGTTGAGAACATAATATCATTGTAAGGGACATAAAAAGAAACAATCAGTCATTAGTCTATGAATACTTATAAAAATTTTCATGCTTCAAAAAAAACTTTGAAACAAAAGCATTTTCTTAACCACAAAATCACAATCTCTACACACATATTTTCACTGATTATTCCATAATAAATCATACAAGAAAAATAAAATCATAAGGTCTATTTGAAGACACCAAAGACTCATAATATCCTTTTTTAAGTTTTCCTTTTCAACCTTATCAAGTATAATATAGTTACCATTACCTTGTAAAATCATAATATTTCCATAGAAGTCCATAAAAACAATAGATACATCATCTAGGTAAATTTAGGCCTAATTTTCACAATTCTCTTACTAACACATGTAATAATAATCATGGTTTTACATTGAGTGACTACCATAGTTTCACTTTATATAACCATCACGATTATACTTGGAATAACTATTACAGTTTATTTCCATAATCTATAAGTAGAAGCCTATTCAAAAAACCTTGTCCCATTATTCAATGTATTAAAGAGATATAATGGGGTCACCCATCCTTATTTTATAATGGAATCACCATTCATTATAAAAAATTACCAATAAACATAAAATAATACATAAAATCTCACATCATAAAAATGTTCCTTGGATATATATTAAAAAAATTATATATTGATATATCGATTTTATTTTGAATACCTTTTTAAAAATTACCAAAACATAGGGAAATATGGTTTTACTTTTAAGAATAAAGGAAATAATATCATGGATTCTAAAAATAAAATAACAGTTATAGCTGTGGTGATTGGTCATTGTCACCGTATTAATTAAAATAGAGAATTTGTTTTATATTTTTGTAAATGATGTCAAACATTCTATAAAATATTATTTTTTAGAACCTTTGAGATGAATTCAAAATAAACATAAATTTTCCATTATATTTATATTATATCAATATAAATACATGAATTAAATTATTTAAAAATATGGATATAGAAGAAAAATGGAGTTTTAAGGGAAACGTTATAAGAGTATTTTTTAAAATAAAATCCCTTACCTTAAGTCTGACTCGTCATGTATGTTATTTATATTCATCAATAATATACCTTTGTTAAATATTTACTTTCTTATGATCATTTTTAATGTTTATTATTATTTTTATTTAACTTATTACAATGGTATATACAATTACTTAATCATTTAATTTCACGTTGAACGTTTCAATGATATTTGATAGATATGTCCAAATTGAAATCAGTAGGTTGAATATGATCAAAGAGTTCATTATTTCATCATATCAAGAATAAGTTTTATTACATAGTTATCATATTTATACATAAATTTTAATTTTAAAACGAACCATTAAATATGGTTATGAAAAAATAACTATATTACAATCAGGGAGACGGTAGGTCGTATGTGCGCATGAGTTATGGTTCCATTTTTCAATGATCATTATTGTGTAATGGTAAGTATCATATATATATTTAAATAATGATAATAATATCATAATTATCATGATATGTATTTAATTATGATAGTATATATCATTCATGTGATGTGGTGGTGAAAAATAATTCACATCTCTTCATGGAGGTGGTAGTCAACATGTACACATTAAAGACATTGTCATTTTTTAGTGAAAGTGAAGTTATGAATTTAAATGATATATTATATTTTAATATTTATAAATATTTAATTAAAATAATATATATATATATATATATATATATTACATAAATCCTTATAACTATTCTTGAGATATGATTATTTATAATGAATTATATCATTTCGCGAGTTGATAGTCCTTCGTACACACGAATGATGAAATTTTCTCCCATATGATAAAGGTTTGAGATTGATATAGGTTATTAAATTAATATAATAACATATTAATATATAGAGGATATTTATTTTATTATATCATTTGGGTTTAATAGTATTTGATGAATGTGGAATAAGGAATAAAACTAAAACATGCAGTTAAATATTATACCTATTATTTGGAAAGTGTCCATTGATTAACACTTTATGCCTTCTAAATTTGGTAGATTACCTATACCATTACTCAAAAATTATACTAGGGACTCTATAAAGTTATTTTGATTGTTATTTTCTGATACAAATATAATTTCAAGTGTGAATAATTCAGAATAATTGGTTCCATTTTATAAGATTTGGGTGGGGCACTTTTGGAATTATGAAAATATTAAATTAGTATAAGTTAATTTTGAGGTCCAAATGGATCCAAATTGATAGTATTAAAATAAAATATTACTATTATTTTAAATTATATGATCCAATAAAATTTTTACATTATTGAATAGAATTTTTTATCATTATCATTTTGACCCTTCGTTAATTTTATTTAAAATTATCGCATTATTTAACTTTTCTACACACTAAAGGATATTGATGTTATAATAAAATGAAAAACACCAAAAATAGAATTTCGATGATGTAATTAACCATATACCATTAATATATAATAATATAATATTTTTATTAATTTTATAATATTTAATAAAATATTAGTTTCATAAAATATTAGTAATGTAGATTTTATAACCATTCGTTGGTTTTTTATCACTAAGACAACCAGGGAATTTGAATATAATAACATAACATATACCCAACAAATCATATTTATCTAAAAATTCATGTATCATATTAAATCTTCAAATTATAAAAATTTTAGTATTTTTATATCATTTAATTTTTTTTCCATGAGTTGAATAATTATTATGTTAACACTCTGTAGGCATCTAATGTAATTATTTATTCAATAAAAAATTAAAAAATTAAAATTTAATATATATAATATATATTTGAATTTAACATTCATAACCGAACATATCCTTTATTTATCCCTATGTTAAAATATTTTAGTAATTAAAGACGAGAGTGTGACATTTTTTACATTCTTTGAATAAAATTTAAAAATTAGTATAATCCCATTAATATAGAAAAAAAGATCATATATCCAAATCATGAATAATTATGGATGAAATAAAAAAATAAAAAAAATTATTCAAGTTTTATGGTCATTTCATAGTTCTTATAATTTTATTTTTAAAATTAATTACTTGATTTTCCATTTAGTGTCGTAAAAAATTACTAAAGCTGCTATTCATATTCACCAAAAATAAAAGGGACATATTTACTAAATATGTACCAAATGATTCCAAATATAGAATCCATATTTTTAAATTCAATCTATATAATTGGATAAATTTTATTTCAAATTAAACACTATAAATGTAACAAGAAATACTTTTCTAGAAAAATATTAATTTAAATATAAAATTTTCTAATAAAAAATTAAATAATAAAATTAATTAAGAAACATAATTGGATTATATTAAAAAAATAAACTTAATTTTCATAATTATGAAAAATAGAATTTATATTTATAAATTCATTAATGTAAAATACATTTTTTAATTGAAAATCAATATTTTCACTATTCATTGAAAAAATCTACCTTTTTAGAAAATTATAAAAAATTAATCCAAATATAATTTTTACATGTCGAATAAAAATCTGAAATTTATTTTTTCAAATTCAAATTATATAATTTTGATATCAACATTTTAAATGAAACCATATTATATAGAAAAAAGCATCTTTTTTACAAAAAATGTTTTCCCATTTTGACTGAAAAATTACTTATTATTCATATAATTAATATAACAATAAAATTTATAACTAATGAATTTATATAACACAGGAAAATTATTTAATTTAACATTATCTAGGATGTTTCATATTGGTTCATAAAAAGTATATGGACATAAAATAACACACATAAAATATAATTATAATACTTTTGGATTTACTGTTAACATAGTAGTTTACTATTCTATTGGATATTATTAATATTACAATGGTCATAAAGTAGTCAAATTACAACATTATAGTAAAAATTAAGTAATATTAAAATCATAATGGTCACTTTTCTATTTAGACCCTATATATACACCATTTTTCTCATGCCCAAACATTCACTACTTCACATAAAAAGGTTCTACAGTTGTCTTGAAAATGTATTTATTATTCTTAATTATTCTATTTATTTTTATTATAATCATGGAAGAAGTGATTTCCATTTTATATAATAGGGATATTTTTTTTCTCCTAGTTTTTTTATTATTATTTGGTATTTATCTCCCTTTACTCTTCTTATCCATTATCATCAATTTTATTATATGATTTGAAATATTGTTATGACAGGTAATATTCGTTATATTTAGTCATAACATAATAAAACAATCATCATAAAATATGATTTATTTTACTAATAATAGATATAATTTCTTTTTATTATATTATACTCCCTTAAGATATTATGCCCTTGTCTTTGTCTTATGTTGGGAAAAAATCCATCAAGGCCTCATTAAAGCATTTTTGAGGTGATTGTGTTTGTTGAAAAAGTGGGCCTCCATGTTTTGTTTATTGACAAAGAAGACCGTGGTGTATGAGTGTGTTGACAAAGGAGGAATAAATGGTGATTTTTTGGGTTCAAGGGATTCCTTAAACAATCCATTAATGATTGAAGAACCTCAAGAAAGAAATGGATGATCTGGAGGTGGTACAAAAAGAGCATATACAGGTGGCATTGTTTTCCAGTGTTTGCCAAATTTTTGGGCCTCAAAATTAGAAAATGGGGAGATGCGGTTTTGGCAAAGAGATAAGTGCACAAAATCATAGCGGTGCACGAAAAATAATGTGGGCCACGAAAAAATTAGCGTGATGTGCCAAAAATATAATGGAGCGCGAAAAATTAGCAGGGTGCATGAACTATCAACACGGTGCACTGAAAAATTAAGTGTTGCGTGAAATATTATCACGGTGCGCGAAAAAGAAATTGGTTCTCGAAATATCAAAGCGTTGCATGAAATAGAGGATTGGTGTTTTTCGTGCAAGAGGTGTTTCAAGATCAGAAGCTCAAAAATTGGAAAAGGCATGAGGTGAGCGAAAAAGTGGAGCTATGCGCGAAAAACGATGTTGCTCGGAAGATGTGTTTTTCGTGCTCTGTGTTTTTCACGCTTGAAGTGAATTACGTGCTCAAGGATGGTTTTTTTTTGCGTACGGGAAAATTTTCCTATAAATATGAAGTGACCCCCCTCCATTCATTGTATCTCAAGAGATAGAGAGTATCTGAGCTCTGGTGCACGAAATTGGAGTTCCCAAGAGAGTTGCACGAAAAGAAGAACTGTTGCGTGAAAAGTGGATTTCTCACCCGGTAGAAAAATTACGCACAAGGCATTTTAGAGGCTGTGCGTAAAATTTGGTGGTTGCATGGAAAAGAAGGTGTGGGGTGAAAATTGTATTTCGTTCAAGTTTGGGGAATTTCAAGCAAGGTGCAGTAAGGGATGCGTGTAAAAATTGCAGTTGCCCGGTACACCCGGTGCATAATGAGATTCATCTGTGTGTGAAAGTTGAACATCAACAGAAAATCCATCAATAGTTAAAGATGGATATTTCATTAGTGATAATGAAGAGACCTACAGGTCTATAAACTCTGAGTGGATCTTTTGAAGAAGAGGTGAGCACACTTCGGTTGATAGAGCCGTGAGCTTTCATATTGTGAGCGGTTGTAAACCAGGAGGGACAGTGAGTCAGCTTTGAACGTGTAAACAGCATTGTGCTTATAGTGGATTTGGTATATCGGCACATTTCCAATGTATTCTCCTTGGACGTAGCCCAGTGAGGGTGAACCAGGTAAAAATAGATGTGTCACGTGCATGATTTAATTTTTGTCTATACTTTGCTATGGGAAAGTGAGAGAAAATAGTTTTGCTTAACTGTGAAACAAGATCAATAGGGGCAGTTATTTTAATATGTCGTACCTTGATTCACCCCCACCCCTCTCAAGGTATCTAACCTAGTGAACCTAATAATTGGTATCAGAGGGAAAGGTTGATATTAGTTTCTCTCTCAGATGGAGGTCATCAATCATAAAGGAATTATGATCTTCGATGAGAACAATTTTCAGCCATGGATGAATCAGATGCAACACTACTTCCAATCTTTGGGAATGGATGTGTTTATAGAATTAATGCACGGTATCACAACTGATATTAATAGTTGTTCAATATAAGAAGTTGAGCTAAGAAAATTGGATGCTGACACAAAGGGAATCAATGTTTTAGGGGGAGACCTATCTAATGCTATTTATACAAAGGTGATGTCCTGAAAAACATCACATTCTATGTGGGAAAATCTGTTGAACATATATGAAGGTGATAAAAAGTTCAGAGAAGAAAAGCTGCAAGTATTATGGAACAAGTATGAAGATCTTATAATGAACCCGAATGAGTCTGTTGATGGATTCTTTGACAGGGTAAATGTTATTGTGGAAGATATGCGAGGTCTGGGAGAAGTCATTGAAGATATAAACATCGTAAAGTGCATCTTGAGGAAACTTCCACAACGGTTCAGTCTGAAGGTTTCAGTACTAGAAGATAAAGATCCAAAGGAGCTAACATTGGACAATTTGCAAAGTACCTTGGTTGCATATGAAATGCAAAACGATGACAACAAGGCTATGGAAAAGGTGAAATCTAATGAAGTGGCATTCAAGGCCATGAAGAAGCTCACCATTGAAGATTCTCAGGAAGAAGAAGAGACATATGAGGTGATTTCATTTCTCTCCTCAAACATTCAAAGAGGAAAAAGAAAGTTTAAAGGGAAACTTCCACTGGCCTGTTTTCGATGTGGAAAGGTTGGTCATCTTGCAACAGGGTGTCCCAAAATGTTCCAAGAAGATGATGATGTCGACGAAGTCGAAATTCCCCAGAAGAAGTCATCAGCCTATGGGAAAGGCAAGAAACAGTTCAAGAGAAATTTATTTAAGAAGAAAAATCTCATTTCAAAAGAATGAGACAATTCAGATGAGTCTGAGGCTGAAGAGGTTGAAGAGATAGAGAACTAAAAATATCATGGAGAAAATGCTATGGTGGCAGTGGTCAGTAGTTCTCAGAAGAAGAATGAAATCGAAGGTGATGAAGAAGAAGAAGTTGAAGGAATAATAGATATGCAAGTTGAGTTAGAGGATTCTCTTTAGGAGATAGATATTTGGAGAGCCAAAACAAAGAAAACTAATAAAGATGTTCGTGACACCAAACTCTATATGCAGCAGTAGGAAAAAGAGAAGTCTGAGTTGATGGATGAAATTGAGAAACTCAATTCATCAACACCAGAGAACACAAAATTAGTTAGTGAGTATAAATTCAATATTGAATAACGGAAAATGGAGATCGATGGATTAAAAAATATAAGGAAAGATCACATCAATCGTATCAAAGAGCTTGAAGATGAAGTTTTCAGTCTGCAAAGAAAAGTTAAAGACCAGGAAAACCCTTTGATTCCAAGAACATTATTGGAAAAGCATGTCATTGCGAAGACTAAAAATATGAAATACGAGCCAAGTAGTTCAGCAGGAAAGAAGCATCAATTGAGCTCAGACGTTATGGCTGATTCAAGGATTGATCAGAAACAAAAATCTGTGAAAATTTAAGTCAGACCACAAGCACCCATCCCGAGATTAAAGGTTGATTTGGGCACAAAGAAAAATCCGAATATTCAGAGATCCCAAGTGGAAACTCGTAGTTCATAAGTAACATGAAGGAATACACATTATATTAGGTGTTATTGTTGTGGAAATATGAGACATTCACAGTATGTGTGTTTCATAGCCAATAGATATCAAAGGGAATACGAACAAAGGTGGAATCGAAACAGAGAACGGTTTTCCAGAACATATTTTAAAGGAAATTATTTTGGTGCAGAGGATTTGGGCACATGGCTAGGTACTTCACTCCAACCATACAGAGGAATGTTCCAAAGAAGAATCAAAATGTTCGGAAGCATCAGATCAATAAACCAATAGGTGAGTTAAAAATGAAAAATAGATTTGAAGCTTTGTAAGATGAAGTTGGTCTATCATACTCTGAGAAAGAACAAAATTCTCAATCCATGTTAAGTGTGATGGAAAAAATATGGACCAAAAAGAAGAAGGATGAAAAGGCCATGGTGGCAGAAATTGCCCTTAAAGCATTAGATTGCTTTGGTGTGTGAATCTTTGATAGTGGTTGCACATCTCACATGACAAGTAATAAGGATCTTGTTATAGGCATAAAATATGATAAAGAAGGAGTTGTCAAGTTTGGAAATTATGAAGGCATGAAGATTATGGGTGCAGGAAAGGCCAGGTTTGGGGGAAAAGAGATGAGACATGATGATGTCTTAGTAGTAGAAGGTCTTTGTCACAATTTGCTCAGTGTCAGTCAACTATGTGAATCAGGACATTATATAAGGTTTACTAAGAAGATGTGTGTCGTCAAAGGAAGAGATGGGGCAGCAGTTCTACTGGGAAAAAGACAAAGGGAAATATCGACCTTGTAAGTGGAGAAGAAGATATGTGTTTTCTATTCAGAGAGGAACAAAACAAGTTGTTTAATAAACTACCTGGTCATCTTTGCAAACCATCCCTCGAAGATCTGGTGAAGTGTGATGCAGCAAGAGACCTCCCTAGGCTATCATGAGATCTTAGTCACACATGCGATGCATGCCAACAAGGGAAGATTATCAGAAAGACGTATAAGGAAAAGTAAAATAAGTGAACGAGAGTGCTCGAATTGGTTAATATTGATGTTTGTGGTCTTATCACACTAAGATTAATTGACATAAAGAGGTACTATGTCGTGTTCATTGATGACTATAGCATAATGGCATGGGTATTTGTTATTTCCCATAAGTCGGATGTGTTCATCTGCTTAAAACAATACCGAAGGGAGTGTGAAAGGATTCTTGGACTGAAAATTTTGAAACTTCGTACTGACAATGGTATGGAATTCACAATTAGTCAGGTAGAAGACTATATTAAGAAAAATAGGATAAGGAATCAATTTTCCTCAGTAAGAACTCCCCAACAGAATAGAGTGGTTGGAAGGAGAAATCAGATCATCAAAAACATATCTATAACGATACTCATTGAAAAAGTCCTACCAAAGAAATTTTGGAAGGAAGCAGTTTTTACATCGGTCAACATTTCTAACAGGGATTTGTTGTATCTGAAGGAAAGAAAGACTCTGTACGAGATGTGGTATGGAAAGAAGCCAATGGTAACATACTTTTGAATATTTGGAAGTAAGTGCTTTGTCCTCAACAAGGAGAAAAATATGAAATATGAGTCATGAGGTGAGGAAGGGATATTCCTTGGATACTTAGGAAAAAGTAAGGCATATAAATGCTTTAACAAAAGGTTGGGAAGAGTAGTTGAGAGCAATGATGTCGCTGTAGTATAGAATGAGGAAATCATTTAATAGGGTAGTGAACAATTTATTGAAGAGAATGATGAGGAAGAAATCAATACAGGGGGAGCAGAAGTCGATGATGTTGATTCAGAAGAAGATACTGATGATGAGAATGAGGAAGTAAAATCTGTATTTGCACAAAATCCCAGGAGTTGAGATGAAATTGGTAGGTATAATATCATTGGTGATCAGTCAGCTCCAGTTTAGATAAGAAGAATGAAATCACTACACCAGATATCTTTACTATCAAAGGTTGAGCTGAAATGCTTCGCTGATGCAGCTGAAGATGAAAATTGGATTCAGGCAATGAATGAAGAGCTAGATCAGATTGAGAAGAATCAGACGTGGGAGATTGTTTCCAGTCCAGAAGATAAGAATGTCATCGAGAATAAATGGTTCTATCACAATAAGATGAATCAAGATGGTACATTGATTTGGAAAAAACCACGACTACTGTGAAAAGAATACTCCCAAATAGAGGGAATAGATGTTGATGGGACATTTGCACTAGTTTCGAGAGTAGAGACAATCAGATTAAATCTAGCCATTATAGTGCAACGAAAGTTTAAATTTGTCCAGATGGACGTCAAATATTCATTTTTGAATGGGGTTTTGGAGGAAGAAGTGTATATTGAGCCGCCAAGTGGTTTTATCATTCATGAGGATGAGAACAAGGTTTTGATATTGTAGAAGGCGTTGTATGGGCTGAAACAAGCACCAAGAGTGTGGTACTCAAGGCTTGATCAGTACTTAAAGAAGCTTGGTTTCTAGCGTAGTGGAGTTGATTACAATATATATTTCAACAACAACAGTAATCAAAGGATGGTGGTACTAGTTTATGTCGATGACATAATGTTTAGCAGATCTGATGAAGGTTAGTGCAGAAAATTTTTTGAATTCATGAAAAGTGTGTTTGAAATGTCAATGATTAGAGAGCTAACATTTTTCCTTGGTCTATAGGTGTCACAAGGAAGGAATGACACATTAATTTCTCAATCCAAATATGCCAAGAGGATTCTGAGAAGATTTGGAATGGAAAATTCCAAGGAGATGATGACTCCAGTTGCAACTCGGATGAAATTATCAACAGATGATATTGTTAAGGATGTTAATATCACATAATAAAGGCAGATTATTGGTTGTTTACTGTACCTGACAGCGACGAGACCTGATATTGTTATCGCCACATTCCAAGCAGTGTGATATCAAAGTAATCCTAAGGAATTCCACGTGATTATAGTGAAGAGAATACTTCGGTATATTAAGAGAATGATGGATTTTGGCTTGATGTATAATGAAAAATCTCAGACATAGTTATTGGGATATACTGATGCAGATTGGGCCAGTTCAGCGGATGATAGGAAATCAATGTTAGGGGGTGAATTCTATCTTGGTGGACCATGTATTTCTTGTCTGAGAAAGAAGCAATATTTCATTTCATTGAGCACCATAGAAGCTGAGTATATTACGGCCACTCAAGCATTCACACAATTATTGGGGATGAAGCAGCAGCTTAATGATATGGGATTTGAAGTGAAGTCTCCGATCAGAATCTAGTGTAATAACTCAAGTGCTATAAATCTCAGAAAAAATCATGTCCATCACTCAAGGACAAAGAACATTAGGAAAATGTATCATTTTATCAAGTAGAAAGTTGAGCAGGGGATCTTGATGTTGGAGTATGTGCTTAAAGAACTACAGGTTGTAGACATCTTGACAAAGGCCTTACTCAAGGAATCTATTGAGTGGCATCGACTAACTCTGGGAGTTCATTCAAATCCCCACACTTGAAAAGGTGTGGATGTGGGAACCCACCCCTCCTCGAGGTATGATGTGTTTCACCCTAAAGTAATAATATGTGTTTTACCCTATTACAGACTGCACAGGGATGCCCTTTGGGTTTGTTTACAAAGGGGGAGAAAACAGTGATTGTTCAAGGGGAAGATAGTGTGACAGTGTGACAGTGTGGCTATTTGAAAAATCATGAATGATATGGGGAAAATATGACAGGTGGAGCAGTGAGATAGGGGGAGAAATGAGAAAGGGAGAGAGTATGAAAACTGATGATTCTAGAAGTGATCGATCAAAGAATAGATATCACGATAGATGAGGATCGTGATAAAAGAAGAAAAGTGATAGTGAGAGAAGGTTTCCAGAGATCTACAATTGGTATCAGTTTGGAATCAAGAGTTGGTGTCATACATGAAGTGTTTCATTGATGAAATTCTCATTTAATCTTGTTTCTCATGCAGTGCATTGCTCATGTGGGTTTAGAGTACGTGTTAAGTGAATCCTTGAATGCTATCAGAATCGCAAGAGGTGAATGGTGGTAGCGACTAGAAGGATCCTTAACGAGATATCAAGTGTAGAGAATTTTTATGAGAAGGGTTGTCAACAAACTCAAAGGGGGAGATTGTTGGGCAAAAATCCCTCAAGGCATCATTGAAGCATTTTTGAGGTGATTGTGTTTGTTGAAAAAGTGGGCTTCCATGTTTTGTTTTTTGACAAAGAAGACCATGGTGTATGAGTGTGTTGACAAAGGGGGATTAAATGGTGATTTTTTTGTGTTCAAGGGATGCCTTCAACAATCCATGATTTATTGAAGAACCTCGACCAAGGAATGGAAAATAAGGAGGTGGTACAAAAAGAGCAGATACAAGGTGCACGAAAAATAATTTGGGGCGCGAAAAATTAGCGGGATGCGCGAAAAAAATAGTGGCACGTGAAAAATCATCATAGTGCGCGACAAATTAGCATGGAGCGCGGAAAAATAAAGTATTGCGCGAAATATTATGTGGTGTGCGAAAGAGAAATTGTTGCGTGAAATATCAGAGTGTTGTGAAAAATAGAGGATTGGTATTTTTGACACAAGAGGTGTTTCAAGATCAAAAGATTGAAAATTGGAAGTGGCATAAGGTGCACGAAAAAGTGGAGTTGTGCACGAAAAACGATGTTTCCCGGAAGATGTGTTTTTCACGCTCTGTGTTTTTCGTGCTCGAAGTGAATTACACGCTCAAGGAGGGTTTTTTCGTATGGGGTCAATTTTTTCTATAAATATGTAGTGACCCCACTCTGTTCATTTTATCTCAAGACATAGAGAGTATCCGAGCTCTGGTGCGCAAAATTGGAGTTTCAAAGAGAGTTGCGTGAAAAGAAGATCTGTTGCGCGAAAAGTGGATTTCTCGCCAGGTAGAAAATAATGCAGAAGGCATTGTAGAGGCTGCATGTAAAATTCTGTGGTTGCGCAGAAAAGAAGGTGTTGCGTGAAAATTTTATTCCGCGCAAGTCAGGGGAATTTCGTGCAAGGTGCAGTAGGGCTACGCATAAATATTACAATTTCTCGGTACACCCGGTGCAAAGTGAGATTCATCTGCGGGTGAACATTGAACACCAAAAGAGCATCTATCAACAGTTAAAGATTTAGATTTCATTAGTGATAATGAAGAGTCCTACAGGTCTATAAATGATGAGTGGATCTTCGAAAGAATCAGTGAGAACACTTCAGTTGAGAGATCAGTGAGCTTTCATATTGTGAGCAGTTGTAAACCAAGAGGGACAGTGAGTCCACTTCAAACTAGTAAACAGAAGTGCACTTATAGTGGATTTGTACATCAGAACATTTCCAGTGTATGCTCCTTGGACGTAGCCCAGTGAGGGTAAACCAAGTAAAAATCTCTATGTCTCGTGCATGATTTAATTTCTGTCTATACTTTGAGATGGGAAAGAGAGTGAAAATAGTTTTTCTTAATAGAAAAACAAGATCAATAGGGGAAGTTATTTTGATCTGTCATACCCTGATTCACCCCCCCCCCCCCCTCTCTGGGTATCTAACCTAGAGAACCTAACATATTCATTCGAAACAAATGGGGGAATTTCTCCTTCGTCACTTATTTAGGCCCCTAGGTTAAATCATTAAACTTGTAATTTATCCATAATATTTTCACAAATCAGGTTGTCTGGTTCCTCAAAAATTGATCAATTTCATCAAGAATCGAGATTAGGTCATCTTTATATGACAGTTCAAGTCTTAATTACACACTATTTTTGAATATTATTTGTGTTGGGTCTAACATATACATTCTTAATAGGGAAACATAGAATATTTCATGGACATTGGAAATATTTAGATTTAATAATAATTGATAGGTAACATATCCAACACACTTTGGAAACTCAAAGGGTACAATGTAACTTGGAATTAGTTTTCTCTTCTTTTTATATCTCATAAATTTTTTACATTGTTATATTTTGGGGAATACTTGATCCCCAATTTGAAACTCTAATTCCTCTGTAATGTTTTAATAATAACTCATTTGTTGAATATGAGTAGAATTATTATTATTTTGGATCACATGAATCTTCTCTATAGTCACTTTCAGAATGTTTGGTCCAAATACTTATCTTTCGCCAACATTATCCCTACATTTTGTAGTTCTACACCACTTCCTATAAGTTCATCCTAATGTTCCCTTTCAACACTTAATTGAAAAAAGGTGAATTTTAGAAGTGGAAGATATTGGTCCCAACTCCCTTTAAAATCATGTGAGTTATCTGTTAACCTGTCTTTCAATTTTTGAATAGTCCTATCAAACTTCCCAGTTTCTTTTAGATGATAAGTTTTGTTATGATTTACTTCAAAATGAAAATCTTTTTGAAGGATCCTCTATATCATAGACGTAAATCATGGATATTGGTTTAAAATAATTCATAGTTGGTCCACATGGAGCCTCACAAATTTTTAAATATATATATAAGAAAAAAGATCAAGTGATAAATCATATCATATATTGATAAAATGGGTATAATGTTTTAATGGATCTATGATTTCCCATATGGAATTTTTTCTGTTTGATGTCTTAAGAAGGATAGTGAAAAATTCTCTAGTGATATTGTCCCAATTCTGAAAAATTATCGGTAGTGACTAGAGTACTCCTTCGGGATATTATCACTATACCTTCACTTTTTTAAATACCAAATATATTTTCATATAATCATCCATTTATATGTTCAAGTTAACACACAAATATTGATATCATATATCTATACATGTTTTTGTGCTTCTAGGATGTGTAGGAAATTCATAATATGTGAGCATAATCTATCTAATCATTTTAAAACTCTAAAATAGATGAGATGCATATCATTATACCAAACCTTAGTACTCCCTCTGAATTAAGATTGAACTTTAGAAACATCAAATTTTTTTACAGTTTCTATCTTATTTTATATATTAGGTTCATATGTTTGGGTATTCTTAATCTTATCTTGTAATTATAGTTGGTTATTTATTTGGAATAGGATTAAAGATGCACCTTCCCTTATTACTTCTATATATTTATTTTATAATTCCTTGATCAATGGATCTCCTTTAATCCACATTAATTCAAGTACCATGTGGTCCTTCTTTCTCAACACATCATTAAATTTTTTTGATATAGAAAGAATTTATAGATAAATCACATTCCTTAAGAAGCCACAAATATCTCATTTTCTCATGTTCAATTCATTTTTTAATATATATTTTTGACTCTACTGGTGGGTTTGTGTGTCATGGTTCTCCTTATTAAGATAGACTCTCTCTATCTTTAATGAAATGATAAGTAAAACTACCTCCAAATAATTGGTAGGATAATTATTTTAATGAATCTTCAAATGTCAAGATACATAGTAGATCACCTCATGATTTTATATCAGAATAAATCCATGAATCTTATAGGATTCATCACTATAAATTGAAAACCCTTTTTCATTTGAGAGATAATTTAAAAACAATTTCACAAAATAATATATCCTTCAGTTGTAAGAAACATTACTCACACACATTTTTTCAAATAAAACTAAATCCATTTTGGGTTCCCTTGGTTAGTATATTATATATACCTAAAATTATTTTCAAGAACCTTCTATAGTATCCAACTAGACCATGGAAACTGTGAATCTCAGTCACCATTGTAGGATGTGGCAACTCTTATATCACATTTTTTTTAGATAAACCACGATTCATTTAGTAGCCTTATTGTGTCCCAATTATTCAATATATTTCCTCCAAAATTATTTTTTACTAAATTTGAAAAAATAATCTCATTCCTCATAGATTTCAATATGAACCTTTATAAATCTTTATACTCCTCAAAATTGTTGTAATATATCAGAATATTATCAAAAAAGATGACCCAAAAATTTTCAGGTTAGTCCAAAATGATTCTATTCATAAAATAAATAAATATATTTGGGGTATTATCAAATACAAAGGGAATGAAACCAAATTAATAATATCCATATCCTGTTCAAAAGGTATTCTTATGCATATCTTCTTCCATCACACTCATCTAATGATACCCAGAATAGAGGTCAATCTTGAAGAATAATTGGGGCCCATGAAGATGGTAAAACAAATAATCAAACCTTAGAATATGGTATTATTTTGTTATTTTTATCCCATTATGTTCTATGTAATGAATTTAGTGATTTTTTGACAAACTGTTTTCATATAAAGTTAATAGTTTCTCCCTTAGTAGACAATTTTTATCAAATAAAATTGTTCTTTTAAAGATCATAATGTTTCTTCTTCAATTCACCTAACTCCATATATTCCATTCTATATGGGGTCTTCGATTTCTCTCTTGGAACATGGTATGATTTCAATAGAGAACTCTACCTATAATTCTAGAGGTGTTCTAGCATGTTCTTTAGAAAATACATCAATGTATTTATAAACATTTGGTACATCTCTTATCTTTATAGCTTTTAATTTTCCCCATATTCAGTAAAAATTTCCTTAAATATGGAAATAGTATAATGTTTATAACAAAACATTGGATAGTATATCTCTCCTTTTAATATAATTATAGATTATCTATTCAAGATTTATGAAATTTCATTAATTAAATAGTTGACCTTGGAATTATACCATGTAAACTAATCTATCCAATGCATTATTTCAAATTATACCATTTTATTTTCTACCATGTTTATAGATATATTAAATTCTCTAATGTTAATAGTGGAATATCTATATACCATTATCTATTGAATAGTTACTCTAGTAGTATTATCCAACCACACCACCACTAACAGTTCGTTGTTTAATTTTATATTATTTGAAAACTTAAATGAAACAAAAAAAGTCTTTAATCAAAATCAAAAAATATAAATGATATATTTTAGTTTATGATGTGTGTACTTGAAACAATATCAATTGAAGCCTCAAATTTAACCTTCATTTTTACAAAATAATGTCCTATATCCATTTTCCTTTACTGGTTTTGATGGTGGAATCAAACAATTATCTTATGAATTGGAAATTGATTAGTGAAATTTATATTCTCCCAATACATGACTCATTTCACCATAAGTTATTCCTGCACTACCTTTACTTTTTGTATTTTCATTTATATGTTGATGAAATACATATTTTTATAAATTTATAGTTTGATGGATGTATATTCGACACTAGTAACACATTCCACTTCCATGTAGATAATTCCAAAAATTCAACTTTCCTATGTTTTTAATCATATGAATATATTACTTACTTAATTTTATTTTGTGATAAAAAATCTTCTTAAAATTTTTCATCCTCATCCTATTTTTAGGTAACATCCCATGTAAATAAAGAATAATACATTTTCATAATTATTAATATTTTTGAATTAAATATTAATTTCACTTTAAAGGGGTTTCTATGTTCGATGGTGTACCCGACACGTAATGACGTGTTTCTTTGAAATCTTACATTGCACACAAGGTTGACTCATACTAAAAAAATAATAATATAATATTATTATTTTAAATGGTAGTTAATTGATATCCATTATTAATGAATAGAACTAACTAAAATATGAGCATAGATGTTTTGTTAAATGTTTTTACATTTATCCAATAAAATTTAGAGGCTTAAAATGTGAATTAATCTAATTTTAAGTATAAATACTCTAATATTCATTAAAAGGCCGATTTACCTACTTTTAATGGAGAACCCTATTTAAAAATTGTTTTGGTCACTTTTATATGTAATATTTTACAAAATAAAATTCTTTTTTATAATAGGGACATCAAAATTTTCTTTGGGTAAATGTTTGGTATTTTTCAGAAAAAATTCATTTTTTAATGAATAGTGAACAATATTGTAGTTTAATTCAAAACAACGTTTTAATATAATTTATTTATTTGGTTATATTATATTTTTAATTGGTTTTAAAGTTTAATTAGATTATATTTTTACCATTTAATCCAATTATGGTCATTGGAAGTAATTTCACTTTGAAATTGGACATAAACAAGTGTCGATTTTTTTTATATTTATCATGTCTTAAAAACACGTTTTTTATTTGGACAATGGGAATTAATTTTACATTAATTAATGAAATTTATTTAATTTGTTAAAATATATATCATTTTTTAATTCTTAAAATCAAATATATCTTAGGCTGAATTTTTTGTATTTCTCTGAAAAACTACAATTTTTATGAATAGTGAAAACACTAGGTACGAGTTAAAAGGCCAACATTTTCATTTAAATGAAAATTTACCACTTATTTAAATGGAATTTCAACAATCCTACATAATTTGTCATTATTAGTAAGAAAAATGTGGTACAATAAGATGAAAATAATTTTTTTGTGAATAGTAACTTTTGACTTTTATTTACCGCGGTTAAAGGTAAATAGGGTAATTCAAGGTGAAAACAATATTATAATAATATGAAATTACCTTAACACTGGTTATAACCATATTTAATTAGTATTTTCCAATATATTAAATCTTTGGGTGAGAGTTTTGGCCTTTAAAATCCACTTGGGAAAGATAATGATATTAAATACTTTTTATTTAAAGTAAAAATAAAAATTCCATAAACATGCATTGTTTTGATAAAACAATTTTAATGTGGGGTTATATAATAGATATATTTGTCTATAAATATTCATTATAAATCTAAAACTATTTACTATATTATTATATTTTCTTTATAATTTTTTGACATCAAATAAATTAAATTATTTATTACACAATAATGATACAATGTTTACCTCATTAATAAATGATTTAAATAAATAAGATTATAATGATTAAAATAATATATAAAACCTATATGATTCTTATTGAAAGATTTTTTTTGACCATGAGTCATATTATCTTCTACTTTAATAAGTTTTGGACATTTAGAAACCGACAATCATTATATAATAAAATAATAATTTCACACTTTCTTAAAGAGCCCCTCCCCCCTTATAAAAAGACATCACCTCCAATCCATTACTAAAACCTCTAAAGCCACTTGGATGGTTCAAAATCTACCCAAATTATGTCTCAAGATCCATCCATCCCTCCTAGAAGCCTTACCTTTTGCAGAAAGCACTTCAAGAAACCCTTTTTGTTCAAACCAAAGGGAGTTACACGATTTAAAGGTAACATGTTCTCTTAAGTTATTTTTTTTATTTTACTTCTCCAACCCCCTAAAATCTTTTTATTCATTTATTTTATAACAAAACGAGTATATATAATATACTAGGTTATTTTTATAATAATTATTCTAACTAAACTAACACACACCATTATCTAATGGGTAATGAACATACTATTTTTGTGGATGACAAACTAAGGCCTCACGAAATAATGATTGTTCAATATTTTCATACCACCTTTAATGGTGGCCATTGTGATGGAACTGTATTTATATATGATATATATTGTATTTATATTGTTTATATGCTTCTGTATTTTTCATTTATAGAATACCATTGTGGATTCCATAATAGGGAAATACGATAATCTCATTTTAGGAAATGCGGACTACCACGCAATCAAAGTGATATTACACATTCATGCGATATGTGAAACGTATAAAGGATGTAGTTACTAAGATTATATATATGATATTATACTGGAATTATAATATACCTATGTATCATTATGTTTTCATTCCATTAAATATGAAATAGAAATGAAAGTAGCGTTCAAGCGTATGTACGACTTACCATCTCCATGAATGGTGCATTTCATTTATTATCTCCAAATGTTATTTACTATTATAAATACATGTATATACTGGATATATATGATATCTAAATTCTGAATATCATTCTGCAAGTAATGAACGTTTTACCACATGAACAACTTTTAATTATAAGAAATCCATTTTCGACTCAAGTACCAAATATCGACAAAATGACCATTATTAACTTAAATGATTACATAATGTATATAAAATTGTAATAAGTGATTTGAAATTAAATATAAAATTGAAAATTTTTCTTAAGAAAGTATAAATTAACTTTAGTTTATTATTCCTGAGATTAAAGAATGAACGAGTCAAGTCAGACACGAGGTAAGGGAATTCGTCTCAATATCCTTTCATTGAGGCATATTTTGTTTTATACAAGACTATCTTCTATACACTATATAAATACCTTTAAAATTTCATTTCTCTAAAAGGGAATATTTTTCTACAAGTCGTTTAACTAAATGAAAAAAATGTTTCTTTTAAAGTAAGTGGTGACAATGACCATTTCCTCCACCACGAGTATTGTTTGACCTTTTGTCTTCCCTAACAAGCCGTAATGTTTTCCAAAGGAAAATAAATATTATATACTCTATTACATATTTTGGAATTTAAAATGGTTTTGATAATGGATTTGTTATGTCAATATATTTAAATGATATATTGTGATTGAAATTGGGAAATGTTATCTTTCCTTTATATTAGTTTTATGTGTTATGAATATGTTAGGGTTATTAGGAATTGTTACGTATATGGGTGGTTCTATGATAAACCTAAGGTGGGTGAGCCCGAGATATCTCTTCAATGCATGGAGTAATGTGACAGAGGTAAATGTGAATGTTTCTCCTAAGAGATTTAGGGAATATACTATCATGGGTATTGAAAATGTAACTTCCTATGTAGCTGTGAAAGCTACAACGTAAGTATGTTATGGATGCCACAAGATACCTTTATGATTTGTGTTTACTATGTAAATCTTATGATTTCATGAGGTATGTTAAAGAGCCTATGTTATGTATGTATTGGTGAACTAATGTTTTCTTTCTTTGTTTTATAACCCTTACTGATCTTGTTATGCTCATACCAAGTTTTAAAATGTTTTTCGCATGACATAAAGATGAATAGGGTCAAGTATGGGATCAAGGAAAAGTCATGTTATCTAAAACATGGGACTAGTCATGACACTTTTTTTCAAGAGTTTTTATTTTATAAAAAATAGAAACTGTGTAGAAGTGTCTTCTTTGTAATTTTTGAGTTGAAATGTAATAGTTATGGACTGATTTTCTAAAACTCTATACCTGAAAATATTCTCAATGTGAACTATTTATTTAATTCAGGATTATTTAATGTTTATGGCTGAGTCCTTATAGTTGGTATCAGAGGTCAGTTTAGATAAGTTTGGATGTTATAATATTGTTAAATTAAAATCCATAAATTAATTTATGGTAATATTGAAGTGATATATCATTTAAATATTACCATGTTGCTTCGCCTAAGATATTTTTATGTTCAGAATGGTTTTCCACAGAGGAAATAGGGATGCTGTGATGGGATGAAATATGGAGGAAGATAAACTTCCAAATCATCAACCAAAGATGGTTGGAATCATATTTGAAGAGTTTGTTGCAGTGATGACACAATTGACCCTGTATATAAATGGTGGTGGTATCCATGCACGAGATAACCCAAATAAACCACATAGAAACATGTCAGTAGTGGAGAATTTCATGAGGCAACATCCCCCATATTTCAGAGAATCATATGAACTTGTGCTAGAGGAAGGGTGGATTAATGAACTAGAGAAGATTTTTTATGTCATGGGCAGTTAAGAACATCAAAATCATAGTCTCACTGTATACCGTTTTGAAGGTGATGCTGATCAATGGTGGTTGATAGTGAAAAATATCAAGGATTATGAGGAGATTGATGCTCCTGATTGGGATGAATTTATAGATTGTTTCTTGAGATATATTTTCCTAAGGTGGTTTGTCTTAGTATAGAAAACAAATTTATGGAATTGAGGTAGGAGGATGACTCAATGGCTGCTTATGAAGCAAAATTCACTTGACTAGAAAGGTATGCTCTAAATTTTATATGAGATCTTGATAGTAAAATCAAGAGTTTTTACTCAGGATTAAAGCCAAAGTATAGAATATATTTATCTTATAGTGAGTTAAAATGTTATGAAAAACTTTTTTAATGTGCGGAGAAGGTGGAAATGAATTTTTCCAATGATCATGTCTTATTTGAAAAACAACAGAATAAGAGGATAAGGTTGTAGACAAAAAGGAAGAACTCTTCAAAAAAGTCTGATGGTATGAAACTTATGTTTACAGTTTGTGAAACTTGTGGTAAAATCATACTGGGGAATGCCTTTTGAATTCCAGTAAGTTCTACAGATGTGTTAAAATGGGACATAAATCTCGTAATTAAACTGAAAAATATCAGGGGAATTGTAAGACAAAATCTGATAAACAATCAGTAAAATTCTTTAAGTGCAATGAAATGGGTCATTATGCAAATGGGTTTCCAATGAATAACTCAACTGAGGGAAAGAAACCAAACTAAAAGTTCAAAGGGGTGGTGAAGTCCTTTGTAAATACTTCAGCAGATGTTGGGTCATCAAATAATGTAGTTTCAGGTACACTGTTTTTTTTGTCAAATTATGCCAATGTGTTGTTTGATTTAGGGTATACACTTTCGTTCATTTCTGAGAATTTTTCTAGTAAATTGGGAATTCAATATCCAGATATGAATCTTGAACTTATGGTAAAAACACCAAGGGAAATGTTGAGAAAAAAAATTATAAGAACCTTCATATCCTTATGTGCGGAAAGAATCTACCTAAAAAACTTATTATTTTGCCTCTAGTAATGTTTTGTGTTATTTTGGGTATGGATTGGATTTCTATTTGTCATGATAAGATTGAATGAAAAGATAAAGAAATTTCTTTTCAAAAATATTTTCATTTTGTGTACAAGAATGAATCATTAATTTTTATAACCTATCAGGAAGCTGAGAAACTAGTAAAAGATCGAAATAAATTTTACATTTCACATATTGTTGAAAACCAAGGAACAATTTTGACTAATGATGTGCTAGTGGTAAATGAGTATCATGTTGTTTTTTCAGATGAGTTGCCTAGTATTATACCTGATCGGGAAGTTGAATTTAATATTGACTTAGTTCCTGATTCTATGACAATTTCAAAACCCCCTTATCGAATGGCTCAAATTGAACATTTAGAGTTAAAGAAACAATTAAAGGAGTTATTAGATAAAGGTTTCATTAGACCTAGCACATCACCATGGGGTTCTCCAATCTTATTTGTTAAAAAGAATTATGGTCAATGAGAGTTTTCATTGACTTTATAGAATTTAATAACATCACCATTAAGAACAAGTTTCCTTTTCCTCATATCGATGATTTGTTTGATCAGCTCCAGGGAGGTCAGTATTTTTTTAAGATTGATTTGAGGTCGGGGTACCATCAGTTCAAGGTAAAGGAAGTATACATTTCTAAGACCACTTTTTATAATAGATATGGCCATTAAGAATTCGTAGTTATGTCTTTTGGGTTAACCAATGCACCTGCTATATTTTTATATCTTATAAATAGAATTTTCAATGAGTTCTTGGATATGTTTTTTGTTGTGCTCATTGATTATATTTTGGTTTATTCTAAATTTAAATGGGAGCATGAAAGTCATTTAAGGGTTGTATTTCAAACCTTAAAAGAAAATAAACTTTATGTGAAATTCAGTAAGTGGGAGTTTTGGTTAAAATATATCTTTCCTTGGTCATGCTATTCAAAAAAATGGCATAACTGTTGATCATGTTAAAAGAAAATTTGTCGAAGAATAGCCAAGACCCACAAATATAACTGAGATACATAGTTTCCTTGGTTTTTTAAGTTATTTCTAGATGTTTTTTTGAAAAGTTTGTAGAGTTATCTAGTATAATTACTAAGTTAACTCAAAAAGGTGTTAAGTTCATATGGACAAAAGAATGTGATGATTGTTTTTAGGAATTGGAAACAATATTAATAAATACTCTAGTTTTGGAACTACCTTCCAGAAAGGGTGAGTTTGTTATCTACAATGATGCTTCATTGAAAGGATTTGGTTGTGTCCTTAGGTAGAATGACCAGGTAATTGCTTATTCTTCATGTCAGTTGAAACTTCGTTAGTTAAATTACCCTACACATGATTTGAAATTAGCTGCTTTTTTTTTGCTTTAAAAATTTGGAGGCATCATCTTTATGGAGTAAAATGTAAAATATATATTGACCAAAAAAGTTTGAAGTATATATTCACTCAAAAATAATTGAACATGAGACGGAGGAGATGGATAAAATTAATCAAGGATTATAATTTCACGATCCTTTACCATCCTAAAATGGTAATAATGTGTCTGATTCTTTGAGTCGAAAAAGTAATGCTACATTAACCATGATACGTTTGGAACAAGATCCTTTGGTTTTTGATTTGATGAACTTTGGCATAGAAGTTGTTTGTGCTAGAAATTACTCTGTTTTATTTCTGGTATCAGTGAAATCATCTCTATCAGACAGAATAAAGCAAGCATAGAAAGAAGACAGTGGGTTACTAAAAAAGGTAGACTTGGTTCAGAAAGGTAAGTTTCTTGAATATAACATAGATAATGATTGTGTTTTGAGTTTTGGGAAAAGATTATGCATGCCTTGTGATTCACAGTTTAAGAATGAGTTGTTATGTGATGCTCATAGTTCTTCATTTTTAATTCATCCTGGCAGTACTAAGTTGTACAGAGATCTTAGGGGGTATTACTAGTGGGATGGAATGAAAAGAGATATTGATGACTTTACTATGAGGTTTTTGACTAGTTAGTAGGTTAAAGAAGATCAGTTGTTTCCGAAAGGGATGCTTTAATCTTTACCGATGCCATGGTGGAAGTGGGAAAATATATTCACGGACTTCATTGTGGGATTACCAAAGACATCTGGAGGAAATAATGCTATCTGGGTTATTTTTGATCAGTTGACTAAATCTACTCATTTCCTTCCTATTCGAGATACTTTGTCTCTATATCAATGTTCTCGGTTGTATGTTAAATAGATAGTTAGGTTTCATGGAGTTCCCATCTCTATTGTAACTGATCGTGATCCCAAGTTTACTTTTAACCTTTGTAAAGGACTTTAGAAGTCATTGGGTACTGAATTAAATTTTAGTATAACTTTTACCCTAAATCATATGGTCAGTCAGAACGAACAATCCAGACCATGGAGGATATGTAACGTGCTTGTTCATTGGATTACCAGGGATGATGGGACCAACATCTTTCAGTGGTTGAATTTTCATATAATAACAGTTTTCATTCTAGTATACAGATGGCTCTATTTGAGGCATTATATGGGAATTAGGATCAAACTCCAGCTTTTTGGGATGAAGTAGGTGAAAGGAAGTTGATGGGACCAGAATTTGTATAAGAGATGGCAGAAAAGGTTTAGTTGATTCAGAATCACATGAGAACAACTCAGAGTAGGTAGAAACGTTATAAGGATAACTGAAGGAAGGGTCCTTTATTTGAGGTAGGTGATCATGTCTTTCTCAAATATTCTCCATGGAAAAGTGTGATTCATTTTTTTAAGAAGAGAAAGTTGAGTCTGAGGTTCATTGGACCTTATAAAATCATAAATAAAGTTGGATTAGTTATGTACCAAGTGGATTTACCTCCAATTTTATCCCAGGTACATAATGTTTTTCATGTTTCAATGTTGAGAAAGTATATTCCAGATCCATCTCATGTTTTCAGCCCAATGATATTTTAGTTGAAAGAGAATCTCTCTTATGAGGAACAGCCAGTCCATATTGTTGACCAAAGAGAGAAAGTGTGGCTGAATAAGTTGATTCACCAGGTAAATGTTTTTTGGAAAACCATATGGTTGAAGAGGCAATGTGGGAATCTGGAAATGCTATAAATACCCCCATTTATTTGATAAGTGAATAAAAATTGTGAGGACACAATTTTCAAAAGGGGGGAAGGACGTAACAACCCAAGTAAATAAAGAATAATACATTTTCATAATTACTAATATTTATTAATTAAATATTAATTTTACTTTAAAGGTGTTTCTATGTTTGATGGTGTACCTGATACGCAACGACAAGTTTCGTTGAAATATTATGCTGCACACAAGGCTCATTCATACTAAAAAAGTAATAATATAATATTATTATTTTAAATTGGTAGTTAATGCCTAGCCATTATAATGGAGAGAATGAATAGAACTAACTAAAATATGATTATACATGTTTCTTAAATTTTTTTACATTTATGCAATAAAAGTTAGAGGCTTAAAATGTCAATTAATCTAATTTTAATAAAAAATAATTGAATATTCATTAAAAGGTCAATTTACCTTATTTTCATGGAGAAACCTCATTAAATATAATTTTAGTCACTATTATATGTTATATTTGACAAAATAAAATTATTCTTTAGAATCGAGATAGCAAAATTTACTTTGGTAAATTTTTGGTATTTTTCTGATAAAATTCATTTTTTAATGAATAGTGAAAAATACTTTATTTTAATTCAAAAATTCCTTTTAATATAATTTATTTATATCGTTGAATTATATTTTTAAATGATTTTAAAGTGTAATTAGATTATATTTTTACCATTTAATTTAATGATATTTATTAGAACTAATTTTCATTTTGAAATTGGACATAAACAAGTGTTAATCATTTGATAGTTATTATTTCATAAAAACACACATTTTGTTTTGACAAAAAGAATTAATTTTAATTAATTAATGAAAATTATATGTATTGAATTTGGAAAAATAGAAATCATTTTTGAATTTGGAATATCAAATATAGTTTAGGATTATTTTTTGTTATTTTTCTGAAAAAACTTCAATTTTTGATGAATAGTTAAAACACTGAGTAATAGTTAAAAAGCTGACATTTTCATTTAAATAAAATTTCAACACTTTTATGAATTTAATTTCACAAATATGATGTACATGGTCGTTATTAATAAGTAAAATGTGGTTGAATAAAATGAAAATATTTTTTGGTGAATAGTAACTTTTGACATTTATTTACCGCGGTTAAAGGTAAATAGGGTAATTTGAGGTAAAAACAATATTATAATAATATTAAATTACCTTAACATTTGTCCTAACATTATTGGATGAGTAATGGCCGACCAATAAAATCCTTGGGTGAGACTTTTGGCCTTTTAAATCCACTTGGGTAAGATAATGATATTAATAACTTTTTATTTAAAGTAAAAATAAAAATATCATAAACATGTACTATTTTGATAAAACAATTTTAATGTGGGGTTATATAATTGATATATTTGACTATAAATATTCATTAGAAATATAAAAATATATCTTACATTATGGTATATTTTTAATAATTTTTAGACATCAAATAAATTAGATTATTTATGACACAATAATGATGCAGTGTTTACCTCATTAATAAATGATTTAAATAATTAAGATTATAATGATTGAAATAATATCCCAGTCCTGTCCAATTATTATTGGATGATTTTATTTCAACCATGAGTTATCTTATCTTCAACATTAATTAGTTTTGGAAATTTAGAAACTGAAAATCATTATATAATAAAATAATATTTTCACACTTTAATGAAGAGCCCCTCCCCCCCTTATAAAAAGCCCTTAACTCTAACCCATTACTCACACCTCTCAAGCCCCTTGGATCATCCAAACTATGCCCAAATAATATTTCAATATTCCTCTCTTCTTCCTAGAAGCCTTAACTTAGGCATAAGGTAGTTCAAGAAACCCTTTTGGTTCAAACCAAAAGGAGTTACACGATTTAAAGGTAACATCTTCTCTTAAGTTCTTTTGTTTTATTTTACTTCTCCAACCCCCTAAAACCTTTTTATTCCTTTATTTTATAAAAACACCAGTATCCTAAATATAATAGGTTTTTTATGATAAGTATTCAAAATACACTTACACACACATCCATCTAATGGGTAATGAACACACTGTTTCTGTGGATAGCAAACTAACGCCTCACAAAATGATGAGTGTTCAATCTTCTCCTACAACCTTTTATGGTGGCCATTATGATGGAACTATGTTTATATATGATATAAATTATATTTATGTTGTTTTCATTCTTCTATATTTTTCATTTATAGAATACATTTATTTATTACATAGTAGGTAAATATTATAATCTCATTTGAGGAAGTGCGTAATACCGCCCCCTCAATGTGATATGACTCATTCATGTCATATGCGGAACGTATAAAGGATGGAGTTACTGAGATTATATATATAATGTTATACTATAATTATAATATACCTATGTATAATTATGTTTTCATTCCATTATATATGAAATAGAAATGAAAGTAGTGTTCATGTGTACCTACGACTTACTATCTCCATGAACGGTTCATTTCATTTCTTTCCTCAAAATGTTATGTACTATTATAAATAAATGTATATACTGGATATAAATGATATATATTATATCTAAATCAGTAATATAATTATGGATATAATAAGGTTTTCACCACATAAACAACTTCTAATTATAAGAAGTCCATTTTTGACTCAAGTACCAAATATCGAAAAAAAACAACCATTATTAACTTAAATGATTACATAATATTTATAACATGGTAATAAGTGATTTAAAAGGAATGATAAAATTGAATGTGGTTCTTAAGAAAGTACAAATTAACTTTAGTTTATTATTAAATATATTGAAGAACAGACGGGTCAAGCCATACTTGAGGTAAGGGACTTCATCTCAATCTCCTTTCATTAAGGAATATTTTGTTATATACATGACATTCTTTTATACATTGTATAAACACCTTTGAAATTTTATTTCATTCAAAGGGAATATTTTTTTTACGAGTTTTTTTAGTGAATAAAAAAAATAATGTTTCCTTTAACATATGCAGTGACAATGACTTTTTCTACCGTTGTGAGTATTATTTGATCTTTTGGCTTCCTTAACAAGCTGTAATGTTTTTCAAAGGAAAATAAATACCATATACTATATTACTTATTTTAGTATTGAAAATGGTTTTGATATTGGATTTTTTATGTCAAAATATTTAAATGATATATTGTGATTGAAATGTGAAAATGTTATCTTTCCTTTGTATTTGTTTTATTTGTTATGAATATATTATGGTTCCTGGGCATTGTTACATATATAGGTTGTTCCATGATAAACCTAGGGTGGGTGAGCCCGAGATGGCTCTCCAATGCATTGGGTAACGTGATGGAGGAAAACATGAATGTTTCTCTTAATAGATTTATGGAATATACTGTGATAGGTATTCCAAATTTAACTTCCTACATAGCTGTGAAAGCTACAGTATAAGTATGATTTGGATGACACAAGTTACCATTATGATTTGTGTTTACAATGTAAATATTATGATTTCATGAGGTGTGTTAAAGAGCTTATGTTATGTATGTATTAATAAAATAATGTTTTCTTTCTTTTTATTATAACCCTAACTGAGCTTTTTATGCTTATCCCGTGTTTTGAAATGTTTTTCATAGGACATAAAGATGAATAGGGTTGAGGATGAGATCATGGAAAAGTTATGCTATCTAAATGATGGGAGTAGACATGACACTTTTTTTCAGAGTTTTTATTTTATGAGAAAAATGGATATTGAGTAGAAGTGTCTACTTTGTATTTTTTGAGATGTAATGTAATAGTTATGGCCTAATTATCTAAAACTCTAAACCTGAAAAGATCTTCGATGTGAATTATTCATTTAATTCAGGATTATGTAATGTTTGAGGTCGAATCCTTATATTTTATCATTAATCCCATGGTACCATTGTACATCTCGAAAATCAAGTTCTACTTTGAATAACACTACGATATCTCCTCATTAATCCTAAAGTCTCAGATTACATGGGATTTCGATAGATAAAGTCTTAGACCACCAAATATGTGGTCTATCATCATATCAGGATTAATAAAAAAATATTATATTGCATTTTGAAATCCTTATAAAATTCATATCATAACTACGCACTAATTAAATTTCATTTTATTTCTTAGGGAATTCCTTTTACATTATCATTTTAATGGTACCAAAAAATTTTATTATTAGAAAACAATTATGTCTTCCAACTGCATAGCTTCCACTACAGCCCTTGGATTAATGTTCTTGATCATCTATCCACCACTGATCATATTATCCATTTAATATATATACTAACAAGGTAACATTATCTTTCTCAAAACAATTGACTATAAAAATTAATTTTCTAGAATATTGATCTATTGATATATGATTAATGGATTTGATGTTCCACTAAAAAAAGGTTTCCATTGATGCATGAATGATTAAACTCCTAGTTAGTTATTTCATAGTGATGTCAAATGAACCACATGGTATAGGTTTTTATTCATTTCGAATGTTAACTTATTCTTCATAATCATGTACTTTTCAACTCTAGCTTCAATCATATTAATAAGATAATTGTTTCATTGTCTATCACATTTTTAATTTACACGAATATTTCTATTTCCTTTCATTTTTATTGTAGAAGAATAAAAAATTGATAATATTTTTACTATGTTAAGTCTTATAATAATAATTCTAATGAAATGTTTTATCCAAAAAATTATAATAGCATGCCTCTAGGATGTTATACTCCAATATTTTAAAAAACCATATCTATATATCTTTCATATACATTTGTAAAAAATAGTTGATTAAATAAAGAGTATCACCCATGATTTTCAATCTATATTTTCATCCATAGACTCACTCATTGTTCACTGAGTTAATATTATGTTTATTCTCAGCCATCCATTTTAGATTGATTTCCCCATTGTGAATTTTTCCCAAAATAGAATCCACATTCTAGTATCTAAATACAGATGTAATTTATTGGAAACCAGACACACTAAACTTTACTAATATTTATGAGGTTTTCCAATATTTGTAATTCTCCCTAGGGTTCTTACTATTTTTTAGCTCAAACGTTTATAAATCACTAAACAATTCTATGATACAAACTATAGTAATATCATTTTTCATACATGATTTTTTACATTATTCCATTACTAAATCTTACATTAATAATTTGAAGGTTATTTTGATGTTTAGTGTCTTGGAATATAAGGTTAATAGTACATTAAGTACCTAGTGAAAAGACATATATACACATTATTTTATCCTGTTTAAATAATACTCTATTATTCTATACAATGTCACCTCAATGAAATTTATTTCCTAGGGACATGCAACAATATAAATGGGAAATCATAAATCCTAGTAAGGCAAAAAAATATATAATGGAACATGAGTGATAATAGTGGATAAACTATGATGAATAACCTAAGATAATAATAATAATTATTTGATTCATAATATAGAATTATAAATATGAAATAACATTTATATATCCATAATCATATCATAAAGGTTCAACACTAACGTTTCATAAAACATATTAACAATGTTATTCACCAAGGTTTGTATAAAATGTCATCTCAAGAGATTATTTCATTACCTAGTGCATTGGATCACTATCATAGTGAAAAATTCATATATTATTTATTCATGTGTTCAAAATAGATAAAATAAAATAATAAATAATTTCATTAATATAACTCATAGAGAATAAACAAAAGGTTTCATATAAAATAATTAATTACATTAGTGTCTTAATGGGATAAAATGTTCATCGTGTTTAACCCACAAGAAAGGAATGTGAGGTTAATACGAGGAAATCCCAAAAAAAAACTAGTATAATTACATCAATTTCAATAACTTTAATAAAAATATTTGTGGGTATTCAAAATGGAAAAAATAGGCATGGAAAATCAAAGAATGATTTTGGCAGCATAATGAGTATATAAAGTGGTTTATAGAATGAAATTAATGATAGAAGTTGGAATTATCTAGTTTTTAAATAATAAAATGGATAGTAAAGGATTTAAGATAAAATAATTATATCATAATAAATTTCAAATAAAAAAATTATTTTAATTAATGTCTAAAAAATAAAAATACAAATACAAATCGTACGATAAGTATCAATTCATAAACATGAACGATTTATTTCCTGAGATCATAAGAGAATAAAAAATGTGACTAAAGAGAGAATAAAATATTAATAGATTAGATAGTGATCTTTGGAGTAAATAAAATGGGGTGTAAATGTTATTATTCAGAAAAAAAGTGAGGAGAATTGTTTATTGTTTTTGAAATATAGCCCTTGGAATTATAGATTTGGGAAAACAATTTTTACATGATGCATCAATGGTTTTATATAATGGTTTATAAAATAAAGAATTTTTTTTAAATATATGAGTTTTATAACAAAATATATATTTTATATATCAGTTTTCTAATGGGAAAATAGTTTTTCCACAATATAATGTTTTTAAAATTTTAATTTCTACTTTAAACATTATAAATTTGTTTATTGATTTGGAAGGTTATTTTAGTTAATTAAAATAAATTATATTAAGAAAATAAATTATTTTTTCCCTTGATTCAATTATTTTTATTATTAAATCATTATTTTTTACATATAAATCCATAAAACATATCGAAAACCCAAAATTGTAGTTTCAATATTCATTAAAAAATAAATTATTTCAGATAATTTCCAAATTTCAGTCTAACTTAATTTACAAAACATTATTTCAAAAATGATTTTTACTTTAATAAAATAAATTCACAAGTAAGAGAAAAAATTATTTTTATTAAAAATTTCATGACCCAACCCTTGTCGAGTCTCAAACCACAAATAACCCACACCCGCCTCCATAGGCTATGAGTTGGAGACAAGTATCTAATGCACAAAAAACATGGGGTGTAATTTTCCCTAATCTTGTACACAAGAACACAACCCACTAAATGAAAATGTGTAGTAGAAAAGTAGAAAAAGTTCAAAATGATATTATATAAATTTAATGGGAATTAACCTCTAGACGGTAGAAGTGTATGGTAGTGTCTACTGAAAGGTAAAGGGGTAAAAAACATGCCGAAACCAAAAACATGTCCTTTCTTGAAGTGAATTGAAAAGGAGTAAAAGCCTAGAGAGCCTCGCTCCTGCATACCATCTTCTACCACCGTACGTGCTCCACATAGCTCGTTTCCCTAAGCTCCACTGAGATCATGATCGACTTTCTCGCCATATCCAAAAGACATGAAATGTGTTAGGAAAATCCCATGTATGGGTGAGTATATACATACCCAGTAGAATTCCACAAAAAGTCAAAGGGGAATTGGTAAGAGATACACAAAAGATGAAACGTGTAGAAAGAATAGTGTACAGTAAAAGTGAATGGAAAAAGTATAGCTCAACCCAACAAGAGAGTGAAAGTAGACTCATCCAAACAGAAGGAGCTTTAAATGGTGAGGAGATAAACTCCTTATCGAGACATTGGTACATATAGATATATTTTTGACTCATCTAACCATAAGAATCTTGACACAGAAAGCATGTGGAATACCTCTCATGACTCTTCCTCTCATAGAAGGAGAGTAACCAATACCTAGGATTTGGTACTGTAATAGGTTTGATATATATATTTTAAATTAAAAATCATAAACAAGAGAGTTAGGAGTTATCAATCTCACATATTAGCCCAAGAATGTGAGTATCCAACAGTTCCATGTGAAGCCATATATGATGCCCAACATCTCATACATCTGATCAGGATGCACAGGTAAAAGGGGCTCAAATCACCGCACCTCGATACTATCCACTTTGGGTGGTACTGACTCACCTACACAATTTTAGATCACATAACAAGAATTCATATTGGTGGGGAAATATCCCCTATTCTTCATGAGTCCAAATGTATGTTGAATAACTCCTCTCAACTATGTCGCGCAATAGAGGGTCTTCTTGTATAGTCATTGAGGAATGCCAATACCTAGTCCTACTAGAGGGTACCACTTGGGAAAGTCACCAAGGAACCCCACTACCCAAAAAATGCTAGATGGTAAGCCTAGTGAGTCACTATTTGGACCCTTCTACCTAGCCTAGCTAGAGGGTCATGCCCAAAAGTTCATCGGGAACAACACTACCTAGCCCTGCTAGAAGGTAAGCCTGGAATGTGGAAGAACTCCACTACCTAGATCCCACTAGAGGGTAACTCATAATCATCAAAGACTACACTTCCCAATCCCACTAGAGGGTCATCCCGTAATCATTGGGGACTACCCGAACTATTCCACCAATAGGGTTAGCCCAGAATATCTCTAGTAATCCTACCTGATCTCTAACATCATTAGGTTTTATCTATATGCATGATAACCAAGAACATTCATGTATTATCTCAAAATCCAGTTCTGAGAGAACAATCACATTCTACATGGAAAAAAATTCATAATGGGTATCTCATGGTCCAAATTTTGAGCTCAAACAAATCAGATATGTGGGCTTAAAGATATCTCAGAAGAGACCAAGAAAAAACATGGCATGTAAGGATCCCACATGGTGTGTGGTTCTTATTCATTTCATGGATGTGTCTTCAGGTCGTTACACGGGTCACGTCCATGTAGGGTGGCACACTGTGTCGGTGAAATACATTGATTGTCCCACCAATATGGGGATCAGGTCATGTCTGTTGGCCATGTTAGTGTACTCTAACCCTATGTCTATGTACTCCAGCACACAGCATGTTGTTCCACATAAGATATTATCTGTGTGTCCAACCCATGTAGTTGGCCCATGGAATGTTCCTGGCCATGTGTTCCTTTACATGGATTGTTCACACAAAAAGGATAATACACGACGTGTCCATGTGTATACATGCCATTCCATCCTTATCTACCCTGAAAACCTAGCGTCATTGAAGAGGGAGTCCACCTTCAATTATTTATTATATTTTTTTTTTGATGAAATTTTTTAGGCAATAACATGTGTACACATAACTTATTTTCAAAAATACCAAGTTAGTAAATTTCCTCTCTTATAAAAGGCCACAACTTCTCCCTGTTCCTCACACCTCTCAAACCACTTAGGATCAGACATAATATACCCAAATAACTTTCCAAAATCCCTCTCATATACCTTTCATAATCACCTTGTTCAAGAATCAATCGAATTCTTCATTTTGGTACAAACCACAAGTAGTTACCCGATTAATATGTAATATATTTTCTTATACTTTTTAGTTTTATTTCCATTCTCCAACCCCTCATATATTCTTATTATGTTATTATATAAAAAACCAGTATCCAAAATAGTCTAAAATGTTTTTATAATAATTATTCTACCTAAAATTAAACACACTTCCATGAAATGGGTAATGAACATAGTGTTTCTTTGTATCCAAAACAACTAACTCAAGAAATGCTGATTTTTCATTTTTCCAATACTAGCTATAATGGTTGACATTATTATGGAAACAATTTTTATATATGTTATATATTATATTAATAATGTCTTTATACTTCGGTAATTATTTTACTACACATACCCTTATGCACTCCATTTTCGGGAATATGATTACATGGTTTGAGGATCTGTGGACTACCACCCCCTCAAAGCGATGTGATTCATTCACATGATCCATGGAATATGTACGGGATGTTAATAATTAAACATATGATACATACATAACATATATATAATATTAATGACATAATTACCTTTATATATATATATCATTTTTGTTATATGCCCCTCCCACACTTCAAAAGTGATAACGTTATTTGTGGATGTGTGGACTACCGCCTCCTCGACATGATGTGATTCATTATTAATGAAAAAAATTAAATATATAAGTATATATAATTAAATAATATGGTATTTATGATATAATTATCATTCTAGAAAGATATATTGTTACATAACTTCTTTCCAAAATGATAATTGAAAAATAAGATTATTACTCATGCGTACGTACGCCCTTTCATATCTATAATTGTAATATTTATTCATTTTCCATAACCATATGTATCGATTTTTTTAAGGTATAATTAATATAAAAATATGTTAATTATTCCATTTTTATTATTCTAGATATGTTATATAATGGCCCCTTTAACCATAGTTGACCAACCAAAGTCGTTTTTGACACATGAATTGATTTTTGTCATAACACTTGACATAAACTTAATTGTCTTAGTAGTTATACACAAAATAGTAATATGTGAAATAAAATTAATGAAAATAATTAAAAAATTTATCAATAAAGTTGAAAATTAACATAATATTATTATAGTGGATGTTAATAGATGTTCACCTGAAAGGAAACTCAAGTTAAGTGATTCTCATCTTACTTTTTACATCTGTGATATAAATTTCATGTTCACCATATACATATTTTTTCTGGTGTATATACTTTCCTTTTTATATTATATCATTAATAATTTTATATTCATGGTTTTTTAAACATTCATTTAATTTTACTCCCCCATGATGACTATTATTTAAAATGTTTCATATTATTTTACTCAAAAATAACATTAATAATTTTACAAGGGTATTTCCATTAAATACAATTATATGAAAATTATTTGATAAAACTAATTATTTTCTCTCCTACGGTTATTCACGACCATTTTAATGAATTAGTACCATTTTTTCACTTATTTGTACACAAAATTGTAGAAAAACTGTTTTCCAAAAATCCTAACATTGTATCTCTCTTTAGTGAGAGAACTTGTTTTATTTTAAAAAATGTGTATTATGAAAATGTTTTAAAAAATGTTTTTAAATTTTTTTGGTAAATAAATTTTTAACTTTTTGTTTTATTTTTGAAATGTTTTCAATAGAATATTATTTTCACATTCCAAAGAAGTCTTTTTTCTTACCTTTAAACATGAAAACAAAATGTCCTTTTTTACCTCATATGGATTGTAGGGATTTACATGTCATCATATCATTGGGGATTCCTTTTCATGTTTAGAATATTACATTTTAATGAAAAAAAATTCAAAAGTTATTTTCAAAGATAAGGTTTTTTAAAACAGAAGGATATTTTTCTCAAGAATGTTTTTAAAAGATCTTTCTATAATGTTTCCACTCAACAACAAACTCAACCCTTTAGTTTACTCTACATGTGTTATGATGTATTGATACCATCATGAATCCTTGATTAAAAAAAGTGTCGGTTTCTGTGTGGAAGTTTGAATTTTGGTTTGGGAAGGGTTTTCTTCTTTTCAATTTTGTGTTTCCATTGTTTGTACGGTTCCAACTAACCTAGAATTTTGTTTATTTTTAAATTGAAAAAATGGGATTTGGTCTATGATCTTTTGAACATTAATTTCTGTTAATTATCTATATATTTTTTCATTGGTATGTTTGTTACAAAAACTATATTCCTTTTTTCATATGGTTTTTAATTTCATATTTATTTGATTATTTGGGGAATATTAATAAACATGTATAGTATATTCAATATGAATATTTGATAAGGCATATTTGAATATTCAATATGAAAGTTTTTTACATGAAATAAATGGGTTTTTGAGCATTTAAGGAAAGCCATTTGGGTTGGGTACCGGTTAATGAAAGCCCCTCGATGCATCAGTAGTCTCATAGGACAAATTAGTTGCTCAAATTGGAAAATTTTAAACTAGATCTTGACAGTAAAGGTATCATGTTACTTGGAAATAAGACTTCCAATAATTAATCATTTCCTTTATTGATAACTTGTTTTTTATTAATCCTCCATGAGAATTTTTTTAACATATATATGGATAAATTTAATTTCATTTCATTGATTAGATGGATTGTGTTTCAGTTTCTTACATTTATATACTGATTTTTTACTTATCTAGTTATTCTAATGGATTTTTTTTCATTAATTAAATTTCTATATTGTTTATAGACTTCCTTCTCAGTTTTTTGATTATATGGTATGTCTTTTATACTATTTACCAATCTATAATTATTAATCTTGTTGATTAATTATTTCATTCACTATACATTAACTGTACTAAGAATGTTATCTCACCCTTATTAGATTTCTTTCTTCCGGAATCAAAGAATCATGCAACGAAAGATATTCAAGGATTTCCTAGATGAAATAAAGTTATCCATGAAGTTGATAATTTATTTAGAAAGAAGAAATAATTATGTTGCAATTAGTGCATTCCATTGAAATAAAAGTCTCATTTATGTATCTAGTTTACCAAGACCACTATACTCTTCAGTCATTTGGGATTATATTACATGGAATCATTCTGATTTAATTAGCATCAGACACTAGTTCTAATCTATCTGTGGTCAGATCACCACAGTTGGTATCAAAGGATATTTAGAAGAAACATTGGGGACAAGATTTAGGAAAATATAGGTTAGAGAAAATATCTTAAGGTTCAATTTTAGGATAAAAATATAATAAAATCCTATAATTTTGGTAAGGTAATAATTATGTGGGTATTCCTAGAAATACATCCTTATCTGTATACTACAAGTGGACATAGTTATATCACATATGTACCTATGAGTTATAATTCTAACAAGGTGTTTTGAACCTGTCTTGGGATAACTTGGTACATGAAAATGAGCCTTACTATGCACCTGGTTTGACACTCCCACGTGCTTTTCATAGGATAATCCACTTTTATTTACAAAACATTGTGAAGGATTTGAATAGATAATGAAAATGAATATCCTAGGTGAACCCTAAGGTGTTTTAGATTGAAAATATGGTGTAATAATTTAGAATTCCTAGAAATGACATTGTGGATAAACCCTCAACAATGGAAGGACCTTTTTAGAAATAAATGGATTTTGTAGTTATGTATTGAGTTTTTATTAAAATAATTATTTAAAAGGATATTGATTTATTAACCTAATTTCAAGGATGTCCACCAAGTTTATTTTTGATATTATTTTAATATGGTTTTAAAAAAGGAAAGCATGTATGTCCGGTGAGAACCTATCAAGTCTAGAAAGGTCATGGGACTTGAACCGATGATCGAATAATGATAAGGGTTTCATTCCAACCACTGACCAATGCAATATAATCATTAATTATACATTGTTTTTAGTTAAAAAATTTGAATAAAAAAATTAACGATAAACCAGTATTATCACTTTGTATGATTATAGATTATTCTGTGAACAATATTGGTTTGGGAAGATATTTAAGGATAAATAGTTAGACATGTAACTATTTTATAGGCCTTATGATCCTTAAAATTTTTCTTTTCGTGCTTCAGGTATAAAAAATCATTATTGGTAATTAATTTCTGATAGTAAAGGAATGAATTAAAATTTGATCAACACAAAACCAAAAGATAGAATTGTTTACATTAAATTGAAACATATCATGTAGGATTATTTCCCTATACTCTTTGTTTGTAAAATAATTACCCAACATTAGTAAAATGACATTGAAACAAAATGTTTTCATAATACCTAAATTTCTACTGAACTTATGGTATTTAAAATCATGGAATATGTATGTCTTTAAGGCCCCAACTTTCTATTAATCATTCATTTGTTTTTGATTGATGACCTCAATCACTCTATATAAATATTTAATCTTTTCCTCTAAATATGTATCTCTACTTTTAACTAGTAATCCCCTACTTAGAGACCTTGCTACATGGTAGTCCATGTGACCTTTGTGCTTACCATTTTCTCATTTCTATAGAATGTTTTACAAACCCTTCTCACAATGTGGGATTTAAATGTAGGAAATATCAAATAACATACCACAATGATAGTGTTTAAATTATGGGTACAAAATTTAATTATGGTGGGAAGAATGTCACACCACAAAATTCTAATGTAAAACATTTTATTCAATATCATGTATAAAACAAAGCAATAAGTGTAAAAAGGTAATATATTAACCTGATACATTAAAATATATTTACTATCATAAATTAATATAATATGGTATATAGCTTGTAATTAACACAACACTGAGTTAGATTATTTTTCATGAAAAAGAAACTTTCCTTGATAGCATGAATTACATGAATGAGTGACCTTCTTTGATGGTATTCGTAAGAAACATGATCGAGTTTCTCCAAATAAAAATCTTTTATTAAAATAATATAATTAAATATAATATGGTATAACCTAGTCATTATGTTAGTGGTTATGAATTTTATTAACTATATTATGAAAATTTATTCTTAATATAAATATAATATTAATTCATTGGTTACCAATTAATTTTAACTAAAGGATATAAAAAATATTACAATATTTATGATTATAAAGTAGTTTTATCATAATAAAAATAATTATTTAAAATTATTTAATTATTTTAATGAAATTTATATGTTATATATTCACGAAAATATTGTTTATATTTATCCATTATATTTTGTATTCATAATATAAAAAACCTTACTTTACACGTAAAAATCTATATTTTTATAAAGGTAATTTTACCACCATTTAATGGTGAACCCATTTTAAATATGAATTTTGACAGTTTAATTGATTTAATATGTAAATAAAAATTATATTTTAAATGGAAACATAATTAATAGGTTTTGTTGAATTTTTGATATTTTTCTAAAACATTTCATTTTTGAGGAATATATAAAAATACTGAATTTTAGTTCAAAACTGATTTTCCTAAAATTTATTTATAAGTTAAAATTATAATTTTAATTTATTTTAAAGTTTAATTAGATAATATTTGTATTCATTGATAAAATATATGTAATTTTAATCTATTTCACTTTGAAATTTATTATAAAAACCTAGAAAACAGTTAGACGTTTTTACTTTAAAACCATGCATTGTCATCGTGCTTGTGGGTTGAATTTTAAATCAATTTTTTCCAATTATATGATTTTAATTTGGGAAAATGGATTCCATATTTGGATTAATAATAATTTAAAATTTCTAATAAGAAAAATGTTTTTAACAAAATGATTAGTGAAAGTATTTATAATTAATGGAAATTATTAAGGTAAAATTAATCTTAATAAAGGACTAAACCTTTATCTTAATGGCCCAAATGACCTATCCAATTATTAGAATCCCATTTGATGGTTATAATTCATCCATGAAACAACTATTGTTGATTTTTTTTTTGATGAATTTTTTTAGGTAATAAATTGTGTAAACCTGACTTCTTTTCAAAAATACAAAGTGTGTCCTTTTCCTCAGTTATAAAACTCCACCACCTCTCCCCATTCTCCACACCTCTAAAACCACATAGTTTTGGCCAAGATATAACCAAATAGATTTCAAAAATAGATACCATATTCCATGCATCCTCAAATTTGATAGGAATCATTCCAAGGAATATTTTTGGTAGAAACCAAAATTAGTTACCAGATTAAGAGGTTAAAGATTTCCTTAACCTTTTTTGTTTTATTTCCATTATCCAACCCATAATATCTTATTACTATATAATTATATAACCAAATATGTATCCTAAATATACTATTATGATTTTATTCTATTTTCTTACTTCAACATACACACACTTCCATCTAATGGGTAACGAACATAATGTTTCTGTGTGTGGCAAACTACTGCCTCATGAAACGATTATGGATAATTTTTCCTTAACCACCTCTCATGGTTGATATTATGATGGATACTAAATTTATATATGTTATATATAATATTTAAAATTTATTTATACTTCTAAAATTCTTTTATACCACATACCCTTATTCAATCCATTTTGTGGGAATTTGATAACTTTGTTTGAGGAAGTGTGGTATACGGCCCCCTTAAAGCGATGTGATTTGTTCACCTTATCGATGGAATATATAAAGGATGGTTATAATTAAACATATGATAAATACATAATGATTATATAATATTAATTATATAATTACATTTTTTGATATATATATATATATATATATATCATTTTCATTATTACCCTTTCACACACTTAAAAAGTGATAATGTTATTCATGGACGTGTGGACTACCGCCTCCTCGACATGATGTGATTAATTTATCATCAAAATAATTATATATATAAGTATGTATAATTAGATAATATAAAATTTATGATATAATTATAATTCATTATTGATATTTTGTTACTTAACTTATTTCCATAATGATCATTGAAAAATAAGAACATTACTCATGTGTTTGTACGACATACCGCCTCCTTGATTATAACATTGATTCATTTTTCACGACCCCAAATAATAATTTTTAAAAAGTATAATTAAGGTATAAATATGATAATTACGTCATTAATAGTATTATTAATATGTTATATAATGACCCCTTGGACCATATTTAACCCACCAAATCCCATTTTGATACATAAATAGAATTTTGTCATAAACACCTAACATAAACTAAATTATTTAAGTAGTTATACACCACATAGGAAAAGAAGAAATACAATTTATGATAATAATAAAAAATTTCCTCAATAAAGTATAAAATTAACATAATTTTATTACACATGAAGTTAAAGGATGTTAAAAAAAGAATCTCAATGTAAGGGATTATTATCTCACTTCTTACATATGTTAGATAAATGTCTTGTTCACCACTTAAATATTTTGGGTGGTGTATATACATCCAATTTTGTTATATTATATTATTAATATTATTACCTACATGGAATTTTTAACATTAATTTAATTATATTCTATTTCTGTGGTTTTTTTCATGAAACTCTAGTCAATATTTATCCCCTTAAAAAATGCAGTATATTGGGGACCACATGGTTGTCTCATGAGGAGTTTGAAGACTAAGCTATCAAACTGCCACTTTGAAACTTTTTCATTAAAATTAATAACTAAAAGTGAGGATTAAATTGATTTAAATTATTTTAAATTATATGAAATCATAATGCAATATAAAATCTATATCAGTGGTTGAGAATTAGAAGTAACTCGTACTGAAAAGGAAAAGTTAATGAAGGAAGTTGTGGACAAACTTTGATCATCATACACTCTATTTATCATTGTCAATGATTAATTTCAAATTTAATTATCCAATGTATACATAAAGACCTATAAGTACACATCTATATTGACAATAAACCATAAAAAGACCTCAATTATGGTTGTTTATCTGCTTATGAAAGTGATTTTATTACTGAAAGACCTCCGAGAAATCAAACCAAATTGAACTTGTTGTGATCAACGGGGAGAACTCACCAAAAAATGTTTAAAAATCAAGAAAACCATTTTAAATTCATAATTTGAAAAAAAAATATAGAAAAATATATAATAATGTAAAATATAAAAAAACCTCCTTAAAGAAATAAAATATTTTCCAGAATAATTCAAAAGAGAAATGTTGAACACAAACTCAAAAGGGATGAATCACCAGTTCTCTGATTCCCACCACCACTTGGATTTTATCCTTTCATGGATTTATTATCATAAATGGAAACGATATTATCCATAATATATTCTCCAGTAAATCACATTCCTTCCTTCCAACCCCCATCAAATGAAGGTGAAGATGAAAATATAAAGAGAAAGGGGTGTAGAAATCTTCTATCGAGAATATGATTCCTAGAAATATTTCTCTTTTGGGGGGATCTTCCCAGATGAATATCCCCTTATTCTCATATATAATGTTGTTATGAATGAATTATCTTTCTACCATCCACCTTTTACATATTTTGGACACATTTTTCAAGCGTTATGAATTAATTTCTGAGGATAAAAGTTTCTTCTTTAGGAGGCTCTTCATATCCCTCCTTTTAGAATCGCTCATAGACTAGCTTAATGAACATATTTTAACATTAATTTAATAAATAATGTGAACCATTTGGTCATATTTAATATCAAGATGGAATAATATCATTTCAATATATGGATCCAGAGTTATACACCATTTAATGAGGTGGGTCTCATTCATTCGTCTAGAAAAATATTCTACAAAGGCTAATTTTTTTGGGCCTCTAAAAAGTAGAATCAATACTTGGTCCATTTGAAAAATGATGAATCCAATATTACAAGTGTTACTAAAAAAATAAATAAAAATCAATCACTATTGAAAAATATACGACCAAAACAAAAATCTAATGAAAAATTGTTAAAAATACATAATTAGGGAATTTTCAAAATTTATCTCAAAACACAAAAAATTACAAAAATGATGAAATTTAGAATATAATGAAACATTGGTGGGGTTTAAATTTTTTTAATTTAGATAAAATATATATATAATAAAATCTCTATCATATTCCTCCATGAGGATTGTGCTTTAAAATGTGTCAAAGTGGTGTGAGACATTTTGGAGTGTTTAAAGATTATTTTACTCAAAAATATATATAATGATCCTTCGATGGTATTTCCATTAGAGGAGATTATATGAAAAATTTTAGTAAAAGCATTCATTTTTTCTACATTGGTAATTCATGATCATTTTCAAGTATTATTTCTTTTTTTACACTCATTGGTACTCAAAATGTTTTTGAAAATGTTTATTAGAAATCCTGACTTTGTATCACTCTTTAGTTCGAGAACTTTTTTTTTCTAAAAACCATGATTTATTAAAACTTTCCCGAACATGTTTTTAAAATTATTTTGTAGAAACATTTTTTGCAGGTTTTTCTTTAACCAATTTTTTCAAACTAATCTTTTTATCGCTTTCCAAATAAGTATTTTTTCTAACCTTTAACTATGAAAAAGGGAGGTTCTTTTTACCTCATCCAACTTGTATGGATTTACCCACCCCCATTTCTTTGAAGGTTCCTTTTCATGTATAATATTTTACTTTTTAAAGAAATTTTTTTCATATGTTTTTTTCAGAGAAAATTTATTTCAAAACATATAATATTTTTATCAAGAAGGTTTTAAATATAAATTTTTATAATTTTTCAATTCATCAACAACAAAAACCCTTTATTTTAATTCAATTATGTTATGTTGTATTGATAAAATACTTAATCTTACTCTAGATGGGTTTTGTTTTATTTTTCTAAGGATACTATTCAGATTCACTTCCTTGATTTCTTTTAGTTCATATAAAATATTCAATTTTCTATGATTATTTGACAATGAATTTCCCTTTAATATCCAATGTATTTATCATGAATATGATTATTTCCTAAACCATGTACTGTTTTTTATATTCTATCTATTTTGAAATTTATATGATTATTTGGGGTAATATTGATAAATTTGTATACTTTATTCAATATGAATATTTGATAAGTTGTATTGATTATTCAATATGAAAAATGTGTTGGACATGCAGTATACGAGATGGGGAAAATTTTAAGAAATACCTATGGATTGGGGACCAATTAATGAAATCCCCTCAATTCATCAGTAATCTCATGTTATGAATTACTTGTGTATGTTAGAAAATTTAAAACTATCTCTTAACAGTAAAAGAATCATGCGCCAAGGAAACAAGATGTCCAATAATTAAGCATTGCCTTTATTGAGAATTTTATTATTATTATTCATCCCTGAGATTTGGAAACATCATATATATAGATACATTTCATTTTAGTTCATTAATTATATGGAATGTGTTTCATTTTATTATCTTTCCCTATTATTTTTCCCTTATCAAGTCATTTGAATGGGATTTGTTTTTATTTATTACTTTTCTATATTGATTTTCCCTTATAGAGTTATTTGAATGGAATGTGTTTCCTTTTATTAAATTTACATATTATTTATGTACTTAATTCTCAATTTTTTGATTATAGGGTTTGTGTGTTCTATTATTTATCGTGCCATAGTTATTAATCACATTGATTCATTATTGCTTCGCTATAATTTAACCTTAATTTGAATTTGGTTTCACCCTTATTATGTTTATTTCCTCAAGAATCCAAGAAGCATTATATAAAAGATATGAAAGGATATACAGGATGTAATAATGCTATCCTAAAAGTTATTTATTTATTTAAAAATAAAGAAAAAAATATTTTTTGACTATTATATTCATTTATAACACAAGACACATTTATGTATCTATATTACATATACTATTAAGCTCTTCTATTCATTCGTATTTGATTCTGTGTAATCATGCCAATGTAATTGATAGTAGACACCAGTTCTAGGCTATCTGGGGTTAGGTTGCTACAGTTTTCCACTACAGAAATGGTGATGGGAAAAATAACCATGTTTTCCACTTCACTATGTGTTTTTTAAAAGGTTTTTGAATGTGTTTTAGGGGAATGTGAAACATTTAAGAGTTGATAATTTTATATGAGTATAGAGGCTCAGATGCCTTGGAACTTTATAATGGTCTGGTGTGGAGGAAAAACATTGAGCTCTATGCTATGGTGGGATCTATGAGGGAATTTTGAGTGTGTTAGAGGGAGTCCCTCCCCATGTTAGATATAATTATGTGTGGGAGGGGACATCTATTCCAAATGGAGAGTTCTGATCCACATTCATAATGGTTTTTAGTGTCATGTTTCTCTAGGGAGTGCGGATGAATGTGGGTAAACCATTGTGTGGTGCATGTCACGGTGTATACTGTGGTGGTTACCCCTCCATTTGTTAAAATTTTATGGTTTTCCCATTATCACCTCTCCAATTTTAAAGTGTGTATACTAACATTTTCCCATATATTAATGCATCATGACTCAATGGGAGCCCTAGGTGTCCCTAATTATATAGCCTTATATTTAAATACAACCCCCCTTCAGTTTTAAGTAGATATTTTATGGTATAACATTCTATCACCCATGTTTTTCTACACATATTTTCCCTCTCCCATTTCTTTAGTTCTTTATTTCTTCCTGAAACCCAAATAACAATAAGGTTTGTGATCTAGGGTTTGGGATGGGTTTATATTTGGTGTTTTTAAGTTTAAGGATCGAAGAGGTTTTCATATTTCTATGTTTTATGTTAACCATGGAGGTATAATTCATTCAAAATATTTCATGGTATTTATTCTTGATTTAACAAAGGTGTTTTTTTACACTTAAATATTTTTAATTTCATTGAGAACTAATTATTTTCTCATAATTTTTTTAACTAAATTAAATATTTTTGTGATAAAAATAAAATATTTCCAATGTGATGTAAAGTTGTATCATTTGGGAAAAGGGATAATTATTGTTTTTCCAATATTTAAATCAATTTTTCGGAGTCCAAGGGAATATTAAAATTTTTATGACGCTTGTTTCAAAATAAATTTCATGTGAAAAGGTATTTTAACCCATTTTTTCACGAGATAGGAAAAAACATGGTTTCATGGATTTTTTTGAAAGGTATAAAATGATTTCTTTTTTTAAATGGTTTTAGTTGAATTGGGTTAATGTTTGAAATGGTTTCAAATAAAGTGTATTTATATGTTTTTTCTAAATATATTTTAGAAAAATAAAGAAATTTTAGTTTCACAAAAATTATTATGTACTGTTTAAAGTGGAATTTTATTCATTGAAAATGAAAAGAAATCTTGATTCAGATTTCCTAGATTCCCATTTGAAAAATTGCATTAATTTATTATAATACTGAGAGACTCATTGATGAATATTGATATTTTATCCCATTTATAGATTATGAATTTTTTAGGATGGTGGAACACAGTGGAAGTGGATTTTTGTGTGTGATGGTGTTATAGCTGAGGGAGATTTTCTTATTTATACATTATTGGTTTATTGTAAGTTGATTGTTTTCTCACCTATAATTTTATTTTGGTCATGTTATCTTGGTATAATAGTGGGACCTATATACTTATGCTACACTAGATATCCACACTCTACATTCCCCCCCTAATTGTTTTGTATACTGGGGAAAGAGTGTAGTTCCCCTAGTAAGGCTAGGTATAGGTTAGTTGAGTAGATTTGGTTGTTTGGATAAAACATATACTGACAATTGGTCTTGTTTTATAATATATCTATGATCATATCACCTTAGGATCTCCTTCATTTTCCATGAAATTAGATAACATTAATTGGGAGCAACCATTATTGAGTTCCCTGGTATTATTGGAATCTATGTAACCATTCTTTTTTATTTCTATTTTTTAATTATCACTTGTTATTCATGTGGTTTTATGGTATGTTTTTATCATTTTTTTTCTTCTTGCTTATTTAATGTTATTTTTGAAGAATTATTTTGAAAGTGGTTCTTAAAAGTGGATTTTAAGTGGGAATATTCAAATGTAATTTAAGGCTTTAAAATTATTTTTTCAAGAAGATGAAATTTTGAAATAGTCTCTGATGTGATATTTGGTTTTATGAACCTTCACATAAAAAATTATTTATAAATGTATTTAAATTTATCTTAGGTGAATTTTATCTTGAATGGGGCATAAAAAACTCATTGGTTGTATCCTATCGGGATTGGTTTCACTCACATCCTGTATAACACATTTATTATTTGTAGTTCTTCTAGTTTCTTTTCAGGTTATTTGGTAGTGATCTCTTACTTGTTAGTGGTTTTAGGCTAGGTTCGGTGCTTGGTGGAAATATTTTAGAGATTGATTAAGGGTTCATATAGATATTGTTTTTAGTGATTTGGTTTTGGTTTTAATTATGGGATGGTTATGTATCGTCCTAGATTTCCCATATCTTGTTTGATTTAATTAGTAATATTATTAATATTTGTTTAATTGTTTAGTTTATTAAATGTCATTATTCATTTATATTGTGTAATATATTGGTCTGGTTCTCTTTATGTGTAACAATTTTTTTATATGAATAAGCATCTGAAATATGGGTGGTTTGATCTATTTTTACAAGATGAATTCACTGTATGTTTTTATTATTCAATGGTGAAATCATTTGATTTTGTGATTAATTGAAACCATGGTACTAGTTTCTAGCATAAGGTAATTGAAACATATCCCATTCCTGTTTACTAACTTGATAGGGTTCCTAGTTCATAGGTAGCCCAGGTTGGTTCATGCTAAAATAGTATCAGAGAACCCACCTGATATTTTGGAGCACCTAGATAGTGTAGACAATATGATTATTTTAGGACTTTAGGGGGGATCATGAAAAAGTTCTTAATCACCAGCTTTCATGAGGAAACTTTACATTTTTCATCCATTTAGGGTTTTGGTTTTGAATTGGATTTTGTATTTAATTTTTTATGTATATTGACCCTTTTGAGATGTTTTGAGATTATTTTGGGATTTTGGATTAAATTGAAATGATAAATGAAGTTTCATGGGTATCCAACATGGTTTATAAAACTATTTTGATCCTCATATAAACGATTTTTGTATTCTCATAGAGAATAACACATGGATGAAACAAAGCCTACCAATCCATGTGGTCTAACTTGGAATGGATTTATATCCTTTGGAATTTTTTAACATCTCATATATCTGAAATTTGTTTTGATGGTTTATATAATTAATTTTAGGTGTATCCATTTTTATTTTTCATTGGATTATGATATTTAATTGAGATGTCTTGGATGGTGGGGTTACACTTTTATTATGTGTATGTTACAAAAGTATTTTTTTTTGAAAAATAGAAAATATTTATGAAACGTTTTAATTTAAAATATTGTTTTTAATGTTTTTTGGGCTTTATAAAACCCCTATATTTGAGTTAAGATTGTTGTTAAATTGTTTTTTAATTTCATTTAATTTTTGACCATTTTTATATGGTAATTAAAAAGGTGTATTTATAATGTCTTTCTTTTTGAATTTCAAAATGAAATAAAATATTTTAAGGAGTGGATCATTTTCAATGTATGGGATATTATGAAGAAGAAAGTTCCATAAGTATTTCTCTTGGGCATGCTATATTTTTTGAATTGGTTGGTTTGTGATGGTATTTTGTATTTTTATATGTGAAACCTGGAAAGATGGAGTTCTTATTTCATATTTTCAAGGGAATTCCTTCTAAAGAATCTTTGAAAATAGTGAAAATATATCTTTTGGTTAGATCTTCTAGATTTCTCAACTTTTCATTTAGGATTGGTTTCCTCATTTGGGGACACGACACAAACATGGGATAGATTGGTGGAGTCTATATCTTCATTACTATTAGAACCCATCCAAGACATTGTGAATAATGATCATCATTTATTTGTGGTGATCAGTTTCCTCTCAAAGTAATAGAGGGGATGTAGAACATTAAGTGAATATTATAAACTCTATAAATCTGGAGGCTTTAAGGGTGATAGTCGATGTCCTTTTTCTGAAGAAAAGAGTTGAGCGTGCTTAGAGGTAGGTTTCTTTATCAGATGTTTGGGGGTATGTCCAAGGAAATATTCAAGACGATATTTATTCAATGGATCTATCCTTACTAGGTAAAAGTGTAGGGGATTTGTATGTTTATAAGACATCATTAGGGTGAGCTATTAGTGAATATGTTTTTTGAATGTTTCTTACAGTGATTAGTATTTTTTAAACAATATTTAGTAATGTTTTCTTAAATGATTCATTATTTTAATTATATATTCCTCTGGATCATAGATAAGTGGAGTTTAAGTTTTATTTTTTTCCTCAAGTATGTTGTTGTGAGGGATTTTTTAATGTAAGTTGATCTGTAAGGGTAGTTCTTGATGGGTGATGACTCGATTTTAGTTGATTCATATGAGGGTGTTATATATATTAAATATTAGAGGATGGTTGTGTTGGGATATTATTTTTCAATGGGTTGATAATTTCTAGGTTCGTCTCTAGAAGATGGTAATTAATTTTTATTTATTTTTCCTTGTCATTTTGGGTGTATGTTCTTTCCATGTGTTCCTTTTTTTATCTATTTAGAACTTAGATTATTGGTGTATTGAAAATGGATACCCTTTAAATAGTTCATGGGATAATTGGATGGGTGTTTTCATTGGGCTATTGAGAACTCATGAGTATTAGTTTTTGGTTTTGTGGGATTTTCAGGAGTTATTGTTCTGATATTTAAGTCTTGATTTACCGTTCTTAGAATCATGATGGATTTCAAGATAAATTTTTTAATTGATGAAGAAAGTTTTTAAAAAAATTATATCTTTTCTAAGAGTGTATTTTGGGGTTTAGTGATAATTTATACTTTAAGGACAGAAAATTATCTCTCTTGGGTTACAATTTTTTTGGGATTTTAAGGTGTGTTCTTTGGTTTTTATTCCTGGTTAGCGGAGGTATATTGATTCTCAAGTGTCTTTGGATTTCTCTAGAAAGTCATGATAAGATTATTGGTGTTTGTTTTAATTATTTTCACCATTTTAGATTAATTTTAAATGGGGTAGAGACATATACTGGGACTATTTCACTTTTTGGTATTGTGCCTCGTGATCGAGGTTACATTATGCTTAGTGATGTTATGTAATTTTATGGAATTAAATAATTTCCTTATATGAGTTTTCTTATTTTTTTTCCTTATTTATTTAGGATACTTTATAGTTGTTTTCCGAAACACTCTTTCCTTAATATTAGGTATCATGGTGTCATTCCTTCTTATTTTTTTCAATCTCTTTCGAGAAATTTATTGTCAGGACCCGTCCCCTGGGGCCCATGTCGTGACTACCCCAAAACCGCCTTCTATAGGACAGGGGCTGGCGACTAGCACCAAAGGCGTACAATCCCTAAACTGGGAAGGCATTGCCTTTATAAACTGTAAACACACACAATCATAGTACAAACTGGAAGCAAACACTAAGTAAAAAACCATATACAAAAGAAGTCCTAGAAGTAAAGTGGGCCAGAAATACAAGACCAATAGGAAAGTACAAGTACAACTGCAAAACAAGTACGAGTGAAGAAAACTAAAGAAGCTACTAGGTTATCCTCCAAGGTTCCTACCTGAAGGGTAGGTACAAATGGCCTCCTCAGCACTCCACATCTGTCAGTCTCTTCTGTGTACCGACACGTCGTAAGGGCCACCTCCGGGTACCGTCCAGTCCTACTACTCTAATCCTCAGTCAGAAGTGTCCATCGTCTGCATCCAACACAACGAGGTGCGGGAATAGACCGTGTAGGGGTGAGTATAATGATACTTAGTAGGGACCCTGAGACCCTCAAGGTCTCACAAAATCCAACAAGGATAAACCAAAAAGTATGAAATCGACAGATAACCCCACTTAGGTTTATTACCAGACATATACCTAAGTTATCAAGTAATCCATCTCATTCACAAAGAAACACAAGAGTTACTAACTCAGCTCACACAAATATATAACTTTTGTAGAGAGATTGAGATGATCGAATATATCCACTGAATCATCAGAGCTATCAGACCAACACATGATCCATGTCTAGCTATTCTGTTGGACCAACACATGATCCACGAATATAAGTCAGAACCTTCGGACCAACACATGATCCAGGAGCAGTCATCAGAGCTGTCAGACTAACACATGATCCAGGACCAGCTATTATGTCGGACCAGCACATGATCTAGGAACAGAAGTCAGAACTATCGGACCAACACATGATCCAGGAATAGTCATCAGAGCTGTTGGACCAACACATGATCTAGGACCATCTATTTTGTCGGACCAACACATGATCTAGGAATAGAAGTTAGAACTTTAGGACCAACACATGATCCAGGAACAATCAAAAGTGCACAACTAGCTGCAGGGTTTTCACAAAGCACGCTCGATTCTGGGAGGTTCTACTTCTCAATCCATGTGTCGACACGTAAACTGACACCAAGTGTAACATCCCAAGCTTCCACGGTACGTTTCCCTTCGAATAATGCGATAGCGTGTGTTGTACGCAACCTCGAGTTCTAACACACACCACAACTAATTAAACTAGCCGTTGTGAATATTAATACCTACTTTTTGAAATCATATATATTTTATATTTTAAAATGGACTTCATTTTTGGATTCGGAATATCGAAATTAGACTAGGGTGAAATTTTGGTACCTTTCGGATAACTTTTATATTTTGATGAATAGTGAAAATTACTAAATTTTAATTATAAACATCTTTTTTAATCAAAATAATTAATATTGATAAATTATTAATTTGACTGGTTTTAAAGTATATTTAGAATATATTTTTACCATTCAATTTAATGTTTGTCATTGGACATAATTTTACAATTAAACCGAACATAAACAAGTGTCAATCTTTTGATAGTTATTATCTCTTAAAAACACGCTTTTTGTTTTGACAGCGGGAATTAATTTTAAATTAATTTCTGCCACTTCTGTGTTTTGAATTTAGAAAAATGGATTCCATATTTGGAATCAGGATGTTCAAATTGTGTAAATAAGTAACTTTTATTTTTAGACATTTTGAATAATTACTGCGGTAAATATTTTATTTACCATGGTTAAGGGTAAATCCGGTAAATAAGGGTTAAAAAATAATATTATAATAATACTAAATTACCCTAAAACGTGTCTTAATCCAATTGGTTGATACATGGTCAACCATGGGCATCTTTGGGTCTATTTTGGGACCCCATGGATCCACTTGTAAGTGATAATGACACTTTATATTAATAAAGTTAAAATAAAAATAAAAATGGCATAAGCTTACATCTTTTAGAAGAACAATTTTTACATAGGGTTATACATGTTGGATTTTAGATTATAAATATTCATTAGAAATCTAAAACGATTTCCTACATAATTATATTTTATTTATAATTTTTAGACATCAAATAATTTAAATTATTAATGACACAATAATGATGCAATGTTTACCTCATTAATAAATCATTTAAATAAATAAGATTATAATGATTAAAATATTATCTAAAACCTGTCCAATTCTTATTGGTTAATGTTATTTATAATATGAGTCATCTTATCTTCGACCTCAATGATTTTTGGACAATTATAAACCGAATATTATTATATTATAAAGTAATACTTTCACTCTTTCTTAAAGAGCCCCTCTTCTCCCTTATAAAAGGAGACCACTTCTACTCATTCCTCACACCTCTCAAGACACTTGGCTCGTCCAAACTCTGCCCAAATAAGCTCCCCACATCCCTCTCCTCCTCCTTGAAGCTTTCCCTTAGGCAGAAATCATTTCAAGAAGTCCTTTGGTTCCAACCAAAGTGAGTTACCTAAATTAAAGGTAACGATTTCTCTTAAATTATTTTCATTTATTTTGCTTCTCCAACCCCCAAACTCTTTTTATTTCCTTTATTTTGTAACAACACCAGTGTCCTCAATATACTAGGATGTTGTTATAAGAAGGATTCAAACTACACATACACACAACTCCATCTAATGGATGATGAACATAATGTTTCTGTGGATGGAAAACTAACGCCTCACGAAACGATGATTGTTCAAATATATCTTACCGCCTCTCATGGTGGCCATTATGATGGCACTGTAATTAAATATGATATTAATGATATATATTTTATATATAAGCTTCTGTAATTCCATTTTATTTCATACCATTATTTGTTTCATGTTGTATATACATACGATAATTTCATTTGAGGAAGTGCGGACTACCGCCCCCTTAAAATGATATGACTCGTTCATACAACACATGGAACGTATAAAGGATGGTGTTAATGAACATAAGTAACATATATAAAATATTATATTATACTAGAATAGTAATATACCTATGTATCATTTGGATTCAATTCTTTTAAAATAAAAATTAAATGGAAGTAGCGTTCGTGCGTACGTACGGACTACCGTCTCCACGAACGCGGTGAGATCCATCCTCCATCGTATCCATTCAAGTCTTATTCTCATTTTAGGGTTAAAAATAATGTTAATATCATTCTGATTATGAATAAGATTTAATCTATCCATTACAAACATGTCTTACGTAACCAAACATTTAAGAAGAGCGAATCGATTATCACCTGAAACGACGATAATACTAAGATATTATTAATAAAGCAATGTTAAAAGATCATGTATGATATCATATTAATGTATATGATTCTTGTATAATTTAATAACAATTATTTCACCATTATACAAGAGGTTAACCGACCCAACCAAGGAAAAGTACAAGGTAAGGGTTATTTCACAATCTCTTCATTATCCGAGGTTGTTTATACGTAATAATCTACTGGGATCTCGTTATCATCCACATCCATGTTTCTTCAAAATGTATTTCAAAACATTTTTACAAGAATATGGGTTAAAGTCATTTATACCTTTTTTTGACTTTTTATAAGAGGAATCTTTCCGTCGTTTTCCAAACAAGGTGCTTTTTAACCTTTTCGACAGAATTAAGATAAGAATGTTTTTTTTAACTTATACGGCGAGTGCTGTTATTTTCTGCCATTATAAAATCGTCAAAGCTTCCCTTACAAGCTTATAAGAATATTTTCAAAGAAAATGTTTTATTTTATAAATATATGTCTCTTAAATGATTTCAAAATAGAAAGAGATATTTCTTTAAAAAGAGTTTTGATTTCATCTATGTCAACATCCTTTAATGGATTTTATGCTTATTTGAGGATGATATAATATGATACAAAACTTTTATATTGTATTGAAGGTTTTGTGATATGTTTGACTGTGGATGTGCTATTTTTTTTATATACCATTCATGGTTTATGGTGAAAGTATTGACATTTTGTATTCTAGTTTAATACGAATGTTTATGTTATGTTTAAACCTTTTCATATGGGAATGCATTGGACTTAATATGTGACAGGTGGAGCCCGCTATAGCTCCTCGATGCATCGGTAGGTCTCATGAGACAAACTAGTGTCTTGGCACAAGGCCTTGACAAAATCTTATTTGTAGTCTTGGCACGAGGCCTTGGCTATGTGGTTATGATAGTCTGGCATTATGCATTCCAACATTATGAAAGTGGTTATTGATTTTTGCATGTGATTATTCGATTAGTTGAATATCAATGTGAATAAGTAAATGGAATTATTTCATTTTACTTTTGCCATACTATGTTGAAGTTAAAGTTTAAAAGGCTTTTGTTTTAGTAATGCATTGCCTTAAATGTTTATTCTTATTTATGAAAGTTTCCGCTATATTGTTATCCTTATTGGGCATTTGAGCTCACCCCTTTTCTATGTTTTATTTTTCCCAGGATGTGAAAAAGTAAGTTATGAATGACCTGCAGGGATTTTATGAGGGGTTAATAGTGTGGATTGTAGAAACATTATGTTGTTGTAGTATTTTTTCATTTTATGATGTAATGTAAAACTTATGAATATATCTAGTGTTTCCAAGGCTACTAAACCAATCGGTCTTTCGAGATTTGATCTTTCTTGTGATCATGCCAATGTTATGTAATAATGCACTGACTCTGGGTAACTGGGGTCGGGGTGTTACAGTTGGTATCAGAGAAGTTTAGTACAAACCTTGGAAGCTAGATTTAGATAAACTCTGATTAGAGCACGTATACCTAAGATGAACTTTGAGGATTAGTATAGAAGAACTTCCTAGAATTTTGGTATTGTAGAGATTTTGTGAGTTTTCCAAGCAATACATCCCTGTCTGTATACGAGCAGGTAGAGGCGGCTCTGGCACAGATGTACCTAGGGGTAAAACCCGAAAACACCGCTTTGAGCTAGACTCGAACGGGAACTGGTGCACGAAAACGGGCCTTGCTGCACTCTTGGTTACGACACTCCCGGGGGATATGCTTAGGATAACTCTCATTTTCTTTACAAATCATTATGAAGGGTTTATGAGTATATACTTCCTCAAAGAAAACATTTTTATGATTATGGATTATATCCATAAATAGTTTAATTTATGTTAAGTGTTTTATAAGTATGGGATTATGTATTTTGATTCATAAACTGATCTAGTTTATGCCATTGTTTAGAAATGGCACCTAGTGGAAGAAATGGAAACCGTATCAATGCACGCACTCCATGTAGGGATTTCCCTCCTGCTCAAGATAATTATAGTGGGGCTGGTGATGCAACTGGTGCTGATCAGCTAATCACCATACTGGGACAACTTACTCAGGTTATGAATAATAACCTTACCCGTATGGAGCACCCTGATCCGCAGCATGGAGGATCAATGTTAGATCGATTCATGAGGCAACAACCACCAACTTTCAATGGGAGTACAAATCCCTTAGTAGCTGAGCAATGGATATTTTCCCTAGAGAAAATATTTCAGGCTTTGGGGAGTAATGAAAGGGAAAAGTTTATCATGGCAGTTTACCGCCTCACTGGAGATGCTGATCAATGGTGGTCATTGATTCAAAATACGAAGGAAGATGATGAAGTATCAAATATGGAATGGAGGGAGTTCAAAGATCTGTTTTTAGAAAAATACTTCCCTTGCGACCATCGAGCATATTTGGAAAGGCAATTTCTGAGTCTGAGACAAAAGGAGGATGAGAATGTCACAAAGTATGAGGCTAACTTTACAAGGTTAGCAAGGTATGCTGGAGATTATATTCGCAACCCAAGAAGTAAGATTGATCGTTTCTTTGATGGGTTAAAACCATTTCTCCGTCGAGCATTAGTCTCACAATCCTTTTCATCATACGAAGACATTGTCTCATGTGCTATCAAGACCGAAAAGGAATTCTCTAAGTCTTATGACTTTAAAGAAAAGCAAGAGAAGAAGAGACCTGCTGATCAATCTGGGAATGGAAATAAGGGGAAGAAGGGAAAGGTTGAATATCCATCTTGTGGTAAATGCGGGAAGAAACATCCTAGTACTTGCTTGAAGGGAATGGGAGTCTGTTACAAGTGTGGTGAAAAAGACCACCAAGCTCATGATTGCAAGGGGAAGAAGGAAGCTACCAACGTTCAGTGCTACAATTGCAGGGAGATGGGGAATTATGCAAATGCATGTCCTAAGCGTCAGGAGAACTTACCTCAGAAAAGGCCAAGGGATCAAGGCCAGGCTTATGCTATCACTACTGCATAGGTAGAAGCTCCGAAAGACGTGGTGGCAGGTAATTTAATGGTTTCCTCAAGTTTAGAAAACGCATTATTTGATTCTGGATCATCGCATTGTTTCATATCTTCCCAGTTTGCTAAGAAAATTAGATATTTCCAATTTGATTTAATAAGGGAGTTGTCAGTTAAAACTCCTAAGGGAAGTATCGTTGCAACAAAGTTTTGGGAATCAGTCCCCATTAGAGCACATAAATTTTCTTTATCTGCTGATCTCATCGTCATACCTATGATTGAGTTTGATATAATCCTCGGTATGGACTGGCTTTCGGACTATCATGCGAAGATTTATTGTAAGAAGAAAGAGGTTATGATTCTTGATGATAATGATAAGGAACACCTTATTTTTAGAGCAGAATCGTCACCACCTAATTCTTATTTAGATCCACCCTCAATAGCTCAACTAAATTCAATTATTGGGAAGGAAGAGAATGAAATAACTGCGGGTGAGGAAAGGAATGTTCAAATAGAGGATGTACCTGTTGTGAAAGAATTTGTAGATGTATTTCCAGAAGATTTACCTGGACATCCTCGAGAACGAGAAGTTGAGTTTTCCATTGATTTGATTCCTGGATCAAGGCCTATATCGAAGACCCCTTATAGAATGGCCACTGTAGAGTTAGTCGAACTAAAGAAACAACTAGAGGAATTGAGTAATAAGGGATTTATTCGCCCTAGTGTTTCTCCATGGGGAGCCCCTGTTCTTTTTGTTAAAAAGAAAGATGGATCTATGAGGTTATGTATCGACTACAGGGAGATCAATGCTATAACGATAAAGAACAAGTATCCCCTACCTCGCATTGATGATTTATTTGACCAACTGCATGGAGATCAATACTTTTCAAAGATTGACCTTCGATCTGGATACCATCAGTTGTGTGTGAAGAAGGAAGACATTCCGAAAACAGCATTTCGAACTAGGTACGTGCATTACGAGTTTACTGTAATGCCGTTTGGATTGACTAATGCACCCTCTGTATTCATGGATCTAATGAATAGAGTTTTCAAGGAGTATCTCGATGAATTTGTGGTGGTATTTATTGATGATATCTTGGTATACTCCAAAACCTACGAAGATCATGAAAATCACTTGCGCATTATCTTGAAGACTCTGAGGAGGCATGAATTATATGGGAAGTTTAGCAAGTGTGAATTCTGGCTTCATGAGATTTCTTTTCTTGGCCATATTGTCTCCAAAGATGGAATCTCTGTTGATCCTTCTAAGACCAAGGCAATCCAAGAATGGCCAGCACCTACGAGTATAACTGAGGTACGCAGTTTTATTGGTTTGGCAGGCTATTATCGACGTTTCGTCCAGAATTTTGCCCGATTGGCTAACCCATTAACGAAGCTCACACGTAAAGGGGTTAAATTTGTTTGGACAAAAGAGTGTGAAGAATGTTTCAAAGAACTGAAGAGAAGATTAGTCAATGCTCATATATTGACTCTACCATCGGGGAATGATGGGTTCGTTATTTATAGTGATGCATCGAAGAAAGGACTTGGTTGTGTCCTTATGCAGAATGATAGAGTTATTGCCTATGCATCACGACAGTTGAAAATTCATGAAAAAAACTATCCTACTCATGATCTTGAGTTAGCAGCTGTGATCTTTGCTTTGAAGATATGGAGGCACTACCTCTATGGTGAAAAATGTGAGATTTATACTGATCACAACAGTTTGAAGTATATTTTCTCACAAAAAGAACTCAACATGAGGCAAAGGAGATGGCTTGAATTACTCAAGGATTATGATTGTACGATACACTACCACCCAGGGAAGGCAAACAAGGTGGCATATGCTTTGAGTAGAAAAGACCATGGAGTTTTGAACAATATGAGAATTGAAAGGGATCCAATTTTCATGGATCTAGTGAAGATGGACATGGGAATAACCAGGGAAGGTGAAACATCAATGCTTTTTCAAATGGTTGCCAAACCATCTTTACTAGAAAGGATTAAGAGTTCTCACACCGATGATGAAGAATTCCAAAAGAAGATTAAAGCTGTGAATTATGGGAGATTGAGAGACTTTGTGTATGAAGATGGAATTTTGAAATTCGGGAAGAGACTTTGTGTTCCCAATATACCTGATCTAAAAAGGGAATTGTTGGATGATGCTCATAGTTCCAATTTCTCTATACACCCTGGGAGCACCAAAATGTATAGATATTTGAAAGAACATTTTTGGTGGGACAATATGAAGAGGGAGATTGCTGATTTTGTGTCAAGATGTATGGTTTGTCAACAAGTGAAAGCTGGAAGGCAACATCCTGGAGGAGTCATGCAACCTCTTCCTATACCGGAGTGGAAATGGGACAATATTACGATGGACTTTGTCATGGGGCTACCAAAGACTCCTAGAAGGAACGATGCAATATGGGTTATTGTTGATCGTCTTACCAAGTCAGCACATTTTCTTGCTATAAGAGAACATCTACCCCTGGAACGTCTAGCAAGACTATACATTAATGAAGTTGTGAGACTTCATGGTGTACCCCTATCGATTGTTTCTGATCGTGATCCCCGTTTTACTTCAAGATTTTGGACAAGTCTTCAGAAATCCCTGGATACTGAACTTCATTTGAGCACTGCTTACCACCCTCAGACAGATGGACAATCAGAACGGACTATTCAAACCTTAGAAGACATGTTGAGATCTTGCTCACTTGACTTTCAGGGTATGTGGGATCAATATTTACCTCTGGTAGAATTTTCCTATAACAATAGCTTCCATTCGAGTATACAGATGGCACCATATGAAGAGTTATACGGAAAGAGATGTCGTACACCAACCTGTTGGGATGACGTTGGTGAAAGAAAACTTGTAGGCCCAGAACTGGTGGAGGAAACGGTGGAAAAGGTGAAAGTAATCCAAAATCACATCAAAGCAGCTCAAAGTAGGCAGAAGAGCTATGCCGATAATCGAAGGAAGGATTTGGAATTTCAAGTCGGTGATCATGTTTTCCTAAAGGTATCTCCATGGAAGGGAGTCATACGTTTTGGAAAGAAAGGTAAATTGAGTCCCAGGTACATCGGACCTTTCGAAATTCTAGAACGAATTGGGGCTGTAGCTTACCGATTGGCAATGCCGCCAAGTCTCTCCAAAGTTCACGATGTGTTCCACGTATCTCTGTTGAGAAAATACATGCCTGACCCAACGCATGTACTCACCTATGAGGAATTAGAACTGGAACCCGATATGTCTTATTGTGAAGATCCCTTCAAGATTCTTGATACAAGAGAACAAGTACTGAGAAACCGGACGACGCGTCTGGTAAAAGTTTTGTGGAGAAATCATAAGATGGAAGAGGCAACGTGGGAACCCAAGGAACTTATGATGAAGAACCACCCGAGTCTTTTTATGCAGTAATACCCTAGAAATTGCGAGGATGCAATTATTTGAAGGAGGGGAGAATGTAACATCCCAAGCTTCCACGGTACGTTTCCCTTCGAATAATGCGATAGCGTGTGTTGTACGCAACCTCGAGTTCTAACACACACCACAACTAATTAAACTAGCCGTTGTGAATAGTAATACCTACTTTTTGAAATCATATATATTTTATATTTCAAAATGGACTTCATTTTTGGATTCAGAATATCGAAATTAGCCTAGGGTGAAATTTTGGTACTTTTCGGATAACTTTTATATTTTGATGAATAGTGAAAATTACTAAATTTTAATTAAAAACAACTTTTTTAATCAAAATAATTAATATTGATAAATTATGAATTTGAGTGGTTTTAAAGTATATTTAGAATATATTTTTACCATTCAATTTAATGTTTTTCATTGGACATAATTTTACAATTAAACCGAACATAAACAAGTGTCAATCTTTTGATAGTTATTATCTCTTAAAAACACGCTTTTTGTTTTGACAACGGGAATTAATTTTAAATTAATTTCTGCCACTTCTGTGTTTTGAATTTATAAAAATGGATTCCATATTTGGAATCAGGATGTTCAAATTTTGTAAATAGGTAACTTTTATTTTTAGACATTTTGAATAATTACTGCGGTAAATATTTTATTTACCATGGTTAAGGGTAAATTCGGTAAATAAGGGTTAAAAAATAATATTATAATAATACTAAATTACCCTAAAACGTGTCTTAATCCTATTGGTTGATACATGGTCGAACATGGGCATCTTTGGGTCTATTTTGGGACCCCATGGATCCACTTGTAAGTGATAATGACACTTTATATTAATAAAGTTAAAATAAAAATAAAAATGGCATAAGCTTACATCTTTTAGAAGAACAATTTTTACATAGGGTTATACATGTTGGATTTTCGATTATAAATATTCATTAGAAATCTAAAAAGATTTCCTACATAATGATATTTTATTTATAATTTTTAGACATCAAATAATTTAAATTATTAATGACACAATAATGATGAAATGTTTACCTCATTAATAAATCATTTAAATAAATAAGATTATAATGATTAAAATATTATCTAAAACCTGTCCAATTCTTATTGGTTGATGTTATTTAGAATATGAGTCATCCTATCTTCGACCTCAATGATTTTTGGACCATTATAAACCGAATATAATTATATTATAAAGTAATACTTTCACTCTTTCCTAAAGAGCCCCTCTTCTCCCTTATAAAAGGAGACCACTTCTACTCATTCCTCACACCTCTCAAGCCACTTGGCTCGTCCAAACTCTGCCCAACTAATCTCCCCACATCCCTCTCCTCCTCCTTGAAGCTTCCCCTTAGGCAGAAATCATTTCAAGAAGTCCTTTGGTTCCAACCAAAGTGAGTTACCTAAATTAAAGGTAACAATTTCTCTTAAATTATTTTCATTTATTTTGCTTCTCCAACCCCCAAAATCTTTTTATTTCCTTTCTTTTGTAACAACACCAGTATCCTCAATATACTAGGATGTTGTTATAAGAAGGATTCAAACTACACATACACACAACTCCATCTAATGGATGATGAACATAATGTTTCTGTGGATGGAAAACTAACGCCTCACGAAACGATGATTGTTCAAATACATCTTACCGCCTCTCATGGTGGCCATTATGATGGAACTGTAATTAAATATGATATTAATGATATATATTTTATATATAAGCTTCTGTAATTACATTTTATTTCATACCATTATACGTTTCATGTTGTATATACATACGATAATTTCATTTGAGGAAGTGCGGACTACCGCCCCCTTAAAATGATATGACTCGTTCATACCACACATGGAACTTATAAAGGATGGTGTTAATGAACTTAAGTAACATATATAAAATATTATATTATACTGGAATAGTAATATACCTATGTATCATTTGGATTCAATTCTTTTAAAATAAAAATTAAATGGAAGTAGCGTTCGTGCGTACGTAAGAACTACCGTCTCCACGAACGCAGTGAGATCCATCCTCCATCGTATCCATTCAAGTCTTATTCTCATTATAGGGTTAAAAATAATGTTAATATCATTCTTATTATGAATAAGATTTAATCTATCCATTACAAACATGTCTTACGTAACCAAACATTTAAGAAGAACGAATCGATTATCACCTGAAACGACGATAATACTAAGATATTATTAATAAAGCAATGTTAAAAGATCATGTATGATATAATATTAATGTATATGATTCTTGTATAATTTAATAACAATTATTTCACCATTATACAGGAGGTTAACCGACCCCAACCAAGGAAAAGTACAAGGTAAGGGTTATTTCACAATCTCTTCATTATCCGAGGTTGTTTATACGTAATAATCTACTGGGATCTCGTTATCATCCACATCCATGTTTCTTCAAAATGTATTTCAAAACATTTTTACAAGAATATGGGTTAAAGTCATTTATACCTTTTTTTGACTTTTTATAAGAGGAATCTTTCCGTCGTTTTCCAAACAGGGTGCTTTTTAATCTTTTCGACAGAATTAAGATAAGAATGTTTTTTTTAACTTATACGGCGGGTGCGGTTATTTTCCGCCGTTATAAAATCGTCAAAGCTTCCCTTACAAGCTTATAAGAATATTTTCAAAGAAAATGTTTTATTTTATAAATATATGTCTCTTAAATGATTTCAAAATAGAAAGAGATATTTCTTTAAAAAGAGTTTTGATTTCATCTATGTCAACATCCTTTAATGGATTTTATGCTTATTTGAGGATGAAATAATATGATACAAAAATTTTATATTGTATTGAAGGTTTTGTGATATGTTTGACTGTGGATGTGCTATTTTTTTTATATACCATTCATGGTTTATGGTGAAAGTATTGACATTTCGTATGCTAGTTTAATACGAATGTTTATGTTATGTTTAAACCTTTTCATATGGGAATGCATTGGACTTAATATGTGACGGGTGGAGCCCGCTATAGCTCCTCGATGCATCGGTAGGTCTCATGAGACAAACTTGTGTCTTGGCACAAGGCCTTGACAAAATCTTATTTGTAGTCTTGGCACGAGGCCTTGGCTATGTGGTTATGATAGTCGGCATTATGCATTCCAACATTATGAAAGTGGTTATTGATTTTTGCATGTGATTATTCGATTAGTAGAATATCCATGTGAATAAGTAAATGGCATTATTTCATTTTACTTTTGCCATACTATGTTGAAGTTATAGTTTAAAAGGCTTTTGTTTTAGTAATGCATTGCCTTAAATGTTTATTATTATTTATGAAAGTTTCCGCTATATTGTTATCCTTACTGGGCATTTGAGCTCACCACTTTTCTATGTTTTATTTTTCCCAGGATGTGAAGAAGTAAGTTATGAATGACCTACAGGGATTTTATGAGGGGTTAATAGTGTGGATTGTGGAAACATTATGTTGTTGTAGTAGTTTTTCATTTTATGATGTAATGTAAAACTTATGAATATATCTAGTGTTTCCAAGGCTACTAAACCAATCGGTCTTTCGAGATTTGATCTTTCTTGTGACCATTCCAATGTTATGTAATAATGCACCGACTCTGGGTAACTGGGGTCGGGGCGTTACACCAAGTCCCAAGTTGATGTATCCAAATGATCCTTCTTTCTATAATAAAATCAACACGACAGACGGTGCGTCAATCAGACGACCGATCAGAGAGTTATTGGCATTTCCATTCCGAGGTCCTGATTGGATTTAGGTTCAATCCATCCCGACCGTACCCCAACTGCATCCAAACCTCAAGTGGGGTATTCTAAAATAATTTTCTCCCTCCAATATTTCCATTTCTGCAGACATTTCATCAAACAGATGTTCAGTGAAAAAGATATGGCCAAGGAAAGTACAGGGGTCAGTAGTGGGCCCAGGTCTGGTCCGACCCGGTCTGGGTCGACCCAGTCAGCCCGCTATGTTTGGCCCGGCCTGATGGGCCTGGCAAAGAAAACTTCGAGGGCAATTCGGCCCGGTGGTTTCCGCGTAAGCAGCTCAGCGCGGAGGCCGGGGGCCTGCTCGGCCAGCACCGCGAGGGGCGTGGTTTTGGTGACTCTGCCTGGAAGGCCGAGCTGGTTCGGCCAGAGACACTGCAAAAGACGTTTTGGGCCGACTTTGGAGGCTGCATGGCTCATCTGGTTCGGTCGGGAGCTAGGGTGTGGCCTGATTTGGCTGGTGGGGTGGCAGGTCATGGCATGCGGGAGGCTGCCGGTAGGCTAGTGGGGCGCGCTAGAGGCAGTGGGTAGGCCATCGGGGTGCGCTGGAGGCCGCGGACAGGCTAGCGGGGCACACTGGAGACTGCGGGCATGCCGATGGGGCGCGCTGGAGGCTGCAGGTAGACCGGCGGGGTTTTTTCCAGGGCGCATGGAAGGCCGGCGGTGGCCGGGAGCCAGCGCGGATCGGGCCGGCGGGCGGCGCGGTTCGACCCGTGGTAGCGGAGCCGATCCGGTAGAAGCGTCACATGGGCGGTGTGGTTCGCGGAGGCCATGGGTAGCACGGCTATTTCCTTCGTCGTTCCGTCACCTCATTTCTTCACCTCCATATCGTATATTATCATAAATAAGATCGACGGAGGGGGTCGGGCCATGTTGGTTTTGCCCGCACCATCTGCATTTGGAGTGGTATCAAGAGGCTCGCAAGTACGAAGCACAACAACCCTCGTTCTTCATTTTGAGAGAAAGAAAGAACATGGAAAAGGATCATACATAGATAAAATTAAACCCCAACCATTGATTCGTCGTTAGTCGTTCGTTGTTCGTTGATGGAGTCATAGAAGAAGACGTAGAGGATAGTCGTTCGTCGCGTCTGCCAAGCACTTCCAAACCCATGTTGTGTCGGCTCGTCGATGATGCTCTATGTCAGTAGGTGTCTGAGGAAGAAGTCGAAGAAAGTCGGCATTCTTCGTTCTTCGTTGGAGAAGGCGTAATCCTCCATGTGTTGGGCTTCGTGTCACTTTGACAGCATTTCGTGGCTTGGTGAAGCCATCCCAAAACCTCCCCCCAAGATTCCTTTTAAATATGAGAGGGAGGGAGGTGGGTAAGAATCGTTTAAATTTATGATGTTTCATTTATTAGGAACCTTCCTAAATTCCAATGACACAGTTACATAAAATTAAAAGGATTAAGCCAATTAAGTTACACTTGCACAAATTAAGTGGTGCGTTGGATTTAATTAATAGGAGGATTCCAAGAGGCTCCCCCCTGATTAATGAGGGGAGTTGAGAGGTTTTCCTCTCCTCCCATTAATAGGGGAGTTAAACCCGTGTGGTCCCCACCTCATTTATCCTCACATGTGAGGTTGATTTTGGGTGGGCCCACCACCATAACCTCTCATGGGTGCTTAAGGTGTGGTGGCCTCACCTCCAACTCCCTTGAGGAGGTTTTAACAACCCAACCTCCATATGGAAGCTAAAAATAAAATAAAGTGTTTCCTCACATTCTTTTATTATTATTTTTTATAAAAACCCAAAATATAACATTTACTCTTGACTAACTACCATTGAGGTGAAAGTCTCCTTTTGTGAATACTGGCACTATGAGTTCAATTGTCCCTTAGATTTCAATTCCGAGTACCGGTCTAAAAGTTACAAAATGCCGCTCGCACGTTTACTGAACGTACCCGAAGAAAAAAGTTTGAAAAATTATTATCAGTCAACCTAGACTCACATCGGTCGAGATTAGGATCTTACTAGGTGAAAGATGCCCCAATGAACCCAACTATACTCTCGTATTTTCAATCCGAGTTACCATTTAGAAGTTACGAATTTTACAATAAAATAATTGTCACTTAATTATTTTATTTGCAGCCAAAAATTAACATTCTCTGGTGGCCCACACCGGCCAAATTTAGAAGCATTTAAAAGAAATAATACACTCATGAGTTCAGAGGTGGTTCCATATTTTAAATCTGAGTTACCATTTTTGAGTTATAATCCTTTAAAAAATAAAATAATTTATTTAATTATTTTATTTACGATTATGCCATTTTTTGGTTTTCTCACAGGAGGTCTGTGCTGACTAATATTAAGTCGCGCCAAGGGTAAACCCGCCATCCTGAGTGTAACGGTGCCCTTAAATTTCTGATCTGAGTTACCATTTAATATTTATTCCCCTTTTTCAAAAAAACTTCTTACGTGCGTTAACTTAAGCCTAACAAAAACTTCTATAGATCATTTCGGGAACTCCGAGCCTCGAAATCGCGCGCCGTCGAATTTTTCAGACCCGTAAAATTCCTATTTATTTAAAAAAATAATTACATGGAAATTTTGGGTCTTCACATTCTCCCCACATTAGGGCTCTATATCCCCGTAAGCCACAACTCACAACTAATGGAACAAGTTGGGGTACTGAGCACGTATCTGAGCCTCCCGCTCCCATGTGATCCCTTAGAGGTTACTGTGCTTCCAGTTAACGTGCACCAGAGGTATCAACCATCCATAAAGAACCTGCTCCTATCGATCCTCAATCTCTACTGGAACCTCCATAAAAGATTCCCCATCATCAACGTCCAGCTTTCCATGGTCAATGATGTGGGAAGGGTCGTGCACGTATCTCTTTAATTGGGATATGTGGAAGACGTTGTCCACCCAGTGCAACTGAGTTGAAAGAACTAAGTGGTATGCCACCTCACCAACTCTGTTGAGGACCTGAAAAGGTCTGATGAATCTCGGATATAACTTGCCTCCTCGGCCAAATCTATGTAGACCTCATCGAGGTGAGACCCGTTGAAAGACGTGGTCACCATCCTCGAACTCCAGAGGTCTTCGTCTCCTGTTAGCACATGACTTATGTTTGCTCTGTGTAGTCTTCATTTACTCCTGAATGATCTGCACCTTCTCCATGGTAGCTCATACCATCTCTGGTCTGTAGGAAGTGGACCGACTTGGTGAGTCGGTTGATGATCACCCAAATAGAGTCATGTACCCTAGACGTACATTGAATACCCCTCATGAAGTCCACAGATATCTCATCCCTTTTCCACATTGGGACCTCTAAAGGCTGAACCAAGCCTGCTGGTACCCGATGCTCCACCTTCACTTGCTGACAAGTGAGGCATCGAGAGACAAACTCCACTACTGCCTTCTTCATACCTAGCCACCAGTGTTTTCATTGAAGGTCCTAGTACATCTTCGCCACTCCTGGATGTACCGCTAGAGGGGATGTGTAAAAATTCTTCAAAACTTCCTCCTGTAGTGACAATGGAACCATAGTACATCCTCTGAAGAGGATGACGTGCTCCCCACCTTCAGAAAATCCATCAGGTGTCTATCCTGTGGATATTTGAGCACGTCGTGTCTCGCAGTCAGCGTCCCCATGCTGCGCCTCCCTGACTCGCTAAAGAAGTGGGGGAGTGATTGTAGGAGACTGAAGAAAATATACTCCATCTCTATCCACAAAGGATCTCTGTAAAATAACCAGCTGCTCGGTTGCCTCACCTAGAAGCTGTATACCAGATCTCCAACTGAGTGCATCTGCTACAATGTTCCCCTTCCCAAGAGTATAGACTATCTCAAAGTCATAGTCCTGGAGGAACTCAAGCCAACGTCGTTGTCTCGGGTTAATGTCATTATGAGAGAAGATATACCTGAGACTCTTGTGATCATAGTATACGGTAAAATGTTTTCCCATAAGATAGTACTACCACATATTCAAGGCAAAGACCACTGCTGCTTACTCCAAGTCATGGGTAGCGTAGTTCTGATCATGTTTTCTTTACTACCGAGAACCATATGTGATCACTGCTCGCTCCTGCATCAAGACACATCCGAGTCCAACCCCTGATGTGTCACGATAAACTATGTACCCTATGCCTTCCTCTGGAAGCCTCAAGATGGGGGCACTCGCCATCCTCTCCCTCAGCTCCTGAAATCTGTTCTGGCATCTCTCCGACTATACGAAGGGTTTCCCCTTCTTTTTCAAGGCTGATAGCAGTACTGCAACTCTGGAGAAGTCTAGAATGAATCTCTGGTAGTGTCTAGCCAAAGCAGACATCCCTCCCCCTTTGGGGGGGGGTTAATCCTGGAAACATATTTTGAAAAGACGTCCCCATGTTCTGTCACTCCTGTTTGAACTGAAAACTCAAAACTCCTACTGCCATGAGGGTAAGGCTGGCCGACTCAAGAGTGATCAGTTGCACCCTCCTATGCATGACCTTAACATGTGATTCATGGGTTTCTTTTTTCACCAACTAAGGAAAACCACATCCCAATGTTGTAGATAAACCATAATCTTTTTACCTAACACAGTCAATCTATGTCTGAACTGTGGTTGCCCAGTCCATACCCAAACTAACGTCATAAGGCCTCGATGCTGCCACCAAGAGGTTCCAACTGAAACTCTCACCTCAAGGGTAAGATCACTTCATTGGCGTAAGTGTGATTATCGAGTCTCCTCACAAAGGTATCTTCAGACGTGAGGGTCAAGTCAATGGTTTAACCAGAAACTCTATGTCTGGGACAAGATTCATGGAAGTAATAAATGATTGGTACATATGTCTATTGTTAAGGCAGCTATTAGTATACACATACCATACCTCGAATCATTCCAAGAGCCTTTGAGTCTCACTCCTTGACTGCATGCATCAACTCTCTTCCCCTGTCCTCTAGCTCCATAGGCCTAGTGGGTTCCACATAAGGGGGTGGTTGTAACATTTCGAAATATACTCCAATTCATGCTTCTCTCCTATATCTCCTTCCACGTCTTCTACCCTGATGATTCATCTGTCCTTAACACTTCCTCTTCCTGAAACATTTTTACATGCTCAAGTCTCTGAGACTGGTGTCGGTTTCCTGCTTTCCCACTGCTAACATTCACTGGTTGTATCCGCTCTGCCAAAGAATATTCAACCACAAAGGTTCTCTCTAGTATCCCAACATAAGTAGGAACATGTAGAGGAATTATGCTGGATTATATGTCCTTTAAACACACCTCACTCGGAATCTCGATCCCAGAATCACTGATCGTACCATATTCATCGAGTACCAGGAAAGATCGGTATGCCTCGATGAATACTCAGCTACCAACATGTCATCCTGCCAAAGATATAGAAGTTCTAGTGAACTCTCATCCACCTACTCAAGCTAGTCCTCAGCCACCTGTGAGTCGGGAACGCCTACGAACCTGAGGGGTATCTAATTTTGAATCATGTGTAAGGCACTAATCCTACATGTGTCATCTACTGGTACCACCGGTTGTAACTGGTGACCAACAGGCAATGATATACCTGACACACTACCTAAAGGTACAATATCAAGAAACGGTTCACATAACGAAGCCTCGTCACTATGTGGACCAACCACATGGTCACTCACTGGAAGACACTAGTAGCTAGGATCACTATCTGCTCTATAGGTTTCTCAACTAGGCGGAGAACTCTAGATATCACCTCCAGCCATTCCTCTACTTCTTGGGATTCTGTCTCGCCATGTAACCTCAGAGGCCTATGCCGCTGGATCTCGTGCAATGAAATCAGTTGGCGTGCACCGTATACCAATGCGGCTGGTGGAATCTACTGCCCAATGGGTGGTGGTACTGTTGGTATACCACCCGAAGGTGCCAACATAGCAAGAGGTCCCCGCACCGGAGCCTCATCGCTTGGTGGGGTGTCATCGTGTACTCTCTAGGAACTCTGGATGGCTGTCTACGCAGCGGAATCCCGATAAGAAATAGGTGTGTCATGGTCAATAAGTTATACTTGGTGATTTGACTGAATGAGTTCACAAATAAGACTCTTGAAAACACACTCGCTATCAGTGTTTTCGTGCACTGAGTCAGAAATCAGAAGTCAGGGTCTTGGTGTATGGATACGTCGGCCACCACACCAACACTGGACTCCCTCGACTGAAAACCACACTCAGTACTCTTAACACTATTGCTTCACAGAAAAGAAAGATCATAGTCCTAAGTTCTAAGGTAGAACCGACTCCTCTGATACCAATATTTATGGACCCGTCCCCTGGGGCCCATGCCGTGACTACCCCAAGCCCTCCTTCCATAGGCTAGGGGCTAGAGACTATCACTAAAGGCGTAAAATCCCAAAACTAGGAAGTTAATGCCTTTATAAACTATAAACACACACAATCATAGTACAAATCAGAAGCAAACACTAAGTAAAGTCTATATACAAAAGAAGTGTTGGTATTAAAAGGGGCTGAAAATACAAGCCCAATAAAAAAGTACAAGCACAACTGAAAAACAAGTACAACAGAAGAAAAGTACTGAAGCTACTGGGTTTTCCTCTGAGGTTCCTACCTAATGGGTAGGTAAAGATGGCCTCCTCAGCACTCTACGTCTGTCAGTCTCCTCCGTGTACCGACTCGTCGTAAGGTCCACCTCCGGGTACCGTCCAGTCTTGCTACTCTGATCCTCAATCTGTGGTATCCATCGTCTGCATCCAAAACAATGAGGTGCGGGCATAGCCCATGTAGGGGTGAGTATAACAATACTCGGTAGGTACCCTGAGACCCTCAAGATCTCACAAAACCCAACAAGGATAAACCACAAAGTATGAAATCGATAGAAAACCCCATATAGGTATATTCCCATACATATACCTAAGTTATCAAATAATCCATCTCGTTCATGAGGAAACACAAGAGTTGCTGACTCAGCTCACATAGTTATACGACTTATGTAGAGTGATAGAGATGATCAGATATAACCACTGAATAATCAGAGCTATCATACCAACACATGATCCCGAACCAGCTATTCTGTCGGACAAACACAGGATCCAGGACCAGCTATTCTGTCGGACCAACACATGATCCAGGTACAGAAGTCAGAACTGTCAGACCAACACATGATCCAAGAATTGTCATCAGAGTTGTCAGATCAACACATGATCCAAGACCATATATTCTGTCGGACCAACACATGATCCTGGAATAGAATTCATAATTGTCGGACCAACACATGATCCAGGAACAATCAACAGTGCACAACCAGCCGCATGGTTTTCACAAAGCACGCTCGATTCCGGGAGGGTCCGCTCCTCAAACCAAGTGTCAACACATCAACTTTCACCAAGTCCCATGTTGATGTATCCAAAATATCCGTCTTTCTATAAGAAACTTAACTCAACAGAAGGTGCGTCAATCGGATGCCCGGTTTGAGAGTTATTGACATTTCCGTTCCGAGGGCCCGATTGGATTTAGGTTCAATCCAACCCGACCGTACCCCAACTATGTCCAAATCTCATGTGGGGTATTCTAATAGAATCGTATCACTTCAAGATTTCCATCGCTGTACACGGTTCATCAAACAGACGTCCAGTACAAAAGATATGGCCAAAAAAAGTACACGGGTTGGTAGTGGGCCTAGGTCTGGTCCGACCCGGTCGGACCGACTCGGCCCAAACATGTCTGGACCGACCCGGTTAGGGTCGACCCAGTCATACCCACTGGGTCTGACCCGGCACATTGGGTAGGTCATCCCGCTGGGTTTGGCCTGGTCCGTTGGGCCCGACCCAACAGACTGTGGGGGCGATTCGCTCGGTGGTCGCCTTGTAGGCGGCCCGGCCCGGAGTCTGGGGGCCGGTTCATCCAGTGCCGTGAGGGGCATGACTCGGGTGACTCGTCCTGGAAGTCCGAGCCGATTCGAACAATGACGCTGCAAAAGACATCGCGGGCTGGCTCAGGAGGCTGGCGCCGCTCAGCCGGTTCGCCTTGGAGCCGGGGTGCGGCCCGGGTAGGCTGGCGGGGCTGCCGGGAAGGGCACGTGGAAGGTCGCGGGTAGGCCGGAGGGGGGCGCTGGAGGCCATGGGATGTCCGGTGGGGTGCGCTGGAGGCCATGGGCAAGTTGGCATTGTTTCGGCTAGGGCGCACGGAATGCCGGTGGTGGCCGGGATCTGGCAGGACTCGGGCCGACGGGCATTGCAGTTTGACCTAAGGTGACGGATCCAATTCGGTCGGTGCATCGCGTGGGCGACATGGTTCGCGAAGGACGTGGGTAGTGCGGCCACTGCCTTCATCATTCTATTGCCTCATTGCTTCGTCTCCATGCTGTAGATTATTATAAACAAGATCGACGGAGGGGGTTTGTCCATGATGGTTTGGCCCACACCATCCGCGTTTGGGGTTGTATTAAGAGGCTCAAAAGTATGAAGCACAACAACCCTTGTTCTTCATTTTTAGATAAAGGAAGAACATGGGAGAAGATCATACTTAGATAAAATTAAACCCCTAGCTTTGATTTCTTTTTCTTCATTCGTAGACGGAGTCACGGAAGAAGACGTTGTGGATCGCCGTTCGTCGCGTCCGCCAAGCACTTCCAAACCTGAGTTGTGTCAGCTCGTTGACAACGCTACATGTCGATAAGTGTCCGAGGAAGAAGTCAAAGAAGGTTGGCGTTATTCATTCTTAGTTGGGGAAGGCATAATATTCCACGTGTTGGGTGTCACGTCACTTTTCCCGCGTTTCGTCGCATGGTGAAGCCATCCGAAAACCTCCTCCCAATATTTATTTAAATATGAGAGGGAGGGAGGTATGTAACAATCGTTGGAATTTACGACGGTTCATTTATTAGGAACCTTCCTAAATTCCAACGATGTTGTTACATAAAATTAAAAGGAGCAAGCCAATTAAGTTACCCTGGGGAAAATTTAGAGGTGCTTTGGATTTAATTAATGGGAGGATTCCAAGAGGCTCCCACCCCCCTCATTAATGAGGGGAGTTGAGAGGTTTTCCTCTCCTCTCATTAATAGGGGAGTTAAGCCCCGTGTGGTCCCCACCTCATTTATCCTCACATGGGAGGTTGAGTTTGGGTGGGCCCCACCACCATAACCTCTCATGGGAGGTTAAGGTACGCTGGCCCTACCTCTAACTCCCTTGAGGAGGGTTTAACCACCCAACCTCCACATGGCAGCTAAAAATAAAATAAAGTGTTAGCTCACATTATTTTATTAGTTTTTTTATAAAAAACCAAAATCTAACTTTTACTCTCGACCAACTGTCATCGAGGTGAAGGTCTCCTTAAGTGAATATCGGCGCTGCGAGTTCAATGGTGCCCTCAAATATCAATTCTGAGCACCAGTTCAAAAGTTACTAAATGCCGCTCGTGATTTTGTTGAACGTACCCGAAAAAAATTCAAAAAATTATTATCAGTCACCCTTGACTCGTGCCTGTTGAGGTTAGGCTCTTTATATGTGAAAAAACCCCACAACAAACCCAAAGGAACTCTCGGATTTTCAATCCTAGTTACCATTTATAAGTTATGAAGTTTATAATAATATAATTGTCACTTAATTATTTTATTTTCGGACAAAAACTAATTTTCTCTGGTGGCCCGCGCTAGCCAAGGTTAGCATCTTTTTAGAGAAATAATACACTCATGAGTTCAGTGGTGGTCTCACATTTTTAGTCTGAGTTACCATTTGTGAGTTATAAGAAATTGCAAAATAAAATAATTTATTTAATTATTTTATTTACGATTATTCCATTTTTGGGTTTTCTCACAGGTGGCCCGTGTCGACTAATCTTAAGTCACATCATGGGTAAAACTGCCATCCTGAGTGTAACAGTGCCCTCAGATTTCTGATATACGTTACTTTTTAAGACTTATTCCCTTTATTCAAGAAAATTGCTTATGTGCATTAACTTAATCTTAACTGAAACTTCGATGGATCATTTTGGGCACTCTGGGCCTCGGAATTGCGTGCTGTTAGATTTCAAGGACCTTTAAAATTCCCATTTAATTAAAAACAATTACATGGAAATTTCGGGTCTTTACATTTATGGGGGATAAAAGTATCATGTTGGGTAAAATTGTTGTACCTTTATATCCCTATAGGTTTTTCATTTAATATGAATTTGGGATATTTTCAAAAAAAAAATGTATGTATAATATTTCCTAAAATTATTTATATTTTACAATGATTTAGTTGAGATACTTTGAAATCACCATGATAAAATGGGATTGGTGTCAGATTTGTTTAGAAATATTTCTAAGGTAAATGGTTAGTGTAAATTTCCTAGATTGGGTATTTGAATGGATATTTTGGATACAGGGTCTAACATATGGGAAATATTGACAAGGGAAATGTCTAGGTTTGGTTTTCTTTTCATGGTTTCTTGGGTCTTTCTCCTGGGAAGCCAAAATGAAAGGATTCTAAGAATTTTTGGTCAACATGGAGGCCTAACAACCTTGGTGATTCTCTATGGGGAGCTAGGGTTGCAAAATTATTTACTCCACTCTATGGTGGGACTAGGGTTGGCATCTGAGAGGGTAATATGAAGTACCTCCCAGTAGTGCTTATTATAGTGTAAGGGATGGGTCGCATGTTCAAAATTGTGAATGGTAAGGAACATTTATCATGGTTCATTGTGTTTCTCGTGTATATGATGGGGTGTTGTCTTCTTGGTGGTACACTATGATGTGGTGCATGCTATTGTGGTGCCCCTCAAGATATTAATTTTCTTTTTATTTTTCCATCATATAGGGTTGAACTCCCCCCCCCAATATATTCATGTGTCTTGACCACATGGGTATCCCTATGAATCCCCCATTGTATCCTCTTATATTTCAAGAAATATCTCCTTTAGTTTCACAAAAATCATTCACAGAAAATTCTTATATCTATCTATTTATTGTCCTATTATTTATCCCTCAATAATTATTTTTAGTCAATTATTTTTCCCAAAAATATAATATCCATTGGTTTTTTCATCATTAATGTCAAAACAAATCATATAAAAAAATCATAAGGATACAAAATTGTTCAAGGAGGCTATAAATAATGTAAACAAAGATCATATCCCCTAAAAAGGTCACCACATTTTTGGGGAAGGGATCCAATGCTAGAGAATTTTTTCTTGGGTGTATCCAGACGACCCCAAGAGGTAAGTAAATATTCCACTTTTTTTCCATCATTCCATGTGTGGAGCACCAGCACTCAATTTTCTAGAAGGATCTTACATTTTCATATTTGGTATACAATGAACAATGGGGTTGAAATATGTCGTTAAAGGGAATCATGGAAGGTTAATGAATACGTTTAAACTAATTCCAGTCAAATTTTATACTAAAGATGATCCTATATCAATTTTAGAAGTGTGTATCCCTTTGTGATAATGGAATAACCATGGAAAAAAGGGATTATGAAGGTATAGACCACTAAACCATTAAAATATATAATTATCCCCACCACGTCACATGAGGCCATTCATGCATGATCCATTGGTATTTAATTTTATTCCTCTATTTTTTGGGTTATATTTAATCCATATTCCCTATAGATATTACATGTGGAAGGAGGAAGAAGAATTTTTACTCACCATACATAACCTCAAAGAAGGGGAAGTGTCCCATTGTTTCACAAAGATCCCCATTTTAGCTTCTAGGATACGAGTCTTGGCCACCAAATCCACAGTAGATCTTAATGACCCTTCATCGTGTGTGTTTCTCCTAGAATTCCAAGTACACCATAAAACCATATCCAAGAATAGAATCCTTGCTTTATATTTATGATTATTTTCCCCCACCCAAGGGATCCAATTAAATAAAATGTATCTTTACTAGGAAATATAGAAAAAATAACTTTGAGGTGACACAGTTGCCACCCAATCACCTTGGAAGAATAGGTGTGAGGATGATTAATAATTTTAGTTCCTCTAGAACATACACTTAGAGGTGAGATAAATAAATTTACTTTAGATCCCATTATCAATAAAAATGTCATCTGATCTAATAGGACATATTCAGAAGTTTTATTTCATTAGGATATCACTACACCAAATAATACTCCTCTATTCATCCAACACTATATTCATATTCATGTGGAGAGGGTAATAATTGGATGAAAAAACCATAGATGGTGTACTCATAATAAAATCTTATTAATTCTCTATATTTGTAGAAATATATCTAAATAGGCTGAGCTAATGGTTATGTAGAGTGGAACTAATAAAATATGAGGACCTATTTTCCTAGTAGATGGAGAGGTTTTCACCATGCTCAGTTTGATGTTATTCATCATAGGTAACATTTTTTTTCTTTTTGTGAGGGATTTACACCTGATTTAAGTTGGGTGTTTTTTAACTTCATTATTTGGAATATCATGGTGGTGTAGTTGTTTTCAAATCCAATTTTAGTAAAATTAAAAGTAACTGAAATATCTATAAAATATTTCAAATGTGATTTAAATATTGTATCACATGAAATAAAGGATGTTTAATGTTTTTCCCAATTTTTGAAGTAGCTTATGTGTTCCAATTCATTGTGAAAATACCTTATAAGCAAGTTTCAAAATTAATTTGATGAAAAAAGGTATTTTACCTCATTAATTTTATGGGATTGGTGAAATCCATGATTCCATATAATTTCTTTAAATGAAAAAAGTTGTTTGGATTCTTATTTTCTTTTAACTGAATGATTTTTGTTTTTTTAATGGATTCAAATTGTATATATTTCCATGTTATTTATAAATAATGTTTTCAAAAGGGTTAAAGTGTGGTTTTATAATGATTTTAATGGAATATTTAAAATGGTATTTTATTCCATTAAAATGATTTGGAATCTCAAGCTGGATTACTTGGAGGCCCATTTAAACCATTTAATTAAATTCATGATGTACTAAGACACTCATTTATACCCATATATATTTCACATTTAGAGTTTTTGAATTTCTATATAATTTATGTATGATAAATAAATGGGTTGTTTGTTAAGGGAATTGTAGGTGAGGGAGATTCATTATTTATGATTGCTTGATAAATCAAGGCATGATTTTCTCCCTCCCCTACACTTTATTTTTTGCCCATGGGAACTTTAGTATCTATTTAGGAGGTCAATATTTATACTACAGTAGATATTCACGTGACACTAGTATCCTTAGAGTTATTTTTGTGTACCATGAAAACTAGGAGTTCCCCTTATACAGTAATGTGTGGGTTAGTTGGGTGGATTTTGATTTTTGAAAAAAAAACATATTTGGATAGTTTTTAATGTGTTATAGTATATCTAAGCCCATATAAACATAGAATCTATTATATTTCCCACTCAATTAGAATACTTCTATATGAAATTTTCATCCTTTTATTCCCCAATTTTATTGGCATTTAAGGTACTGTGATTTTTTATTATTGATGATTTCCTTCTCTATTAAATGTGATGGGTTTACTTGGTATTTCATTTTTTATTATTTTGTTTTTTATTTTTTATTTATTTTGTTTTTGAGGGATTACTTTTAAACTATTTCCTAGAATTTTATTTCAATAAGGTGTTCTCAATGAATAATAAGGGTTCTAAAATTATGTTTTTAAGTGTTTGAAATTATAAAATATTCTTCGATGTGATATTTTTTTATGTATCTTCATATGAAACATAATTTCTAAATATATTTAAAACATGATAAAATAAAATTTAATTGTAATAAAACTATACAAACTCATTATTGGGATATTATAGGGATCGGTTTTGATAAAACACTACATACACCATTCAGTATATTTAGTTCCTCTATTTTCCTCTCAGGCTCTTAGGTTGTGATAACTTATTTGTGTGTTCTTTTGGTCTTTGTATAGTAGGGGGTGATGTGATTAGTTTATTTTGACTAAGGGGTCACCTGGATATGGTTGGAAATTTTTTGGTTCCTATTTTTATTTCGGGATGGATGTATATTATCTTTGATAGGCAAAATATTTCTTCCTTTATTAATTTAGGTGATGAAAATTATTTTCAATATTCAGTTTTTATAATTTAAATATTTATTTATAATCTTTAATCTATTTTATTGTTTCTCTGTCATTGTTGTTTTTATTTTTTTCATGGGAATTTGATATATTGGTTGTTCATGTCAGTTTTTTTAGAGGAATATGTTATAGGATTACTATTATTTAAGAATATAACCATTACCATTGATGTTTGATTTATACTATATCACTATTTTTAAACTTAGGGTGATTAGAAACACACCTCAAGCCTCACCTCAAATTATATTTGGTGCTCAGTTCATGGGTTTTCCCCAATTTTTTATGGAATATTATGTATGATACTTAATGATATTTCCTACCAGAATCATAAACTACCTTGTTTACTTTTTTAGGTTTGTAGTGTATATTACACTCACAATCATTGAGTTCTCCAAAGTATCTCCTTAATCAGTTTTTAGTTATTTCTATATAATTTAAAACATTACAATATAATAGTTCATTTTCATTTCATGTATTTTATTAAAAAAATAGCATTTATATATCTTTAAATAAATAATTATTGCCAAAAATTTAAAATCATGTGTTGGATAATTTTATTCTTTGATGTTTTGTTATCATGAATAATAATCCACAATATTTTATTTTTAAATAAAAAATCATCCTATTATTTTTCTTTGATGTGTCATGATTGATGAAAAATACTTAATTTCCTATTGGTAATGTTAATACTAGTACTTTATCAATCTATTCTTTAACTCTTCAAAAGTGTCTCGATATTTCCATAACCATGACAATTTCACACCTTTAAATTTTTTACTTGGTTAACATATTATCTAATATTGTGAATTTATCAGTCAAATATCTACATTATTAAGTTAATCCAACGAATATTTGTATTATAGTTATATTTATTAGAATTTTCCATTTTTTCAACATTGATATTTAAGGGGTAAAAAAATTAATTATCATTAGTGAAAATATATCCTCTTATAGAAACATGTCCATTCCAACTTCCACACATAGTTAATTCCTCATATAAAACATTTTCTCTTGGAAATTCCAGTATTTTCCATAAGTTAATTTTATTATTTTATTAACACTTAGAATGTATCATGATATAATCAATAAATACAACCACAAATTTATCATTAAGTTATTGAAAAAATAAAAAAATTAAGTGAATGAATATGGAAATATAATTGGTTATCATAAAAGAAAATACAACATAATTTATATTAGATATAAATTATAATAATTATCATCTTTGGTATATCCTCTTTCATTGCAATTAGCTGATGGTGACCTGAATAAGTATTCATTTCAAAGAAATATTGAGCATCTTGAATTGGAAAAAATAGATCATCTATATGAGATAATTGTACTTATTCTAAAGAATGAAGATATTAATATATCTATAGTTTATTCATAGACTCATTGATATATTAGTCTTATTTTCAAATAAAATATTTCATCTCTATAAAAAAATACTTGGTCTGATAAATCCCTTATCTAAAATTTATTGTCCTCTTTTGTTTATTTCTATTTATAACATTGTATCCATATGCTATAGTAGAATAGAAATATTTTCTATTTCAATAATTATATTAATATGAAATTTTACTTCTATATCTAGAAGAAATATATAAAATTCATTGTTAACTAAATCAATTAAACCATTTATGATAGGTATATCTTCTATCCTTATATGATTCTTCTCCTCTATTTTTTTTATAATTTATTTTTTCACCAAGGTTATTTTTAAGGTGATCCATGTGGTGTCTTTCTAAACATGATTCAATGAAATAAATATCCTATCTAAAAATAAGTTATTTAATATATATCTGAAAAATAGTAACCTAATTCTCTCTATATTAAAATTGAACTTCATAATTTGAGATCTAATTCCTCCCAAATATCGTGTTAAATTATATCATGGGTATGAAAACTCTATTTTTAAATATATACTAACAATTAATTTTAATTTCAAAAGTATAAGATATTTTTATTCTGATTAAAGTATCATTTGGTATTCTAACTAATAATTATTTTCATGATATGTATAGAGGTTTCTCAATATTCATTGAAAAAATAGAAATGATAAAAGAATTAATGAAATTAGAATTAAAAAATATATAATTTTTAATGTATGGTAATACTACCTATGATATAATTAATTTTTCAGTTCATGGATCCTTGTAGCTGGTCCTTTGTGAGTTTGAGGTGTTAGGAGTGTTGGGAGAAGGCTTAAAGGTAGAAAGTGTGGAGTTGAACTATAATTTTAGCTACATAGTAGTAATGTGACAAGGATTATTGTACTAAATCCTGGATTCCATAAGGCTATGGTGTGGGTTAAAAAAATATACTTATAGGTCCAATAATGGAGTTTGGGAAGTTATTATAATTTTAGTACCCCTACGGTGTGGGGGAAAGCTATGGGGTAGAATATTAGGAGGCAAGTTTCGAGGTTTATTTCTTTTTTGGTGTATCTAAGAATTGGAGATGAGTTAGATCATAGCACCCTTATAGAAATGGAGTTATATAGTGTGTTAATTTTCCATAAAATCTTGTCACGATCCAAAATTTTAGGATATTCAGTATAAACTATGTTGTGTCTCTTAGATACGTCTTTGACTATGTAGGGTGCATTTTCGTCTCTTCGATTACACCATATTTTTTAATATGTTATTATATCTATAATATGGTGGAGGGGGATATAATATGATCTTATAAAATCTAGTTTTCATATAAATACATTAAACCCCTTAAATATTATCTTTTTATCAACATTATTACTCAAATAATTATTGTCTAAGAGATCATTTAGAAGGCTTTTGGAGATATTTTTCATTAGATTAAACCTCCCACTCCTAGAGATAAATATTTTATGGTATAAGGATTTTTATTTATCTTTTACTATGGTTTATTTATATTTTATTCGTTTAACCTACAATTCTATATTTCCATGTCATAGAGGTTGGTTCTTTTCAAAATCTAGCAGTTCTTTTGATGTTTTTATGTGGTTTTGGCATTTTATTTCTTGTAGGGATGTAGTATTCTTGAGAGATTGGTGATTAGAGGTCCAATTTTATGTTTCTTCCTCATTTAGGAATTATGAATTCTATGAGTTATGGGATTCATTTCTACTCCTTTTATATTATGTGAAAAATTATGTTACTCATTAGTTATCCCTATGTGTACTGGTGGAAGTAACCATAATAAAGAATAAATATAATTAATGAAAGAAGTGGTTTATTATTGTAGTGATCATATGGTTTCCACCATGAGTAAATATTTCCTCTTGTTTTTATAGATATTTTATTATATATGTTTAATCTTGTTAACCATATTTTTTATACATGGGTTTGGTATGTTAATTTTGATTAAAATGGTTAAAGAATGTAAATCCAGAATTTGTTGATTGGAAAAATAATTTAAGGATTCATGTTAATGGAATATGTAGATTCTTATAATTTGATATAAATTAAATTATACTAAGTGAATTTTTATCTAAATTGTTCCCCCATATGATAATGTAAATGGGTCAAAAATTTGATGTTATTTATCTTGTTATTGATTTTAATAAAGTAAAATTTTATATGGTAATGGTTTCTCTACCAGTTTTCTAAACATAGATTTTATTATACTGAGAATATTTAAATAATTTATAGATTTTTTATCTAGTTAATTAGTTTAACCATAGTTTAAAACTGTAATAAATGAATCACTTAAATCAAGATATGATAAAAACTGGTTGTTTGATAAAGATAAATGTTTAGGAATAAGAGGTCTTATTTTCATGTAAATGAAGGATGAATTATATTGGGTCTTAGTGTAACACCCCATGTATTTATAAAAATAAATAGAAATTCATTGAACTTTGTTTTAAATAGATATTTTTAATTATCCTTTAAAACATAACTTTTTTACTTCTATGTTCTGAATTTCAAGAAAATGTCATCTACTTTTGTGTTTAGTATGTTATTTGGAGTCTATTGAAACCAACTTGTTTTTTTGGTGAATAGTAACATACCCTTATGAATAGTAATATGACCCTAATGAATAGTAAATTTTATTATTATTTTATTTTATTAAGTCTTTAAGATAATAGCATCTTGGTTAATTTTTCATTGTGATATAGAAGTAGTTATATAATTAGAATTGTTAATTTTTTAATTAAGTATGATTTTATTTAAAAATTAAATTGATAATATTTAGAAAATTATTTTCAAAAAATGGACTTCATTTTTGAAATTTACACGTCGATAAATGGTTAGGGTGCATTTTGGGAATTTTTCTGAAACAATTGATTTTTCGGTGAATAGTAAAAACTATAGTTTTTAGATTTGGTGTGTTAATGACATCATTAATGATATAATAATGATGTCATAAATATGGTCGACTTATGTATAGTTAAATAAGATGTTAGGTGTCCTATTTGGATTATACCATGGCAAAATACTATGGGCAATCCCATGGTTTTGTAAATACCACTAATGAGGTGTCCCATGAAATTGTTTAAAATAATCCTTCACTTTTCCTATAAATACCAACTCTTCCCTTAATTGAATTAATTCCAAATTCTCCCTCAATGATGATCTGGCCTCCTTACCTTAATAGTAGTCCTCCAAAGGCTTCCTCAAGCCCCCAAGGTCCCAACCTTCATGTTCTAAGGGTTACTCTACAAGGTAAGAAAATTCTGAATTTTCTTTTTTTTTCTATTCATGTTCTCTTTTATGTGGTATAATTATCAAGTTTCTATACCATGTTCTTATTTACTTCTTATTATTTATCTTCTATATATTATGAATCATTTCTGGATGGGTTTCCCTTGTCCACTCTCTTTTTAATTTTTTTCTAAAACCATGTTGTGAAGCTGTTAGGCTACCGAATTTTTTTGTTAGAAATTTGTCACTTTTTTTTTATTTTGAGTTCCTTCCTTATTATTTATTCATATCTCCTTACCCAAGAGGAATTAAATCTCCATAAATCATGTATACTCTATATTTTATCATGTTTATGAAAAATTACTCATCATTATTCTTCTCCTCTCCCACTTTTTTAAAGAATAAAAACATTGTCTGTTTGTGTCGAATTATCGACATCGTGGATGATGTGATTTCAATTTCCATTAATTATTTCATGTCTGGTCATGAAACCATTTATATGGTTGAACCAGGTTATTATATATGTTTTATGACTCATCCATGGATCTGTAATTCCTTTTTACTCATGGTTCTAATTTATAAGACAAAACGATGTTGTTATTATCAAAGAACCACTAAATGTATCTAAACAAACATCATTAATGTTATAACTTATGAATCATCCTCATGTAAGAATTAAAAATAATAAATGGAATAATTTATGTTACTGGTTATATTAAAATACTACTCCTTCCCAATTTTGGAGTTTCACTTCCAATCGACAAGAATGTCCATCATGAACCAATCATTGAACCATGTTAAGAACTCACCCAAAAAACATTGCAAAGGGAAAAATACTAACAATTAAGGGTGAAATGATGTTATGAAATGATAATATAATAGGTTATGAACATGAAAATGTTTCTGTAAAATATTAATAACACTTTTTTAACCATTATATAGGAGGTTTAAACAAGTTTGAAGTAAGAAAACCCCAAGGTAAAGGAATTCTTAACCTGCTTTTCATTCTTTGGGTTATCCTTCTACTTCATTATTTATGTGGTGTTAAAATTGTTTTTTTGATGAAAATTGATTAAATTATCATTAGTTATGTGTATTTACAGTATATATACATATTACATTCACTTTATTAAGTCTCACTTCAATTATATAATGTTTGTAAGGGAATTCTTAACCTGATTTTCATTTTTTGGGTTAACCTTCTACTTCATTATTTATGTGCTATTCAAATTGTTTGTGTGATGGGTTCTGTTTATATGATGTTTTATTATGTGTATTTATTGTATATATACATACTCCATCCACTCTATTAAGTCTCTCTTCAATTTTTTGATTTTTATAAGCCGCTTTTCTTTAAAAATCCTCTTTTTAAATTCGGTTTTACAAAATTCCAAAGTAATGTTTTTATGAAGTATTCATGTGGTATGATTATGTTTTGGTTATTGAGAATTATTTACGATGAAGGGTGGGACCTATATTTCCCTCCAATGCATTGGGTATGAGTAATTTGGAGGTCAGCCGTATGGTTACTTCTAGTGTAACTGCGATGGTTACAAAAAGTAAGGTAGTCGTGATGGTTACAAATTTTATGGTAGCCAAGATGGTTACAATATTATATAAGTAATGCCCCAAGATACCTTTATGATTATATTTATGTTCTCATGTTTGTGTGGATCTTGTGTAAATTTCATGTTACATGAAGTAAGTATATATGGGTGAAAATCATGTCTTTTGAAAATGTTTTCATACGTTATGAGTATTCATGGACTAATGTGATTTTCCTTCTTTTCCATCCCTTACTAAGATTTTGTGCTCATCCCAAGTTTTTAATGATTTTCACAGGTTAATGGATGTGTAATACAATGAAGTAAGACACGTTAAATGTTTAAGAATTGTCAAAGAGTCTTGTTTTATGTTTTAATGCTTTATGTTTTGAATAAAATGGAAACTATTTTTTAAGGTATCCACTCTGTAATAATGTCTAATGTTATGAATGTTTTGTCCTAATTCTATAAACCTCTAAACTTGAAAATACCCTCAATGTAAAAGGAAGTGTTTTCTTGACTAAAATCAAGATTATGTATGTAATAAGGTTGGGTCCTTATAGTTGGTATCAGAGGTTGGTTTAGATAACTTTAGGGGTTAGGGTGATGTTAATAGAATACCATAAATGATTTTCACTCTATGTTTAATTTGAAATTTTATAGAATTTAAAGATTACCATGTTGCTTTATCTAAGAAATGTTTGTTCAGAATGGTTGTCCATAGAAGGAACATGGATTTTGAAGAGGATAGGCACCGATGGAATGACATCCTTCCAAAACTACATCCCGGAATGGTAGGGATTGGAACTGAGAAGTTTGTGATAGTAATGGCTCAGCTAACGTAGGAAATAAATGGTGGTAGAATCCATGAAATAGAACCAATAGAGGTACCACAACGAAACATGATAGTAGTGGAACATTTTATGAGACAACATCCTCCGGAATTCATTGGATATTCTGACCCTGTGGAAGCTGAAGGATGGATCAAAGCCCTTGAAAAGTTATTCGATGTTATGGGATGTTCAGAAAATTAAAAGGTAAGTCTTTCCATTTATCATTTTGAAGGGGAAGATGATCAATGGTGGTAAATGGTAAAAAATATCAAAGGTATATAAGATTTTGATGCCTTAGAGTGGGATGAATTTAAAATCCTTTTTCTTGAAAAATATTTTCCTAAGGTGGTATGACTTAGAATGGAGAAGAAATTCCTTGAATTGAAATAGAATGAAAAAGATTCAGTGGTTGTGTATGAAGTGTACTTCACCCGACTGTCGAGGTATGCACCAAATCTTATTCTGGATCTTGATAGCAAAATCAACCGCTTTTACTCAGGACTTAAGCCAAATTATCGAAGGGTGTTGGCCTCCCGTGAATTCAAAAGTTATGAGAAACTTATTCTTTGTGCTGATAGGCTAGAGATGGAGTTTGTTGATGATCATGTGCATTTTGTAAACAAAGATAAAAAGAGGTCTCGTTGGAAAGAAATGGGTAAGAATAAACCAAAGAAATATGATGGTAAGAAAATCCAATTTCTATTTTGTAAAAAGTGTGGAAAGAGACACCCTGGGGAATGTCTTAGAAAAACTGGGAGGTGTTTTAAATGTGGTATGTTTGGAAATATGGCCCGATACTACAATGAAAATGATCCTAAGACTAATCCTGATAAGAAAACTATAAAGTGTTTTAAATGTGGTGAAATGGGTCATTATGAAAACATCTTCCCAAAGAGAGATCAGAATGATGCAAATAAGCCAGAATACAAAAAGAAAGGATTAGTGAGATCCTTTACGACTACTTCAGTAGCTGTTGGGCCATCCAATGAAGTTGTATCAGGTACTTTGTTTGTTTACTCGGATTTTGCTAAAGTTTTTTTGATACATGGTCTACACATTCCTTCATCTCTGAAAAATTTTCTAGTAAATTAGAAATATCACCTCAATAAATGAGACCTGAACTTATTGTTAAAACACGAGGGGGAAATTTTATAGCAAATAGGAATTATAAGAATATTTCTATTGTGGTCTGTGGAAATAATTTAACTAAAAACCTTGTTGTTTTACCCTTAGTCATGTTTGATGTTATTCTGGGGATGGACTGGATTTCTGATTATCATGCTAAGATTGATTGTAGAGCTAAAGAAGTTGTTTTTCAGAAAGAGTTTCAGTTTGTATACAAGAATGAACACATACAATTGATAACATATCAGGAAGATGAGAAACTATTGAAATATGGAAATGAAAGTTATCTTTATCATATTGTTGAAAACAAGGGAACTATTCAAATTAATGATGTTTTAGTGGTAAATTAATACCTTGATGTTTTTCCTGATGAGTTACCCGATGTCATACCTGATCGAGAAGTTAAATTCACAATTGACTTAGTTCCTGATGCTAAGACAATTTCAAAACCCCCAGATCATATGGCTCCAATAGAACTTCTTGAATTGAAAAATCAGTTGCAGGATTTACTTGATAAAGGCTTCATTCATCCTAGCACTTCACCATGGGGAGCCCCTGTTTTGTTTGTTAAAAAGAAATATTGTTCCATGAAACTTTGAATTGATTATATATATTTGAATAACATCATTGTTAAAAACAACTATCATTTTCCTCATATTGATGACTTATTTGATCAGCTCTAGGGGGCTCAATACTTTTCCAAGATTGACTTGAGATCCGGATACCATCAGCTGAAGGTGAAGAAGGATAACATCCTGAAAACAGTCTTTCGTGCTAGATATGAGCATTATGAATGTTTTGTTATGCCATTTTTATTAACCAATGCACCTGTTGTATTCATGAATCTTATGAATAGATTATTTCATGAATTCTTGGATAAGTTTGTGGTTTTATTTATTGATGACATTATGGTATTTTCTAAAAATAAAGAGGAGAATGAAAAACATCTAAGGGTTGTTTTACAAACATTAAAAGAAAAGAAACTATATGGAAAATTCTGCAAGTGTGATTTTTGGTTACAACCGATTTCTTTTCTTGGGAACATTGTAAATAAGGGTGGAATAACAGTTTATCCTACCAAAACAAAAGTTGTTGATGAATTTCCAAGACCCACAAATGTTATAGATATTCATAGTTTTCTAGGCTTAACAAGTTATTATCGATGGTTTGTTAAGAAATTTGCACGGTTATCTAGCCCGATAACTAAGTTAACATGGAAAGCGGTTAAATTTGTTTGGATAGAGGAATGTGATGTTTGTTTTCAGGAACTAAGGAAGATATTGGTGAATTCTTTAGTTTTGCCCTTACCTTCCCGAAATGGTGAGTTTTTCATCTACATCGATTATTCTTTGAAAGGACTTGGTTTTGTTTTTATGTAGAATGATCAGTTAATTGCCTATGCTTAGAGAAAACTTAAACCCCGTGAGCTAAATTATACCACACATGATTTGTAATTGGCAGATGTGGTTTTTTCTTTGAAAATTTGGAGGCATCATCTATACAGAACCAAATTCCAAATATATACTGACCATAAAAGTCTAAAGTATATATTCACTCAAAAGTAATTAAACATGAGGCAGGGAAGATTGCTAAAACTAATAAAGGATTATTACTGCATGATCAATTACCATCCCAAAAAAGAAAACAAAGTGGCAGATGCCTTAATTCGGAAACATCATGCATAATTAATCATGCTACATTTGGAACATGATCCATTGATTAATGATTTGATGATGTTTTGTGTAGAAGTTTTTGGTGTAGGTAATATCTCTGTTTTTCTTTAGGTTTTAGTGCAGTCTTTGTTGTCAGACAGAATTAAGCAGGTGAAAAAGAAAGATTGTGAGCTATAGAAAAAGGCAGAATTGGTTAAAATGGGTAAGTTTCCAGAATTTAATCTTGATAAAGAATGTGTTTTAATATTTGGTAAAAGGTTTTGTGTGCCCTGTGATTCTCAGTTGAAGAAAGGAGTGTTGTGTGAAGCTCATAGTTCTCCATTTTCTATTCATCCAAGCGTTACTAAGACGTACAGGGACCTTCTGGAGTATTATTGGTGGGATGGAATGAAAAGAGATATTGCTGATTTTACCATGAAATTTTTGACGTGTAAATAGGTTAAAGCAGAGTGGCAGTTACCGAAGGAGATTCTTCAGCCTTTTCCAATGCTAGAGTGGAAATGGGAGATTGTATCCATGGACTTTGTGGTGGGACTACCAAGGACTTCTCTAGGTAACAATGCGATTTGGGGTGTTGTTGATCGTTTAACAAAGTCTGTACATTTTATTTCTATTCAAGATACAATGACTTTGGATCAGCTTTCTCTATTATACCTAAAGGAGATTTTCAGGTTACATGGAGTTCCTCTTTCCATTTTATCTAACAGAGATCCCAGGTACACTTCTATCTTTTGGAAGGGACTTCAGAAGTTGATGGGAACAAAGTTAAATTTTAGTACAGCTTTTCATCCTCAATCATATGGGAAGTCGGAACGAACGATTCAAACTTTGGAGGATATGCTTCGAGCATGTTCAACGGACTATCAGGGAAGTTGGGATCAACATCTTTTTTTAGTTGAGTTTTCTTATAATAACACTTTTCATTCCTGTTTTCAGATGGAACCTTTTGAGGCCTTGTATGGGAATTGGTGTCGGACTCTAGCGTTTTGGGATGAAGCCAGTGAAAGAAAGTTGATGGGGCCAGAATTAGTAGAAGAAGTGTCTGAGAAAGTGAGAAAGATCCAGCAGCACATGTGGACAACTCATAGCACACAGAAAAGTTATGTAGATAACTGAAGGAAAGACTTCTATTTCGAGGTAGGTGGCCATGTTTTTCTTTAAAATATCTCCTTGGAAAAGTGTGATGCGTTTCGGTAAGAAATGGAAGCTAAGTCCACTGTTCATCGGTCCTTTTAAAATCTTGGAGAATGTTGGAATAGTTGCATACCATGTAGCTTTTCCTCTAAGTTTGTTTCTGGTACACAATGTATTTCATGTTTCGATGTTAAGAAAGTATGTTCCAGATTCATCACATGTCTTGAGCCCAGAAGTAGTTTAGCAGGAAGGGAACCTTTATTATGAAGAGAAACTAGTGCAGATTCTTGATCGAAGAGAACAAGTATTGTGGAATAAGGTAATCCACCAGTTAAAGGTTTTTTAGAGAAACCACATGGTTGAAGAAGCAACATGAGAGTCTGAAAATGCTATGAGGGAAAAGTACCCTCAGTTGTTTAATAATTAAATAAAATTGTGAGGATGCAATTTCTAAAAGGTGGGGATAATGTAACATCCCATGTTTTTATGAAAATAAATATAAATTCATGTAACTTTGTTTTAAATAGATATTTCTAATTATTCTTTAAAACATAACTTTTTTACTTCTATGTTCTGAATTTCAAGAAATTGTCATCTACTTTTGTGTTAGGAATGTTATTTAAAGTCTATTGTAACCAACTGGTTTTTTTGTTAATAGTAACATACCCTTATGAATAGTAATATGAATAGTAATATGACCCTAATGAATAGTAAATTTTATTATTATTTTATTTTATGAAGGCCTTAAGATAATATCATCTAGGTTAATTTTTCATTGTTATATAGATGTAGTTACAGAATTAGAATTGTTAATTTTTAAATTAAGTAAGATTTTATTTAAAAATTAAATTTATAATATTTAGAAAATTATATTAAAAAAATTGACTTCATTTTTTAAATCTACACGTTGATAAATGGTTATGGTGAATTTTGGGAATTTTTCTGAAACTGTTGATTTTTCGGTGACTAGTAAGAAATACAGTTTTTAGTTTCGGTTTGTTAATGAAATCATTAATGATATAATAATAATGTCATAAATATGGTATACTTATGTATAGTTAAATAATATGTGAGGTGTCCCATGTTTCTTATACCATGGGCAAATACCCTATGCAAGCCCATGGTTTTGTAAATACCACTCATGAGGTGTACCTTGAAAATTATTAAAATAATCCCCCACTTTTCTTATAAATACAAACTCTTACCTTCATTTAATTCATTCCCAATTCTCCCTCAACGAATCTCTAGCCTCCTTACCTTCATATTAGTCCTCCAAAGTCTTCCACAAGCCCCAAGGTCCCAACCTTCATGTTCTAAGGGTTACTCTACAAGGTAAGAAAATTCTCAATTTTCTTGCTTTTTTATTCATGTTCTCTTTTATGTGGTATAATTTTCAAGTTTCTATACCATGTTATTATTTCCTTATTATTCATGATCTTCTATATATTATGATTAATTTCTTGATGGGTGACCCTTGTCCCCTCTCTTTTGAATATTTTTCTAAAACCATGTTGTGTAGCCGTTAGGCTGCCAAATTTTTTGTAAGAAATTTCTCACTTTTTATTTTATTTTTAGTTACTTCCTTGTTATTTCTTAATATATCCTTACCCAAGAGGAATGAAATCTCTAGAAATCATGTATACTATATATTTTATCATGTTTATGAAAAAATAATCATCATTATTCTTCTCCTCTCCCACTTATTTAAAGAATAAAAACCTTGTCTGGTTGTCTCGAATTATCGACATCGTGGACGATGTGATTAAGATTTCAATTAATTCTTTCAAGTCATGTCATGAAACCATTTATATGGTTGAAAAAGGTTATAATATATGTTTTATGACTCACCCATGGTTCTGTAATTATTTTTTACTCATGGTTCTAATTTATAAGACAAAATGAGGTTGTTATTATCAAAGAACCACTAAAAGGATCTAAAAGAACATCATTAATGTTTTAACTTATGAATCATCCTCATGTAAGAATTCAAAATGATAAATGGAATAATTTATGTTACTATTCATATGATAATTATACTCCATTCCAATTCTGGAGTTTCACTTCCAATCGATAAGAATGTCCATCATGAACCAATCATGGAATCATGTTAAGAACTCACCCAAAAAACAGTGCAAAGGGAATAATACTAACAATTAAGGGTAAATTGATGTTATGAAATGATCATATAAGATGTTATGAACATGAAAATGTTTCTGTAAAATATTAATAACACTATTTTAACCATTTTACTGGAGGTTTAAACAAGTTTTAAGTAAGACAAACCCAAGGTAAGGGAATTCTTAACATGATTTCTATTCTTTGGGTTATCCTTCTACTTCATTATTTATGTGGTATTAAATTTTTTTGATTTATTAAAATTGTTTATATTATCATTATTTATGTTTATTTTCAGTATATATACATATTACATTCACTCTATTAAGTTTCACTTCAATTATATGATGTTTGTAAGGGAATTCTTAACTCGATTTCCATTTTTTGGGTTAACCTTCTACTTCATTATTTATGTGCTATTTAAATTGTTTGTGTAATGGGTTCTGTTTATATTATGTTTTATTATGCGTATTTACGGTATATATACATACTCCATCCACTCTATTAATTCTCTCTTAAATTTTATGATTTCTATAAGGGGATTTTCTTTAAAAATCATCTTTTTAAATTTGGTTTTACAAATTTCCAATGTAATGTTTTTATGGAATTATTCATGTTGTATGATTATGTTTTGCTTCTTAGGAATTATTTAAGATAAATGTTGGGACATATATTTCCTTCAATTAATTGGGTATGATCATTTTTGAGGTCGGCCGTATGGTTACCCCAAGTGTAACTGCGATGGTGACACAAAGTAAGGTAGCCGTGAGTGTTAAAAAATTTAAGGTAGCCAAGATGGTTACAAGATTATGTAAGTAATTCCCCAAGATACCTTTATGGTTATATTTATGTTCTCGTTTTTGTGTGGATCTTTTCTGAATCTCATGTTACACGATGTAAGTATATATGGGTGAAAAGAGTGTATTTTGAAAATGTTTTCATACGTTATGAGTATTCATGGACTAATGTGATTTTTCCTTCTTTTACATCCCTTACCGAGATTTTGTGCTCATCCCAAGTTTTTAAGTGATTTTTCATTGGTTAATGGATGTGTAATAAAAGTAAGGAAGACATGTTAAATGTTTAATAATTTTCAAGGAGTCTTGTTTTATGTTTTAATGCTTTATATTTTGAATAAAATGGAAACTGGTTTTTATGGTATCCACTCTGTAATAATGTGTAATGTTATGAATGTTTTGTCTTAATTATCTAATGCTATAAACTTGAAAAGATACTCAATGTAAAAGGAAGTTTTTTCTTGACTAAATTCAAGATTATGTATGTAATAAGGTTGGGTCCTTATACTTAGATGCCCTATTGACCATTTTTTTATTTTATTTTTCTTCTATATTTCTCTGGCAATGACCCTTGCTATGTTATGTGATTTGATCAGGGGATGGTTGTTGGTAGATGAGATATGAGTGGGGAGGCATGAAGTTCATGGAAGAATATGAGAACAATGAGAGTGAGATACATGGTTATAAGGAGGGTCATGTCTTGGATAGCGTTGGGATTATAGGAATATATTGAAGATATACTTTCTTATGGTTGTTTTGACAACTAGTTTTTTTTTTCTAGTTAATGTTCTACTTAGGGTATTGATGGATTAGTTTCTTTTTATCTTACATTCCATTAATTCACATCTTATAGAAATTGGTTGTTCATGGTTCTGAATCACTTATATGGTATCTTAGAATTATTTCTATAGTACATGGAATTATGCAATAATAATTTTTCTTAAATAACCATTATATTATTTGTTTGTTGGAATGATGAAAAGATATTAAACCTGGGTAACTGTGGGCTTGGTTATACTCTTCCAAGAGGGTATATACATAACTCTCTATTTAATGAAACCTTTTTTGGAATAATAATAGTTAATATATGATTAATTAACTAAAATAAAGTGGAATTTTAATAAATAAATAAATAAATGAAAGTCCTCTTAAATTATTCAATGTTTATTGGATATCTAGTTCATAGCGGTGTCTTTCGGGTGTCCAAGAGATGATAACTAAATTTTATCCTTATACAAGGTCAATTCCAATAGTTTTTTTTGACATATATTATATATTTTATGATTTATGATTTAATACTCTACGTCTATCATTTTGTTAGGGAGATTAACACCCAATGGACACTTGGATGAAATTTTCTCCAAAATTTTGGTTGGGGAGGAAGGGATGGATGACTACTCCCTCTAGCCCCACTCCCATCTCCTAGTGGTATAAATTTTCTAGTATGTATGATGGTTATCCTTACCTTATATTTTTATTTATGGATGTAACATATTTTCATTATTTCATACACACATATCTCTTGGAAAATTATCAAAAGGATTCTTATATTTATGATGTGTATGGGATGTTATGTCTCTAGGTTAATTGCTCAACATATGGGATGTAGTGGATTTAAGCACAATACTCAATGTATAATACATGAAATATGGGTTTAGTGGGTCCTGTAAACTACACAGGTACAATTTGGAAATGTGTAATGAGATGATGAGAGGATGTGATGCACCGTATTCATATTAAAATACTTTGTCCCATATAACCTCAAGATATATTTTTGGGGAGAGGTGAATCAGGGTGTATAATGTTTGGGTAGAGTATAAAACCATTGGGGATGTGGTATAGGGGTAGAATTTTTAATATTATATTATCATCTCTTTTATGAGTTACATAGTGAGTGATATCCATGTTGAAGATAGGAACATAGTATACATCTTTATATGATGACGAATTTTTTACTTGTTTTTTATTTGGATTTGTATGATTTCTTCATCTTTTCATGAGGTGATCGGGGGAGGGTCTTATTGATTATACCATTTATACTCCTCCTACATATAAATAAACTATTATTTTGGTTAGTAGTAGTTGTTTTTTGGATAGGGTTGTCATTTACAAGAACATGGTTTTTTAAGATCTATTTTGGTTTTTTTGTAATTGTTGATTTTATATTACCATACTTATTATATACATTTTAGTTTTTCTTGTTTGGAATGAAATCCTAATCATGTAATTTGGTTTTATGTTACTCTAATATATAGAAGGATTTGTATCATTTCTATAATCATATCTCTCTTTCCTTGCATTATTTTAGTGGATAATTCCTAATATTTTTGTGTATGATATACCCTGAGTTATTTTTTCCATCTTGTGGCCTATTATAGGTGGGATTCATGAATCATTCTCTCCTTTGTTTCATTGCTTACTCAAGAGGTGTGGCTTTGGGGAGATCGATTAGTGAAATATTTGGATCTTTATCTACTCTCATTATCATAGTGATTTTTAATGTCTTTCCCATGTCCTATTATATGGTAAATTACCTTAAATCATGGGGAATATATTTTAATAGAGATACAACTTATTTTATATTAAACATTTGACATTTGTTTTTTTTTTCTATTTAAATTAAACTCTTAAGATTAGTTTTGATGTTCTACACAATTGAATCATATTCCCAATACTTTTTAAACATACCCTAGGGCGATTCTTCCCATACCATTTTTGAATGGGAAACTTCATTATTCCTTTTTTATCTCATATATTTGGTCTTTTTATATGGAATTACACCAATATCATATTCTCCAACATTATTTTAAGAATGTATAGCATGTAAAATTCCCTATCTATATTGATATAACATGTCTATATAGACACATTTATTTAGAAAATTAATTAATTTGTTTATATTAATTATAGTTTGTGGATGTAATCAACATCATGTCTCATTGACATGTGATGTTGATTTAATATTTTCCCACTACATCATATTACTACATTAATAGATTCAATAATTTCCCTTCCATATAATATTGTTGACCTGAAGGTAAATAATTACCCATAAATTTTTATTTAAATGTATTCCAGTCCATTTTTAATACTTATTCATTATCTCTAGTGTTTTAAGTTAATAGACACTATTGATAAAAAATATCCTTATTAAATATATTTTATTTATGTATTTAATAATTTTTTTTATCTTAAATAAATGAACATATTTTTCATGGACTTGATCCATTATTTCATTTCCCATATATTAGTATCCCCATTGAAGGATAGTGTTTATTTCATCATGTATCAATCTAAGGTAATTATTTATTATTTAGGGTAAATAGATTTTTTTCATAAAATAAAAGTTATTTATTCTAACATTTATTAACTACCCTAATATAGTGATAATTTTAACAAATATAAGATTATCATCAATAAATTTCCCATTATGGAAATCCCTATATTGGAAGTGGTTGTTGACAAAATTTTAATTTCTTTGAGTATGCACCATTTTCTAAAAAATTTAGTGCACCAATTTTTGAAAACCCAATTAATCATTGAAATAAAAAAAATATTATTTATAATTATTTATTTTACAGATTCTTAGTAATAACAATTATATACATAATTTTACATAATTTTTCAATAGAAAATCGAATATTTTTATTCAATTAAATGGTTTTTTTCAAGTGTTACATTGTTTTTATTAAAAATAAAATTTAATAGTGTTATAATTTTAATTTGATAAAATGGACTTAATTTTTCACAACACTATGAAAAATTAATCTTAAGATTAATTTTTTGTACTTTTCTAATATAGTTTATTTTTTGGTAAATCATGAAAAATACCAATTTTACAAAAATTACCATTTTCTTGATATTATAAGAATATAATAATGATATAAAAGTATATAAGACCTTTTTGTAGACTAAATATATATTAAATATTTATTATAATTCAATTTAAAGAATAATGTTGAACTTATCAATAAATGCTAGACATTTTTGAGATCTAAGTAATATTTTTATTCTAATGAAATTTATTTTTGAATCTTATATTTAAATCAAAAATTCAAATTGTTATTTTAGTTTTGGTTTAGTTTTGAAGAAAAATAAGTATCATTTTATTAAATCTAATAGAATTAATTTCATCTTAATAGACAATATAAGTTATTTTCATCTAAATTCAATTTTATACTTTAAAGGGGAATTTTTCTAATAACTATTTCTCATTGTGTTTTAAAGAATGATATTAAAAAATTACCTCTTATGAAAATTAAATATTAGAAAAGAAATTACATATTTGATATAAAGAAATTAACCTTTTTAATCAGAATAATTTCATTCCATATCATTATGAATATTTACCATGGTAAAATTTTATTACCATGGTAAAAGATAAAATGATGGGGGTTAAACTAAGAGATAAGACCAAATGTACCTCTAGAATTTAATTAAATATGATTGTTTTATTATATTTAGACCTTAAAATATCGTATTTTAAAAATTAGACTAAATTGAAGCCATTTTAATTAGAAATACATTTTTTATATTTTAATTTTCTTAATATTTATAATGATCCCACTACTCTCAGATATTAAATTGAACCTCCTCTACTCACTTTTCCACACACATTGAGAACTCTATATCAACCAATATCATCCCAAATACCTATTAAAATCACTTATAAACATTAAGGTGGTATTTGTTTCTACAAACACACCAATCCTAGAATGATAATGGTGTATTCCACTGGACGATATCAACAGAGGAGGATGAAGTTTTAGCCGGAATCATTCATGTCTATTTATTATTCAACATCCATCTGGTAAAATATTACTATACTAATATAATTAAATAAATTTTTATGTAAAACTAAAATTATATTTTGTTGATGTAAAAAAAATTATACCTCATTTATATCCTATATTAAATGAAAACATCTCTCTTTCATACGTGTGGATTACCACGTCTACAAAGCGATGTGTTTCATATTTCATTAACCCATCACGCCGCTGGTTAAAAAAACTGATTTAATGGGTATATATGATTTTATGAAAATATTAACGATTCATAAAATATAAAATATTACCTACCGTCTTACAATCTCATCCTTTATAAATTTATAATGTCGCTTGTGCTTACGTGTGGGCAACCACATCCACGAAGTGATGTGAATCATTTTTTATTTCCTCCATACATGGATAGTCTTAAGGATGGATTTAAGGAAAAAAATATGATATTTATAAAATGATTACTATGTTTCAAATTTAATCCTTTAACTTATTTATTTCCTTTTATTCTATTATAGAATTTTAAACATCATGCATGTGTAATGAGGACTATCGCCTCCATGAAACAATGCATTCCATTTTTCATCAAATCCATAAATGTAAGGTTATAAATATATCTTTAATGTATAAAAAAATAATAAATCTTTTACGATTAAATATATGATTTTATCAAAAACCATTTTACCACACTCAACATACCAAAGTTATTTTAGAAAGAACGACCCCAAAACCTTTAACACAAATTTAATAGATTTAGTAACTAGAACACATGGTAATAAATGAACTAAAAAGGATAAATATTAAAGTGATTATCATTAAAATGTTTCATAATCAAGTAATTTATTATTATTATTTTATTATTTTGGGAAGAAAAATACATATGTGATTATTAAAGACATGATGTAAGGGATTTTATTTAGAAGTTTTTTAAGATATCTATTTAAAATATTTATCAACCATATCCATGATATTTAAAATATTTCAAGAATGTTATTATTTATAACTAAAATATTGTTAGAGGAAATTTTAAATTAATTTTTACATTCATTATAATGGTTTAAAAATGAATCGTTTCCATGATTTTCTTATGGGTTATTTTTTTTACTTACATTATAAAAGTGAAAAAAAGTTTTCTTATCATTTACTGCATGGTTTCTTTTCTAGGAGTCATTGGAATTGATTATTATCAATATTTTAGTAAAAAAATTTGATAGAACAAACTATTAAAATTTTTTTTATAATTTTTAAATATTTTCATGGTAAAATTATATTTCCACTCATTTTTTGATATAACAGAATGTGATATTTTTTATCCCTTATACTGCCAAATTTTATGATTTTTATAATAAAAACGAAATAATTTATTTATTTTATTCAATTTATATTACTTTTTTATTTTATATGATGATGGTTGGGTCCTATATATCCCTCCAATTAATCTAGTAATAATATGTTCCCAAGAAGAGACATGTGGAATTAACAATAAAAGTTATCCTTTATAAGGGTTCATGTGAGGATGTTTGTAAAGATAATATCCCTAGACTCTTATATGGTTTTCTAATTCTTTATATGAAATATAAGGGATATATTTTGATTTTATGAGGTAATTAAATGGGTTTTTAAAATATTTAACCTTGTAATGGGGAGAGTCTTTTTTTGTAATCAAAATAATTCCAAGATTTAATATATTTTTTCATGAAACTATCAAGGTTGTGATTTTTACTTTAGACATTGAAGAAAATGTTTTGTAATGAAATTTTTAAAATTAATAATTTATTATGAATAATTAAATTATTATTTTAAATCATAGTTTTCTTTATAAGAAAGAAAACTTATTTATGGATTTCCCTATTTTTTAAATTGAATAACGAGTTTCCTTTTATTTTATATCCCTTACATTGATTTGTTTCTCCCGTTCTAAATTTTTAATGTTTTTAGTGGAATAGTTTTTTTCAGCTAAATGGTTTTTTCAAGTATTACATTGTTTTCTTTAAAATTAAAATTTAATAGTGTTGTAATTATAATTTGATAAAATGGACATTATTTTTGACATCATCATAAAAAATTAACCTTAAGATTAATTTTTTTTAATTTTCTGGAATAGTTTATTTTTTGGTGAATCATGAAAAATACCAATTTTAGAAATACTACCATTTTTATAATATTATAATAATAATATAATGAAATAAAAGTATATAAATCCTTTTTATAGACTAAATATATATTAAATATGTAATATAATTTAATTTAAAGAATAATGTTGAACTTATTAATAAATGTTAGACATTTTGGAGATCTAAGTAATGTTTTTATTCTAATTAACATTATTTTGGAATCTTCTATTTAAATCAAAAATTCAAAAGGTTATTTTAGTTTTGGTTTAGTTTTGAAGTAAAATAAGTATCATTTTATTAAATCCAATTCAATTAATTTCATTTTAATGGACATTATACATTATTTTCATCTAAATTCATTTTTATGCTTAAAAGGGGATTTTTTTCAAATAATGATTTCTCATTGTGTTTTGAAGACTTATATTAAAAAAATTTATTTTATGGAAATTTAATATTAGAAATGAAATTACCTATTTGGAATAAAAAAATTAACTTTTTTAATCATTACAATTCCATTTGGTATCATAATGAATATTTACCAAGGTAAAATTTTATTACTATGGTAAAAGATTAAGGGATGGGGGTTAAACTAAGAGATAAGACCTAAAGTACCTCTAAAAGTTAATTAAATATAATTGTTTTATTTTATTAAGACCTTAACATATTTTATATTAAAAATTAGACTAAATTGAATCCATTTTAATTATAAATACATTTATTATATTTTAATGTTCTTAATATTTATAAGGATCCCACTACTCTCACAGATTAAAGCGAACCCCCTCAACTAACTTTTCCACACACATTGAGAACTCTATATCAACCAATATCATCCCAAATACCTTATAAAATCTCTTATAAACATCAAGGTGGTATTGTTTCCAAAAAAACACCAATCCTAGAATATTAATGGTGTAATCCAATGGACGATATCAAAGGAGGAGGAATAAGTTTTAGCTGTAATCATTCATATCTATTTGTTATTCAACCTATATCAAATAAATTATTACTATACTAATAAAATTACATAAATTTTTATATAAAAGTAAAATTATATTTTGTTGATGTAAAAAAAATTATACCTCGTTTATGCTATGTGAAATGAAAACATCTCTCATTTTTACGTGTGGATTACCACGTCCACAAAGTGATGTGTTTCATTTTTCATTACCCAATCACGCCGCTAGTTAAAAAGATTGATTTAATGGGTATATATGATTTTTTGAAAATTTTAATGATTCATAAAATATAAAATATTACCGACCTTCTTAGCCTCTCATCCATTTCAAATTTATAAAATTTCTCATGCATACGTGTGGGTGACCACGTCCACAAAGTGATATGAATCATTTTTTATTTTTTCCATAAATGGATGGTCTTAAGGATGGATTTGAGTAAAAAATATGATTTTTATAAAATGATGATTATTTTTAAAATTTAATCCTTTAACTTATTTATTTCCGTTTATTCTATTAAAAAAATGTAAATGACATGCTTGTGTATATGAGGACTATCGCCTCCATGAAACAATGTATTCCATTTTTCATGAAAACGTTTGATGGATGGTTATAAATATATTTTTTATGTATAAAAAAATTATAAAATTTTTAAGATTAAATATATGATTTCATCAAAAACCAGTTGACCACACTCAACATTATAATGTTATTTTGGTCAAAACAGCCCCAAAACCATTAACATGAATTTAAAAGATTTAATGACTAGAAAACATGGTAATAAATGAAATAAAAAGGACAAATAATAAGGTAATGACCATTAAAATGTTTCAGAATCAAGTAAATTGTTATTATTATTTTATTATTTTGGGAAGAAAAATGCATATGTGATTATTCGAGACATGAGGTAAGGAATTGTATTTAGAACTTTTTTTAAGATATCTATTTAAAATATTTATCAACCATATCAATGATATTTAAAATGTTTCAAGAATGTTATTATTTATCATTAAAATATTGTTAAAAGTCATTTTAAATTAATTTTTACATTCATTATAATGGTTTAAAAACTAATATTTTCAAGGTTTTTCTTGTGGGTTATTTTTTACTTACATTATAAAAGTGAAAAAAAAAATCTTAACATTTACTGCATGGCTGTTTTTTAGGAGTCATTGGAATTGATTATTATCAATAGCTAAGTAAAAAATAATTTTTTTTGATAGAACAACCCACTAAAATCATTTTTTATAATTTTTAAATATTTTTAAGGTAAAATTATGTTCCCACGTATTTTTTGATATAATATAATGTGATATTTTTTATTCCCTATAATGAATAATTTTATGAGTTTTATGATGTAAATGAAAGACTTTATTTGTTTAATTCAATTTATGGTACTTTTTTATTTTATATGAGGATGGTTGGGTCTTATATATCCCTCCAATTAATTAAATAGTTATATGTTCTCAAGAAGAGACATGTGGAATTAATTGTAAAAGAGATCCTTTATAAGGGTTCATGTGAGGTTGATTTTAAGGAAAATATCCCAAGACTCCTATGCGGTTTTTCAATTATTTATATGAATTTTAAGGGATATATTTTGATTTTAGGATGTAATTAAATGGGTTTTTAAAGTATTTATCCTTGTAATGGGGAGAATATTGTTTTGTAATCAGAAAGTTTTCAAGAGTTAATATTTTTTTCAAGAAACTATAATGGTTGTGATTTTTACTTTATACTTGGAAGAAAATGTTTTGTAATGACCTTTTTAAAATTAATAATTTATTATTAATAATTAAATTACTATTTTAAATCATAGTTTTCATTCTAAAGAGAAAAACTTAATTATGGATTTCCCTATTTTTTAAATTTAATAACGAGTTTCCTTTCATTTTATACCCCGTACTGAGATTTGTTTCTCCCATACTAAATTTTTAAATGTTTTCAGTGGAACAATTTTATTCAACTAAATGGTTTCTTCAAGTACTACATTTTTTATTTAAAAATAATATTTAATTGTGTTATAATTTTAACTTGATAAAATTGACTTAATTATTGACATCATCATGAAAAATTAATCTTAAGATTAATTATTTTTATTTTTATAAAATAGTTTATTTTTTGATGAATCATGAAAAATGCCAATTTTAATAATACAACCATTTTTATGATATTATAATAATATAATAATGATATAAAAGTATGTAAAACCTTTTTATAGACTAGATATATATTAAATATATAATTTAATTTAATTTAAATCATAATGTTGAGCTTATTAATAAATGTTAGACATTTTGGTGATCTAAGTAATGTTTTTATTCTAATGAAAATTATATTTGAATCTTCTATTTAAATCAAAAATTCAAAAGGATATTTTATCTTTGGTTTAGTTTTAAAGTAAAATAAGTCTAATTTTATTAAATCTAATTCAATTAATTTCTTGTTAATGGAAATTTTACATTATTTTCATCTAAATTCATTTTTATGGTTAAAAGATGAATTTTTCTAATAACGATTTCTCGTTGTATTTTTAAGACTTACATTGGAAAAGTTACCTCTTATGGAAATTTAATATTATAAATGAAATTACATATTTGAAATAAAAAAAAATTAACTTTTTTAATCAGTACAATTTCATTTTGTATCATAATGAATATTTACCATGGTAAAATTTTATTACCATGGTAAAAGATAAAAGGATGGGGGTTAAACTAAGAGATAAGACATAAATTACCTCTAGAAGTTAATTATATGTGATTTTTTACAGTATTTAGACCTTAACATATCGTATATTAAAAATTAGACTAAATTGAAGCAATTTTAATTAGAAATACATTTATAATATTTTAATATTCTTAATATTTATAAGGATCCCACTACTCTCACATATTAAAGTGAACCTACTCTACTCACTTTTCCATACACATTGAGAACTCTATATATACCAATGTCATCCCAAATACCTTATAAAATCTCTTATAAACTTCAAGGTGGTATTTTTTCCAATAAAAATACCAATCCAAGAATTCTAATTGTGTAATCCAATGGATGATATCAAAGGAGGAGGAATAAGTTTGAGCTGGAATCATTCATCTCTATTTCTTATTCCACCTCCACCAAATAAAATCATACTATAATAATATAATTACATAAAGTTTTATATACAACTAAAATAATATTTTGTTGATGTAAAAAAAATTATACCTCATTTATATCTTATGTGAAATGAAAACATATCTCATTCGTACGTGTGGATTACCACATCCACAAAGCGATGTGTTTTATTTTTCATTACCCCATCACGCTGCTGGTTAAAAAGATTGATTTAATGTGTATATATGATTTTTTATAAATATTAACGATTCGTAAAATATAAAATATTACCTTCCTTCTTACCATCTCATACTTTTCAAATTTATAATGTCGCTCGTGCGTTTGTGTGGGTGACCACATCCATGAACTGATGTAAATAATTTTTTATTTCCACCATGAATGGATAGTCTTAATGATGGATTTAAGGAAAAAATATGATATTTATAAAATTACTATTATTTTTAAAATCTAATCCTTTAACTTATTTATTCCCTTTTATTATATTAGGAAAATTTAAATGTCATGCATGTGTATAAGAGGATTATCGCCTCCTTGAAATAATGAATTTCATTTTTCATGAAAACCTTAAATGGATAGTTATAAATATATTATTAATTTAAAAAAATTATAAAAGTTTTAAGATTAAATATATAATTTCATCAAAAACTATTTGATCACCGTCAATAGACCAAATTTATTTTGGACTGAACGACCCCAAAACCTTTAACATGAATTTAACAGATTTAGTAACAAGAAAACATGATAATTAATAAACTAAAAATGATAAATAATAAGGTAATTACCATTAAAATATTTCATTATAAATTAAATTATTATTATTATTTTATTAATTTGGGAAGAAAAATACATATGTGATTATTTGAGACATGAGGTAAGGGATTTTATTTAGAACTTTTTTTAACATATTTATTTAAAATATTTTTCAACCAAATCCATGATATTTAAAATGTTTCAAGAATTTTAATATTTATAATTAAAATATTGTTAAAGGTCTTTTTAAAATAATTTTTACTTTCATTAAAAGAGTTTGAAAAATGAATCCTTTCCATGTTTTTTATGTGGGATATTTTTTACTTACATTATAAAAGTACAAAAAAAAATTTCTTAACATTTACTGCATGGCTTTTTTTCTAAGAGTCATTGGAATTGATTATTATCGATAGTTAAGTAAAATTAATTAATTTTTATGATAGAACAACCCATTAAAATTATTTTTATAATTTTTAAATATTTTCGAGGTAAAATTATATTTCCCCTCACTTTTTGATATAATAGAATCTGATATTTTTTATGGCGTATAATGTTGAATTATATGAGTTTTATGATGTAAATGAAAGTCTTATAGGTTTTTTTAAATTTATAGTACTTTTAAATTTTTATGATAATGGTTGGGTCCTATATATCCCTCTAATTAATTTAGTAATTATATGTTCTCAAAAAGAAACATGTGGAAATAACTGTAAAAGTTATCCTTTAAAATGGTTCATGTGAGGTTGATTGTATGGATAATATCCCAAGACTACTATATGGTTTTTCAATTATTTATATGAATTTTAAGGTATATATTTTTGTTTTTTGAGGCAATTAAATTGTTTTTTAAAGTATTTAACCTTGTAAGGGGGAGAGGGTTCTTTTGATATCCAAATGATTTCAATATTTAATATTTTTTTTTCAAGAAACAGTCAATGTTTTGATTTTTACATTAGACTTGGAAGAAAATGTTTTGTAATGAACTTTTTAAAATTATTAATTTATTATGAATAATTAAATTATTATTTTAAATAATTTTTTTCTTTATAAAAAGGAAAAATTAATTATGAATTTCCCTATTTTTCAAATTGAATAACAAGTTTCCTGTCATTTTATATCCCTGACTGAGATTTGTTTCTTCCATACAAAATTTTTAAATGTTTTTAGTGGAACAATTTTATTCAACTAAATGGTTTTTTCAAGTATTGCATTGTTTTCATTAAAAATAAAATTTAATAGTGTTATAATTTTAATTTGATAAAATAGAAATAATTCTTGACATCCTCAGGAAAAATTAAGCTTCAAATTATTTTTTGAATTATTTTGAATTATTTTATTTTTTGGTGAATAATGAAAAATACCAATTTTACAAATACTATCATATTTATGATATTATAATAGCATAATAATGATATAAAAGTATATAAAACGTTTTTATATACTTTATATATATATATATATTAAATATATATTTTAATTAAATTCAAAGCATAATGTTGATCTTATCAATAAATGTTCGACATTTTAGAGATCTCAGTAATGTTTTTATTCTAATGAAAATTATTTTTGAATCTTTTATTTAAATCAAAAATTAAAAAGTTTCATTTAGTTTTGGTTTAGTTTCGAATTAAAATAAGTCTCATTTTGTTAAATCTAATTCAATTAATTTTATGTTAATATATATTATACATTATTTTCATCTAAATTCATCTTTATGCATAAAAGGGGAATTTTTCTAATAAATATTTCTCATTGCATTTTGAATACTTATATTAAAAAATTAACCCGTATGGAAATTGAATAATATAAAAGAAGTAACATATTTGGAATAAAACAAAATAACTTTTTTAATCAGTACAATTTCATTTTGTATCGTAATGAATATTTACTATTGTAAAATTTTATTACCATGGTAAAAGATAAAAGGATGGGGGTTAAACTAAGAGATAAGACCTAAAGTAACTATAGAAGTTAATTAAATATGATTGTTTTATTGAATTTAGACCTTAACATGTCGTATATTAAAAAATAGACTCAATTGAATCCATTTTAATTAGAAATACATTTATTATATTTTAATGTTCTTAATTATTATAAGGATCCCACTACTCTCACAAATTAAAGCAATCCCCCTCCATTAACTTTTCCACACACATTGAGAACTCTGTATCAACCTATATCATCCCAAATAACTTATAAAATCTCTTATAAAATTCAAGGTGGTATTTGGTCTACAAAATCACCAATCCTAGAATGCTAATGGTGTAATCCAATGGACGATATCAAATGTTGAGGAATAAGTTTTTGATGGAATCATTCATGTCTATTTATTATTCAAACTCCGTAAAATAAAATCTTTCTATACTAATATAATTACATAAATTTTTATATAAAACTAAAATAACATTTTGTAGTTGTAAAGAAAATCATACCTCATTTATAACTTATGTGAAATGAAAACATCTCTCATTCATATGTGTGGATTACCATGTCCACAAAGCGATGTGTTTCATTTTTCATTACCCCATCACGGTGCTAGTTAAAAAGATTGATTTCATGGGTATATATGATTTTTTTAAAATATTAATGATTCATAAATTATAAAATATTATGTACCTTCTTATTGTCTCATCCATTACAAATTTATAAATTCACTTGTACGTATGTGTGGGTGACCAAATCCATGAAGCGATGTGAGTCATGTTTTATTTCCTCCATACACTGATAGTCTTAAGGGTGTATTTAAGGAAAAAATATGATATTAATAAAATGATTAATATTTTTCAAATTTAATCCTTTTTTTATTATATTAGAAAAATTTAAACGCCATGCATGTGTATATGAGGACTATCACCTCCATGAAACAATGCATTTCATTTTTCATGAAAACCATAGATGGATGGTAATAAATATATTTTTAATGTATAAAAAAATTATTATATTTTTAAGATTAAATATATGATTTCATCAAAACCCATTTGACCACACTCAACATACCAAAGTTATTTTGGACAGAACGACCCCAACACCTTTAACATGAATTTAAAATATTTTCTAACTAGAAAACATGGTAATAAATGAACTAAAAAGTATAAATAATAAGGTAATTAGCATTAAAATGTTTCATAATCAAGTAAATTATTATTATTATATTATTATTTTGGGAATAAAAATACCTATGTGATTATTTGAGACATGAGGTAAGGGATTTTATTTAGAACTTTTTTTATGATATCTATTTAAAATATTTATCAACTATATCCATGATATTTAAAATGTTTCAATAATGTTATAATTTATAATTACAATATTGTTAAAGGTCATTTTAAATTAATTTTTACTATTATTATAATGGTTAAAAAATTTAATATTTTCAAGTTTTTTCATGTAGTTTATGTTTTTACTTATATTATAAAAGTGCAAAAAAACGTTTTCTAAACATTTACTACATGGTTGTTTTTTTAGAAGTCATTGGAATTGATTATTATCAATAGTTAAGTAAGAATAATAATTTTTTAAAATAAAACCTCATTAAAATTATTTTAATAATGTTTAGATATTTTCAAGTTAAAATTATATTTCCACTCATTTTTTCATATAATAGAATGTGATATTTTTTATGCCCTATAATTCAGAATTTTATGAGTTTTATGATTTAAATGAAATACTTTATTTGTTTTATTAAATTTATGGTGCTTTTCTATTTTATATTATGATGGATGGTTCCATTATATCCCTCCAATTAATTCTGTAATTATATATTCTCAATAAAAGACATGTATAAATAACTATAAAAGTTATCCTTTATAATGGTTAATGTGAGGTTGATTGTAAGGATAATATCCCAAGACTCCTATATGGTTTTTTAATTCTTTATATGAATTTTAAGGGATATATTTTGATTTTTTGAGGTAATTAAATGGGTTTTTAAAGTCTTTAACCTTGTAATGGGGAGAGGATTTTTTTGTAATCAAAAGTATTTCAACAGTTAATATATTTTCTTCATGAAACTTTCAAGGTTGCAATTTTTACTTCAAACATGTAAGAAAATGTTTTGAAATGAACTTTTTATAATTAATAATATATTATGAATAATTAAATTATTATTTTAAATCATAGTTTTCATTCTAAAAGGAAAAACATAATTATGGGTTTCCCTATTTTTCAAATTGAATATCGAGTTTCCTTTCATTTTATATCCCTTACTGATATTTGTTTCTCCCATTCTAATTTTTAAATATTTTTAGTGTAATTTAGTATGTATATGGATTATATAAATTTAATTGGTGATAAGTCTTGTTTTAATAAAATGTTTCATGAATAAAGGTATAGTGTAAACATAAGAAGACTTTTTGAGGAAAAAGTGAACAATCTGTTAAAAATTCCACTTTATCATCTAATAGTTTTCATAAATTATCTAAAACTCTAAACAAAAATGATGTTTTAAATATAATAAAGTGTAACCCTCGGTATAAATCATTTAATTATACATTGATTATTATATGGGGTGTTATAGATGTTATAAATGTAATATTTTAGATAAATATAGAGGTTTGGAAGATGTTGAATGAAAATTTTAAGAGATAATAATTTAGGGATATATTATAATGTTATATATTTTGGATATTTCCATGTTCATTATTCTAATTCAAGTTTATTCAAAATGGGTTTCAACTAAGGAAACATGTAAAATAAAGTATAAAGAAAAAAAGTGAATGATATATTTCTAAATGAGAAACCTTGAAAGGTTTTAATTATAACAAAAACGTTTTTTCTTATGTTAACTAAGAAGAAATAATATATTAATGGTGGTTATCATGACAAGTAGTGATTAATTCTATATCCCTTACTAAGACTCGTTATTCCATTCTTGTTAAAATATGCACCCAATGTATTTATTGCTCATAAGAATAGTTCTTTCTATAAGTATTTGGATATGTTTTTGGTGGTATTCAATGATAATATTATGTATTATTATAAAAACATATGAGGAACATGAGAAAAATACAAATATTATTCTATATAATTTAAAATAAAAAAGATGTATGGAAAATTTCAAAAATGGGAATTTTGAATATAGAAGATATTGTTCCTTGGGAATATTGTTTCTAAAGATGAAATAAAAATAGATCCTACTAAATATAAAGTGGTAAAAATTTGGATAAAACCAAAAATATAACTGAGATTCAAAGTTTTACTATATTATCAGGTTACTACTAAAAATTTATTAGAAACCTTACTTGGTTATCTAGCCCACAAAAGAAGTTGACTTGAAAGGCAGAAAAATTCATTTTTTTAGAGGAATGTGATTAATTATTTTAAGAATTGAAAATAAGATTGGTTAATTATATAGTATTATTCCTTCCATTAAGAAATTTTGAATTTATTTTTTACAGTAATTAATATTTGAAGGGATTTGGTTTTTTATTGATACAAGATGATAGGGTAATTTCATATGAGTCATTAAAATTGAAACTATATTAGATGAGTTATTCAATGTATGATCTTGATATTTCTATGATAGTATTTAATGTAAAAATTTGTGACATATTCTATAAGGGTTAAAATGTAAAATATTTACTTATCATAAAAGTTTGAAGAAAATATTCATCTAAAAAAGTTGACTATGAATTAAAGAACATTGGTGGAACTGATAAAGGATTATAATTTCATGATTCAGTATCTTCCAGGTAAAGAAAATGGTGCAGTTGATTCTTTGAGTAAAAAAGATGAGGAATTATTTACTATATTATGTTTATAACATGGTCTATTAGTTAATAATTTAATAAATGACGGAAAATAAGTTATATATATATATATAACTTCTATTTTAGGTTAGGTAAAAATAAAATCATCCTTTTTAGAAATAATTATGAAGATTATAAAGGAAACTTTTGGTATGAAAAGAAATTTATTATTGTTTATGAAAGGTCAATTTCCAAAATTTGTTGTTAAAAATTATTTATTTTTTGTTTTTGTATGATGTTATGTATTCTATGTGATTTTCAATTGAATAAGTAATTATTATATGAATATTACTGATCATTGTTTCATATTTATTCTAATAAATGTTTGATGTATATAGATCATTTATAATTTTTTTAGTAAGTTGTAATGTTAAAATATATCTCTACTTTTATCGTGATATTTCTTAATATTAAATAGATTGAAGTTGAGATAAAACTACAGAAGTGTATTCTTTAGTCATTTAAAATGTCTAAATGAAAATGGTAAAATATATCCATTCGTATAATTGTGGTATTTATAAAGAAATCATATGGTAATAAATTTTTTTTATTTTTTATTTTAATAATGGAATATATAGAATCCTCAATATGATTTCATCTAGTTTACATTTTACCTAGCTGATGATGTAATCCATGTCAGAACCCCCCCCCCCCGACTGATGGGGTTGGGACACCCCATGGATCCCCTGTAATTCTATCCTCACTCAATTACAACCTTATCTAACCCTAATTTATTCATCCTTTTCAAGTAATCATATATAACCCTAATGTTATCTCTCTCCTTAAAGGTTTTCCTAAACTTCCCCTTTTAGTATATTTGTTTATAGAGGCCCCATCTCTACTAAATCTATCTCTAGTAGAACACTTCAGTAATCACCGACCATTAGTTGGGTCCTTCAAGGAATTTGTATTTTCTTCATAAGGATTACAATAATTATAGATCTTCAATATATTGGAATCACTCCATATTAGGATTTTCTTCATGAATGATGACTACTTGATTATATACTAGTCAAAAGCTGAGTTTATCTTAAATGAATCTAATTATTCTATTTTTATATTGTCCTTTGACTTATATATAAAACTTGATACCTAGACTATGGACTCTTGAGTATATTTTATTAACTTTCCCCTTACTTGTTAGAATAATTTTATTATTAGGATTCAAGGAAACATAGTAGTTTTATATTTATTCTCATATAGTAGAACTATTTACATTAATAATCATATTTTCACTTATATTTTTTTTAGGAAAGTGTTTCATAATATCCAATGTAATTCCTTTAGATTGAGATAATTAAAGATTAAAACTATATGAATCCATTGGTATTTAAATCCTTGGTGGACTTTTTTTCTTCATATAAGTTCTTGGGTCACTCCCAATTTGTGTGTTGGTATAGTTTCAAGGAAAAAAATTCTTAATTTGTTCATAGTTATTTTTAGTTTTCTATTTATGGTATTAACGTTTTAATGGTTGGTCTTAGTACTGATGTTCTAATGCCTCCCACTAGTGAATTCATGAGAGGGTATGATCAAGTTAATCCTACAACACTTTCATTGGGTTTCCAAGATACTCAGGGAGATACATCGATGAAGCATTTATCTAGCTTGAATTCATATAGAAATGATATAGAGGAATGATAGGGGTTAGGTAATATAAATCACTAATCCAATTATGAATAATAATATGTAATGTATGTGTTTTGAAGGTGAAAGAAAGATATGGAATGAAGGTGACATAGATAAATTTATTTCTTAGAGGATGTTAGAAAATCCAAATGATTATCCTCTTACAAGATTTTCCAATCATCCATTTTCCGAGGACCCGTTGATAAAGGATATCACACATAGAGCTAGAGCTATATGGAAAATGGAATATGTGTCTTTTGTTAAATAAATTCTAGATGTGGTACTATTAGAATATTGAAATATTCATCCAACCCTAATATAGTGAAATGAACTAAGGGAATGAAGGTGACATATCCTCTTGCCTCTAGCTTGTTTAAGACTTTGTACACATGATAGGTTCTAGATACTCTTCAAGTAATGCATGAATATTTATATTCATAAAACTAATTTGATATTTTAAATGAGGAGGGAATATAGAGTACGATTTAGGATGAAAAGTATTTATAAATAATAGGAATATTAAGAAAACATAGAAGTACTCATCTATAGATATGGAGGGAAGATCAAAAAAGAGTTCAACCACCTTATCTATCCTTTATGGATATTTTTGGAGTAAAATAACACTTTATTCATAAATCGGGTGAGGTAAAAATAAATAATGGTTTATATTCCTCTAGTCTTCTTCAATATAAATATCTTAAATCACGCATTTATTTTTTTTTTGCAATTTACGTATGTATATGAAAACAATATTAACATTGAAAATGTTTCTAAGGGGTGAATATGTTAACCAACAAGAGGATCTAATAAAATTTGGGAACATATTAACAGACTTATAAATCAGGATAATTATCCACCACCATGACATAAAAATCTTGATCATGATTCACTTTACCCGAAACAATCTACTCTAAATGATGTACTCATGGAATTTTCAATGGTCATGGAAGATCAATCTAAAAGGTTAATGGAGGAAGCATAAGGAGGTGTGATATTGAAGAATTCAGCTTAAAAAAATTTTATATATACTAAATCACACTAATATAGAGGTTGTGTGAAATTATTTTCACATTAATGTTTAAAAGGATTATATTAATAGGATTGATACATGAAAGATTTACCTAAAAGTAACTAAAGAATAAACAAAATGGTTTTACTGTTAGGAGTGAATTATTATCCATGTTTTTAATGATAGAAAGATAAATATGGATGGAATTAGGTTCTTTTGAAATAGGAACTTCTATTTTTAGGGGTCTCATCTATGATAATCTAGAATTCTAGCCTCCTTAGATTAACTAGAGCTTATATATAGAGAATTGTTTCAACTGATCCAGGATTCACTGGGGAGGGTCAAAAATTTTTATTATAATGTAATGTTCTAAGATATTAATCATTTAGGTTCCCATTTAAGAATTAAAATTTTCTTTTATTGGAAAAAAACAATTAAGTTAGAAGTTTATTTTTTACCATTTGACTAAATTTGTCCATTTTCTTCTCATTTCAGATATTATGTCTTCAAATAAGCTTGATCAACTCTATCTAAAATTTCTAGTAATGGTACATAGAGTTACCCTTCCTATTATATTTTATCATGATCCACTATTTAGATGAAAATTTTATAATGGAATTTAGAATCCATTGGGTATTAATAAATGTCTTAGTACAACTTTTCATCCTCAGTCTATTGGATTGTTAGAGAGTGTGATTAAGAATTTGAAAAATATGATCCAGGTTTACTCATAGGATTATCAAGGAAGATTATATCAGTATCTTTCATTATTTTAGTTTTCTTATAATAATAGTTTTAATTCCAATATACAGATAAAACCATTTGTGATATTATATAGAAAGTGGTGTCATGCTCTAAAATATTGGGAGTAAGTTTCCAAAAGAGATTTATTGGTACTAGAGTGGATAGAAGAGATAGTTGATAAGGTAAAGATGATTTGGTTCTATATGAGGGAATCTCAGATCTATAAAAATAGTTTCGTAGATCACTACTCTAATTATATCTCATTTGAGGTATTGGAATAGGTTCTTTTTAAAGTATATTCTTGTAAAGGTATTATGTGTTTTTGTAGATATGTAAATTTAAACACATGATTTAGTAGACATTATGAAATTCTAATTAAATTTTTATCAGTTTATTTTTGAGTTCCCCACTTATGAATTTATCTCAGGTCCATGATGTGTTTATTATTTTTTTTGTTAAGGAAATATGTACCTGATGTATGCCATGTTTTGAGAAATAAAGTGATATGGTTGGAAGAGAATATCCTAAATGAGGAAATATTGAAGTTCCCAATCAGGATCCAAGTATCACTGAGAGGGGGAGGGGGTGAATCAGTTATATCTTTTTCTTTTTAAGTTTCCCCTTTTTGAAACAACCTTCGCCTCCTGTTAAAGAGTTTCTTCCCTGCTGAACACACACATCCACAGGAACACAAGATTTACAAGGTTCACTACTCAACAAGAGTAGCTACGTCCTTGGTATGGTACGGAAATAATCCAGTACCACACAATCCACTAGAAAACAATCCTTTGATGTGGAATACAACGAGTAGGATATACCCTTACACTCGTGCAGCACTTTGAAAACAATCCAACAGTGCGTGTGCTCCCTCTTAGCACAAATAAGATAACACAATGTTTCAGTGCTTCTTTACAATTAAACAGATGTATTCTCCGAAGTACAAATCTTCACTTTCTTACCCAGAAGCCGGTAAGAACTCTCTTGTGCACAACTGAATACGTGCGAAGACCCCAGATATTTCGCGCAGCCTTTAGGGTGCCTTACGTGCAATTCAAATGGCTTGCGCGTAAAATCCCCTTTTGGCGCGAAAAACGTTTCCCGCAACTTTCCTTTTACGCGCAAGTTTTACTCTTTTCGCGCAACTCACTTAGCGTATAATTTACGCGCACCAGAGCTCGGGATTTCTTCTATGTGTCGAGCATACACAACTAACAAGGGTTAGCCTCATATTTATAGGCATTTTTGAACCCGCGCGAAAAACACTAATCTGCGCGTAAAACCTCCTCCATGCGCGTAAAAACTCTTTTATTCAACTTCATATTTCGCTCCATGCTTCAAGTTTTCGCGCACCTCATGCCTTTTCCATTTTTCATCCTTCTAATCATGAAGCACCAATTGCGCGCAAAATTCCGCACCACATTCCACATTGCGCTCAAACCCAATCTTTCCTGCAACATCATATTTCGCGCACTGCTCCAATATTTCGCGCATTTTATGCCTTTGCCAATTTTTGATCTTCTGAACTCTAACCATCATTTGCGCGAAAACTTCATTCCTCAATTTCACGCACCATGCCAATATTTCGCGCATCCCGCAGATTTTTTGCGCAACCCGCTACTATTTCGCGCATCCCGCAGATATTGCGCGCACCACTTTATTTTTGCGCGAAACGTGCCTAAATTTCCGCGCACTCCATGCCTTTGTCATTTTTCATAGTTCTGACCTTGAATAACTCTTTTTCACGTATAAACCATCTTCAATCTTATGCGCAACATCTATAGTCAAGCACATTTCTTCATCTCCCGATTTTCAGGCCCTAAAATTTGGCAAACACTGGAAAACTGCGCCACCTTAAACTGTGCTTTTCTGCCATCCCCAGATTGTCTATTGCTTTGCCATTTTATCTCTTTACTGCTTCCCATAACCATTATTCTGCTCTTATCATGAATCCCACTATCGTGATATTTATCCTTTGATAGATCAGCTTAAGCATCGTCAGAGTTGCAATGGGAACTGAATCTTTCCTATCTTCCAGCAGCATCATTCCTTCCAATCAAAACATTATATGACTGGCATCATCATTTCTCCCCCTTTCCTTCATAAGGCTTGCATCACAAGTTCTCCTAACTCATGATTTGTGTGAAATACATACCAGCAAAGCATCGTCTGATTTTTGATCCTTCTACAAAGTGAATTGATTTATCGCCTTTGACAACAAAATACAACACTCTGCAAAAGCTAACTCTTCAAACTTTCACCTTCATTCAACTTGGTCCCAACAATCTCCCCCTTTGGATTTTGTTGTCAACAAAGATTCATAAATCACTGAATTTTGAAACCTTTTGCAATGGATTACTTATCAACAAATCTAAGCCTACGTGAGCTAACTCATTGTAGGAAACAAGATTTATTGACAGCCAAAACCATGCTGTCCAAAAGAAGTGACTGTAAAATCTCATGAACATACCTCCTCATCCTTCTTCAGAACATCTTGCAATCTTTTACTTCAGCATTCTTCACTTCTTCAACTTTCCTGTAAAACAACTTTGTTTCCTACAACCACTCCAACAAATAGTTAGAATAGTTCACTCACATGCATGCTGAATTCACAGCTTACCCACAACTCTCCCTTAATACATTCTTCCTTATGGATAGATTTATGAAACAATTCTCCCCCTTGACAACACTATCCAAAGCTAAGACGAGAGAGGGGACAGAAACATGTACCTTAACCTTGATGAGAAGGAGGTTGTACACCCATGTTCAACCTCAACTAATGTTGTACTGGATTTCTTGTAAGATTTATTGCACTCTGATTATCACAACCCAAGAGCAATGGTAGCTTTACTTCAACAAGTAGATCTTCCAGCTGAGTCTTTATCCACATTAGTTGAGTTGCAGCTTGAGTAGCAGCAACATACTCAGCCTCAGCTGTGCTAAGAGTTACTGAATTCTGTTTCTTGGTATGCCAACTAACACAGCTTTTTCCTAGAAAGAATACTCCACCAGATGTGGATCTTTGATCATCAACATTTCCTGCCCAATCAGCATCAGAATACCCAAATAGATCAATATTTTCAGAGCCGTCATACCGAATTCCAAAGTTTGTTGTGCCTTTGATATATCTGAGAATTCTTTTTCCAGCAATCAAATGTGATTCTTTAGGAGCACTCTGAAATCTCGCACATAAAGTAACAGCATAGACGATGTCGGGTCTTGAGGCAGTCAAATATAGCAGACTTCCAATCAGTTTTCGAAAGACTTTATGATCAACTTCCTTTCCTTCTCCATCTTTAGATAACTTGGTTCCCACTGAAATCGGTGTGGAAACTGGTTTCGAATTTTCTATGCCAAACTTCTTCAGAAGTTCCTTAGCATACATTTCTTGAGACAGAAAAACATGATTCTTCTTCTGTGAAATTTGTAACCCAAGAAAGTACTTCATTTCACCTAGCATGGACATCTCAAATAACTTCTTCATCTCCTCAGCAAATTTTTCACAAGACCTTTCATTATTTCCAGCAAATATAATATCATCGACATAAACAATAACGATCAGTGAAAACTCCTAACATTTCTTGATGTAGAGATTGCTGTCAACTCTCCCTTTCTTAAAGTTCATCTTCTTCAAGAAAGTATCTAATTTAGAATACCATGCTCTCGGAGCCTGTTTTAGCCCATACAGAGCCTTCTTCAACCTGCACACATAGCTTTCATCTTTCCCAATAACAAATCCACAAGGTTGATCAATGTAAACTTCCTCGTCAAGATCACCATTCAAGAATGCAGATTTTACATCCATTTGAAAGATTTTGTAACCTCGTTGTGCAGCAATGGCAAGAAATATTCTGATTGTTTCTAATCGAGCTACTGGAGCAAAGGTTTCATCAAAGTCAATGCCTTCAATTTGTGAATACCCTTTGCAGACCAATCTTGCCTTGTTTCTTATTACATTACCTTCTTCATTCAGCTTGTTTCGAAAAACCCACTTTGTACCAATAATGTTCTTGTTATCCGGATTGGGCACAAGTTCCCAAGTATTGTTCTTCTCTATCTGATCAAGATCTTCATTCATAGCATGAACCCATTCTGGATGCTCAAATGCTTTATTTACATCATTCGGTTCAACTTTCGAATAAAGAGAAGTATGTGATATAGCATTTGTTGTTCTTCTTATTTGAACCCTCTGATTTTTATCTCCAATAATGTTCTGAGCCTCCACTTGTTTCCTCAACCTAGGATGAGTTGTTTGAACTTCATCCTCGTCACTTGATATTTCTGAGTCAGATTCCTCTTCTTGAGTAGGATGAACAAATTCTGAAACATTATCAGAATTGTTAACAAAATCTTCTCTATCCCGCTCGACTTCCACATCAACATATGACTGCTTTTCTTTCTCAGCACTTTCAACAACTTTTACATCTGACGAATCAATAATTCTTCCTATTTCTTTGTTGAGGCATCTATATCCTCTTCCTTCTGGAGCATAGCCAAGAAAAATTCCTTCATCTCCTCTTTGCTTGAACTTTCCCAGATTTCCACCTTTCTTCTTTATAATACATGGACTCCCAAAGACTCTCAAGTGTTTCAGACTTGGAGTTTTTCCATAGAACATTTCATATGGAGTCATATCTGAGTTTGGCCTATTGAAACACCAGTTCTGAATATACACAGCAGTGCTCATGGCTTGCCTCCAATAATAATGAGAGAGACTATGTTCAAGTAACATAGTTCTCCCCATTTCCACCAGACTTCGATTCTTTCTTTCAGCCACCCCATTTTGTTGAGGTGTGTATGGTGAACTAAACTCATGCCAAATTCCATGTTTCTCAAGATAACTTTCAAACTATTCATTCTTATACTCACCACCATTATCATTTCTCAACTTCTTCACTGAATACTCACATTCTTTCTCTGCTTTCCTTCTGAAACTCTTAAACATTGTTAGAGCATCTGACTTATGTCTCATGTACATAACACAAGTAATGTGAGTAAAGTCATCAATGAATGTAATGAAGTACTTATCCCCATTTGAAGATTGCTTGCTCATTGGCCCACATATATCTGAGTGTATGAGTTCTAAGGGTCTTTTTGAGCGAATTTCAACTCTCTTGTGCATAGAATTAGCAATCTTCCCTTTCTCACAAATAGTGAAGCACCAATCTCTTTCTCTTGATAAATCAGGCATATCCCGAACACTTTCTCGCTTTGACAACTTGCACATATTTCTCTGACACATATGCCCCAGCCATTTATGCCATAATTTATTTTCATCCACCACACTCATGTAACAAGAGTTCTGTCCATCCCCAACTTGGAACAAATTCCCTCTTGTATGTTGGCCCCTTGTAACTATGTTTCCATCATTTTCACTTTTTACAACAAATCCATCTTTTCTGAAGATTACTTTGTTGCCCTCATCACATAGTTGTGACACACTGAGCAGTTTGTGTTTCAGTCCATCAACATATAGTGTTTTTCTGGATTTCATCTTTTCTTTTCCAATGATGGCCGATCCAACACCTTTGATCCTTAGAGATTCATCATTTCCAAATGTCACAGTTCCTTCTTTAAAGTCTTTCACATTCTTCAGCAGCTTTAAGTCTCCTGTCATATGAGATGAACATCCACTATCAAGAATCCATGGACGTTCTCCTTTGGTAGACTTCAAAGCTGTTTCAACAACAAGTGCTTTTTGTTCTTCCTTTTCCTTCACTTTCTGTTTTGCTTCTTCCAATTTCCTAACCAAATCAATGTGTTCTGGCCAGAGAACCATGCATTCTTTCTTTTCAGACTTATCATACTTGTCCCTTTTGTATTTTAAAACCTCTATCGTCTGAGGATTATTAACAAAATTTTGTTGCTCTGGTAACACACTAAGGCAGCCCTTAGCAAGATGTCCAGGTTGATCACATCTTTCACAATAAGTTTCCAGTGGTTGGAATCTATTCCCAACTTTCACACCAGTCTTCTCAGATATTTTCTGAAACTTATTTGGAGATCTTCTATTTTGAAAGCGTTGACTCCCCCTCAATCCTTGTCCTTCAAAACTTTTGGAATAGTTGTAATGTTGTTGGTTAAACCAACACATACTTTCCATGTGTCCGAATCCACCACAATACCAGCAGTATCCATAGAAAGAATATTTACCTCTGAAACTTTTAGACTGAATGGAGTTGTGAACACGCTTCTCAAAGACCATCATATTTTCATTTGTAACTCTCTTCTTCAGCTCAGATTCAATAGTACCAGAAGTATTAGAAGCTTTTCTTGACTCAAGATTTTTATGCACTTCTGATTTTTCTGTATTGTTGATTTTGACCACATACTTTGTCTTTCCAGCCTTGTTCTTATCAGAACCAGTTTTGTCTTTCATTTCAACCTTTGAAGGTAAGTTTTGTAGATCCCTTTTTGGTTCACTCTTACTGGAACATTCCCCTACTCCTGAGATAGAATTTTTGGAACTGATATTCATTTCTTTAGCATTATGCAGTTTTTGTTGGACAAGTTCCAACTCTTCTTCTTTTGCCTTCAACTTCACTTCAAGATTATCATTACGATTCTTTGTATTCTCAAGAGAATTTTTCAGATCACCAATCTCTTTTTCCATCATGATTTTATCATCTGTAAAACCTTCTTGATTGTTTACTGTGGAATTTTCTTTTATTAACTTGTTGTTTTCTTTCTCAAGTTTTCTGATCTTCCTAAAACATTCCTTCAGCTCTTCTTTCAGATACTGTTCAAGTTGAGTCTCTTCTTCTTCTTCAGTACTACTACTCTCATAATCATCATTATTCACTGTTGCAAAAAAGGTACTCTCTCTTGTTTTTTTCAGTAGAATATTTTTCTGATTCAGTCTCACTATCATCATCTTCCTTATCTTTTGACAAAAAGCTTCTTCTTTTTGATTTAAAGAACTTTTTATTCTGACTTCTACCAGAATATTTATCTTTTCGATCCTGTTTCTTCCATGACCTTCTTGGTCCTCTGTCTTCTTCATCACTGTCGGCATCTTTCCCCTTTTGAGGGCAATTAGCCGCAAAGTGGCCAACTGCTCCACATTCAAAACATTTCAAAGGGAGTTTCCCTTTGTATTTCCCTGTGCCTCTTTAAACATTTTTAGAAAACAAGGATAGAATTTCATCAAAATTTTGACATACCTCATTTTCAGAGTTGGATTCACCAGCTTCTTCATTAATAAGAATTTTATTCGACTTCTATTTCTTTTCTGCCCTGAAAGACATTTCTCTATCAATTTTTCCTTTGCTCTTCATGGTCTTCTCTCTTCTCATATCATAAGTGATGAGAGTACTGTGCAAATCATCCAGAGATAATGTTTCCGGATCTCTGTCTTCTAGTGAAGAAACTTTAGCATCAAATTTGTCAGGCAGAATTCTTAGGATCTTTTCAACAACTGTATCATCTTCTAACTTTTCACCAAGACATCTGATTGTACTGACAATGTCATTAACTCTGGTAAAGAATTCCCCAACAGATTCAGATTCTCCCATTTTCAAGTCTTCATACTTCAGCCTCCAGATTTGTAGTTTTTCCTTCTTCACATTTGTATTTCCTTCATAGATATTCATTAGCTTATCCCAGATGCCTTTAGCAGTAGTGACACCTTTCACTCTTAAAAAATCACTCTCAGAAAGTGATGAGAGTAATGCATTTTTAGCTCTTCCATCATTCTCAAGACTCTTCTTATCGACGGGAGTAAGAGGGACCTTGTCATCAATATCAGGAAATCCATCTGTTGTAGTTTCAAGAACTTCATATCCAATAGACATAAGATACGGCATCATTCTGTCCTTCCAGATGTGATAGTTCTTTCCATCGAAGATTGGAATCCCCTTACTGTTCACGCAATTTAGATTTTCCATCACAACTTCTCTTCAAACACTTCAGCAATGAGTAAACGAAGGCAACCTCGCTCTGATACCAATTGAAGTTCCCAATCAGGATCCAAGTATCACTGAGAGGGGGAGGGGGTGAATCAGTGATATCTTTTTCTTTTTAAGTTTCCCCTTTTTGAAACAACCTTCGCCTCCTGTTAAAGAGTTTCTTCCCTGCTGAACACACACATCCACAGGAACACAAGATTTACAAGGTTCACTACTCAACAAGAGTAGCTACGTCCTTGGTATGGTACGGAAATAATCCAGTACCACACAATCCACTAGAAAACAATCCTTTGATGTGGAATACTACGAGTAGGATATACCCTTACACTCGTGCAGCACTTTGAAAACAATCCAACAGTGCGTGTGCTCCCTCTTAGCACAAATAGGATAACACAATGTTTCAGTGCTTCTTTACAATTAAACAGATGTATTCTCCGAAGTACAAATCTTCACTTTCTTACCCAGAAGCCGGTAAGAACTCTCTTGTGCACAACTGAATACGTGCGAAGACCCCAGATATTTCGTGCAGCCTTTAGGGTGCCTTGCGCGCAATTCAAATGGCTTGCGCGTAAAATCCCCTTTTGGCGCGAAAAACGTTTCCCGCAACTTTCCTTTTACGCGCAACTTTTCCTCTTTTCGCGCAACTCACTTAGCGTATAATTTACGCGCACCAGAGCTCGGGATTTCTTCTAAGTGTCGAGCATACACAACTAACAAGGGTTAGCCTCATATTTATAGGCATTTTTGAACCCGCGCGAAAAACACTAATCTGCGCGTAAAACCTTCTCCATGCGCGTAAAAACTCTTTTATTCAACTTCATATTTCGCGCCATACTTCAAGTTTTCGCGCACCTCATGCCTTTTCCATTTTTCATCCTTCTAAGCATGAAGCACCAATTGCGCGCAAAATTCCGCACCACGTTCCACATTGCGCGCAAACCCAATCTTTCCTGCAACATCAGATTTCGCGCACTGCTCCAATATTTCGCGCATTTTATGCCTTTGCCAATTTTTGATCTTCTGATCTCTAACCATCATTTGCGTGAAAACTTCATTCCTCAATTTCGTGCACCATGCCAATATTTCGCGCATCCCGCAGATTTTTTGTGCAACCCGCTACTATTTCGCGCATCCGGCAGATATTGCGTGCACCACTTTATTTTTGCGCGAAACGTGCCTAAATTTCCGCGCACTCCATGCCTTTGTCATTTTTCATAGTTCTGACCTTGAATAACTCTTTTTCACGTATAAACCATCTTCAATCTTATGCGCAACATCCATAGTCAAGCACATTTCTTCATCTCCCGATTTTCAGGCCCTAAAATTTGGCAAACACTGGAAAACTGCGCCACCTTAAACTGTGCTTTTCTGCCATCCTTAGATTGTCTATTGCTTTGCCATTTTATCTCTTTACTGCTTCCCATAACCATTATTCTGCTCTTATCACGAATCCCACTATCGTGATATATATCCTTTGATAGATCAGCTTAAGCATCGTCAGAGTTACAATGGGAACTGAATCTTTCCTATCTTCCAGCAGCATCATTCCTTCCAATCAAAACATTATATGACTGGCATCATCATTTCTCCCCCTTTCCTTCATAAGGCTTGCATCACAAGTTCTCCTAACTCATGATTTGTGTGAAATACATACCAGCAAAGCATCGTCTGATTTTTGATCCTTCTACAAAGTGAATTGATTTATCGCCTTTGACAACAAAATACAACACTCTGCAAAAGCTAACTCTTCAAACTTTCATCTTCATTCAACTTGGTCCCAACAAATATAGTTCATATTATATATCATAGAGAGTAGGCATTGTGTAATAAGGTAACTCACCTATTTAATGTTTAATAAAATAAATATATTATTGAATAACCAATCTGGGAACTGAAAATGAAATGTGGTAAAAAATATCGTTTCTTGTTTAGGAAATGAATAAAATTGTGAAGAAAAAATTTATTTTAGGGGGAATAAATTAAAAATGTAGTTAATACTATAAATAAATACATTTTAACATTTATAGATATTCTTTTTATGGATTTATATTTACCATAATCTTATAAATAATTTCACATAATTTTCCAATAAAAAGAAATATAATTTTAACTAAACCTTTTCTATGTATTACATGGTTTTATTTAAGAGATAATTTAATAATTTTAGATTTTAAAATTGATAAAATGGATTAATTTTAAATATTTTAAAATAAAAAATAATCTTAAGATGAATTTTATTTTTTTTCTAGAAAGGATATTTTTTGGATTAATAGTGAAAAATACCAATTTTACAAATACCTTGATTTCAATGATAATATAATTATATAATAATAACTTGAAAGATTATGAGAAATTTTTTTATGGACCAAATATATATATTCTAACTAATATAATTCATTTATAAGTACAATTTTGATCATATAAATCAATGTTTTTCATTTTATAGATCAAAGTAATGTTTTTATTTTAATAAAATGTATTTTGAATGTAACTCCCTGACCCTAGTTACCAATAGTCAGTGAATTATTACCAAACATTCGCTTGATAACAATAAATCAATTCTTGAAATACTGGTTAGTTTAGTAGACTTGGATGTAGTAGAAACATACATAATTTTTACATTACATCATGAAATAAAGTAAAACAACATTGTTTCCCCTTTAAAAAAACTCATATCCTTTGGATTATCCCTACAGGTTAATCATAATATAATTCTTCACATATTTGGAAAAATAAAACATAAGAAAGGGGTGAGCTCAGATGCTTATTAGAGATAACAATATTGTAGAAACTATCATAAATAAGCATAACCATTTAAGGAAATGTATAAGACTAAAACACAAGACATTTAAACCTAAACTTCAGCATAATATTGCAAAGATAAATCAAATAATTCCATTTACTTATTCACATCGATATTCTACTAGTATAATAATCATAGTTAATATCAATATCTTATTCTATAATGATGGAATGCATAATGCTGGACATCATAACCACATAGTCAAGGCCTCATGCTAAGACTAAAAATAAGATTTTGTCAAGGCCTTGTGCCAAGACAATTGTTTGTCTCATGATATCTACTGATGTATCGATGAGCTATAGTGGGCTCCACCCATCACTTACTAAGTCCAATGAATTCCTCATATGAAAAGGTTGGAACAAAACCTAAACATTCGTATTAAAAATAGTAGACGAAATGTAAATATTTTAACCACAAACCATGAATGGTATAAAAATAGCACATCCACAGTCAAACATAACTCATTAATTAAAATAAGGATGATTGTATTATAATAAATAAACCTTAATCAATAATAATGAAGGATATTGACATAGATGAAATTAACCAGTAAAACTATTTGAGAGAAATATCCCTTTCTTCATGAAAACATTTAGAAGTATCAATATTTATTAAGAAGTTGTTGAAAAGAAAATTTTGAATCAAAGTGTCCCATACCACTTTGAAACATAAAAAATATTAATTTTAAAACATTCATTTCTATATAAATAAATTCTTAAACCCATTTTTAAAACATGGACATTAATCATAAATATTTAGAAGTAGAAATATTTAAAACATTTAAAATAACATTTTAGTTAGTGTTTCAAACCAATTGAGAGAAGCTAGAATACAAATAATTGTGGTAATAAAAACATTATAACATCTTGAGAATAAAGTGATTCATTATATAGTATTTCAAAGTAAATTATATACAAAATATAAAACTGAATTGGCGCATAACAATAAAGAGGTCTCAATGGAATGTAAATTGAGATGAGATCCATTATAATGACCATATCATTATGTTAAGGATAAATCAATTACATGATTCTGTGTGAAAAATATAAATACACTCAATATTATTAGATATTCATTGTAAATAAATCATAGTACATTCACACATATTCTTGTAAAAACAACACCATTGACTTGGATGTTTAACTCAATGAATGGAAATTGAGTTAAGATTAGTCTTATCAAGTTCTTATCGACGACTTGAGAATTTATCAATGGAGTGATTATGTGTATCAAAACTATATCCACAAAAAGGGGAGTATAAATTACTACATAAATAAATAAATAGTGATTTCACAAATAATCTTGGAGTAAAATAATCAATGATGTTTGCGTAAAACCCAATGATTGAAAATTGAAATTAAAAATTACCTTACCGTTTAGGTAACTTATGAAAAATACACCCCATGAAAGAAGGATCATACAATGAAATTTTAAATACTTATAAATAAAATTATATTACACAAAGAATACAATTAGGGGTAGTACATACACAACACAAAAAGAAATAGTGGCAAATATTGCATGAATCTCAAGGGAATAAAAAGTGAGATGAAAACCTCGTAACATGTACTTTTATTTAGTAGAGGGTAGGTTAACCTCATGTATATTGGTGAAATAATTATTATTAAATTAAACAAGAACCACATACACAAATATCATATCATATATGATCTTATAATAATTATTTGTTAATGATATTTCAGTAGTATCATTGTTTTGGGTGCTAACTGATTTGTTTTCCATTATATGTTTTTCTACATTGTCATGTTTGTTATGGATAGGATATATTTGAATTATATATAGAATGATATTATGTTTTTAAACATTATTTTTAATCATCAAATGAAAATTATTCTTGAATGGTTATGATGGGGAACAAAATCTCATCGCATCGTGGAGACAATAAGCCGTATGTATGCACGGGTGACAATATCATTCTATTAGTTGTGAAATAATATGTAATTTGCTGGTATATTATATATACAAAATCATTAACATGTTATATTAATTAATTATATAATTTATACTCATTTTTATACCCATCCAAATAATGAAGTGTTGAATAACCAACTACACCACAACGTGGAGACGGTAAGCCATACGTACGCACATATAGTGACTTTTTCATTAATAGGATGATTAGAATAATGAATATGGTTGTACCGTATTTATAATAACATCACATTATGTAGAAGGTACTGGAGTTATTATTTTAGTATGGAAATAACAGTGATAGAGGAAATGGAAGAAGAAGATAACATTAAAAGAGGTGATGAATTTATTACCTCTTCTTCGGGTGATTTCTTTTTATTTGATCAAAAGGGCTCACTAGGTTAGACTTATGATAAATTTATGTCCTCTAGGTTAAGGATAGGGTATTTGGGAGGATATCTGAGTAGAGTTTTGCTGAGCCAAATGGATTTGGAGGTGTTATTTTGTGAGAAGGTGAAGAAACCTTTTATAAGAGAGGTGAGGTTCACTTCAGGAAAAGCTTTAAATATTATTTTACTATAAAATCAATTTCGGTTTATAATGGATCAAAATAGATTTATTTATAGGATAAGGTGGGGATTGGTCTAAATACTCTCAACTAATAGGTTTTAGACAAGTTTAGTTTACCATATTAACCTCAACTTTTAGATTTAATTCTTAGTTAAATAGTTTAACTTTTACTATGTCTTCCTGTATTTTTATATAACATGGTTAATAAACATACTATAAAATTCCAAGAGAAAATCAAGTGGTTCAATAATGAAATATTTATCATTATATAAAAAATTTGACCGAACCTTATATTTTTAGGAATATTATTTCATTTAATAATAGAGTATTTTTTTTAAATACACATATATGTCAATTTCGACACTATTTAGTATTCGGTTTTTTTGAAAGTCAACAAAACATGATTACATCAAAGAAAATACAATAATGCAACCCTAAAATGTCATATTAACCATTAAAATTAGTTTAATTCATCAAAATTATCAAATTAAATTTATTTTATTATTTATAAAATCAATTATTTTAATCATTCATTAATTATGTAATTAATGCATCATAATTATATCATACATAAATTTAATTATTTTATATCTAAAACTTATAAATAAAATACCATGATATAGGAATGTTTTTTAACTTTATAATGAATATTTATAGTCAATTTTTCTTATGTACAACCCTATGATAAAAATGATTAAGTTATTAAATATTTAATTTAACACTTTCAACTCTTCTGACTGAAAATTAATATTTTTATTTTCCAAACACTTTTGAGGGAAAAGTGAGAAACCAAAAAGCACTTTTGAGGAAAAGTGGTAAACCATACAAGACTTCATGACATGAAGACTTCAAAAACCATTTTGAAAATAAAGACCACCCTAAAAACTCAATCATCATACAACACCACCACTCAATCATTCAAATTGACAATCTTCACAGTAGGAGCCGAGATCCCCCAAGAGAAGTCCAAGGAACCAGTAAAAAGCAGAAATAGAGAACCTCATAAAAGCATGACCAATCTCAAAACTGACCTTTTTGAAGGCCACTGATGCGACCATCGACACCATCCCAAAACCACTAACCAGCCAGCGAACTCCATTCGGAGGTCGCTCAAACCCTCCAGCGACGTGAGTTGGACTCCCGAAAATCCTTTAGAAAAAACACATCCATAGAAGGCCAACCAAAAATACAGAATGAGGAAGACCATGTTGTCCTGACGCCACATCCTACTCCACAGGGAACCATAGCCCGAACTCAAATGCCAATGACTCCACAATTTTGATCTAATAGATTCACCAACACAAGATAAACACCATCAACAGAGAAACATACATCCATCCATCCAGATCAGAAAATAATATAAACAAAAATGGAAGAGTCCGCGTGAGGAAACAGAGGCCAGTATCAATCGGCCACAACCAATCCAAACTAGCAATCAAAACAACCCAAGTCCATAAGTAAAGCAAAAGCCTAAGCTCCATCCTCTACCAAAAAACTACGAAACAACGCCGCATCTGAGGTCTTGTAGACCACAGGATAGAAACACAAAACCACATGGATCATCAAACCACACCATCAAACAAAAACCCTGCCAGTTCCTCTGCAAGACGACACATCACTCGCTGACACATTCAGATCCAAATCATGCATAGAGGGAAATGAAAACAGAAACCATCACCGCAAATAGCTGAACACCAGGCCACACCGGAAGAATCCCCGCTGTAAATCAGAAACTCCAACCCGTCGCCGCCTTCAGAGTCATCATGAAGGCCACCAAAAAAAACCCCTTGAACTCCCAGTTGATACCTGCGATGAAAACCCACATATTTAAAATGAAACTCAATCGTTGGATCTCACCACGCCGCCAAGAGACCCTAGCCAACAAATGAGGCGAAGGGCAGAGAGAGAGCCAACAAACGATGAGAGAAACAAAAATAGCCGAGCCCACGAAGACTGATGCTGCCACTAAAGGAGGATCCCTTGGTAAAATGGATCATATTTTATTCCTAAGGTTTATCATTGTAAAAATAAAGTTATAAAATAGAATTATGAAATGTGTTAGGGTAATTATAATATCATTTTTTACCTTTAATTACCTTATTTACTTTTAGGTGTTGTAAATAAATGTCAAAAGTAACTATTCACCAAAAATTATTTTCAACCTGTTGAACCTCATTTTACTTAATGATTTAAAATCTGTCTCTTGAATTTTTTAAATTTAATTCACATAAGTAGTAAAATTATGTTTTATGAAAATTTGAAAATGTGCCTAGAAGGTGAGTAAAAGACGGTAAACAGTTCAATAAAATTTAATATGTCTAATCTTATTATAAAAAGACTTCAATGAATTACATTGGACTAATATAGGTATTATTTATATATTTTTACTTTAAAATAAATTTAAATTAAGAATAATTATTTAACTAAAAAAAGTCAGCTTTAAACAATAACGCAGTGTTTTTCACTATTCATCAAAAATTGAAAATGTTTAGAAAAATACCAAAAATTCACCCAAAGATAATTTTGATATTCCAAATTCAAAAATGATTTCTATTTTACCAAATTCAAAACGTATAAGTTGTATTAATTAATTTAAAAAAAAATATTCTCGTTGTCAAAATCTGAAAGCGGGTTTTTTAGAAGTAAAAACTATCAAAAGATTGATATGTGTTTATTTCCAATTTTAATGTAAAATTTCATCCAATTACCAACATTGGATTAAATGATAAAATTGTAATATAATTATATATAAAAACCATTCAAATGTATAATTTAACACTATAAATCATTCTGATTAAAAAAGTCATTTTCAATTAAAATTTAGTATTTCTCACTATTCGTGAAAATATGAAAGTTATCAGAAAAGCATAGAAAATTTATCCAGACTATATTTTTTTTCCTCTCTTGTAAAGAACAAGTTTATTTTGTAAAATTGAATATATAAATGTATCAAATATTGTATTTAAAAAGTGTTCTCCGTTAATGGTGGTAAAATTTATTTATTTTTTTGAAAAATACTTCATTTATTTGAAAAATTGAATTTGTTCTTATATTATGTCTAAGAAACACATAAAAAGGATGTTAAAATTATATGGAGTATATAAAATTCAAAATTAAGTTAATAAAATTCATAACAATTTTCTAATGGCTAGTTTGGTAAGTCGTGGTGAGATCAAACTTGGTGTTACATGTAGCACAAGATATTTAATTAATTTAAAGAAAATAACTTAATATGAAATTTTGGGGTGTTACATTCTTCCCCCCTTTTGTAAATTGCATCCTTATAATTTTATAATTGGGCTTGGTAAGTTCATTGAAAGTCCCACATTGGAAAAAGAGTCAATAAAACTATCACTATAAAATAAATAAAGATAAGTTCAATGGTCACCTGAGATAACTCGTGATAGGATTCCATGTAGGAAAACATGGATATGGAATAAAAAATACATGTCAAGTTATGATGTAGAGTGATAGAAAACATGATCAAGAGAAACGTAACAACAAGAAAACCACAAACTTTGTATGGGTTAAACAATCATTTGTTTCCCAGTAAGAAAAGTAAATGAACTATGTTTTTTTAATTTTAATTTCCATTTCATAAAGTTGAGGAATTTATTTATGATATTGACTAAGAACATAGAGATATATACTTATTTTTAAGTAGAGTTTCAATTTTTAATAAATTTCTACCACTAACTCATCTTTTCTCCAAATGATGAGTATTCAAGATGACTTGGTCACACCTGATATAAGGCCCCAGCCTTAAGCATTACTTAATCTTGAGTTATTTCAAGAATACACATTGAGGGTCTTTTCAGGTTTAGAGTTTTAGAGAATTAAATCATAAATCATGCATTACATTCCACATTTAAACAAGGTGGTTACATAAAAGATAGTATTCTTTTTTTCCCATCAAAGGAGACATATTTAAAATATAACATAGATTCTTTTGTGACACTTCCTTGACACTATCAACACATCATGTACTTTTCCATTGACCTGTGGAAAACATTTCAAAAACTTGGGATGAGCATAAAAATCACAGTAAGGGATATAAAAATATGGAATGAAAACATTATTCAATGTATTCATAAGAGTCAATGAAATCATACTTTACTCATAAAACATAATCACTTTAATATACCTCATGAAATCATAATATTTATGAATAGATCACAGAAAACATAAGACATAAAGGTAACTTGAGGCATTCAAAACATTCTTAAGTAGGGAGTAACCCTCATGGTTATGTTTGGAATACTCATCACAGTATATTACCTAAATCGCTTTGGATAAACCTTACCATTTAACTCCTTTACATTACCCAATGCATTGGAGAGCCATATTAGGCTCACCCGCCTTTAGTTTATCACGGAACCACCCGTCTTCATAAATAATGTCCAAGAACCATAACATAATCGTATCACATAAAACATGCATAAAGGAAACATGACATTTTCATATTCTAATCACATGATATCAATAACACATTGATATAATAAAAACATTATCAAAACCATTTTCAATACCAAAATGAAATAAAAGTAAAACATGGTATTTATTTTTCATTTTAAAAAAAGTTATAGCTTTTAGAGGAAGCCGAAACTCAAATAATGTTCACGGCGGCGGAGAAGTCGTTGTGACCGCATACGTACGAAAAAAACATTTCCTTCTGTAGTTTAGTAAATGGATTCGTATAAAAAGATTCCTTTTGAATAAAAGTAAAAGTCAAAGGGTTTTATACACCGTATAAAAGAAAGTTGTGTATAAAACAAAATATTCCTCAATGAAAGGAGATTGAGACGAAGTCCCTTACCTCGTATCCGACATGACACGATTGTTCTTTAATATCATAAATAAAAAAATAGAGTTAATTTATACTTGATTAATAAAATTTTTCAAGTTCATTATTCCTTTTATATCACTTATTACCATGTTATGAACATTATGTAATTATTTATGTTAATAATGGTCGTTTTGTCGACCCTTGGTACTTGAGTCAAAAATAATCTTCTTATAATTACAAGTTGTTCATGTGGTGAAATATCCATTATATCCAAAATTATATTCATGATCTAGATATCATATATATAATATATATCCATTATATAAATGAATTTATAATAATACATAACATTTAGAGGTAATAAATGAAATGCACCGTTAATGGAGACGGTAAGCCGTACGTACGCATGAACGCTACTTTCATTTCTATTTCATATTTAATGGAATAAAATCATAATGATATAAAGGTATATTATAATTCCAGTATAATATCATACATAACATTATTAACTCCATCCTTTATATGTCCCACATATGGAATTAACGAATCAAATCACTTTGAGGGGGCGGTTGTCCGCACTTCCTAAAATGAAGATACCGCATTTACCCATAATGGAAACCATAAAGGTATTCCATAAATGAAAAATACAGAAGCATAAAGAAAACATAAACATAATATATATCATATATAAATATAGTGGCATCTCAATGGCCGCCATGAAAGGTGTTAAAAGAAGATTGAACAATCATCGTTTCGTGAGGCAGAAATTCGCCATCCACAGAAACAGTATGTTCTTTAACCATTAGATAGAGGTGTGTGTAAGTGTAGCTCGAATGCATATCATAACAACATCCTAGTATATTGAATATACATGAGTTGTTACAAAAGAAAGGAATAAAGATATTTTATGGGGTTGGAGAAGCAAAATAAAACAAAACACAAGTGAAGACATTACCTTTAAATCATGTAAATCCTTTTGGTTTGAACCAAAAGGGTTTCTTGAAGAGATTTCTTCCTAACATAAGGCTTCTAGAATGAAGATAGGGACGTGGAGAGATAAAATGAGCAGATATTGGCCGATCCAATGGATTGAGAGGTGTGGGTAAGGAGGTAGAGGTGGGTGCCTTTTATAAGAGGGAGGAGGGACACTCTTGGAAAGTCAAGAAATGTTACTTTATATTAAAATGTTTTTAGGATTTTAAAGGTCCCACAGTGATATATTTAGAGGATAAGGTGATAAGGGTTCGAAATATACTCATACAATAAGTTTTTGACAAGTGTAAGTCTTATATTTTACATTATCTTTTCATTTTATTTAAATCATTCATTAATGAGGTAATCGCTGCATCATCATGGTGTCATGAAATATTTAATTTATTTAATGCCTAAAAATTATAAAAAAATAATATGATGTAGGAAATATTTTTAGATTTAAAATGACTATTTATAGTCCAAGATATCATTTTTGTAGACAAAATTAAAGTTTTTTACTTAGGTGTTACATACTTTTGTGATATTCTCCTTTCTTTAAAAAATATAATGATAAAGTGTCACTATCACCCAAAATTGATTCCATGGGGTCCATAAGTTTGGTACAAGGCATTCCATGGTCGTCCATGACACAAAAAGTATCATTAGGACACATGTTGGGGACATTTTTTATTATTATGATATTATTTTATTACCCTTAAATACCCGATTACTAATTAATCATGATAATTAAAGATAATTAACGTCGTTACGATTCATAATGTCCAGAAACAAAAGAGACTTAATTACATAATTTGGACCTTGTAATTCCAAATATGGAATCCATTTTACCAAATTCCAAAAACAAAAATTAAAGTAATTAATTTAAACAATGATTCCCATTGTCAAAACAAATAGCGGGGTTTTTTTTGAAACAATATCTATGAAAAGCTTGACAATTTTTTATGCCCAATTCCAAAGTGAAATAAATTATAATTACTACCATTTGATTAAATGGAAAAGGTTTATTATAATTAAACTTTAAAACCAATTAAAAGGATAATATATATATAATTAAATTAGATGAAAAAGCAGTTTTGAAGTAAAATGAAGTATTTTTCACTATTAATTAAAAAATGAACACTGTCAGAAAAATACCAAAAAATTTATCCAAAGTAAATTTCAATGTCCCAATTAAAATGAACAAGTTTATTTTGACTAATAGAGCTTATAAAATTGTCAAAATATATATTTATAAATGGTTCTCCATCAAAAGGCGGTAAAACAATCTTTTAAAAAATATTAGAGAATCCAATGCTTAAGATTGGATTTATTCTCATTTTAAGCCTCTAAAACACTATCTAATTCATAAATAGACATAGATATTAAAATCCATAATTCTTTACTTACTTGGGATGTTACATCCTTCCCCCATTTAAAAAATTGTTTCCCCGCAATTTATTTACTTATCGAATAAATGGGGGTATTTATCCATCATTGCATTTCCAGATTCTCGTGTTGCCTCTTCAATCATGTGGTTTTTTCACAAAACCTTTACTTGATGAATCAACTTATTCTGCAGTACATACTCCCTGTGGTCAAGAATCTAGACCGGTTGTTCCTCATAAGATAGTTTCTCTTCCAACTGAACAACCTCTGGACTCAAAACATGAGATGGATCTGGCATGTATTTCCTTAACATTAAAACATGAAAAACATTGTGTACCTGAGATAAACTCGGAGGTAAAGTCACTCGGTATGAAACTGATCCAACTCCATCCAGGATTTCATGTGGTCCAATGAACCTTGGACTCAGCTTTCCTTTCTTACCAAATTGCATCACACTTTTCTATGGTGAAACTTTTAGGAAGACATGATCACCTACCTAAAAATAGATATCCTTCCTCCTATTGTTCGCATAACTTTTCTGCCTGCTCTGAGTTGTTCCCATGTGTTTCTGTATCAGCTGAACTTTTTCTGCCAACTCTTCTACCAATTCTGGTCCCATCAACTTCCTTTGACCTACTTCATCCCAAAAAGCTTGAGTTCGACACTTCTTCCCATATAATTCCTCAAATGGTGCCATCTGTATACTGGAATGAAAACTGTTATTATAAGAAAACTCAACCAATGAAAGATGTTGGTCCCAACATCCCTGATAATCCATCGAACAAGCACATAGTATATCCTCCAAAGTCTTAATTGTTCATTCTGACTACCCATCTGATTGAGGATGAAAATTTGTACTAAAATTTAATTCAGTACCCAACGACTTATGAAGGCCTTTTTAAAAGATAGAAGTAAACCTAGGATCACGATCAGATACAATGGATATGTGAACTCCATTTAACCTAACTATCTCTTTAAGATACAAATGAGAAAGTTGATCTAGAGAAAAATTATCTCGTATAGAAAAGAAATGAGCATATTTAGTCAAGTGATCAACAATAACCTAGATTGAATTATTACCTCGAGGTGTCTTCGGCAATCCCACAACGAAGTCCATGGATATATTCTCCCACTTCCACTCTAGTACTGGTAAAGGTTAAAGCATCCCTTTTGGTAACTACCGCTCTGCTTTAAACTGTTGACAATTCAAACACTTTACAGTAAAATCAGAAATATCTCTTTTCATTCTGTCCCACCAGTAGTACTCTCGAAGATCTATGTACATCTTAGTACTGCCTGGATGAACTGAAAACGGAGAACTATTAGCTTCACATAACTACTCTCTCTTCAACTTTTAATCACACGGCACACACAATCTCTTCCCAAATCATAAAACACAATCATTAGCAATGTTGAATTTAGGCAACATACCCTTCTGAACCAGCTCTCCCTTTTTCTACAACTCATTGTCTTGCTTCTGTGCTTGCTTAATTCTGTCTGATAGAGAAGATTTCACTGATACCTGAAACAAACCAGAAGAACATCCTGCACCAACAACTTCTATTCCAAATTTCATCAAATTATTAACCAAAGGATCACGTTCCAAACGTAACATGGTTAATGAAGCATTACTTTTTCGACTCAAAGCATCAGCCACTTTATTTGATTTTCCCAGATGGTAATGAATTGTACAATCATAATCCTTGATTAATTCTAGCCATCTCCTCTGTCTCATGTTCAATTATTTCTGAGTGAATATATACTATAAACTTTTGTGATCAGTATATATTTCACACTTTACTCCATACAAATGATGCCTCCAAATTTTTAAAGCGAAAACAATAGTAGCTAATTCCAAATCATGTGTAGGGTAATTTACCTCTTGAGTTCTCAACTGACGTGAAGCATAAGCAATTACCTGATCATTCTGCATTAGGACGCAACCAAGTCCTTTCAATGAAGCATCACTGTAGATAACAAACTCACCATTCTTGGAAGGTAGTCCCAAAACTAAAGCATTCACCAATATTCTTTTCAACTCCTGAAAACAATCATCACATTCTTTTGTCCAGATAAACATAACACCCTTCCTAGTTAGCATAGTCATTGGACTAGATAACCGTGAAATTTTTTTAACAAACCTTTGGTAATATCCTTCCAAACAAAGAAAAATATGAATCTCAGTAACATTTGGGGGTCTTGGCCATTCTTAATCAACCTTTTTGTTTGAAGGATAAACAGTTATTCTATCTTTAGAAACAATGTGACCAAGGAAATAAATTTGTTGTAACCAAAACTCACACTTGCTAAATTTCCCATAAAATTTCTTTTCTTTTAAGGTTTGAAAAATAACCCTTAAATGACTTTCATGCTCCTATTTACTTTTATAAAAAACCAAAATATAATCAATGAAAATAACCACAAACATATCCCAGAACTCATGGAAAATTCTATTCATGAGTTACATGAATACAATAGGTGCATTGGTTAGCCCAAAAGGCATTAATACAAATTCATAATGGCCATATCTTGAACGAAACGTGGTCTTCGGAACATATGATTCCTTTACCTTCAACTGATGGTACCCCGATCTCAGGTCAATCTTTAAAAAATACTTAGCTCCCTAGAGCTGATCAAAAAAATCATCGATATGAGGCAAAGGATATTTGTTCTTAACAGTGATGTTATTCAAGGCTCTATAATCAATGCAAAGTCTCATAGAACCATATTTCTTTTAACAAATAAGACAGGAGCACCCCATGGTGATGTTCTAGGTCGAATGAAACCTTTATATAATAAATCTTGAAATTTCTCCTTCAACTCTAAAAGTTCAATTTGAGCCATTCTATAAGGGGGATTTGAAATTGGCTTAGCATCAGGAACTAATTCAACAGTAAATTCAACTTCCTGATCTGGTATTATTCCAGGAAACTCATCAGGAAAACAATTGGATAATCATTTACCACTAGTACATAATTAATCTAAATGGTTCCTTTGTTTTCAACAATATGTTCAAGGTAACATTCATTTCCATCTTTTACAAGTTTCTCATCCTCTTGACATGTTATCAACAGTACGGGTTTATTCTTGTACACAAACTGAAAGTCTTTTTGAAAAGAAACTTCTTTAGCTCTACAATCAATCTTATCATGGTAAACAAAGAGACAATACATACCCAGGATAACATCAAACTCTACTAGAGGTAAAACAATAAGGTTTTCAAGTAGGTTCTTTCCACAGATAAGGATAGGGAGATTATTATAAATTCTGTTTGCCTCAACATTTCCCCCCGGTGTTTTTACCATAAGTTCAGGAGTCATTTCTTGAGATGGAATTCCCAATTTACAAGAAAAGTTTTCAAAGATGAAAGAATGTGTAGACACCGAATCAAACAACACATTGTAATAATCTGAAAAAACAAACAATGTACCTGATACCACTTCATTTGTTGGCCCAACATCTATTGAAGTAGTTTTAAAGTATTTCACCACTCCTTTTTTCTTGTATTCTAACTGCTTCTCTTCACTCGAGCTCTTTGTCGGAAACTGGTTTTCATAATGACCCATCTCATTACACTTGAAACATTTCACTAACTGTAAATCAAATTTGGTCTTAGCATCACCCTGATCTTTTTCGGTGCAATCACGAGCCTTATATCCCATCTTACCACATCAGAAGAACTTTCCAAAATTCATAAGACATTACCTAGCATGCCTTTTACCACATTTATCACAAACCACAAACTTATATTTCTTACCATCAGACCTTTTTGAAGAATTATTCCCTTTCTCCTACCACCTCGGTATCTTCTTCTGTTGGTTTTTATAGAACACTTGATCATCGGAAAACTCCATTTCCAACTTCTTAGCACATAGAAAAATCTTTTCATAGCTCTTGAACTCATGAGAAGCTAAAGCCCTTCGATATTTTGGCTTTAATCCTAAGTAAAAACGATTGATTTTATTATCAAGGTCTCAGATAAGATTTGGAGCATACCTTGCCAATCAAGTAAACCTTTCTTCATAAGCAGTCACTGATTCTTCCTCTTTCCTCAATTCCAAGAATTTTTTTTCTAACCTAAGTCGAACAACCTTAGTAAAATACTTCTCAAGAAACATACCTTGGAATTCATCCCAGTCAAGGGCATCAATCTCATCAACATCCCTGATATTTTTAACCATCGACCACCACTGATCTGCTTCACCCTCCAAATGGTAAACAAAAAGACTAACCTTTTGATTGTCTGAACACCCCATGACATCAAAAATCTTCTCCAGTGCTTTAATCCACCCTTCAGCTAGCACAAGGTCATATGATCCTATAAATGATGGGGGATGTTGCCTCATGAAATGTTCTACCACTGACATGTTCCTCTGCAGTTGATCTAGTTGATCTCGTGCATGGATACCACCACCATTTATTACTTGAGTCAACTACGCCATTACTGCAACAAACTATTCAGTTCCAATTCCGACCATCTCAGGATGCTGATTCAGAAGGTCATTTCCTTATATATTCCTTCCTAGCACTGCCTCCCTGTTTCCTCTGCGGAAAACCATTCTGAACAAACATGTCTTAGATGAAGCACCGTGGTAATCTTCAAATGCTATATCATTTCAATTTGACCATAAAAAATTTTGGATAATCATTTAATAGAATTATAACTCCTAAAGTTATCTAAACCGACCTCCGATACCAACTATAAGGACCCATCCTTAAACATTACTTAATCTTGTGTTATTTCAAGAATACACATTAAGGATCTTTTCAGGTTTAGATTTTTAGATAATTAGATCATAAATCATGCATTACATTCCACGTTTAAACAAGGTGGTTACATAAAAGACAGTATTCTTTTTTTCCATCAAAGTATACATATTTAAAATAAAACATAGATTCTTTTGTGAAACTTCCTCGACACTATCAATACATCATGTAATTTTCCCTTGACCTATGAAAAACATTTCAAAAACTTGGGATGAGCATAAAAAGCTCAGTAAGGGATATAAAAATACAGAATGAAAACATTAGTCCATGTATTCAAAAGAATCAATGAAATCATACTTTACTCCGAAAACATAAGCACTTTAAAATACCTCATGAAATCATAAGATTTATGAATAACTCATAGAAAACATAAGACATAAAGGTAAATTGAGGCATTCATAACATTCTTACGTAGGGAGTAACCCTCATGGTTATGTTTGGAATACCCATCACAATATATTCCCTTAATCTCTTCGGAGAAACCATAGCGTTTAACTCCTTTGCATTACCCAATGCATTGGAGATCTATATCAGGCTCACCCACCCTTAGTTTATCACAGAACTACCCATCTTCATAAACAATTCCCACAAACCATAACATAATCGTATCACATAAAACATGCATAAAGGAAACATAAAATTTCCACATTTCAATCACAAGATATAAATAACACATTGATATAATAAAAAAATTATCAAAACCATTTTCAATACCAAAATGAAAGAAAAGTAAAACATTGTATTTATTTTTCATTTAAAAAAATTTATGGCTTGTAGAGGAAGCTGAAACTCAAATAATAGTCACGGTGGCGAAGTCGGTGTCGCTGCATACGTACGACAAAAACATTACCTTTGGTTGTTTAGTAAAACTCTTCATATAAAAAGATTAATTTTGAATGAAAGTAAAATTCAAAGGTTTTTATACACCGTATAAAAAAAGTTGTGTATAAAACAAAATATGCCTCAATGAAAGGATATTGAGACGAAGTCCCTTACCTTGTATCCAACTTGACTCGATCATTCTTTCATCTCATGAATAATAAACGAGAGTAAATTTCTACTTGCTTAAGAACCTTTTTAAAGTTCATTATTCCTTTTATATCACTTATTACCATGTTATGAACATTATGTAATTATTTAAGTTAATAATGGTCGTTTTGTTGACCCTTGGTACTTGAGTCAAAAATAAACTTCTTATAATTACAAGTTGTTCATGTGGTGAAATATCCATTATATCCAGAATTATATTCATGATGTAGATATCATATATATAATATACATCTAGTATTTACATGTATTTATAATAATACATAATATTTAGAGGTAAGAAATGAAATGCACCGTTCATGGAGACGGTAAGCTGTACGTACGCATGAACGCTACTTTCATTTATATTTCATATTTAACAGAATGAAATCATAATTATATAGAGGTATATTATAATTACATTATAATATCATATATAACATCATTAACTCCATCCTTTATACGTCCCATATATGGCATTAAAGAATCAAATCACTTTGAGTGGGCGGTAGTCTGCACTTCCTAAAATGAAGATATCGCGTTTACCCATAATGAAAACCATAAAGGTCTTCCATAAATGAAAAATAAAGAAGAATAAGGAAAAAATAAACATAATATATATCATATATAAATATAGTGACATCTTAATGGCCACCATGAAAGGTGTTAAAAGAATATTGAACAATCATCGTTTCGTGACAAATAAATTCGTCATACACAGAAACAATGTGTTCTTTAACCATTTGACGGAGGTGTGTGTAAGTGTATCTCGAATACTTCTAATAAAAACATCCTAGTATATTTAAGATACTTTTTTTGTTACAAAAGAAAGTAATAAAAAGAGTTTAGGGGGTTTGAGAAGCAAAATAAAACAAAAGAACACAAGTGAAGACATTACCTTTAAATCGGGTAAGTCCTCTTTGTTTGAACCAAAAGGGTTTCTTGAAGAGCTTTATGCCTAAGGTAAGGATTCTAGGATGAAAAGAGGGATGTGGAGAGATAAAATGAGCAGATCTTGGCCGATCCAATGGCTTCAGATGTGTGGGTAAGGAGGTAGAGGTGGGGGCCTTTTATAGGAGGGAGGAGGGGCACTCTTGGAAAGTCAAGAAATGTTACTTTATATTAAAATGGGTTTCGGATTCTAAAGGCCCCACATTGATATATTTCGAGTATAAGGTGATAAGGGTTCTAAATATACTCATAAAATAGGTTTTTGAGAAGTTTAAGTCTTAGATTTTACATTATCTTTTCATTTTATTTAAATCGTTCATTAATGAGGTAATCGCTGCATCATAATGGTGTCATAAAATATTTAATTTATTTAATGTCTAAAAATTATAAAAAAAATAATATGATGTAGGAAATATTTTTATCTTTACAATGACTATTTATAGTCTAATATATCATTTATGTATACAAAATTAAATTTTTTTACTGAGGTGTTACATACTTTTGTGATATTCTCCTTTCTTTAAAAAATAAAATGATAAAGTGTCACTATCACCCCAAAGTGATTCCATGGGGTCCCTAAGTTTGTCACAAGGAATCCCATGGTAGGCCATGACACAACCACTAGAATTAGGAAACATGTTGGGTTCATTTTTTATTATTATGATATTATTTTATTACCCTTAACTGCCTGATTACTAATTAATCACGATAATTAAAGACAATTACCGTTGTTACTATTCATAATGTCCAAAAACAAAAGAGTCTTAATTACATAATTTGGAAATTTTGATTCCAAATATTTAATACATTTTATCAAATTACAAACATAAAAATTACAGTAATTAATTTAAAAAATGATTCTCGTTGTCAAAACAAATAGTGGGTTTTTTTGAAACAATATCTATGAAAAGTTTGGCACTTTTTTATGCCCAATTCCAAAGTGAAATAAATTCTAAGGACCACCATTGGATTAAATGGTAAAAATATATTTTAATAAAACTTTAAAATAAATTAAAAGGACAATATATCTATATAATTAAATTACATGAAAAAGCACTTTTGAAGTAAAATGCAGTATTTTTCACTATTCATTAAAAATGAACATAGTCAGAAAAATACCAAAAATTTATCCAAAGAAAATTTAAATGTCCAAATTATAATGAACAAGTTTATTTTGACAAATAGAGCTTATAAAATTGTCAAAAGATATATTTAAAAATGGTTCTCCCTCAAAAGGTGCTAAAATAATCTTTTAAAAATATTAGAGAATCCAATGCTTAAGATTAGATTTATTCTAATTTTAAGCCTCTAAAACACTATATAATTCATAAATAGACATAGATATGAAAATCCATAACTCTTTACTTACTTGGGATGTCACACCTGACGTGCTAGAATCAAATTCTAGATAATCACATAATCCACAAAGGATGAAATATATATTTCCCTTGTCTTTAGAGATTAACCAAAACCAAATTGTTATTACAATATTAAATGATCCCCAAAATGGATAATCCTTTATAGAAATAAATACTAATCTTAATTTCTAAAGTTGAAAAAACAATACCCAAAGGTCAATAAAGACCATTAAATAAATAATTGTATTTAAAATCCTTCAATATAATCCAATCTAAGATTGAATCCCAAAACATATAAGAATTTAATCACATAGTATTTCATTTTAAATCTTAGCATTTATCTCCAAATAACATCAAATAATCTTAAAGTCTCATACAGAAGTGTAATTAACCAAATCACATATTATCTATTATAGGTTAATCATTTCCATTAAAAACCTTCATCTGTATAAAAAACATAGATTCTTCCAAAATAAAAAAAATCCCCTATTACTCCTCAAATGAAATCCCAGAGTATTATATTTTACTTAGGCATATAGTGTTCCCAACATAGCAAACGTCTTCCAAAATAACATCTATCAATTAATCACCAATCATTTTCCTATACTAAGGATATCCATTTGATAAAACATTATATCCCAAATCCACTTATTATTGATCAATAAAATCATTTAACTATAAAGAATTAGTCATACTAACCAGGGACTTCACGTAGTCTAGTGGTAGGCGATAAATCTTAGTCACACAATAGTTGTGGGTTCGATTCCAACAACTTTTTTCGATGTTATGGGTTGTCACACAATCTTTGTTTTGTCCTTTTCCAAAAAATATATTTTATAACATTACCAAAATGAGATAAATTCCTCTAAATAACCATAACATAATTTAACCACAAACATTATCTCATACCTCTCATTTTCATCCCAAAAATTAATAACCTATAATTAACTCAAATATAAGGATCATATAAACCCAAATGGTTCTTTATAACTGTATTCACAAAACAAAATATAATTCTTCCTCAAATATAATTTTTACATAACAAACTGTAGGGTAAAACATACAAGAGAATAGTCTTCCAAATTAATCCCATCAAAAAAGCATTAATACTTTTAAACCTTTCACTATCCATTTATTTATACATAGGTTCATCATTGATCTAGTGGTAATCCTATAGAATAATACATTGACTTAGGTAATTACTAGGTCCCCTACATTAACGACAAATGACTTTAAATAGATTCTTAGGATCATTTTTGTTTTCATCCATATTACTTTTCATTTTTCCTCGGCAATTATTTACTTTATGTCCTTCTTTCCCACACGTAAATAATTTATTTAATATATTGAGACACTTTCCTACGTGTCTCCTTCCATTTTTCTAACATGATGGAAATTGATCTTTCTTTTCTCCATGGTCTCCACTGCTAGAGCTCTTATCATTCTATGCATTTATATTATTTGTTGAGTTTGGGAGTTGGTTAATGTATATGTTTTTCATCATATTTTTGGAAACCTGCTTCAACATGAACAAGATATCTTTTATGCCTATCAACATTCTATTTAGTTTCTCATTTCTACCATTGGGACCACCTTGTACATCATGTTCAATGTTATTATAAATTCCTTGGAATCCATCCATTGACTAAAACCAAAAAGCATAGTGTGAGTAACAATAGTAATAAAATCATTTAGATAATATCATGACACCTTATTTTTAATCTAAAACACCTTAGGATTATCCAAGTTTATTTATTCTCATCTTATATTAAAATCCTTCAATTTGGATTGTAATGAAAATGTGTATTATCCTACGTATATCCCCAGGGGGTGTCGTAACCAAGAGTGTAGCAAGGCTCATTGTTGTGCACCAATTCCCGTTTCAATCTAGCTCAAGGTGGTGTTTTCGGGTTTTACCCCTAGGTACATCTGTGCCAGAGCCACCTCTACCTACTCTTATCTAGATAGGGATGTGTTTATTGGAAAACCCACATAATATTTACATTTCCAAAATTTTTGGATGTTCTTCTATACTAATCATAAAATTCTATCTTAGTGCAGTGTTTTCTAATTAGAGTTTTTTTAATCTAGCTTCCAAGTTTTGTACTAAACTTCCTCTAATACCATCAATAATTCCCAAACCCTAGTTACCTAGATTCAGTGCATTATTATATAACTTTTTCATGATCACAAGAGATCATGTCTCGAAGGACTGGTTAGTTTAGTAGACTTGGAAGTACTGGATACATACATAAGTTTTACATTATATCATGAAATAAAGAAAAACAACATTGTTTCCCCTTTGAAAACAATCATATCCTTAGGACTATTCCTACAAGTTAATCATAATATATTTCTTCACATCCTGGGAAAAAGAAAACATAAGAAATTGGTGAGCTCAGATGCTCATAAGGTATAAAAATATAGTGGCAACTATCATAAATAAGTATAAACATTTAAGGAAAATTATAAGACTAAAACACAAGCCTTTTAAAAATAAACTTCTGCATAATATGGAAAAGATAAATCAAATATTTCCATTTACATATTCACGTAGATATTCTACTAGTCAAATAATCACATATAATATCAATAGAAAATTTCATAATGATGGAATGCATAATGTCGGACATCATAACCACATAGTCATGGCCTCGTGCCAAGACTAAAAATAAAATTTTGGCAATGTCATGTGCCAAGACACTAGTTTGACTCATGAGACCTACCGATGCATCAAGGAGAAATAGTGGGCTTCACCTATCACTTACTATGTCCAATTCATTCCTCATATGAAAATGTTGAAACATAATCTAAACATTGGTATTAAAACTAGAATAAAAAATGGAAATATTTTAACCACAAACCATGAATGGTATAAAAATAGCATATCCATAGTCAAAAATAAATTATTAAATACAAAAAATATTATTTTATTATAAAAAATCAACATCAATCAAGAATAATGATGGATATTTACATAGATAGAAATAATCAGTAAATATATTTGAGAGAAATATCCCCTTTTCTTGAAAACATTTAATAGTTTCACTATTTATCAAAAAGTCATTCAAAATATATTTTTCAATAAAAGTGTACCATGAAACTTTAAATCTTTTAAAAGGAATATTAATTTTAAAACATTTATTTACTTATAAATAAATCCTTAAAACCATTTTTAAAACATGGACATTAATGAGAAAGATATAGAGGAATAAATCTTCAAAACATTTAAAATGTTATTTTAGTTAGAGTTCCTAACCAAATTATAGATGCTAGAATACAAATAATTGAGGTAATAAAAAAATTATAATATCATTATAATAAATGGATTCATGATATAAAATTCAAATTATAGTATATACACCATATAAAAGTGATTGGCTCCTAACAACAACGAAGTCTCAATGGAATGTAAATTGAGATGAAATCCCTTATAAAGACTGTATCCTTAAGTTAAAGATAAATCAATGACCTGATTATGTATGAAAAATAAAAATACTCTCAATTTGATTGGATTTTATGTTTAAATCAATCAGAGGAAATTCACACATATTCTTGTAAAAAAACACCAATGTCTTGGATGTTTAACTCAATAAATTGAAATTGAGTAAATATTATTCTTATCAAGTTCATATCGATGACTTGAGAATTTATAAATGGAGTGATTATGTGTATAAAAATTATTTCCACACAAATGGGAGTGAAAATTAGTACATAAATAAAAAAATAGTTATTTTCTACATAATCTTGGATTAAAATAATCAATTAAGTTTGTGTAAAACACAATGAATAGAAATTAAAATTAGAAATTCACTTACTGATTAGGTAAATTACGAAACATACACCCCATGAAAGAAGGATGCTACAAAGAAGTTCTAAATACCCATAAATTAAATTATATTACACACAGAATACAATCATGGATAGTACATACACCACACAAAATGAAAAAGTCCCCAATATAGCATGAATCGCACAGGATTAAAAAGTGAGATGAAAACCCCTAACCTTGTACTTTTCCTTAGTAGAGGGCAGGTTAAACTCCTGTATAATGGTGAAATAATTGTTATTAAATTATAAAAGAACCACATACATAAATATGATATCATATATGATTTTTTTGTATTTCTTGGTTAATGATATTTCAGTAGTATCATTGTTTAGGGTGTTAATTGATTCATTTTTATTTATATGTTTTGTTACGTAAGTCATGTTTTTTATGGGTAGGATGTATTTGATTCATATAAAAAACGATGTTATTTTTTAAAAAATTATTTTTAATCATCAAATGAAAATTATTCTTGAGTGGTTATGATGGGGAATGAAATCTCATCGCGTCGTGGAGATGGTAAGTCATACATATGCACAAGCGACAATATCATTTTATTAGTTGTGAAATAATATGTAATTGGATGGTATATTATATATACATAATCAGTAAATTGTTATATTTATTATTTAAATTAGTTATACTCATTATTATACCCATCCAAATAATGAAGTGTTGAATAACAAACTACACCACGACGTGGAGACAGTAAGCCGTACGGATACACGTATTGTGACTTTGTCATTCATAGGATGATAGAATAATGAATATGGTTATAAAATATTTATAATAACATCACATTGTGTATAAGTTACTGGAGTTATTATTTTGGTATTGAAACAAATAATAAATCAGAAGTGGAAGAAGAAAATAACTTTGAAAGAGGTGATGGAATTACTACCTCTTCTTCGGATGCTTCCTTTTGAGTTGATCAAAACAGCTCCATAGGATGGATTTATGATCAAATTAATGCCTCTAGGTTCAATTTAGGGTATTTGGGAGGGTATTTGAGAAGGTTTTGGTCGAGTAAAATAGATTGGGAGGTGTTATTTTGTGATAAGGAGAAGTACCCATTTATAAGAGAGGTGAGGGTCACTTTAGGAAAAGGTTGAAATATTATTTAATTATAAAATCATTTTCAGTTTATAATCGATCAAAATGGATTTATTTCGAGTATAAAGGGGGGTGGGTTGAAATCATCTCAACCAATAGGTTTTATACAAGTTTAGGTCACCATATTAAACTTATCTTTTAGATTTAATTCTTAGTTAAATAGTTTTACTTTTACCATGTCTTCATATATTTTTATATTGCATGTTTAATAAACATACAATAAAATTCCAAAATAACCTAAAGTGGTTCATTAATGACATATATATCATAATATATTTCCTTTGGCTGAACCTTATATTTTTAAGAATATTATATCATTTAATAATATAGTATTTGTTTTAAATAATCATTTATGTCAATTTTGACAATATTTAGTATTTGGTTTTGGTGAAAGTCAACAACAATTGATTACTTATAAAAATATATGTTAAATAAATACTAACATTTATTATTAACCTAGAAAATTCTTGGAATGCATCAAAAGTCTCAATTTACATTTATTTTGATATTTTTAATATCAATTATTTTAATTATTCATTAATAAGGTAATTACTGCATCATAATTGTGTCATAAATAAATTTATTTATTTAATGTCTAAAAAATAAAATTAAATACCATGATATTGGAAGTATTTTTATATTTCTAATTAATATTTATAGTCAAATTTATCTTATGTATAACCCCATATTAAAAAATTTAGTTATTAAACCATGAATTTAACACTCTTAACTCTTCTTTAAATAAAATAATAATAAATTTCCTAATCTAATAAAAGTTGATCAAAAGTATAATATTTTATTTCTAAGGTTAATTTTCATCTAAATACACATATCAAATAGAATTAGGACATGTGTTAGGGTAATTATAATATCACTTTTCCCTTTAATTACCATATTTACTTTAAACCGTGGTAAATAAAAATAAAAAGTTACTATTCACAAAAATTTATTTTCATTACATTGAACCACATTTTACTTATTGATGTCAACTGTATCTCTCGTATTTTTGAAATTCAATTCACGGAAGCAGTAAAATTATATTTTAAGAAAATCTGCAAATGTGCCTAGAAGGTGAGTAAATGACGGTAAAAAGTTCAATAAAATATTATATATCTAATCTTATTATAAAATGACTTCAGTGAATTAAAATGGAATAATATAGGTATTATGTACCTATTTTGACTTTAAAATAAATTTAAATTTAAAAAAATAATTAAATAAAAATTCGGCTTTAAATAATAATGCAGTGTTTTTCACTATTAATCAAAAAATGAATGTTTTTGGATAAATACTGAAAATTTACCCAATGATAATTTGAATATTCCAAATAAAAAATTGATGTCAATTTTACGAAATTAAAAACATATTATCTATATTGATTAATTTAAAAAATTATTCTCACTGTCAAAACCAGAAAGTGGGGTTTTGAGAAGTAAAAACTATCAAAAGATTGATATGTGTTTATGTCCAATTTAAATATAAAATTACTTAAAATGAAAAAAAAAATGGATTAAATGATAAAAATATAATGTAATTATACTTAAAAACCATTAAAATTTATAATTTAAAAGTATAAATTATTTTGACTAAAATAGTTTTTTTCAATTAAAATTATTATTTTTCATTATTGATCAAAATATAAAAGTTATCATAAAAGCATCGAAAATTTATCGAAACTAGTTTTTTATGTCCCTCTTCTAAATAAGAAGTTTATTTTAACATATTTAATATATAAAAGTGTCAAATATTGAATTTTAAAATGGTTTTTCCATTAAAAGGTGGTAAAATTTTATTTTTTGAAAAATACTTCTTTTATCTGAAGATTTGAATCTATTCGTATATTATGTATACAAAACACATAATTTTGATGTTAAAATTATATGGAGTATATAAAATTCAAAATAAAGTTAATAATATTCATAACCATTTTTTGAACGACTAGTTTGGTAAGTCATGGTGCGCTTGAACTCGGTGTTGTGTGTAGCACAAGATATTTAAATAGTTTAAAGAAAATAGCTTACTATGAAATATTGGGGCGTTACATTGAATATTTTGTTTTAATAAAGTATTAGTAATGTTTATTTTTGTTTTATTTTTGTTTTACAGTAAAATAACTCTCTTTTTGTTTATATTAATCCAATTAATTCCATCGTAATCAATATTAAACATTATTTTTGTGTAAAATCATTTTTATTCTTAAAAATTGATTTTTTTTTTAAATATGGTTTTTATTTTAAATTTTTTAAATTATATTAAATATAATTTTAACATGTTATAGAATTTTAAACATAGGAAACTTATTACATATTTTGAATCATAATTTTTTATTTTTTTAGTGAGGTTAATTTCACTTTTATACATAATAAAGAGTTACCATGGTAAATGTTTATTACCATGATAATGGTTAAATTGGTTAATAGGGGGGTTATCCTAAGTAATATGGCTTAAAAGGTTCCTAAAATATATATAAATATTATTTTATGGATATATTTTGAAGATAAACTATAAAAATTTTGAAATTGGACAATATTTGAGACTTATTCTATGAAAAATACAATTATTTTATTTAAATTTTTTTAATATTTTGAAGGGTTTCACTCCACTCACTTCTATATGGAAACCTCCTATCCTCACTTATCCGCACATGTTGAGAACTATATCTTAACAAACTCTACCAAAATAATTCCCAAATAACCTCCCCTTGTTTTAGAGGTCCTGGTCTCACCAAAAAACCAACCCTGTAAGGCTTAATGTGTAATACAATGAAGCATATCCAGTGAAGGGGTATAAGTTGAAACTTAATTATTTCAAGTTTATTTATTAATATAACTCCATAAAATATATTATAACCAAAATAATGTAATTACATATGTATATATACTATAAAAAATTATTATGTTGATGTAAATTCCATTTTCTGCCTACTTTCCATCCTATGAGAAATGCAAATGTCACTTGTACGTATATGTGAAATAATGCATCCATGAAGCAGTGTGTTTAATTTTTTCTTCACTACCTCACATGGATGGTAAAAATATAGATATAATCGATATTTATAATTTTTATAACATAATTATGATTCTTCAATGGTAAATTGCATTCTTCTATATTTCCCCCTATCTTTTGAAAAAATGATAACGTCGATTATGCGTACAAGTAGACTACAACCTGTATGAAGAGATATGATTCATTTTTTATTTATTCATTACATGTATGGTCATAATTATGGATTTAATGAATAAGTATAATATTTTCAATATTATTATGATTCTATAAATTTAATACTTTACATTATTTTTATCATTTTCATCCACTAGAAAATTAGAAATGTCCCTCATGTGTATGTGTGGATTACTGCCTCCATGAAGTAATGAATTTCATTTATCATTTCCATATTAAATGGATAGTTTAAAAATAATTTTTTATTTATAAAAAATGTTAATTATCACATTTGTATGATTATATATATGATTTTACCATTACGTCTTTTACCATTGTCAACACACTAAGGATTTTTTTAGGCTGAACGACCCCAAAAAAATTTCAATGCACAATTAAAGGATTTTCAAAATAAATATAACATGGTAATAAATGAGAAAAAGGAACGATAACAAGGTATTGAACATGAAAAATGTTATTAAACAACTTAAAAAATTTATTATTCAAGAATTTAAAAGATGTACCTGATGAATAGGGACACATGTTAAGGGAATTTATTTAAAACCTTGTTTTCAAGTTCTCTTTTCAAAATCATAATATTTCATATCCATTATCTTTAAAAAATTTCAAGAACGATGTTATTTATAATTAAAATATTATTAAATTTAATTTTTAACTAATTATAACATTCTTTACAAATTTTTAAAATTGAATATTTTCAAACAAATCATATGTTTTTAAACTTATTTAAAAAATTGTTAAAACAATGTTTTAAATGTTAACAGTAAGAGAGTTTTGTAATGGACTAGACCTCCATGGTCCATTACTTTGTCTAAATCTAGTGTTTGGGTTGTTCTGGGAGCCAAAGGTAGCTCATTTTAAGATTCTTCCAAATTTCACGTTGTTGTGTCGTTATGTCATGGAATAGGTAGGTTAGGGCATTGGTTGTTTGAGGGTATCAGTAGGTTGAGGAGTTAGTAGGTTCAGTTGTCAATAGGTCAAGGAACTCAGTAGATCTAGGGAGTCGATAAGTTAAGGCATTGGTAGGTTAGTGAATTGGTGGGTCGAGGGCATCAGTTGTTCAAGGGTGTTATTAGGTTGAGGGGTTCTATAGGTTGTGTCTTCAATAGGTCGAGGAATCCGTAGGTCTAGGAATTGGTAGATCAGGGCATCAATGAGACAGGGCTTTGGTGAGTTTATACATAGGTGAGTTAGGGAGTCAGGGAGTGAGGGTGTTGGTGAGTCAGGGCATCGATGAGTCAGGCATCGGTAGGTCACGTCAGTGGATCAGTGTTGATAGCTCCGCATTAGCGGCTTAGCATTGGTGTCTCTACATTGGTGAATCAATGTTTATGTCTCCTTGTCAGTGACTCACCCATCAGTGACTCATTTATTGTGTTTCCAAGTCTTTTCAGTCTCAACCCTATTAAACATTATGTTATGTAAATCAAGTTTAAAGCCTTTTTTGAGTGTTTATAAAGGTTTTTAAAAGTATATTAATTATATCCTAGATAAAATAATTCTCTGGGGACTTTAAAATAGTCTAATTGCATGGTGTTGGCCACATTATGACTTTAATGGACCTTGAAATATTTTCCCCTTCCATTGATATAGGATCTGGATTTTGTAATCCATGACCTTCTCTTCCCAATGTGTTTCCTTATTCTCTTAGTGTTCCTAGAGCCTTGACTTCCCATGGAGTCATGTGATATTCTGTATCCATCGGTCCAGTTTTCTTGTAGTTTTCATTATACTCACGTACCCCTTGTTTTGGTGCAAGGGAAATCATTGGTTGCCTGTTGTTCCACATAGAGATTTTATTCATCTCTCTTTTAATTATGTATCATACATGGTGGGTATAATGATTCCTCCTTATGAGAATTGTTGAAACCAAATTTTAAAAAAAGATAATAACATGTACTAAATGATTGTATGGGAAGATGATGATGATCTATTTGTTTTATATGTTATCCTTGATCCATGTCGTGAATTGTATGGGTTGTATTTGTCTGGAAATCATGGCTATTGATGGCATCTATTAGCACACCTATATGATTTTTGAATCCCTACTACAAGAATTGGAATCTAGTTAATCATTTATATTTTGTTAAATAAATAGATTCCCAAGGATTAAACTCATTCTATAATAAAACCTGTTTTATCAAGTGTAATTAAAGCATGAGTACTGCTAAACCTGAATAAACATTTCCTTGTTGGTGTGGTTTTGTGTTGTGTGTGGTTATTCTCAGCTTTGTGCATGTGTTGGTAGTGTGGTGATATGGATGGGGGTGTGATTTTGGGTATGGGATGGTATGGGTGGTGTGATGGTTTCTTAGGATGAGAGTTTGGTAGATTATAGAAAGGATGGAATTATTATGTTGTAGGATTGCATCTGGTCTGTGGTTGGGCAGATGGCCTATAGGACTAGCTTGTGTCAGGATTTCATGTTTATGGGTGTGTTGGGTGTGGTGTTGTTATGCACCAGGGTTGCAAAGTGTGGTAGTAATGAGTCATGTTGTGTAGTGGGACTGAAAGTTAGTTTATTCTTGTTTGTTTTCCTGAATTAGTGTTAGAATGTATTCCTTTACCATTGGCCCTTATTTCCTTGTTTTTTTCTAGTGGATGGTATGGTTTTTTGCCTTATAATTATTCTAGTGTTTGGTAGTTTCCTGATAAAGGATAGAAATAAAGAAATAAATGAATTTATAATGAAGAATGACAACTGGTTAAATGAATTCGATGGGGGTATGTTTCAAGTTGGGGCTTGTAGTAAAGTATCATCCAAGTGAGTGTTTTTCATGGTGGTATGTGCATGTAGGTGTAGCTGCAAAGGTGGCTCTTAGTGGGATGGTTGTGTGTTTGGAATCCCATATGATGGGATGTCGCTTTTTTACATATATGTATAAACATGTAGTTTCTTATGTTTTATATACGTACCCCACCCGTGTTGAGAAATATGTGTAGAACACCCCCTTTATTATGGGGGAGTGTGTCTTTCCCAATATCCTAGTGGTAGGATGGATGGATTGTTACTGACTTTACCATGCTCCCTCTTCTAGGAATTTATCACACAAGACTCTTCGGGAAGGCTGTAATGGCTTGAGTTTTAATATCATATTTATGGTATTGGCTGTGTTAGAGGTGGTTTGTTTCATAAGTGTCTTCTGGTTGAGGCTAAGGTGTTTTAGGGTGATATGTGTGGTGGTTTCAGCCTAGGTATCAATGGGTAGAATATATGAGGTTTGTGGCCTGGTTATGTGTGGGAGGGCTATGATAGAGAGGATTATGGAAGAGCATGGTAGCATCAGGATGTTCAAAATTAGTAATGATCAGTTAACTAGAGGGAAGTGGTGGGGGTGCCCAAATATCATTGTGTTTACTACATTACTTTACTTTAATTTCATTATTTGGTGAGTGTTCCTTACTAAGGTAGGGTGGATAATATACCTTTTTAGATGATTTTGAGTTTCTGTTATTTTCTCACAAGGTCATTAGTATGATTCTACCTATTGTGCATCGGTTACTTTGGTTTTCGCCTACTTAGTATACTTGTATGATCACCCTATATATATATAACTATTTTTTGGTTTCAAGGTAGATTACACAGAACATGTTGGACCTTACTAGCTCAGATGTCAGGGATGGTTTTTGTGTCACTTCTTAATTTTATTTTGGTACTTAAATTTGATTTTTCTTTGGATTTTAGCTGTTTTACTTTAAACATGCTTGTGTGATGGATTTTGGTTTCTTTATATATATCTATCTTGGAGTTATTTGAGGTCTATACATCATATCTCTCGATATTGGTTACTATATAAAGGTTAATGCCTTCTATTTTTGTGATATTTCTATACCCTTGTTGTTGGTCTCCACCCTAGGGCCTATTGGAGGTTAGACTAATGGGTCATTAGGTCTCCTTAATCATGAGGAAAGATGGTCTTGTAATCATGTTATCCCATCCCTTATCTTGAAGAAGGAAGGTCATGATAGAATGGTATTAGAGGTGATGGTTGAGAGGGAAGTTGTAGTTTGGAGTTATGAATAGTGAGGATTTCTTAGTTTGGTAGGAAAATAGTGTTAGGTGATCTTTGTGCATGACATAGGCCTGGGAAGACCAGCTAGAATAGTAGATTTTATTGGCCCCCCATGATCTGATGCAAGGACTCTGATCTTAACGAATGACCAAGTGAGGCTACACCATTTTTGGGGTAGAGACACTACAGATGGTACATGCATCATGATGACTTTTTTTCTTGTTTTTTGGGGGTTTTTAGAAAATTAAAATAAACAAAGAGTTAAAATATATCCTAAATAAATTCCATGCTAATCAGGATTATGATATCCTTGTTTACCTTTAATCTATGGCTCCCCGACATTTCCCTCATGTGGTAAGAGAAGTGGAGGGTCAGAAAGATAACCTGGTTTACTGATGGAGGTTCAACCTCATGGAGGAGGATGATTAGTGGTAGAGGAAGATCCATTTGTTCCGGCGATAGACTCTAATAAAGTATGAGGGTCGTGTGTTGGACATGGAGATGGAGAGTTAGCATGAGGAGGTGGTGATCAATTTTAGATTTATCTGAGCTCCAAGAGAGTACTGGGTTCTGTTGATTGTGAGCCAGATGAGGGGAGTAGTTCATCAATGATAGATGATTTACCTTAGGGAGAGGAAGGAGACCAATGTTTCACAGCATGACTTTGAGAAGGAGTTCTGGGTAGAATTTCTTTCTTCCAAGATGAAATCTGAGAAGTGGCAGGAGCTACTCCCCATCTAGAATGGGATTATTTCGGTGTGGGAATTGGGGATCAAGTTCAAAGATCTACTACTTTTTGATATAAATCACTTTTTATATGAGGATTCTCAATAAAGGCTCTTAGAGGAGGCACTATGTTCTTCTCTTCAGTATGCAGTTACTCCCTTCACCCTACCAACATACGTAGGGGTTCAGAATAAGGAAGAGGTAGTGAAAATAGTGAACTTGTGAGGTGTTCTTCCATGGGAGGGAATTCACCTAAGTTCTTAAAATAGGAAGGTTGTCATGACCAATCTCTGGTTTCAAGGCCATCCAGTTTTTGACCATCAGGGATCCAACCCAAGTTGTTTCAGATCTGACCATCTGGTCCTCGGCCTCTTCCCATAGTTCGGGGGTTGATGTATTTTTCTTTTAGGGGTCATGGGAACCTCTAGGGTATTTTCCTAACTTGAGATCAGTATGATTGAGGTGGGAAGGTTCAACACTCACCTCAACAATATTTTCCCTCTAGAACTTTCTTACAATAGGGATAGCACGCCCCTGCTCTACCAGGGCTGGACGGTGCAGTATGAGGCTGACCTCAAGAAACTCCTCAGGTACCTCGAATAGGGAATGATCGGAGAGGCAACCAAAAACTGAGGGGAAGAGGAGCTGGGTGGGTAGTTGCAGGTCTCAAAGGTAGTAGTTCCAGTAGGGCTAGATACCATTCGAGGTAAGATCATTTTTTTAGTACACTTTCATGTACCTTGTTTGATTCAAAATGTTAGAACTCCTTTGTTTCACCTGGTATACCCCATCCTCTATTACCTTACATAGAGATTATTTCAATTCCCTTGGTGTTGATTCTACCAGTCAGAGGTCAAACCAGCTTGACTGATATTTTCTGGGAATGTAGTTTGATGTTGGGGCAGCATCAGTCCAGTGGGGATCTCTATCTACTACAGATGAATCCATATGGTGTTATTCTTGGCATCAGCTAGTTATACAGTGTGTTTGTTTTTATTTACTACTTATGTAGAAGAGTCATGCTTTCAGATGTGAAAGGCCAGTGTATAGATTTCATTGGCGAGTGGAGCTATCAGATGGGAAGCCGGTGCATGGAGACTCTTTTTTCCTTGTTTGTTGAAATGTCAATGGGATAGATGGATGTTGAGATAATGGAGATTTAGGGGGTTGTCAGAGATTTTTTGAAAGTTTTCCCTAAGGAGAATTTGAATCTACCCCCTTGACAATATGTTGAGTTTGGGATAGAATTAAAGCACAGCGCACATCCAATCTCAATGGATCCTTATTGGATAGATCCTAATAGGTTGTGGGAGTTTCTGATTCAGATTTTTGATCTAATGAAAAAGGATTTCATCCAACCCATTGTGATGATGTGGGGTGATCCAATATTGTTTACAAGGAAGTTAGATAATGGTCTGAGGCACTGGATAAACTATCGGAGACTGAATCAAGTAATGGTCAAGAACTGTTTTCCTCTCTAATGAATAGATGCTCTTTTCGACTAGCTGAGAGGATCAGGTTGGTTTTCTAAGATTGATCTATGGTTTGGGTATCACCAGTTAAGGGTAAAGTATGGTGACATACCCAAGACTGCTTTTAGGTGTAGGTATTGGCACTTCGAGTTCATAGTTATGATGTTTGGGGTTATGAATGCACCGACTGTGTTCATGGGGCTTATTAAATTCATATTTTATGAGTTCCTAGACCGGTTCATCATCGTATTCATTGATGAAATATTAATCAACTAAAATAAAGAGGAGGAGCATACCGAGCGTCTCAGGACTGTCATATATGTCTTTCGGCTCCACCAGCTCTATGGAAAGCCATCAAAGTAAATGTTTTGGACATGAAGGTCTACTTCCTTGGACATTTGGTGTCTCGTCATGGTGTATCAGTGCACCCATCAAAGATTGAGCCATTCGTTTCTTGGAAAAAACACAAGAATGTGGTGATGGATTGCAGTTTTCTTGGTTTAGCAGGCTAATACCATAGATTCGTACATGATTTATCTCTGCTAGCAGCATCGTTGACAGCTTTGACCAAAAAGGCCAAAATTTTGTGGGGGGGGAACAGTACCTTACAGTGTTCAAATATATGAATGGGAATTTTTTTAGTGCTCTACTACTCAAGCTTCCAAAGGAAGAGTTTTTGTTTGAGGTGTTTTGCGATGCCTCTAATCTAGTCTTGGGCTGTGTGATGATATAGTAATGGGGATTGATATCCTATGGGTTTACAAAGTTGTTTCCCCTTGAATTTAACTATTCCATACATGATTTGGAACAACAGACTATCATGATTTCACTAAATATGTAGAGACATTACCTCATTGGTGAGCATTTTTTGGTCTTCATGGAACAAAATAGCTTGAGGTATATCTTTTCCTAGAAAGAACAGAACTTCCGACAGTGTTTGTACATGGATTATATCCAGGAATAAAATTTTGAGATATCCTACACCTCAGGAAAAAGGAATTTTTTGGACAATGATATGAGAATGAAGTCTTAAAAGGATGTAGATCAGGAATCTACAGATGCTTGGAGGGTGATGGAGGAGTTGGCTACATTGAACTTAGATGCATCAATGGATTGAAGAGTAGGCCATCTATTTCAGATGATGGTAGTATCATATTTTTTGGAAAAAGGTGGAGGAGTCTCAGTTGGGAGACTTAGAGGTGGAGGTTATTTGTGATCGTATTGACTGGGGTGATTCTTCAGAGGGATTGTAGGAGGATGTTTGGAATTAGATGTTGTTCAGTGATAATCTTTTTGTTCTAGTGGAATTTAATGCACAAGTTCTCCATGATTTTTATAGCTCACCCCCCAGGGCTACACCTATGAGTTTATAAGATGTACTGGGGATTGATGGAATAGTTCTATTGGCCCAGGATGAAGCCGTAAGTTGCGTATTTTGAGGCAATTTCCTTAGTATACAATCAAGTGAAGACTGGGCATCATGTTCTCGGTGGTTTTCTGAAGCCCCTAGATTTCCCCGAGTGGAATACGGATGAAATATATATGGATTTATTCACAATATTACCCAGGTCTTGGAGATGATATGATGTTATTTGGGTAGTAGTGGATCGGTTGATGAAATCAGCTCACATCTAAGTGATTAATGAGTTGATCATAGTGGATGCCTTAGCACGGAGGTATGTGGATGAGGTGGTGAGGATGCATGGATTTCCAAGATCCATCATCTAAGATTTTGATTCATATTTTACTTTTCGGGTGTGGATTGGATTGCAGCATGACTTTGGCACTCAGTTACGCCTCATCACGGCTTTCCACCCTCGGACGGATGGAAAAATAGAGAAGAGAATCCAAAAATTGGAGGCCATGTTATGGGCATGTTTTTTGGACTTTAGTGGGTATTGGGAGCGAAATTTTCCCTTGTTAGATTTTTCATAAAATAAAAACTATCACTCTTCCATTAGAATGTCTCTATTTGAAGATTTATATGGAAGACCATTTCATTCACCGTTTTGTTGGATGGAAGTCGGGATAACAGTTGTTCTTGGTCCATATGTGGTGTACACTATGACAGAGAAGGTGCAACATGTCCGTGAGAGGATTAAGGAAGTATAGGATCGGCAGAAGTCATATGTTGATCGTAGGAGAAGGCCCCTGGAGTTCGAGGTTGGGGACCATGTATTCCTAAAGGTCTCCCCTGGACGTGGATGAAAGAGGTTCAGTAGAGGGAGTTTGATTTCTCCCAAGTTCAACAGACCTTTCGAGGAGTTGGAATGAGTTTTTGGGGTGGATATCAGTTGGAATTTCCACTGTAGTTGGGGAAGGTCTATGAAATCATTCATGTCTCCCAGCTTCATCGGTATCTTTACGATGACTCTCATGACATTGATTGCGGAGAGTTGGATATCTAGGACAACAAAACATTCATGGAGTGATTAGTGGAGATCCATCATCATTGGGATAAGCAGCTGCATGGATGAACAATTACATTGTTTTTCATGTTGTGGAGGCATGGTGGCCTTGTGGAGAGCACTTGGGAGTGAGAGACGCAGATGTGTACCCAGTACCTGGAGTTGTTTTTAGTTTTTCTCATGTGATTTTATTTGTGATATAATTCGTGAACATTTTTTCTATGAGATGATTTGATTCCTTATTATGTGATGTATGATAAAGGCCTGATGTATGAGTATGGGAGAACCTGATCCCTAATCATGATGCATTAATGTAGATACGATTAAACCTATTCAGCTGAGTCAGTGTCGCCCAAAGAGGAAAGCATCTTAACATGGGGGGAAGGAATTCACTAATTCATATGTATGGGTGGTGTGACATTTTTTGTTTTTATGTTATGTATTATGGTTTTTTTGGTTGGAAAATATCACATGAGGTGTTCTTGGATATTGATGTTTCACTCTAATGGGGTTTTCAATCCTTAAGAGGTATCATATAGGGTGGTTGTTCAGACCCCTCTTTCTTCTGGTTTTGGTTTTGAATTATGGAGGGTGAGAATAGTATGAGAGGTATATAATGTAATGTCTCGGACCTCTTTGGTCAATTACTTTTTAAAAATCCAGTGTTTGGGGTTTTCGGGGAAGTTATGGTTGCTCATTTCAATAGTTTTCTAAATTTACAGTTTTTATGTAGGTAGGTCGAGGTGTCAGTAGGTCAAGGCATCGGTTTGTAAAGTGTGTTGGTCGGTTGATGCATCGGTAGGTCAGGGAATTGGTAGGTCAATGGCATCGGTAGGTCGAGGGTGTCCTTAGGTCGAGGCATTGGTACATCGAGGGAATTAGTAGGTTGAGGGAATTAGTAGGTTGAGGGAATCAATATGTCCAAAGAATTAGTATGTCGAGGGTGTAGGTAGATCGAGGCATTAGTAGGTCAAGGAAATGGTTGGTCGATAGTGTGGGTAGGTCGATGAAATTGGTAGGTCAAGGGCGTCAGTAGGTTGAGGCATTTGTAGGTCAGGGGGGTCGGTGAGTAAGGGAAATGGTGAGTCAGAGCGTTCTTGAGTCCGGGAATCGGTGAGTCGGGAATCAGTAGGTTGTGTTGGTGGATAAACATCGATAGCTCATTGTCGGTGGCTCATTTTCGGTAGCTCAGGGTTGGTATCTCAGCGTCAGTGACTTGTTATCGGTGGCTCGATGTTGGTGACTCGGCCATCAATGACTCATTTCCAGTTTTTCTAGTTTTCACCTCCTATTATTTATTTTATATAAGTCAAGTTTAAGGCTTTTTTTGGGCTATTATAAAATCATGTCAAAGGATATTAATTATATCTTTAATATCATAACACTCTAGGGACTTTGAAATAGATAGACCATGTGGTCTTAGCCACAATCCATCTTTAATTTCCCTTAAAACTATGTCCCCTTCTGTAGATATAGGATCTGGATTTTCTAAGCTGATACCTTCTCTTCCTAGTGTGTTTCCATTTTCTCTTGGTGCTCCTAGAGCCTTCCCTTCCCGTGGAGTTACGTGTTTTATCATAGCCATCGATCTAGTTTTCATGGAGTTTTCCTGCTACATGCGCTCCCCCTGTTTTGGTGCAAGGGGAATCATTGGTCCCCTATTCTTTCTTGTAAGGATATCACTCATCTCTCATTTAATTGTTCATTATTTAGGGTGGGTATAATGATTCATGAAGGTAAAAATAGATGAATCCAAATATAATGAAGATAAAAAGAGGAAATAAATGATTGGTTGGGAAGATGCTGTCGATTGCATTGTTTTATATGTTTTCCTTGATCAATTCCATGAATTATATGGGTTTCATTCTTCTAAAAATCATGGATGTTGGTGGTCTCTATTTTTACAACTGAATTATTTTTGAATCACGGCTACAAAAATTGGAATCTAGTTAATCAAATACATTTGGTTAAATAAATGGATTCCCCATACTCAAACTTATTCTCTGATAACCCCTATTTTATCAAGTGGAATTAAAGAAAAAGTGATGCTAAATATGAATAAAATTTTCCTTGTTAGTGTGGTTGTGTTTTTGTGTGGTAAAGCTCATCCATGCATCTTCTTTGGTAGTGTTGTGTTATGGATAGGGGTGTGATTGTGTGTACGGGCCGGTAAGGGTGGTGTGATGGTATCTTGAGCTGAGGGTTTGGTTGATTTTGGAATGGAAGGACTTTTTATGTATTGGGACTTTATCAGGGAAGTGGTTAGGAAATGGGGTTGCAGGACTAGGTTGTGTCATGATTTCATGTTTATGGGTGTGTTGGGTGTGGTGTTGTTGTCCAGTGCGGCTGTAGAGTGTGGTAGTAATGAGGTGTGTTGTACCGTGGGACTACAATATGGTTGATTCCTATTTTTTCTGTATGACTATTAGAATGGATTCCTTTACCCATATCCCTTCTTTCTTTGTTTGGATTTGGAAATGGTTGGTGTGGTTTATTCACCTTATAATGTTTCTAGTGTTTTGTAGTTGTTTGGGTAGGGATGGAAATAAACAAATGAATAAATTTAAAATGTAGAATGACAACTGGTTAAATGAATTGGTTGGGGTTATGTTTCGAGTTGGTTCTTCTCATGAATCGGCATTTAAGTGACTATTATTCTTGGTGGTATGTACATATAGGGGTAGCAGAAAGGTGGCTTGAGTATGCTGGTTATATGTTTGGAATCCCATTGGATGGGCAGAGTGTTTGTTACCTATATGTATAAATTTGTAGTTCCTTATGTTTTCTATACGCACCCCACCTGTGTTGAGCATTATGTGTCGAAAAACCCCATTATAATGGGGGAGGTCATATTTCCAAACATCCCAATGGGAGTATGGATGGTTGGTTACTGACTTTACTATGCTCCCACTTCAAGGAATTCATCACCCAAGACTCTTCATCCAGGAGGTAATGGATTGAGGTTTAATACCATATTTGTAACATAACAAGTTAGTAAAGAATAATATATTTTCATATCTATGTCTATTTATGATTTAGATAGTCTTTTAGAGGCTTAAAATTAGAATAAATCCAATCTTAAGCATAGAATACTCTAATATTTTTAAAATATTGTTTTACCGCCTTTTGATGGAAAACCATTTTTAAATCTAACTTTTGAAAATTTTATAATTTATATTTGTCAGAATAAACTTATTATTTAGAATTGGGACATTGAAATTTACATTGGATAAATTTTTGGTATTTTTCTGACAATGTTCATTTTTTAATAAATAGTGAAAAATACTGCATTTTACAACAAAAATGCTTTTTCATCTAATTTAATTATATTGTTAGATTATATTTTTTATTGTTTTAAAGTTTAATTAGAATATATTTTTACCATTTAATCCAATGGTGGTCATTATAATAAATTTTAATTTGAAATTGGACATAAACAATTGTCAATCTTTTGATAGATATTGTTTCTTAAAAACACGCTATTTGTTTTGAAAACGAGAATTATTTTTAAATTAAGTACTGCAGTTTCTGTGATTGGAATTTGCTAAAATGGATTCCATATTTAGAATCATAACTTCCAAATTATGTAATTAATACTCTTTTGTTTTTGGACGTTATGGATAGTAACGGCGGTAATTATCTTTAATTATAATGATTAATTAGTAACCGCGTATTTAAGGGTAATAAAATAATATCATAATAGTATAAAATGACCCCAAAATGTGTCCAATTCCTCTTTTTTGAGTCATGGCCGACCATGATAATCTTTTTACCGAACTTGAGGGCCCATGGATTCACATGGGCGTGATAGTGACATTTATGACATTATTTTAAAAAAAATAGAAATATAACAAAGGTTTATATATCCTAAGTAAAACAGTTTTAATTTTGTTTACATAAATTATATCTTAGAATATAAATAGTCATTGTAAGGATAAAAATATTTCCTATATCATGGTTTATTTTTATAATTTTTAGACATTAAATAAATAAATTTATTTATGACACCATGATGATGTAGTGATTACCTCATTAATGAACGATATACATAAAATGAAAAGATAAGGTAAAATATAAGACATAAACTTGTAGAAGACCTATTGTATGGGTTTATATCAAACCCCTATCACCTTATCCTCACACTATATCATTTTTTGAACTTTAAAATATTAAAATCATTTTATAATAAAGTAACATTTCAAAACATTCCAAAAGTGACCCTTCTCCCTCTTATAAAAGGCCCCCACCTCTACCCCCTTACCCACACCTCTCAATCCCTTGGATCGTCCAAAATCTTCTCATATTATCCTTCCACATCCATATATTACTCCTAGTAGCCTCACTTTGGGAATAAGTCTTTCCAAGGAAGCCTTTGGCTCAAATCAAAAAGAGTTACCCAATTTAGAGGTAATGTCTTCTCTCGAGTTTCTTCCTTTTATTTTCCTTCTTCACTCACCACTATCTTCTTATTATTGGATGCCATAATAACACCCTTATCTTCAATATACTATGATTTTCTTATTATAATTATTCTACCTACACTTACAGACACCTCCATCTAATGGTTAAAGAACATATTGTTTCTGTGGGTGGCGAATTACTGCCTCAGGAAATGATGGTTGTTCATTCTTCTTTTAACCCCTTTCATGGTATCCATTATGATGTCACTGTATTTATATATGATATATATGGAATTTATTTTTTCTATATACTTCTGAATTTTATTTTTAAATCACATCGTTATGCTTTTCATGTTGTGGAACTGCGATAATTTCATCTGAGGAAGTTTGGACTACCGCCCCCTCAAGTGATGGGACCCATTCATGACAAACATGGGATTTATAAATAATGTAATTAATGAACTTATGTTACCTATATAACATATATATTATACTGGAATTATAATATATATATTTCTCATTTAGGTTTAATTCATTTAATATGACAAAGAAATGAAAGTAGCATTCATACGTACGTACGGCCTACCATCTCCATGAACGGTGCATTTCAATTTTTTATCTCCAAATGTTATGGAATAGAATAAAATGAATATATACTAGATATATATGATATTTCAATCATTAATACCATTCTGTAGATGATGTACTTATAACTACATGGGCAATTTTTTTAAACAAGTTCATTTTTGACTCATGTACCGAACATCGAGAGAACGTATGATATGAACACACAAAATTAACTAATTATTGTAACATGATAATATGTGATATGAATTGAATAATTATCTTTAAAGGAATTCCTTAAGAAATTATAAATTTACCTACATTTATTATTTAGGAATATAAAGAACGAACGAGAATAAGTCGGAATTGAGGTAAGGGACTTCGTCTCAATTTCCTTTCGTTGAGGAATACATCAATTTATATACGACCTTATTTTATTAGTTGTATAATAAAACCTTTTGACTTTTAATTTAATTAAAAAGGAATATTTTTACACAAAGCGTTTAAATAAACAACAAAAGGAATTTTTTTGTCTTACGTATGTGGCGACAATGACTTCTCCGCCGCTGTGACCATTATTTGAGTTTCGACTTCTTCTACAAGCCACAAAATTTTTAAATGAAAAATAAATACCATGTTTTACTTTTATTTTATTTTGGTATTGAAAATGGTTTTGATAATATTTTGATTATATCAATGTGTTGTATTGATATCTTGTGATTTAAATGTGGAAATGTTGTGTTTCATTTATGAATGTTTTTATGTGATACAATTATGTTATGGTTCTTGGGCATTGTTTATGAAGTCGGGTGGTTCTATGATAAACTAAGGGAAGGTGAGACCGAGATAGCTCTTTAATGTATTGGGTAACATGAAGGAATTAATCTCTAAGGCTTCTCCGAAGAGATTTAGGGAATATATTGTGATGGGTATTCCAAACGTAACCACGAGGGTTACTCCCTACGTAAGAATGTTATGAATTCCTCATGTCACATTTATGTCTTATGATTTCTATGATTTATTCATAAATCTTATGATTTCACGAGGTATGTGAAAGTGATTATGTTTTATGAGTAAATTATGATTTCATTGATTCTTATGTATACATGGACTAATGTTTTCTTTCCATATTTTTATATCCCTAACTGAGCTTTTTATGATCATCCCATGTTTTTGAAATGTTTTTCATAGGTCAAGGTAAAATTACATGATGTGATGATAGTGTCGAGGAAGTGTCAAGAAGCAAACCATGTTTTCTTTTAAATATGTTTCCTTTGGTGGAGAAAATGAATACGATCTTTGATTCAACCACCTTGTTTAAATATGGAATGTAATGCATGATTTATGATCTAATTCTCTAAAACTCTAAACCTGAAAAGATCCACAATGTGAATTCTTGAAATAACCCAAGATTAAGTAATGTTTAATGTTGGGGCCTTATAGTTGGTATCGTAGGTCGGTTTAGATAACTTTAGAAGTTATAATTATATTAAATGATTATACAAAAATAGTTTTTTTTTCATTATGGTCAAATTGAAATGATATATCATTTGAAGATTACCGTGTTTCTTCATCTATGACATGTTTGTTCAGAATGGTTTTCCATAGAGTAAATAAGGAAAAAGTGCTAGAATGGCATACAGAAGGAAATAACCTTCCAAATCAGCATCCTAAGATGGTCGAAATTGGAACTGAACAGTTTTTTGCAGTAATGGCGCAGTTGACTCAAGCGATAAATGGTGGTGGTATCCATGCATGAGATTAGACAGATCAACCGCAGAGGAACATGTTAGTGGTGGAACATTTCATGAGGCAACATCCCCCATCATTCATAGGATCATCTGGCCATGTGCTAGCTGAAAGGTGGATTAAATAACTGGAGAATATTTTTGACGTCATGGGGAGTTCATACAATCAAAATGTTATTCTTGTTTAATAATTGGAGGGTGAAGCAGATCAGTGGAGGTCGATGGTTAAAAATATCCGGGACACTGATGAGATTGATGCTCTTGACTAGGATGAATTCAAAGGTATGTTTCTTGAGAAATATTTTCTTAAGGCCATTCGACTTAGTATGGGAAAAACAATTCTTGGAATTGAGGCAAGAGGATGACTCAGTGGCTACTTATGAAGAAAAGTTCACTTGATTGGAAAGTTATGCTCCAAATTTTATCAGAGACCTTGATAGTAAAATCAATCATTTTTAATCAGGATTAATGCCAAAATATAGAAGGGCATTAGCTTCTCGTGAGTTAAAAAGTTATGAAAATCTTTTTCGATGTCCTGAGAAGGTGGAAATGGAGTTTTCCAATGAGCAAGTGTTTTATGACAACCAACAGAAGAATATACCGAGGTGGTAGGAGAATGAGAATAATCCTTCAAAAAGGTTTGATGGTAAGAAAACAAAGTTTGCAGTTTGTGATAAATGTGGGAAAAAGCATGCTGGGGAATGTCTTTTGAATTATGGAAAGTGTTTCTGATGTGGTAAGATGGGACATAAGGATCATGATTGCACTGGAAAAGATCAGGGTGATGGTAAGACCAAATTTGATTTACAGTTAGAGAAATGTTTCAAGTGAAATGAGATGGGTCATTATGCAAACGTGTGTCCGACAAAGAGCTCGAATGATGGGAAGCAGTCATACTACAAGCAGAAAGGTGTGGTGAAATCCTTTGCAACTACTTCAACAGATTTTGGACCATCAAATGAAGTGGTATCAGGTACTTTGTTTGTTATTTCATATTATTCCAATGTGTTTTCTGATTCAGGTTCTACACATTCATTCATCACTGAAAAAGTTTCTAGTAAATTGGGAATTCCATCTCAATAAATGACTCATGAACTTGTGTTAAAGACACTTGGGGGAAATGTTAAGGCAAAAAGAATTTATAAGAATCTTCCTATACTTATTTGTGGAAATAATCTACTTGCATACATTATTGTTTTACCTCTATTATAGTTTGATGTTATCTGGCTATGGATTGGGTCTCTGTTTACCATGATAAGATTGACTGTAGAGATAAAGAAGTTTCTTTTCAGAAAGACTTTCAGTTTGTGTACAAGAATGAGCACTTACTGTTGATAACATATCAAGAGGCTGAGAAACTTGTAAAAGATGGAAATGAATGTTATCTTGAACAAATTGTTGAAATCAAAGGAACCATTCAGATTAATGATGTGCCAGTGGTAAATGATTATCCGGATGTTTTTCCTAATGAGTTTCCTGGAATAACACCGGATCGGGAAGTTGAATTTACTGTTGACTTAGTTCTTGATTCTAAGCCAATTTCAAAACCCCCTTATCAAATGGCTCAAATTGAACTTTTAGAGTTGAAGGATAAATTTAAAGATTTATTAGAGAAAAGTTTCATTAAACCTAGCACATCACCATGGGGTGCTTTAGTATTATTTGTTAAAAAGAAAGATGGTTCAAAGAGAGTTTTCATTGATTATAGAGCCTTTAATAACATCACTGTTAAGAACAAATATCCTTTGCCTCATATCGATGATTTGTTTGATCATCTCTTGGGAGCTCATTACTTTTCAAAGATTGACATGAGATCGGGGTACCATCAGTTGAAGGTAAAGGAAGCATATATTCCGAAGGCCGTGTTTCGTACAAGATATGGCCATTATGAATTTATAGTTATGCGTTTCGGGTTAACCAATGCACCTGCTATATTCATGGACCTTATGAATAGAATTTTTCATGAGATCATGGATAATTTTTTGGTTGTTTTCATTGAAGATATTTTATTGTTTTATAAAATTAAAGAGTAGCATGAAAGTAATATAAGGGTTATTTTGAAAACCTTAAAAGAAAAGAAATTGTATGGTAAATTCAGAAAGTGTGAGTTTTGGTTGCAACAAATTTCTTTCCTTGGTCACATTATTTATAAAGATGGAATAATTGTTGATCCTGCAAAAACAAAGGTTGTCAAAGAATGGCCAAGACCCACAAATGTAACAGAGATTCATAGTTTTCTTGGTTTGGCAAGATATTACCGAAGGTTTGTTAAAAAATTTGCACGGTTGTCCAGCCCATCGACTACGCTAACTCGAAAGAGTGTTATGTTTTCTGGACAAAAGAATGTGATGATTGTTTTCAAGAATTGAAAATAAGATTAGTGAATACTCTAGTATTTGCACTACCTTCCAGGAATGGAAATTTTGTTATCTACAGTGATACTTCATTGAAAGGAATTGGTTTCGTACTAATACAGAATGATCAGGTAATTTTTTATACTTCATGTTAGTTGAAAACTCATGAGATAAATTACCCTACACATGATTTGGAATTAGCTGTTGTTGTTTTCATTTTAAATATTTGGAGGAATCATTTGTATGGTGTAAAGTGTTAAATATATATTGATAACAAAAGTTTAAAGTATATATTCACTCAGAAATAATTGAACATGAGATAGAGGAGATGGATAGAATTAATCAAGGATTATGATTGCACGATTAACTACCACCCAGGAAAAGAAAATAATGTGGCAGATGCTTTGAGTTGAAAAATTAATTCTCCATTAACCATGTTATATTTGGAACATTATCCTTTGGTTAAGGATTTGATGAATTCTATTTTGTAAGTTGTTGGTTCAGGAAATTATTCTGTTTTATTTTAGGTCTCAGTGAAATATTCTCTATCAGACAAAATTAAGCAAGCATAGAAGGAAGACAGTGAGTTCTAGAAAAAGGTAGATCTGGTTCAGAAGGGTATGTCACCTGAATTAAACATTGATAATGATTGTGTTTTGATATTTGGGAAGAGATTGTGTGTTCCTTGTGATTCACAGTTGAAGACAGAGTAGTTATGTGAAGCTCATAGTTCTCTATTTTTAGTTCATCCATGCAGTACTAAGATGTACAGAGATCTTTAGAAGTATTACTAGTGGGATAGAATGAAAAGAGATATTGTTGATTTTACTGTGAAGTGTTTGACTTGTCCACAGGTTAAAGTAGAGCGGCAGTTACCGAAAGGTATGCTTCAACTTTTACCCGTGCCAGAGTGGAAATGGGAGAATATATCTGTGGACTTCGTTGTGGGATTACCAAAGACACCTCAAGGTAATAATGCAATCTGGGTTATTGTTGATCTCTTGACTAAATCTTCTCATTTCCTTGCTATATGAGATACTTTTTCCCTAGATAAACTTTCTATATTGTATCTTAAAGAGATAGTCAGGTTACACGGAGTTCCTCTCTCCACTGTATCTGATCATGATCACAGGTTCACTTCATACTTTTGGAAAGGCCTTCATAAGTCCTTGGGTACTGAATTAAATTTTAGCAAAGCTTTTCATCCTCAATCGGATGGGTAGTCAGAACGAACAATTCAGACTTTGGAGGATATGTTATGTGCTTGTTCGATGGGTTATCAGGGAAGTTGGGACCAACATATTTCATTGGTTGAGTTTTCTTATAATAACAGTTTTCATTCTAGTATACATATGGCACCAATTGAGGCATTATATGGGAAGTAGTGTCGAACTCTAGATTTTTGGGATAAAGTAGGTGAAAGGAAGTTGATGGGACCAGAATTGGTAGAAGATATGGCAGAAAAAGTTCAGCTGATATAGAAACACATGGGAACCCCTCAGAGTAGGCAGAAAAGTTATGCGGACAATAGGAGGAAGTATCTCTCTTTTGAGGTAGGTGATCATGTCATCCACAAAGATTCACCATGGAAAACTATGATGTGATGTGGTAAGAAAGGAAAGTTGAGTCCAAGGATCATTGGACCATATCAATTTCTGGAGAGATTTAGATAAGTTTCATACCTATTGGCTTTACCTATGATTTTATCTCAGATACATAATTTTTTTCATGTTTCAATGTTAAGGAAGTACATTCCATATCCTTCTCATGTTTTGAGTCCACAGGTAGTTCAGATGGAAGAGAATATATCTTATGAGGAACAAACGGTCCAGATTCTTGACCACAGGGAGCAAGTGTTGTGGAATAAGGTGATTCATCAAGTAAAGGTTCTATGGAAAAACGTTATATTTTAAGAGGCAACATGGGAATCTGAAAATACAATGAGGGATAAATACCCCAAATTATTCGATAAGTAAATATAATACGGGGACGCAGTTTCCTAAAGGGGGGAAGGATGTAACATCCCAAGTAAGTAAAGAATAATATATTTTCATATCTATGTCTATTTATGAATTATATTGTGTTTTAGAGGCTAAAAATGAGAATAAATCCAATCTTAAGCATAAAATACTCGAATATTTTTAAAAGATTGGTTTACCGCCTTTTGATGGAAAACCATTTTTAAATATAACTTTTGAAAATTTTATAAGCTCTATTTGTCAAAATAATCTTATTCTTTAGAATTGGGACATTGAAATTTACTTTGGATAAATTTTTGGTATTTTTCTGACAATGTTCATTTTTTAATGAATAGTGAAAAATACTGCATTTTACTTCAAAACTGCTTTTTCATATATTATAATTATATGTATAGATTATCTTTTTAATTGGTTTTAAAGTTTAATTAAAATATATTTTTACAATTTAATCCAATGGTTGTCATTAGAATTAATTTTACTTTGAAATTGGACATAAACAATTGTCAATCTTTTAATAGATATTGTTTCTTAAAAACAAGCTATTCGTTTTGACAACGGGAATTATTTTTAAATTAATTACTGAAACTTTTGTGTTTGGAATTTGGTAAAATGGATTCCATATTTAGAATTAGAATTTCCAAATTATGTAATTAATACTCTTTTGTTTTTTGACATTATGAATAGTAACGACGTTAATTATCTTTAATTATCATGATTAATTAGTAATCGGGTAGTTAGGGTAATAAAATAATATCATAATAATATAAAATGACCCCAAAATGTGTCCAAATACTCTTTTTTGAGTCATTTTTGACCATGGGAAGATTTTTAACAAACTTGATGGCCGATGGAGTCACATGGGTGTGATAGTGATATTTATGATATTATTTTTAAAAAGAAGAGAAATATAACAAAGGTTTGTATATCCTAAGTAAAACAATTTTAATTTTGTTTACATAAATGATATCATATACTATAATTAGTAATTGGAAATCTAAAAATATTTCCTACATCATGGTATTTTTTTATAATTTTTAGGCATTAAATATATTAATTTATTTATGACACCATGATAATGCAGTGATTACCCCATTAATGAACGGTTTAAATAAAATGAAAAGATAAGGTAAAATATAAGATGTAAACTTATCAAAAAACTATTATATGGGTGTATTTCGAACCATTTTCACCGTATCCTCAAAAATATATCATTTTGGATCCTTTTAAATCCGAAATTTATTTTATAATAAAGTAGCATTTCAGGACATTCCAAAAGTGACCCTCCTCCCTCTTATAAAAGGCCCCCACCTCTACCCCCTTACCCAAAACTATCAAGCCTTTGTCTCATCCAAAATCGTCTCATATTATCTCTCCACATCCCTCTATTACTCCTAGAAGCCTCACTTTGGGCAGAAGTCTTTCCAAGGAAGCCTTTTTCTCAAATCAAAAAGGGTTACCCGATTTAGAGGTAATGTCTTCTCTCGAGTTTCTTCCTTTTATTTTCCTTCTTCACTCACCACTATCTTTTTATTATTTGATCCCATAATAACACTAATATCCTAAATATACTAGGATGTTTTTATGATAACGATTCTACCTACACTTACACACACCTCCGTCTAATTGTTAAAGAACACACTATTTCTATGGGTGGCGAATTACTGTCTCACGAAATGATGATTGTTCAATATTGTTTTAACACCTTTCATGGTGGACATTATGATGTCACTGTATTTATATATGATATATATGGTATTTATTTTTTTCTATATTCTTCTATATTTTATTTTTAAATCTCATCGTTATGATTTTCATGTTGTGGAACTGCGATAATTTCATCTGAGGAAGTGTGGACTACCGCCCCCTCAAGTGATGTGACTCATTCATGCAAAACATAGAATTTATAAAGAATTTTATTAATGAACTTATGTTACCTATATAACATATATATTATACTGGAATTATAATATATATATATATATATATGTCTCATTTGGTTTTAATTCCTTTAATATGACAAATAAATGAATGTAGCGTTCATGCGTACGTACGGCCTACCGTCTCCAAGAATGGTGCATTTCATTTTTTTATCTCAAAATGTTATGGAAAAGTATAAAATGAATATATACTAGATATATATGATATTTAAATCATTAATTCCATTCTGGAGATGATTTAATTATAACTACATGGGAAATTATTTTCAAAAAAATTCACTTTTGACTCATGTACCGAACATCGACAAAACGTATGATATAAACTCAAATAATTAACTAATTATTATAACATGATACTATGTGATATGAATTGGATAATAAAATTTAATGTATGTCCTTAATAAATTATAAATTTACCTAATCTTATTATTCAAGAATATAAAGAACGAACAAGAATAAGTCGGACTTGAGGTAAGGGACTTTGTCTCAATCTCATTTCGTTGAGGCATACTTCAATTTATATATGACCTTATTTTATTAGTTGTATAATAAACCCTTTTCACTTTTAATTTCATTCAATGGGAATATTTTTACATGAAGCGTTTTACTAAATGACAAAAGGAATGTTTTTGTCTTACGTATGCGGTGACAGTGACTTCTCTACCGTCGTGACCATTATTTGTGTTTCGGATTCCTCTACAAGTCATAAATTTTTTAAATGAAAAATAAATTCCATGTTTTAATTTTCTTTTATTTTGGTATTGAAAATGGTTTTGATAATGTTTTGATTATATCAATGTGTTTAATTGATATCTTGTGTTTGAAATGTGGAAATGTTATGTTTCCTTTATGCATGTTTTATGTGATACGATTAGGTTATGGTTCTTGGGAATTGTTTATGAAGTCGGGTGGTTCCGTGATAAACTAAGGGAGGGTGAGCCCGATATATCTCTCCAATTCATTGGGTAATGCAAAGGATTTAAAAACTAATGTTTCTCCTAAGAGATTTATGGAATATATTGTGATGGGTATTCCAAACATAACCATGAGGGTTACTCCCTATGTAAGAATGTTATGAATGCCTCAAGCTACCTTTATGTCTTATTATTTATATGATTTATTCATAAATCTTATGATTTCATGAGGTATGTTAATGTGCTTATGTTTTATGAGTAAAGTATGACTTCATTGATTCTTATGTATACACTGACTAATGTTTTCTTTCCGTATTTTTATATCCCCTACTGAACTTTTTATGCTAATCCAATGTTTTTGAAATGTTTTTCACAGGTCAAGAGAAAATTACATGATGTGATGATAGTGTCGAGGAAGTGTCAAGAAAGAAACCATGTTTTATTTTAAATATGTTTCCTTTGGGGGAAAATGAATATTTTCATTGATGAAACCACCTTGTTTAAATGTGGAATATAATTCATGATTTGTGATCTAATTCTCTAAAACTCTAAACCTGAAAAGATCCTCAAAGTGAATTCTTTAAATAACCCATGATTAATTAATGTTTAAGGCTGGGGCCTTATAATATTTATAGTATTGGTTGTGTGAGAGGTGTTTTGTTTCCAATGTGTCTTTGGGGTGAGGCCCATGTGTTTTTGGGAGAGATGTGTGGTGGTTACATCCCAGGTTTCTGTGGGTAGAATGTATGTGGTTTGTGTCCCAAGTGTGTGTGAGCAGGTTGTGACAATGGGTCTTGTTGAATAGTGTAGTAGCGACTGGACACTCTCCGTTATGGATGAGGAGTTAACAAGTGGGAAGTGGTGTGGGGTACCCAAATCTTTATTTTCTTACTACTTTAATTTAGATGACATGTTTTTTTAGAGAGCATTCCTTGGTGAGTTTGGGGTGGATTTTATACCCTGTTAGGTGCTTTTTATTTTCTATAGTTTTCTCACAGGGGAATTAGTATGCTTCTCCCACTTGTTCATGAGTGACATTGGTTTTTCCCTATTGAGTATAATTGTATGCTTACCCTATATATATAAAATTATCTTAAGGATTCCTAGGAGATTACATGGACTGTTCTGGACCTTACTAACACAGGCATTGGGGATGGTTGTTGTGTCACTGCTAATTTTATTTTGGTAATTACTTTGGAGTTTTCAATGTATTTTTAGAAATTTTACTTTAAGAATGCATATTGAATAGATTTTCTTCATTATATATATCTTTCTTGGATTTTTTTGAGGTTAATACATCATATCATTCAGTAATGGTTACTATAAAAAGGGTAATTCCTAGCATTTTTGTGATATTTCTATACCCTTTGTGCTGGTCACCACCCCAGGGCCTATTGGAGGCGGGACTCAGGGGTCATTATATCTCTTTCATCTTGAAAAAGGAAGTTCTCAGCATATTTCTATCCATTCCATCATCTTGATGAATGGGATTTATGACACATTTTTTCCTAATGTCACTGACATTATTCATTATACATATTTTTATATAATTTTATATTATTTCAAAAAGATGATCATGTTCACATTATTTTGGTAATTTTAAAATATTTTCAAAATAAAAGAATATTTCTTCTTGTTTTATGAGATAACTTAAAGTGCATAGTGTTATGGGATCTACTAGTAAATTTTATTAATTTTATGATGGAAATACAAGAATGTATATTATTTATTCATGTTATGGTACTTATAAATTTTATATGATGATGGGTGGGTCTGATAGAACCCTTAATTACATTGGTTAATGATTTTTTCTTGATAGGAGACAGGTGGAATTAACCATTAGGGCTATTCCATTATATTGGGTCATGTAAGAATTATTATAATGGTATTTTTAAGGATAATGTCCCAATATAGCTATATGGTTTCTTAACTATTTCAATTAATTTTAATGGAAATATATTGAGTTAATGAGCTTACTAACTAGGTTTATGAATTTTTTTACCTTACAAAGGGGAAAGGTTTGATTTAAAAAAAAATCATGAGTTCTTATATTTTCTCAACAAACTATCATTGTTTTGATTTTTCCATTACTCTTGATAAAAAAAAATTATGAGGAAAATTGGGAAATAAAGTATTTTTTAATGGGTAATTAAAAAGTTATTTTATCATAAAGTTAATATTGTAAAAAGGAAAACTTATTTTTGGAATGTTATTTTTTCCTAATTGACTAATGGGTTTCCATATTTTATATACATTACTATGCTTTTTTCTCTCACCTAGTTTTTTGAAATGTTTTTTCCAAGACTTAAAAATGTATTGAGATTATATGAAGGTGATTGATGACACAGGTTTAATGAAGAAATATTTTCATGAAATATATAGGATTATAAACATTAGAACCGGTTTTTCTTCAAAAAAATTACACAATGTGGAAATTTCCACATTGTTATTTAATTGTTTACCAAATTATCTAAAACTCTAAACCTAAAAGGTCTAGAAATGTTAGAATTATCAATCATAATATAAATCATGTAATTATAGGTTGATTGTGATATATATTGTAATATAATTAGTTCTTGAGTAAAACACTAAATTATAAAGAATAATATATAATTCATCAATTATATAACAATGACATTTCATATAAATTTATATCAAGTTTCAAATTATTCTAGTAAATTTAAATATTTTGTTGAGGGTCTGTTGAAAATATTTATGATTCGAAATTCTCTTCATATGGTTTTTTTAATAATTCTTTGATACTAATGGTAACACTCCAAACTATAGTCACCAATATTTTGTGGGTATATTTTACATGAAATCTAAATATATAAGATGATATACATAGGATCCAAGGTTTTATTGTTCATGGTAGACTACATTCTAACATAACTATAACAATTACTTCACAAAACATAATTTACATGGTACATATAAATTAATATATTACATAATTATTTTATATTCATCTTATCCTTATACTATTATAAATATTATTAAAATTAATTACCTAGGAATACGGGAAAATATATGAAAGGGGTAATCTTAGATGCTGAATAAGGGATTTTGAATCAATGAAACTATACAAATCATGATTGTGACATGAATAATATATAAATGATGACTAATCAACATAGATCCAAACTAAATAATTTATGATCATAACATATTTAATACATAATGATGTGTAACATAATAATTTGAATGCATACTATTGTGTATCATTAATATAATGTCAAAGATTTGTGATAATACATCTTTGATAAAGACTAAAGAAGATCTCATTATCCAATATTATTTTCCCCATGATATCTACCTCTATAATATTGGGGTATATAATTTTAATACCCACCCATAAAATATATAATCCAATAAATTCCATAATCAAATAAAAAATGAAAACACAATACCTAGAAGAGTATTTAACAGTGATTATCTACCAAACATGGAATAATATTTAACTAGTATTGACTTTCAATTTTTATCTATATAGAATCATTTAACATAATAATGTGTCAAAAAATCCCTAATTCAATTTAATGGTATGGATATGTTAATTGATACCCTAAAAATATAATAATTGAGTAATTGGTACTCATAGTATCATGTATATGATAATGTAACCCAAAATTGAGGTTGTTTCAAAGGTATGTATCAATGAATTATCAACGTAATAATAATTTGTATTATTATGAGATAATGATTATATATACGGGATTACATAGTGATACAAAGATAATCAAGGATAAATATTTTCAAAATTTTAGATGTAAAAAACCTATATATTTGATTCATATTTGGGAAACTAAACCCTTTGAGAAAGAACTCCATGCACTAGAACCATCAATACTAAAACTAAAATTGTGTCAATATATGGTTTATTCATATTATGGTTCCTATAAATGCTAAACATGATATATCTTATCCTAAATTATATAAATACCCCTTATCCAAAAAAATTATATCCTAAATAACATTATTAAATGACATTGTTATGCATTTATATAATAATACATACGAGGGTTTACTAAAATTACTTGGGAATATTTTAGTTCTTTTTTACACTGATGAATATATTATAATGAAAATATATGGGATAATCATATGTGTAGTATATGAGAAAAATTCTATTATAATATATATAATATTAATTGAATATTAAACTTAATTTGAATTAATTTTTATAACTAAATTGCAATTATGAAAGTGGTGAGTGAGATGAAAGGAAATATTACCTTGAGTATCACTTGATTAAATTTAAATAAGATCCTCTAATGATCTTAGGATACTCATAAATATATTTTTATAGGGGGAAAATAAGGAGAATGTGGTCAATATATTTAGGGTGAAGATAAATGGGATGTAGAGGTTGGTATTGGTAAGGACCACTAAATTTAAAGGTATATGTATATGAACATTGTTTTCATAAATTTATTTATTTTTGATGAATAAGATAATTCTTGTAAAATGTAAAATGAAGAAGATTATTAAAAGAGGATTAATTAGTTCCATGATATTAAAATAATATTGAAAAGGATACCATATACCTGATACATGGAACCAAGTATCAAGTGATTGATCTATGGTTTCTATAGCTCATGGATCTCCATTAATAAGAAAGTGTAGGTATAACAAAAGGCCATTGGAGCACTAGGTATATAGTACTAGAAAATCATGTACCCAGTGGTCTTTCTCCTAGAATTAGTTATTGGGAATTTTTAATTATCACTTACTAAACCTCTTTTATATCATATTTTCCTTCACCTATAATAAATCCATGAATCAAATAACCCTTTTATGATTTATTTGGTTTTTTAAGCTCCTCGCACATCATTTCATTTATATTTCACGTGTCTTTAGTTAAATCATTTTATTTTGGTATTTTTAATTCTATTTAACATTTAGTTGTTGTTTATATCCACTGATTTTATTCTTTTATCTTGAATACCTTATTTAGAGATATTTATTTAGGTTATCTCATTTTAGTTTATTAATATTGAATTGAAAATGTTTATTGGTGATTAAATTACTAGTGGCTTGAGGTAGGATATTTCCATATGAACTTAGTACTTATATGGGATTTTGTGAACTATCAATCATTTTTGTGTGTTAATTTTCATGTAAATTTTATTCCCAATGTGTATATAAGTTTAATTAGGTTCTATTTAATTGATATTTCCTCAAAGAGGTGGGTTATGAATATCTGATATTGGTTATCACCAGACCATGTTCGGTTTAATGGTTTTTCCTAATTGTTTGTATCCATGTTTCATTAAGAATAATGTGAGTTATGTAATCATGTGTATGGTTTTTTGGGGTTAGTTATCTTTGTATCAAATCCACTCAGGATACCCTAACCTGATACCAAATTTCGTTTACTAAAATTCATGAGGATAATTCTTGATCACCATGGGATAGAAACTAGTATTACAATATCAATGAAAATAAATTGGGAATAATTTCTCTAATTAAAAAATAACTATAAAAGGATTATCTCATTGAATTTTATCATGGATTCCTCTTAAATTATAGGACCATATATGTAAAATAATTAGTTTTAATAAATAATAAAAATCAAAAAAAGAATGAAATCATAAATAATTTTCATAAGACAAAAATCATTTCCAATGACTATAAGAACTAACAAATTCATAATGGTCAACTTTATACATAATCTAAATCATAAATAGATATAAAAAGAAGATAAGTATGAAATTACATGACATATATAAAATGACTAATAGAAAAAATGACCATGTGTTTCCCCAAGAATATAAATCCATATGTAAAGTGAACAAGCTTCACCAATCATCCATAAAATAGCCATATCAACTAAATCATCACCCTATACATCCAATTAGTACCCACATTAAACCTATATCAAAAGTCATCAAGGTCTATATTCATGAATTAGGTGTGTATGAAGGGTGTGAAATATAAATCTTAGCAAGTATCCTCTCCATTCATGATACACAACCTTTAAAAATAATTAAATTTTCTACTAGTTTAAAATTATATAATAAAAATATAATTTAACATTTTTAATAAAACAAGTATCATGTATCAATTTCAAAAAATCATTTCATCCACAAAAATTATTCATGTAATCTATTTTTCAGTAAAACACATAGTAAAAATTAAGATGAAAAGTAACATTGAATATATGGTAACAAATAATCTTAAACATTACTCTAAAGCACCAATAACTATAAAAAAATTAAATAAGGAACATAATTTCATAGACACTTTAAATACATTCATTAAATAATTAATAAAATTTGTGTAATCCTTTAATATAAAATGCTATCGAAATATAGACTAAAAGAAAAGCAATTAATCTACCTTTAAACAATTAATCACTGTTTTATCTCAACAAAAACAATTTAAGATAAACTATAAAACATATGTTAAATATTTATATAAATAGAAACTTAACACATATAAATAAAGGAATAAAAATTCAATAATGAATATAAATAAATTAACCACAAAAGGGGTAATAAAAATCTTATTAGCATTAAAAAATAAAATGTAATATTTCAAGGGAACACCAAATGTACTTAAAGAAAATATAAGATAAATACTAGTTAAATCCCTCCAATTGTAATGCATGATGTGATCTAACTTCATAAACACTAGGTTTTACCCTTCATTCATAATTAATAGTAATACTACACTAAGCCAAAAAAAAATCATAAATTGGGTATGACTAGAAAGAGACTCATCATTCCTAGTGAAGAACTCATAACTAAATTTACCACCTACATACAAAAGGATTTACATGATATTTAAATTGAGCTGACTAATAAAAATAACCATATAGAAAAATAAAATGATTAATAATTAATCAAAGGAAAATTAATCATACCCTTACCCTAAATTAACCTTCAAAGAATAAGTAATTTTTAAAGTAATATCCACATAATAATCATAACCATTAACCAAGGTAAATCTATCAATATCACATAATAAAAATATCAGGTTTTAACTTTAACATAAACAATTCCAATGGGATCACTTCAGGGGAATTAAATTTCCAGATCATGTAAAATATTATCTAGGAGAGATAAAATTATAGATATATAATAAAATTCATCCTATTTAATATTTAAAATCTAATTAATGCTCCTTTAATCATTGGGAAACCAAAAACTACTAAAGTGTAATTTAATTATCGAAATAGGAATTTAAATCATCCAAACATGGCCTAAACCTTTTAAAAAACATGGTAAACCATGATGTGAAATCATTATAAATAATAATAAATAATTACATAAAAATAACCTTATAAAATCATAAAAAATCTAAGTTTGAATTTTAAAAAACACTATGTGTGTGTTTTACTAGAATGAAAATTTTAAAAATTGAAATGTGAAGATTTGTCTTTATTCCATGTGAAAATCAAGAGAAAACCCAGTGTATTTTTCATAGAATTAAAAAATATAGTTAATATAAATCTAACATCATTCTAAACATAGATTAGAAGAATGAAATCCCTTATGTTACAAATTTAAAGGAAACTGCATGGAGGAACAAATTAGAAACAATGCTAAAGTTATGTGGAAGCTCCAACCCACCACAAAGAATTTATAAAATGACAAATACAAATGTTTGACAAATTAGAATGTGTAAAATCTTAAATGAAATTATTCTAATAAAAAACTTATCCATCATAGCTATAGAAAATAATAAACTAGAATAATGAAGTAATGATAGTGAACTATAAGAAGAGAGGATAAGGTTTAAAGAACATTAACTTTAAGATTTAGTATTACAGGAAAAATCTTGGATAGATCCAATGGAAAGGTATAATTAAATGAGAGAATTCATGTATGGTGGTTTTAATAGTTGGAAGCAATTTAAGAGGACTTACCAAAAATTATTTTAAAAATAATTAAGAATAAAACAAATTTTATTGTTTTTCATGATTTGGTTGCATGGTTTTTCTAACCATAGACCTACTATGCATATGATACTAGAAGTACATGTAAATTTATGTCACAAGATTTTGAAAATTATGATCTAACCATTCATAAGACACCAATCAAGTCCTTTACCCCTACATGATTCACTCACACAGTTAGGGTAATTGTGTTCCCTATCAGGTGGCTTGATAAAAAAAATAAAGAAATTCAAGCATAAGTATCAAACTTCATAATAAAGTGTAAAATAATTAATTGAAAAAATAATTATAAAAAATTAAAGACATGGGTTTCATAATTGTAACCATCACATCATGTTTTATCCCTATAACATCTTAATGGAATGAATTGTTCAAAGAATGGATGAGATTCATACTTTTTTATCAATAGAAACTCTAATAAAGTATATAATATTTCTATATGAATTAATTATTAAGGATAGAGTAAATCCAATTATGGTTACATGAGTAAAATATTTCATTAATAATACTAGTAAAATACTAATGGATATTTCAGGGATGAAAAAATTTTAAATACCCAAGACTATATTACCTATATAAATTCTAATATGATTAACAGACCCACATTGTACTTCTAGGAAAGGATGGGTCTTTGCATAAATGCCTATATTTTGGGATAAATAGGTCCATGTAATCCTGATACATCACTTATTCCTCACATAAGATTCATAATACTTAAGGCCGCATCTCAAGAATATTTATAATAGAAAAATAATTTATGTAAGGAAGTCAGTATCACTCCACTACCCATTATAAGGGAAGAGGATAAATACACTAATACAAGAGACAACTTAAATCTTTAAAGGATTAAGGTTATAATTTTGTGGTCTCCATACAATATAACAACTCACCTAATACACTAACTTTTATAATCCACTAGAAACCTCTAGGGACTCAAAATTGTCCTTTATAACTAGGTTTCATCATTAATTAAGTAAAAAAAATCTTACAAAATCTCAATGAAAAAATATATTACATATAAATTTTAAACACTTTTCATTAGTGATTTAATATTTTTGTGATAGAGTGATTATGACAACCCTGATCTTTTATTACAAATTTAAACATAATTTATTACACAAAAATCACTTGATACAACATAGAAGATTGAGAGTTCTAGTGTCATTGGGGATTAAGATCATTAAATAACAATTTAAAACATGAAATACAACATCTTTATTGAAAACATCCTTTACATGACCACTACATTCCCTCATACTTTGCATTGCGTGGGATAACCTGAGGACATGCATAAGAAAAGGGTGAGCTATAAATCCCAATAAGGGAATAATCATGGAATAACATGAGAAATACAATACATGTTATACAATAGGCATATCAATAGAGCACAATAGAATCATAAACATAAAGTCATGATAATAATGATAATCATAACATGTAAATGTGGCAATAATACTTAACATGGAATTATCATGAGCCAAGGTTCATTGCACATGGATCATAAGTAAACCTTCATAGCACATGAATCATGTGTAAACCCTTGTTTCACTTGAATTAGCATGAGTAAACACCCATTTCACATGATGTATCATGATACTACACTTTACCCAATGCATTGGAGTGTTATCATGGTGCACCCTTCTTAAACATTTTATTTCATTCATAAGTGTGCCACATGGATCATAAAACACTGAATCATTCAACATAATCATTTATTCCATGATAAATGAATGTATAATACATAATTTAATCTCTTTAAACAATAATTAAATTTGAATAAATGTGAATACCCTTGATAGTGAAAATGGGCATGGTATTCACTACACAATGACTTTGGCTTGGAAAAACGCAGTGCAATTTTGGCAGCATAACGACGTGACATAATAACTCATAAAAATGGTTGATGAGAGAGAACGAGGTTTATCATTATATTTACCTAACATGGAAAGTAATGGGGTCATAAATATACATGTCCTAACAAGTGTAATGAAATTTAGATTCATGATACAAAAGAATTCCTTGAATGTAAAGGAGGAGAGAGAAATTCCTTTCGGAATTTCATCATAGTAACGGGTGTACATGGGAGGAATTTAATTAGAGAGAAAGGGGTCTACCATGATTAAAACATAAAAAGGGAAGTATGGGAGAGGTTCGAAGCCAAACCCCAACATTTATATGTGAAATTAAAAGGGAATAACAATTTAAAGAATATTGGAAAAAATGAGAAAGGAAGAAAAACCCTTACTTGGAAGTGTTCTTGAAAAGGCTTGAGAGATGCTTAAGAGAGGCTTCTTGGGAACTTGGGGCACCTTGGGAGGATTCTAGAGAGATTAGGGAAGAGTTTGGATGAACTCCAAAGGCTTTGAGGGAGGAGGAAGTGGGAGATTGGGTGGGTTTATATAGGAAATAAGAGGGAATTGTTTACTATTTAGGTTTGGGAGACCTCACATTAAACTAATCAAAACCACAAACCAGCCCATGGTTTTTCCCATGATTTTTTCCAAAGGGGAGTGGAAAAATTATTTTATAAGTCTAAAGTCTGAACTTCTTAAAATATTGGGGTTGCTTATGCGGAGGTGAGTCACACTCCCAAAGAAAACAATTTAAAAAGACAAAATGTTTAATAAGTCTTGAATGGTCCACTAAAGATTTGTAAAATAAATCAAACAAACCCAAAATCACATTATGTTAATTTTAAAACATATATTGGACTAACATACAGTTTATAGTATTTTATCACATCACTATTGGGTCATTATGATGTCATAAAACACATTGTATACTTAAACGGTATTTAATTTTTCCCCAAACATTGACTATATCAAGAAATTATGATAAATTCACCATTGGATAATTTTGACATCCTAATTACAGAAATAATATTAGCTTTAGCTAAATAATTTTATAAATATGTTAATTTCCACTTTTTAAATAAAAACTGACATTTATCGAAAATTCATGGGTTTTGACAAAAATGGATTTCAAACCTTAATAAAAATTACAATTGAATTCATAAAATTATACGATCATTATTATTTAATAAAAATTAATTTAATAACAATAATAATATTTTATAAAAAATTATTTAATTAAAAAATACATTAATTTCATCGAAATAGATTTCTTACTTGAACATTGACTAAAAATATTGTCTGTGCTTTAAAAACTATTTACAAGGTAACAATAATAAAATGAAAGTATATTCATTATTATATAAAAAATAATGTACAGAACCATATTACTAGGGTCTTGTTACATAACCACTTATAACAGCCACATAAGACTGAAGAGTATGGTGTGTGATGGAGACAAAATCTTGGGGTGGCTCGGATAACATTGCTCAGGTGGTAATCTCTATCAACTTCCACTTCTTTCGTAGGAGGTCCCGCTCGAGCTTAACATATTCAAGCCTGGATTAGGCTTGGTCAAGACTGAATCCCAAAGGCGCAACCTCTTTTCCGAGATCTGACAAATGAGATTTGTATGGGACACATATATTGGATGAGGCCATCACTTCCTTTGTTTGAGTAAATTGGATTTGTTAAAGCCCTATATTTACACTAATCATGTGATCACTGTTCAACAGATATATTAGCAACATTCACATTTCTTAACGGTATTTTAAAATACAAAAACATAAAACCAACGAATTTCAAATTTTATATAAACATCTTACATAAAGAGAAATTTAATTAGATCGAGAGGGGTTTCCATTAATGAAAGTTTGGGTTGTTACATTAATGACAGAAATAAATTATAAACGTTTATAGAGATTAAAATTTCAGAAAATACAATCATTGAAAATACTTATTATTCATATTATATAATTATTTAAATTATATCATATGGGAAAAAAATATAAATAATAGGGAATACCTCTAGCTGTTATTGAATTAGCATCTAGTTTAGTAGGTTGAATATTGGAATCCATTGAAAGAGTGTTTGTGGCTCTACCATGGGTGATTCTATTTTAATTAACCATCAATTGTGGGCCAACCAAACACAATCATGGAAAGTTTTAGGGGAATACAAGTATGAAGGCTTCTTATACCCTTAATTTCCACATTAATGGTATACTACGTATTTTCTTTGGGTAGAAGCTGGTTATGAGAAATGTATTTATATATCAATTCTACTACTCAACTTTTTAAACTCGATCTTCTTACTTACTACTAAAATCCCCTTCATCACCATTGGGTATAGGGGAAATATCGATCACCTTAGGCAATCTAGTAATAATTACCTCGAACCTTATAGCCTACTTCGCCACCTCTACATAATAAGTTAGTACAAAAAAGGAAACCTTCATCTAAAAAATATGATGGACAAATATTTAATAATATTATATGTTGAGTGTAGTATCTTAGGCTATAATTAATAGATATGGTATTATCTTAGTAAAGTGATGAGAAAACTCTAATAATGACTATTTTTTCTATTCTAGGAAATGAAATTCCATTTCCCTAATCACTTTTACATTCTCAATGATATGTTAATAACTTAATAACATTTTATTACCATACTATGACTATACCTATTGTGGGTTGGTATGAATGATTGGAAGATTAATTTTTTTGGAAGATATGATGAAGCATACTCTAAAACTCTAAAACCTAGTCTCTTGGTTGAGCTAAATTAGGAGTAACTTTCAAAAAGTGACTGAGGTCAAACCCGAACCACATACCCGAGATAATCAGTTTTAAGGCCTGAAGGGAATTCCCAATCCCCATTGTCTGGAAACTAGTGTCTGTCATCAATAGTGTAAATAGAGGGAACAATTGCACCTAATAATAAATAAACAACTAAACCTCATAAATGAAATAGAGCATACCAATATATAAATACTATTTGAACTATAACACTTTAAACAAATCTAGATATTCACAAACTAAATGATAAAACAAAACTACACAAGATAACCAATCATCTCCATGTGACACTAAGGGTCACTCTCCAAAACCAAGAACTAACATCACCCATTGTGATTTCTATTAAGTTGAACCAGAACCATAAGCTAAAAATAAGAAAAAACTATAGGTGTGAGTATTAAAACATATTAGGCATGACCAAACAATCTATTCCTAATGCACTTCTTTTAAAATAAGAGAAACATCAACCTCATGTTTGAGATAAAATATAAAATGCAATATTTTCCACACTTTTTACCTTAAAATGAAACAAGGTCCATTTCCCAAATTCACTCCAATATAAAATTTGTTTACATTAGTGATACATCAACATTTTTAAGGGGTAATTGATTTTTTTCATTTAAAAATGGCACAATAAAGTATATTTATTTTTTCATTGAATATATTTTTGATAAAACATGGGAATCCAACTCATCAATTTCCAAGAAACACAACATAGATGAGAAAACATTAATTATCACATAAAAAGATCAGTGGAAATAAACACACAAGAGTGGTCGTGTATCTCAATCATCACTGAACACAGCTACCTACTAATAGACCTGGGTAAAACTAAGAGATGATGAATAATCCAAAACATACTAATACATGAGATCCATCCTTGGAATCATGCCTCACATGAAGAAGATCAAATAATCCTAAAACCTCTTGCCCAAACTAACTCAGTATAGACTGAGGGGAAAATCACATAATAATAATATCAATATATCCAACTAAAATGGGCCACCAGCTAGTGCGTAATCTTTCCAATACATCAATCATTCTCAGAAAATTCTCTCACTTTGTTGGGTTCCCATTTCTCATGTATAAAGCATGTGTTCCAATCGATGCTAATTGAGAATCTAGTTACATGCATATATAATAACAATTCAACAACAGGAATCACCTCAAGCCACTCCATGTATAAAAATATTTATCTTTCAATGCATAAATGATTTAATTGGTCTCAAGGATTACACAGTGAGGAAATACCACCCGGCCTAATAAACTATTAAAGAGACTTATCCAATGAGGTTTTTCATGATATACAGTTACCACTTTCATCAAGGTGCCAAACATGCCTCAAAATATTTTTACAAAACCACGATTTATCAAAGAACCAAATAACATTTTAAAAGGGGGTATAAACCCACCATTTACCATTTCAAAATAATTTCATAAAATTTCCTTTATATAAAAAATTCCATGTTTTGAAGTCAATCCATTTTCATTAAAATTCTAAATGGGCAATTAGTCACCACACATACCAAATACACATTACCCTTAAATCCAAAACCACTTTGAAAACCCATTCTAGGACCACAAATCATCACTTCACATATCACAAATATATTCAAAAATCTAATCTAAAATTTCCATGTCACATAATACATGAAGTGTCCAATCAGGAATTTCATCAAACACTTAGTGTGCAATATTTAGAAGAACAATCATATTTATCATTAAATAGGGGTATAATAACAATTTTTACACCTAATAATTATTTCGAGGAATATATATATCAATATTTAATATTCAATAAAGGTTTCAAGAGAAATAATTAAATGAATCTTAAATTATAATGGCATATTAAAGGGAATCCTACCTCAAATACATAAAATATTAATGACGCACACCCAAAAACGCACCACTGGGGTTCCGATAGATAAAATCTATCAAGTGGAAAAATAAAAGAAAAAACTCAAATTTTTCACCACAATAGGTATAAAAATAGTTCAAATATGGCCACTAAGGTTATAGTATAAATGTAGAATTGAAGAAAAGCAAAGGATAATGAAAGAGGACACTTAACTATTCAAACTAGGTGAGGATTCACCAAGAAACCACCATAAAATCCTATTAGAGGGGCTTGGATGAGCCAAAAATTCCATGGGAGGTGTTTTGGTCATAGGTTTTGAATGGGAGAGGTCATAGGAAGTAACCCCAAATAACAATAAGAATAAAAGCCGAAAATAACCTTTATTGAGTGGTTACATGGTAAGCTCACATGGTTTAACAAACTGTGCGAAAGTTGTGCAATTATCTATTTTCTAGTGCTACATGGGTGCACACTTAGTCTACATGGTCAGTTAATCCATGCACAAACTATGTGAGCCTCTCCACACTTACCTACAGTATCAATATAATAATTATCCTTTACTATGTGGTCTGAAAAAATTCCCCAAAAATCACCCCTTTCACCCCAAAACTCATCTAACTCAAGTGGATAAACAATCCAACAACAATACCCTATAAAAAGGGTCTATAGTATGTGTTAAAAACTCATTTTACAAAAATCATCCACCTCATATCATTCACACAAACCAATAATAAGTCCAAAAACTACCCAAAACATCCCAAACATAAAATGTAAATCTGAAACACCTTGAACTCTAGAGAAAACCCAATATCCAAAAAGGTACTTTGGAAGAAAATGATAAAAAAATCTTGGTATGAAATTTTTTTCCACCATATTGATTTCTGCCCCTACAAGGCCACAACAATTTCATGTTGATCGATCAATGACTAAGGATTCTCAAAACCACAAGATCCAACCCCTCAAACTAAAAACATCCCACCAAATTCAAACAAAACTTATACCCCTTGCTTGTAACACCCCGAATATTTCAAAACCTTATAAATAGAAAATGTGTGTTTGATGAAATTAAATTTTTCTCCTTTTAACCAAACAGAATATAAAAGATAAAACACATAAATTTTTATTTAAGAACATAACACAAAATTTTCTTCCAACATACTGAGTTTACAAGTAAATCTCACTAACCATAAATTCCAAATAAAAACCCTAGTAAGATCACTGGAAGGCTACCCAAGATAAAAACAATCCCAACATCATAATTTGGATCATTATGACCCATCATGAGCATCAGAATAGCTAGTTACACCGTGACTGTGCTGAGTACTAGTGGGATTATGAGAACCATTCTCCTTCCTAAGAAACTAAGACTCCCTAAAGTTCATCTTTATATATAACCGAATCAGTCGTTGCCTTCCGACCATTAGACACCAACCGCTATAATTATAGTCGTTGGCTCCCCGATGATCCGATAACTTATAATGTTTTTAGTTTCAAACATAAATAATGAAGCTGAGAGTTAAATACCCCAAGAGGTTAAAAATGGTTAATTATGTTATTTTCATTAATGTTTAAATAATGATAACAATAATAATAATAATATAACTAATTTATTGTTTGTTTTCCAAAACATGAAAAAAAATATGTGTGTATCGAATTTGAATCATATGAAAATGATATTATAAAATTATAATGCATGACATTGAAAATTAATATTATTTTGTTAAAAATCCACTATTAATATTCACGCTTTAATTTAACCAAAAAAATATTTAATCTAACACATGAATGACTATATTGAATTTAGTTGGGTTTTATATTTTTCTTTACGAAAATATTTGTTTAAACTCATGGAATATATATATATATAACATCAAACTTTAAGTTAAATATATTATAAATACATTTAAATTAAATATATATAAAGATAGCACTATAATGATAATGTAAATGTTTTATAATTTGATCTTATAAAATTATAATTAATTCTTTTGAAATATAAATTATTATTAGATTCATTTTTTTATTATGATTTATGTTTAATGAAATCCTTATAAAATACTATGACTATTTTAGTATTAAATTTAAGCATAAAATATATTATCTAAATCCTTGAATCATATATAACGGTAACAATATTATAATAGTAATGTTATGTTAACATATAAAATTATATATATGTTTTAAAAATAAAAACTATAAAGTTTACGTTTTTAAATTATGTCAATTAGGTGTTAAATAATCAATTATAATAAAAACAATAAAAATAAATGAATATAGATCATTATATATAAATATATATTAAGATAATTGTTTTATATAAATAAATAAAGAAAGAGTAATGATAAGATAATAGTATTATTATAAAACTTTTGTTTAGTTTAAATGTTTTTTTTCAAATAGTAATAAGGATATAATAAGTATAATAAAATAATAATGTAATAATAACAATATTATGATAATAATAATAAACCGAAACCGCGTTTTTATATTTTAAAACATCACATCACTTCTGGTCGTCCGATCCAGCACACCTCATCACAGCCGTCCAAGGTCATTTAAAATGTCGCGTCAGCTTCGACAGTCCGATCAGTTTCCAGATTAATCCCATCCGTCCATTTTTTTCTGATTTCTCCCTGTGGTTGCCTCTTCTTCTTCCATGCACATGCCGCGCACCCGTGCACCTACAGATCTCTTTTTTCCGCCTAAGGTCTCAGTGGACCCTCTCGTTCTTGTTTTTCCACAAAGTTGGCACCCACCTTTAATGCTTGGCCTTAGATCCTCTTTGACATCTCTTCACGCTAGGTTGGCTGTTTTTTTTAAACTGGAGTTCCATCGAAGTGAGGGCGGCTGTTCCTGTGTTTTTCTCTCCAGTGCCTTCTTCAAAGACCTTTGAGATCACTTGCTCATTCTCCTCCTCCCCAATAAGGTAAGGGAACTTGGTTTGTCTTGGCTGTTTATCTTCCGTTTTGGTTTTGAACATATATATATATATATATATATATACGACTATGAGCTTGTATGAAACGACATCCGAAGCCATTCTCCCTACAGGTTTTCCCTCGTCCTTCAAACCAGATCAAACCAAGGAATAATGGGGTTTTGTGGGTGGGTTTGGTTTGATATTCGGTTGAGACATATATATATACATTTATATATATGTATATATGTATATATATAAGCTCATGTAAACCCATGCAAACCGTTTCTTACGTGTTTTCCTCACCTCGCATGGAGGGTTGAACCAGAGGAGTGAACCCTTGACTGGCATTGGTTGTTTCCAGCGTCGGTTTTGGGTATATATATATATATATATATATATATATATATCTGTGTGTGTGTGTGTATTCCAATACAATCATTTATAATTTTCAAGACTTTAATACTAACCCTTAATTGGTATTTTAGATGCAAACTATGTTTTAGATTTAAGTATAAATCTTGTTATAGAATATTACAATATATTTTCAATACTTATGTTCATAGGGATACATGGATAATAAATCTTATACGGTTTTGGGGACAATATAATAAATGGAAAATGTTTAGAGGTGTTTTTAACCATAAAGAATTTTATTGGACTTTGATTATTTTGTGTAAAAACCCATACATACACTTTGTTCATATATGGTTAAGTATAAATTCATTTATAAGTTTAATTCCCAAAACCATGTTTTTAAGTATAATTTTTACGACTTAGTTAATATTTTGTCACATGTAAGGTTTTAGTATTTTCCAAGCCTATATATGTTTTAGTATACACCAATGATCTTGCTTAATTAGAGAAGTTATTCTAACATGTACCCTCAATGTAATTTATACTTTAAAATAATGTGCTTTGGCATATTTTAAAGTAAAGGACATAGATTTTATGAGTTTATGTCATCATGTAGTAACCATTCATTATTTGATGTTAATCCTACTACAGTGATTATTAGTGGTTAACCTGGTTATGATTAAATTGGAAGTTCAAAAGTCATGTTTATCACAATAATTAATGTCAAGTATTTTCTTTAAGTGTTCGATTTACATGTAGTTATCATTTATCACCTCATGTGGCAAACCCAAATCATCCATCATTTTATGTGCTTTTTATGAGTTAAATTGATGTAATCATGTACCTGGAATTAATAACATAGGTTCACATATTTGAAACTTAGCTCTTATCAATGTAGAAATGATGCATGTTATAGTGTCATATTTAACGCATGTATTTCTTCCATAAATGTCATTTCATATTTTTATTGTATTGATAAAACACCAAATAATAATAAAGAATCTAAGAACCCATTATTTGTAGTGGAATGGGACACCCCAAATAAAATAACTTTAAAATGGGAATCCAAAGAGGTATGGGATGCCTTGGATACATAACCCCTAAGACATAAGACGATTGTATTAGATTGATTATGTGATGGGTGGGGCCGACTATAGCCCCTCGATGCATCGGTAGGTCTCATGAGACAAAACAGTGTCACGACATAAGGCCTGACAACAATTACGGTTCAGGTGAAATTCCTGGACATAGATAGTTATGGTCTTGGCACAAGGCCTTGACACAGTCTGGCATTATACCATCCTCTTAATGTTTTAGTAAATGACTAACCATGGTATTTTCCAACTAGTAGGATATCCTTGGTTCAGAGCATTTTGTATGCACATAATGGATTAATGGAATGACATGATATGTCGCAGTAGTTCTCAAATTGATCCTTTTAACAGCAGCTTTATGTTATTTCATGTGAAAAGATATGGATATGGCCATCATGATATGTGCACCAATTATGTTCATTATTACATCATTTTTGATTATGACTTGTGCACTATGAACTTCCTTGCTAGTAGTATTCATTACCCTGCATGTTGTTAATAATCATGTATTGTACAAGCATTTAATTTCCCAAATAGGAATTGCGTACTCTGATCATGATTAGATGTTATGTTATTAGTTTTATTTAATCCAAGATAATTAATTTCCCAATGTTTAAGTTTATTTTCAAGAATACTATTTTTATTTTCAGTAAAGAAATATTATTTTCAAGTTGTTTTCAAACCCCTAACTGGGCATACTTTGCTCACCCTACGTTTTTTTTAAAAAAAAATTCAGGTATGGGTTTTTACTAAAGAATTTTTTCAGAAGCAGCTGGTTTCCCAGAACCTAAAGCTCACGATCCTCTATAATAATGGGACATGATGTAATACTTGTAAATGTTTGAAATATAATTTTGATACATCATGTCACACTGGAACCGGCTCCGGGCACTCTGAGGCCGGGTCCATACAGTTGGTATCAGAGGATAGGTTCAGGAAATTCTGGAAAAACCAGGTAATAGAAATATTTTTAACTACGAATAAACCTTACTAAGTGGTTTTATTATAATTTTCAGATGGCAGACGAAAGTCACTAACAAGTCTTTTGTCCTTTCCCACTGAAATCCTTAAGACTATAATTGTCAAGTCGTCTATGGAATACTATAAACCCTTTGGGAACCCCCAATTATCATTCAATCACCTTTACCAAATGTTGAACAACTCAAATATCCTTCGGCTCTTTCGAGGATCGAGTCATGTTTACTATCGTATAACGTATGCATAACTTTCATACAATACACGTCGGGGGAAATACTATAAATTTATTTTCCTATGTTTTACCCAATCTTCAAACTATTTGGCTAAAAGGGTTTTCCAGGAAGTGCAGATGAAGTCAATCCTTATGAAGCCTATATTTTTCAAGTCCTGAGTTTCAGTCTATACGGGAGACTCTTTGACATCAATCCCCTTGACTTTGAGGAAGTATGACGAATCTGTAGGGATCAATTTCATCTGGATATCACTGAGATTTGCACTGCACATGCCTCTATCTGGAATCCCAATTATTTTATGTTGGAGTTTAACCTCACTTGCCCAAGGTTTTTCTGGACAAGAGAGATCGAGGAACTGGGAACCACCCTGGGGATAGACTTGAGGACATCAGCGAACTAGTTACGGAGATGGGATCTGTAAATATACGACCTAGTTGTTTTATGTTATTTTTCTTTTCAGTTACTAAATCCTAGATTTTTTGAGTGGTGAAATCACTAAGGATTTCAGGGAGGTTATGTCAGAAAGTCAGTAGGAGTTCATGTGGAAAACTCAGGCTCTGATGTATAAACTTATGTGTTATTGAAATATTATCTGTTTTTTTCCTTTCCTGTCTCCACTTTAACAGAACTGTTAAGTGAATTCTCACAATTGTATTTTTAGATGGCAGATGGAAACATACCTACCAATCTTCTATCACTTCCCACTGAGGCCTTAGAGACCATTGTGTCTCTAGCTTGCCGAGAGAACTTTCTTAATTTTTCCCATATCTGCATGTCATGCAAGCACCTATACGATGTGTCAAACTCACCTCAGGTTCTTAGCCTACACCGGGGTGTGGGAATGGATTACCTACTTATGATGATGTCCCAACTCCCTTCATATTCACATCAGGGAAGGTACTATGAGGGGATTTTCTGAGTATTTATGGTAGGTGAAGAATTTGGCACTATAATCCTTAACCCTTTTCAAGAAGCTGCTGCTGCCGGAGACCTCTGAGTTGCCTACCTTTGTCAGATTTTGAACTACGACTTCTAGGGCCAATTATTGGACTTCGGGATGTTAGAATATGATTCCACCCAACAGTATTACCATAAATAAGTGTATGTTGATGTTTCCCAACTTCATACCCCTCATGCTACACTCAGGAGACATCACAACTGTCTCCATGAATTTAACCCTGAATGATCAGCTTGTGTTTGGTTTGAGGAGTTAGGAAGTTTTGCTTCTCAATGTGGTGTTCGTATAGTAGGTTGTTAAAGGAAACTCATGCACTGATGTATAAACTTGTGTGCAATTGAAATATTATTTGTTTTCCTTTCCTCTTAATACCTTATTTTAACTTTTAAGTGAATTATCATGAATATATTTTCAGATGGTTGGAAAAACAAATATATTATCCCTACCAGATGATATTTTAAAAGAAATCTTAATCAGGACGTGCACCGTGGACTATGCTTCTTTCCTCCATCTGTGAGGATCAAGTCAATGAATGTTTGAATTGTCCAACATCCCTGAAATTCTTCATTCCTGACAAGGTATTGACCATGTATTCCACCTTATCGCCAATACCCAACTACCTCATTATAGGAATAGGTGGAGGTACTTCGAAGGTCTTTTTCAATGTTTAACTCTGGCACAGAATTTTTCTTCCAGAGCATGTTTCTTAGAAGCTTCTCAAGATGGGAACCACAGAGCAGCCTTTATGTACCAGATTATAAACCTCATTCTATCTGATCACATGGTTCCAATGAAATATCTTGAGCGTGGTGTAGTCCGACGGATCACCAGAGAATATGTCCATTCGGACATCCCCGAATTTATTACTACATGAGCCTCCCTGTAAAAGATTTTGTGTAGAACACATGAGAAGGAGTTCAAGACATACTGCTCAAGGTATATATGGTGTAGTGAAGTAGAGGAACTGAGTACCAACCTGGGTATTCCATTGACCAAGCCAAATCTCCCATTTTGGTGATGATGATTGTCTGGGGGTTTTCTTTTTCAGTTTATGAATAGAATTGAGAGGACACATTTCTTTAAAGGGGGGAATAATGTAACACCTCGAATATTTCAAAACCTTATAAATATCAAATGTGTGTTTGATTCAATTAAAGTTTTCTCCTTTGAACCAAACAAAATATAAAAGATAAAACACATAACTTTTTATTTAAGAACTTAACACCAAAGTGCCTTACACCATACTGAGTTTACATGGAAAGCTCACTAACCATAAATTCCAAATAAAAACCCTAGTAAGATCACGGGAAGGCTTCCCAAGATAAAAAAAATCCCAACATCATAATTTGAATCATTAGGACCCATCTTGAGCATCAGAATAGCTAGTGCCACCACGGTCGTGATGAGTACCAGTGGGATGATGAGAACCATTATACTTCCTAAGAAACTAAGACACCCTAATATTCATCTTTATATAGAACCGAAGCAGTTGTTTCCTTCCGACCGTTAGACACCAACAGCTATAATTATAGTTGTTGGCTCCCCGATGATCCGATAACTTATAATGTTTTTAGTTTCAAACAGAAACATTGAAGTTGAGATTTTAATACCCCAAGAGGTCCAAAATGGTTAATTATGTTATTTTCTTTAATGTTTAAATGATGATAACAACAACAATAATAATATAACTAATTTATTGTTTGTTTTCCAGAACGTGAAAAATATATGTGTGTGTATCAGATTTGAATCATATGAAAATGCTATTATAAAATTATAATGCATTACATTAAAAATTAATATTATTTTGTTAAAAATCCACTATTAATATTCATGATTTAATTTAATCAAATAAATATTTAATCTACCAAATGAATGACTATATCGAATTTAGTTGGGTTTTATATTTTTCTTTATGAAAATATGTGTATAAACTCATGGAATATATATATATATGTATATATTACGTCAAACTTTAAGTTAAATATATTATAAATAACATTAAATTAAATATATATAATGATAGAAATATAATTATAATGTAGATGTTTTATAATTTGATCTTATAAAATTATAATTAATTGTTTTGAAATATCAATTATGATTAGATTTTTTTTATTATGATTTATCTTTAATGAAATCCTTATAAAATAATATGATTATTTTAGTATTAAATTTAATCATAAATGATATTATATAAATCTTTAAATTTTATATAATGGAAAAAATATTATAATAGTAATGTTATGTTAACATATAAAATTATTTATATGTTTTAAAAATGAAAACTAGAAAGTTTATGTTTTGAAATTATGTCAGTTTTGGGTTAAATATTCAATTATAATAAAAACATTAAAAAGAAATGAATATAGATATTTATATATATATATAGATTAAGATAATTGTTTTATATAAATAAATAAAGAAATAGTAATGATAAGATAATAGTATTATTATAAAACATTTTTTTAGTTTAAATGTTTTTCTTCAAATAGTAATAAGGATGTAATAAGTATAATAAAATAATAGAATAATAATAACAATATTATGATAACAATAATAAACCGACACCGCGTTTTTCATTTTTAAAACACCGCATCACTTCTAGCCGTCTGATCCAGCACACCTCATCACAGCCGTCCAAGGTTATTTAAAATGTCTCGTCGGCTTCTATCGTCGAATCAGTTTCCAGATTAATCCCATACGTCCGTTTTCTTTCTGCTTTCTCCCCACGACGATTTCTTCTTCTTCCATGTGCATGTTGCGAACCAGTGCACCTACAGACCTCTTTTCTCTACCTAAGGTCCCAATGGACCCTCTCGCTCTTGTTTTTCCACGATGTTGGCACCGACCTTTAATGCTTGGCCTCAGATCCTCTTTGACTTCTCTTCACGCTGGGTTGGCTGTTTTTTTTAAACCTCAAGTTGTACCGAAGAGAGGGTTGTTGTTCCTTCGTGTTTCTCTCCAACGCCTTCTTCAAAGACCATCTAGATCACTTACTCCTTCTCATCCTCTCCGAGCTGGTAAGGGAACTTGATTTGTCTTGGTTGTTTATCTACCCTTTCGGTTTTTAATATATATATATACGACTACGAGCTAGTATGCAGTGGCATCCAAACCCATTCTCCCTACAAGTTTTACCTCATCCTTCAAACTGGATCAAACCAAAGAATAATGGGGTTTTTTGGGTGGGTGTTGTTCCAGTTTCGGTCGATACATATACATATATATATACATTATATATATATGTATATATAAGCTCGGGTAAAACCATGCAAACCGTTTCATACGTGTTTTCCTCACCTCGCATGGAGGGTCGAACCAGAGGAGTGAACCCTTGACTGGCCTTGGTTGTTTCCAGCATCGGTTTTGGGTATATATGAATATATATATATATATATCTGTGTGTGTAACACCCCGAGATTTTATGAAAAATATTATTTTTAATTTCATTAATGTCTTGTGTTGTACGCTACACCAAAAGGAGCTTTCACAACACGCATCTTGACTTTCCTTGCATTACACGCAATTGCGACCTTCCTCGATAGTGTGTGTAGTACGCAATACCGAGTTTCACTAAACAACGATATGCTATTAAAATATTATTAAAACTATCCTTTATGAATAGTAATAACCACTTTTTGAAATTTTGTAAATTTTATTTTTCAAAATGGACTTCATTTTTGGATTCGGAATATCGAAATTAGCTTTGGGTGAAATTTTTTTACTTTTTGGATAACTTTCATTTTCTGATAAATAGTGAAAATTACTAAATTTTAATTAAAAACAACCTTTTTAATCGAAATAATTAATAGTGATAAATTATTAATTTGAGTGGTTTTAAAGTATATTTAGAATATATTTTTACAATTTAATACAATGTTGTTCATTAGATGCAATTTCACATTTAAACCAGACATAAACAAGTGTCAATCTTTTGCTAGTTATTATCTCTTAAGAACACGCTATTTGTTTTGACGACGGGAATTAATTTTTAAATTAATTAATGCAACTGATATGTTTTTAATTTGGTAAAATAGACATCATTTTTTAGTTTATAATATCAAATATAGCTTAGGCCTAATTTTTGGTATTTTTCTGGAAACTTTCATTTTTTGATGAATAGTGAAACCACTAAGTGGTAGTTAAGAAAAATGAATTTTTCATAAAACTTAATTGTACCGCTTCTGTGAGTGGAATTTCAAAAATCCGAGAGAAACGGTTGGTGTCAGTAAGTAAAATGTGATTCAATGAGATGAAAATAATTTTTGGTGAATAGTAACCTTTTACTTTTTTTACCACGGTTAAAAGTAAATAGGGTAATTACGGGTAAAAATGATATTATTATTATCCTAACACATGTTCTAATTCTATTAGATAAGTTTAATTCGACCAAAAACAACCTTAGGAATAAAATATAACCATTTAGGCCCAATTTGATTAGATTAGGACATTTATTATTAATTTATTTAAATAAGGGTTAAAATAGTTAAAATCAAAGTTTAATAAGTATATCATTTTTAATATAGGGTTATACATAAGATAAATTCGACTATAAATATTCATTAGAAATCTAAAAATATTTCCTACATAAATATATTTTATTTGTAATTTTTAGACTTTAAATAAGTTGATTTATTTATGACACAAAGATGATGTAGTAATTATCTTATTTATAAAATATTGACATAATTGATGTTATAAATACCCAAATAAATATAATTTGAGACTTTTTATGAATTACACTAATTTTCTTGGTTAATATGACATGTTATTATTGATTTAATTAACTTTTTTCGACTAATCATTCTGTTATGATTTTCACAAAAATCAATTACTAAATAGTGTCAATATTGACATAAAATAGTTTTTAAAACAAATATAATATTATTAATTGTTATTTTATTCCTAAAAATCTAATGTTTGTCCAAATGGCTTAGATAAGGTTATATATATTAATAATAAACAACTTGGGGTTCGTTTGTCTAATTATAGTAAGTTTATTAACCTTATAGTATAAGAACACAAGAAGACACGGTAAAAGTAAAATTATTTAACTTAATTTTAAATCTAAATGATAAGGTTAAAATAGGAACCTAAACTTGTCTAAATTATATTGGATGAGATTATTTCGACCCATCCCCACCTTAGCTTCGAAATATATCAATTTGGAACTATTAAAAACCGAATTTGACTTTATAATAAAATAATAGTTTTTGTTATTCCAAAGGTGCCCCTCTCCTCCCTTATAAAAGGGAACCTCCTCCCTCTCATCCTCACACCACTTTGAGCGTTCAATCTCGGCCAACCCCTACCAAATTCTCCTCTCCACTTCTATATCTACATACTAGAGGTTCTGGTCTTCCTCAAAGACCAATTTTAGTGCCCTAAAAGGAGATCTCAAAGAGGCGCTTCAAAGAAGAGGTAATGTCTGTTACCGATTATTTCAACTTTATTTCTTCTTCTTCTTAGGTTGATTCATTTTGAAGTAATAACATCAGTATCACTAATATACTGATATGTTATTATAAGTATGAAACAACCCTATTTCACCATCTATCTATCCTACGGAAAATGAAATCACCGCGCGTGCGTACGTACGGAATACCGTACCCACGCCGTGGTGTAATCTATTTTCCACCACCACCTTACATGGATGTGTATAATGGTTCAAATAAACAACTATATATGATTATTTTAAATTGGTATTAATTCTGAAATAGTATTCATACACTCCAATACAATTCGATGATCATGAGAACGATATCATCGCTCGTGCGTACGTACGCACTACCGTCTCCACGACGTGATGAGATTCATTCTCCACGTTAACCATTCATGAATGATTATAAAGTATATATAATAAGTAATCATGAAATATATGACATAATAATGATACTGTATTTATTTGTATATATATGTATGTCATCTACTTAATTCCATTCAACTCAATAAGGAAACGAAAAGAGCGTTCATGTGTACATACGGCCTACCGTCTCCATGAACGGTGTTTTTCTTTCCATTTACTGATCTATTATATATATGTATGTTGTGAATATATATTATATAAATCATGTTTTATATTATGGAATTAAGTAATCATGATCTAAGTAATCATATGAATAATTACAAGTCAAAACACGGATGACAAATGAAACGATTTTACCCAAAACACTCTTTAACATGAAATTTACAAAAGAACGGGTAAAATAAAGTCATAAGTGAACCATATATGATATCATAAAAATGATTATGATTCTGGAATAAGCCAATGACATTATTTAAATAATTATACAGGAGGTTCGGACACTTACGAAGCAAATCGGACCTAAGGTAAGAGAAAATATCACAATCTCATTTTTATCTGAGATTGTTTATACTTTGGTATTTACTAGGGTGTATTTTATCATCCACAACCATGTTTCCTCAATATGTAATATTATTTCCATCCACCTAAAATTTTTTAAATCCAATTTTACCCTTCGGTGAGTTTTTAGTAAAAGATATAAAAAGAATCTTTTGTCGTTTTTCGTACGAGGTACTTTTTGACTTTTCCGACAAAAGTACGGGAAGAATGTTTTTTTTAACTTATACGGCATGAATGGATTTTTAAAACATTATTTCCAAGAAGATTACTTGACAAGTTTTCATGTTAATTTTTAATCAACTTCTTTTAGTTTAAAATTGTATGACATGTTAAGAAAGGAAAATGTTTTTGAAGTAGAAAGGATATTTTCCTCAAGAATGGAGTTCAAGTGTTTTATCAAAATTATTTTCCATCTAAGATAATATAGGGTTTTGTTTCTATCTTTATTATTAAATTTATTTGATTATGTTGTGATGGAATTATTTTTATGAATTCTTTTATCTTATATGAATTGTTTTATGATGTCATGTTGTTTAAGAATCCCATTTTTATTACATGGGTTATGCAATGGTGTATGATTTATGATTTTGTGGAACACATAAGAATGGTATCATTATGAGATGGGTGGGACCTATATCTCCCTCCAATGCATTGGGTAATGATTTTATATCTCATGAGATAGAAATGGCCGGAACGGCAGGTTAAATCAGTTCAGGGAAACAGGACTGAAATGAGGAGTGAACTCGGTTTAGAAATGGACTTTGTCCACTAAGATAGTCTTGGGAATGAGTCTTGACTAATAAGAAATGATTCTCTACGATTATGTGTGTATGACACAAAGTTTCATGTTTTAAGTTTTGATTATTGGGATTACATTTCACTACTATGATTTATCCCATGTTATGATATTATGATCTGTTTTGCAGGTCAAGATTTCCAAAATGTTATGTTCTTATAAATATGATGTGATTGATATTTCTTTTGTTTACCCTTACTGAGCATTTGAGCTCACCCTTTTATGTTTTCTTTTCCCCAGGATATAAAGAAAGATTTTAGGTAAGAAAAAAAAGGGAAGGTATTTATGGGAGATGTTGAAAATCTTTCACCATGATTTGAAGATTATATTCCGAGTTTCCAAAGACACTAAACTATTACAGTCCTTGTGTGTGTGTTTTTGTAATGTACTAAGTATTCTGCAAAAGTAATGTAATGTCCATGTACGTCAAGCTTAGGGTCTCTACAGTTGGTATCAGAGGAAAGGTTTAGTCAATCTTTGAAAACTAGGATGCGAGAACATTAGTGAGATCCCTAGAGATATTTCTAAGGTATGTCTAGGGATGTACCTAAGGTTAAGTATAAGTACAGGTTATAGTACTAGAATTACAGTAACCTAAGATGTTAGATATTTAAGGTACTCCCCCTTTATTATGTTGTTTTCCCTAACATGATTTTTGCCTCTCACACTATTCTTTTTGGGTATTAGACGATGGCTGGAACCTGAAGGAACCATGTTGATCAATGCAATGGACAATGCAATGATTGTCCTCCTGAACAAACAAATGTTATGGGAGATGGAGTGCAAAATCTTATTTCTATACTTACACAAGCTATTAATCATTCTTGACTTCCAAATGAGCAGAGAAGGGAACAATATTCTATTGAGTCCTTCATGAGGCAACGTCCACCTTCTTTCAGTGGGTCTTCTGATCTACTTGTTGCTGAACAATGGATCAGTACCATTGAAAAGATATTTTCAGTTCTTCAATGTTCTGAACATGATAAAGTCATATTAGCCGTATATCGTTTGGAAGGTGAAGCTGATCAATGGTGGAATCTTATCAAGAATACGAGGCAAAGAGATGAAATTGAGTCCATGGAATGGGATGAGTTCAAGAACTTATTTTTCAATAAGAACTTACCTCGTATTCTTCGAACAAAGATGGAGAAGGAGTTTCTTGAACTAAAGCAAAAGGATGATGAATCTGTTGGTGTATACGAAGCGAATTTTACAAGGCTTGCAAGGTATGCATCTGGATTAATCATCCAACCTGAAAGTAAAGTTGATCGATTCTTTAGTGGCTTAAAACCAAATCTTCGAAGGAAATTGGCTATAAGAGACTTCAGTAGCTATGAAGAAATTGTGCGCTGTGATATTAAGGTAGAAATGGAAGTTGGTGTTACATATTCATCTCATGGTTTTGACAAGAAACGAAAGATGGAGTTCAAGGAGAAATCTCAGAATAATGGTGAAAAGATGATGAATGCTTCCTTATGCTCAAAGTATGGAAAGAAGCATGGTGGAGATTGTCTTAAAGGGAGTAGAAAATGTTTTAAGTGTGGAAAAGAAGGTCATCGAGTAGCTGAGTGTCGAAGTAATGGAAAAAGGGTTTCTAATGGTGTGAATAAAGAAAAGACTATAGAGAACGCCCCAACAACACTTCAATGCTTCAAGTGCAATGAAATATGGCATTATGATAATCAATGCCCTAATACAAGGGTTAATGATGATCGACATGAGCAACCACTTAAGGCAAAGGACAAAGGGAAGTCACATGCGATCACTATTGGCGATGTTGAATATGACAATGATGTGGTGGAATGATTAAGTGTTTATGTAATGGGATTCCAAAATAATGTTGTATATAGTATCGTGGAATATTGGAATATTTATGTATTGTTCTATTGTGGTTTTCAATAATTTTATGGTACCAGTAACCATGAAAATAGATTGAGATATTTTTGGTAAGTAGATGATATGCACATAATGAAGGGATAAAAAGATAATGAGATGTTTGATTGTATTCATGAGCTCATGATTGATATAAGGACTAAGTGATATCATGGTTTGAGTATAAATAATTTTGAGGATTTTGGTTTGTGGAAAGTGTTAACTTTTAACTGCATTCATGTTTTCACTAAGGATCAATGGGTATACATGATTAAGGTATTCACATGTTTGTAATTTGACCAACAAGATATATCTTATGATATATGGGGGATAAATGATGGCATTCATGTGATTGTTATGTGAAATTTCAAGTAATCATTTTTATACTATGATCTTAGACCAAAGTATTTTGGATAAGCCTAAATATTGGGATGGATAATGTTGGACATAAGTTAGTATTGTTTAAGGATATAAGTTTTTTTTCGATATTATTTATGGGATGTTATAGTAATTTAGTTTTAGAAAAAGTACAACCTGCAGGATGGGTGACAACCCATCGCGTCGGACAAGGCTGTGGGAATCGAACCCACAACCGAAGTGCGACTGGCCTTTATCGCTTACCCCTAGCCTATAGGAAGTCCCTGTTTAGTAGAAACTAGTTTTATTATGATATAATAAGTATAAGTCCATTTTAGGAACCATAAATGATTAATCTAACTATAGATCTACTTATGTATATTTAATAACTTTTGTTAACCTTTTGATTGAGACAGATGGAATGACCCATCATTCTATCACATGATCTGCTAACACTTCACGAATAACAAATTCAACTTCATTTCTTTAAGAGATGAAGTGGAAATTGTTCAAGGCACGAACAACAGTGAGATTGTACCAAAATAAAGTAAGTATTTATTCTAATTCAAATTCTTCAACTTTAGGGAAATGATTTTAAAAATCAAAAAAAATTTCCTAGTGCTCTTATATCTGATGAATCAGATGGTACCTTAGATCGTCATAAATTTATGGCTTTGTGATTGCTGGATTTCCCATAGCCATATTCTCTACCACTCTCCATCAGAACATGATGGTTAGATTTCTCTTCCGTATCCATATTTTCACCTATGTAGAAACCCAGTGATTAGTTTATTTGGGTAACCGTTATGTTTCATACTTTTCTTTTTAAAAATTGGTTTTGGTATTCCTTTTTACGATATGGGTTTCTATTAAAGAAACTTTCGAGTAGCAAACCATTTATAAACCTGACGAATTTTGAGGGCGAAATTCATTTTAAGGGGGGTAGAATGTAACACCACGAGATTTTATGAAAAATATTCTTTTTAATTTCATTAATGTATTGTGTTGTACGCTACACCAAAAGGAGCTTTCACAACATGCATCCTTGACTTTCCTTGCATTACACGCAATTGCGACCTTCCTTGATAGCGTGTGTAGTACGCAATACTGAGTTTCACTAAACAACGATATGCTATTAAAATATTATTAAAACTAGCCATTATGAATAGTAATAACCACTTTTTGAAATTTTATAAATTTTATTTTTCAAAATGGACTTCATTTTTGGATATGGAATATCGAAATTAGCTTAGGGTGAAATGTTGGTACTTTTCCGATAACTTTCATTTTCTGATAAATTGTGAAAATTACTAAATTTTAATTAAAAACAAACTTTTTAATCGAAATAATTAATAGTGATAAATTATTAATTTGAGTGGTTTTAAAGTAAATTTAGAATATATTTTTACAATTTAATACAATTTTGTTCATTGGATGTAATTTCACATTTAAACCAGACATAAACAAGTGTCAATCTTTTGATAGTTATTATCTCTTAAGAACACGCTATTTGTTTTGACGACGGGAATTAATTTTAAAATTAATTAATGAAACTGATATGTTTTTAATTTGGTAAAATAGACATAATTTTTGAGTTTATATTATCAAATATAGCTTAGGCCTAATTTTTGGTATTTTTCTGGAAACTTTCATTTTTTGATGAATAGTGAAACCACTAAGTGGTAGTTAAGAAAAATGAATTTTTCATAAAACATAATTTTACCGCTTCTATGAGTGGAATTTAAAAACTCAGAGAGACATGGTTGGTTTCAGTATGTAAAATGTGATTCAATGAGATGAAAATAATTTTTGGTGAATATTAACTTTTTTACTTTTTTTTACCACGGTTAAAAGTAAATAGGGTAATTACGGGTAAAAATGATTTTATTATTACCCTAACACATGTCCTAATTCTATTGGATAAGCATAATTCGACCAAAAATAACCTTAGGAATAAACTATGACCATTTAGGCCCAATTGGATTAGACTAGGACATTTATTATTAATTTATTTAAAGAAGGGTTAAAATAGTTAGAATCAAAGTTTAATAAGTATATCATTTTTCATATAGGGTTATACATAAGATAAATTCGACTATAAATATTAATTAGAAGGATAAAAATATTTCCTACATAATTATATTTTATTTGTAATTTTAAGACTTTAAATAAGTTAATTTATTTATGACACAAAGATGATGCAGTAATTATCTTATTTATAAAATTTTGACATAATTGATGTTATAAATATCCAAATAAATATAATTTGAGAATTTTTATGAATTACACTAATTTTCTAGGTTAATATGACATGTTAGTATTGATTTAATTAACTTTTTTCGAACTAATCATTCTGTTATGATTTTCACAAAAATCAACTACTAAATAGTGTCAAAATTGACAAAAAAATAGTTTTTAAGACAAATATTATATTATTAATTGTTATTTTATTCTTAAAAATCTAATGTTTGGCCAAATGACTTAGATAAGGTTATATATATTAATAATAAACAACTTGGGGTTCGTTTTTCTGATTATAGTAAGTTTATTAACCTTATAGTATAAGAACATAAAAAGACACGGTAAAAGTAAAATTTTTTAACTTAATGTTAAATCTAAATGATAAGGTTAAAATAGGAACCTAAACTTGTCTAAATTCTATTTTATGAGAGGATTTAGACCCATACCCACCTTAGCTTCGGAATATATCAATTCTGAACTATTTAAATCCGAATTTGACTTTATAATAAAATAATATATTTAGTTATTCCAAAGGTGCCCTTCTCCTCCCTTATAAAAGGGCACCTCCTCCCTCTCTTCCTCACACAACATTGAGCCTTCAAGCTCGGCCAACCCCTGCCAAATTCTCTTCTCCACTTCCATAGCTACATCCTAGAGGTTCTGGTCTTCCTCAAAGACCAATTTTAGTGCCCTAAAAGGAGATCTCAAAGAGGCGCTTCAAAGAAGAGGTAATGTCCGTTACCGATTCTTTCAACTTTATTTCTTCTTCCACTTCTTCTTTTTAAGTTGTTTCAATTTAAAGTAATAACATCAGTATCACTCATATACGGATATGTTATTATAAGTATGAAACAACCCTATTTCACCATCTATCCATCCTACGGAAAACGAAATCACCGCGTGTGTGTACGTACGGAATACCGTCTCCACGCCGTGGTGTAATCTATTTTCCACCACCACCTTACATGGATGGGTATAATGGTGAAAATAAACAACTATATATGATTATTGTAAATTGGTATTAATTCTGAAATAGTATTCATACACTCCAATACAATTCCACAATCATGAAAATGATATCATCTCTCGTGCGTACGTACGGACTACCGTCTCCACGACGTGATGAGATTCATTCTCCACGTTAACCATTAATGAATGATTATAAAGTATATATAATAATTAATCATTAAATATATTACATAATAATGATACTGGATTTATGTGTATATATATTTATGTAATCTACTTAATTCAATTCAACTCAATAAGGAAACGAAAACAGCGTTCATGCGTACGTACGGCCTACTGTCTCCATTAACGGTGTATTTCTTTCAATTTAATGATCTATTATATATTGTATATTCTGAATATATATTATATAAACCTTGTTTTATATTCTGTAATTAATTAATCATGATCTATGTAATCATATTAATAATTACAAGTCAAAACACGGACGACAAATGAAACGATTTTACCCAAAACGCTCATTAACATGAAATTTACAAAAGAACGGGTAAAATAAAGTCATAAGTGAACCATATATGATATCATAACAATGATACGATTCTGGAATAAGTCAATGACAATATTTAAATCATTATACAGGAGGTTTGGACACTTACGAAGCAAATCGGACCTAAGGTAAGGGAAAATATCACAATCTCATTTTTATCCGAGATTTTTTATACTTTGGTATTTACTGGGGTGTATTTTATCATCCACATCCATGTTTCCTCAATATGTAATATTATTTCCATCCACCTACAATTTTTTAAATCCAATTTTACCCTTCGGTTAGTTTTTATTAAAAGATATAAAAATAATCTTTTGTCGTTTTTCGTACGAGGTACTTTTTGACTTTTCCGACAAAAGTACGGGAAGAATATTTTTTTAACTTATACGGAATGAATGGATTTTTAAAACATTATTTCCAAGAAGATTACTTTAAAAGTTTTCAAGTTTCTTTTTAATCAACTTCTTCTAGTTTAAAATTGTATGACATGTTAAGAAAGGAAAATGTTTTTGAAGTAGAAAGGATATTTTCCTCAATAATGGAGTTCAAGTGTTTTATCAAAATTATTTTCCATCTAAGATAATATAGGGTTCTGTTTCTTTACCTATTATTACATTGATTTGATTGTGTTGTTATGGAATTATTTTTATGAATTCCTTTATCTTATATGAATTGTTTTATGATTTCATGTTGTTTAAGAATCCCATTTTTATTAAATGGGTTATGAAATGGTGTATGATTTATGATTTTGTGCCACACATAAGAATGGTATCATTATGAGATGGGTGGTACCTATATATCCCTCCAATGAATTGGGTAAAGATTTTATATCTCATGAGATATACATGGATAGAACGGCAGGTTAAACTGGTTCAGTGAAAGAGGACTGAAACGAGGAGTGAACTCGGTTCAGAAATGTACTTTGTCCACTAAGATAGTCTTGGAAATGAGTCTTGACTAGTAAGAAATTATTCTCTCTGATTATGTGTGTATGCCACAAAGTTTCATGTTTTAAGTTATGATTATTGGGATTACATTTCACTACTATGATTTCTCCCATGTTATGATATTATGATCTGTTTTTCAGGTTAAGATTTCCCAAATGTTATGTTCTTATGAATATGATGTGATTGATATTTCTTTTTTTTACCCTTACTGAGCTTTTGAGCTCACACTTTTAGGTTTTCTTTTCCCCAGGATATAAAGAAAGGTTTTAGGTAAGAAAAAACAGGGAATGTCTTTTTGGGAGATGTTGAAGATCTTTCACCACGATTAGAAGATTATATTCCGAGTTTCCAAAGACACTAAACTATTACGGTCCGTGTGTGTTTTTTTGTAATGTACTAAGTATTCCGAAGAAGTAATGTAATTTCCATGTACGTCAAGTTTAGGGTCTCTACAATATGTATATGTATTCCAATACAATCATTTATAATTTTCAAGACTTGAATACTAACCCTTAATTGGTATTTTAGATGCGAACTACGTTTTAGATTTAAGTATAAATCTTGTTATAGAATATTACCAAAGTTTTTAAATACTTATGTGCATAGGTATACATGGATAATAAATCTTATTTGGTTTTGGGGAGAATCTAATAAGTGGACAATGTTTAGAGGTGTTTTTAACCTTAAGGAATTTTAATGGACTTTGTTTATTTTGTGTAAAAACCCATATATACACTTTGTGTATATATGGTTAAGTATAAATGCATTTATAAGTTTTATTCCAAAAACCCTGTTTTCAAGTATAATTATTAAGACTTAGTTGATATTTTGACACATGTAAGGTTTTAGTATTTTCCAAGCCTATATATGTTTTAGTATACACCGATGAACTTGCTTAATTAGAGAAGTTATTCTAACATGTACCCTCGATGTAATTTATACTTTAAAACAATGTGCTTCGGCCTATTTTAAAGTAAATGACCAAAAATTTATGAATTTCTATCATCATGTAGTAACCATTCATTATTTGATGTTAATCCCACTGTAGTGATTATTAGTGGTTATCCTCGTTATGATTAAATTGCAAGTTCAAAAGTCTTGTTTATCCCAATAGTCAATGTCAATTATTTTCTTTAAGTGTTCCATTTACATGTAGTTATCATTTATCACCTCATGTGGAAAACCCAAATCAACCATCATTTTATGTGCTTTTTATTAGATAAATTAATGGAATCTTGTACCTGGAATTAATAACATAGAATCACATATTTAAAACTTAGCTCTTATCAACATAGAAATGATGCATGTTATAATGTCATATTTAATGCATGTATTTATTCCATAAACGTCATTTCATATTTTTATTGGATTGATAAAACACGAAATAATAATAAAGAATCTAAGAACCTGTTATTTGGAGTGGAATGAGACACCCAAAATAACATCACTTTAAAATGAGTTTCCAAAGCGGTATAGGACGCCTTGGATACATAACCCCTAAGACATAGATGATTGTGTTGGACTGATTATGTGATTGGTGGGGCCCGCTATAGCCCCTCTATGCATCGGTAGGTCTCATGACACAAAACAGTGTCACGGCACAAGGCCTAACAACAGTTATGGTTCAGGTGAAATTCCTGGACATAGATGGTTATGGTCTTGGCACGAGGCCTTGACACAGTATGGCAGTATACCCTCCTCTTAATGTTTTAGTAAATGACCAACCATGGGATTTTCCAACTATTAGGATATCCCTGGTTCAGATCCTTTTGTATGCATATAATGGATTAATGGAATGACATGATATGTTGCAGTAGTTCTAGACTTGATCCATTTAACAACAGCTTTATGTTATTTCATGTGAAAAGATATGGATATTTCCATCATGATATGTGCACTAGTTATGTTCATTATTACATAATTTTTTATTATTTCTTTTTCACTCAGAACTGCCTTTCTAGTAGTATTCATTACCCAACATGTTGTTAATAGTCATGTATTATACAAGCATTTAATTTCCTTAATATGAACTGTGTACTCTGGTCATGATTAGATGTTATGTTATTAGATTTCTTTATTCCAAGATAATTAATTTCCCAATGTTTAAGTTTATTTTCAAGAAAACTATTTTTCTTTTCTGTAAAGACATATTATTTTCAAGTTGTTTTCAAACCCCTTACTGGGCATACATGGCTCACCCTACGTTTTTGTTTTAATTTTTTTTTGAGGTATGGGTTTTTATTAAAGAAGTTTTTCAGAAGCAACTGGTTTCCTAGAACTTGAACCAGACAATCCTCTGTAATAATGGGACTTGATGTAATACTTGTAAAGTTTTGAAATATAATTTTGATACAGCATGTCTCACTGGAATCGGCTCCGGGAACTCGGAGGCCGGGTCCTTACCGTTGGTATCAGAGGATAGGTTCAGGAAATTCTGGAAAAACCAGGTAATAGAAATATGTAGCTATGACTAAACATTACTAAGTGGTTTTATTATAATGTTCATATGGTAGAAAAAATATCACTAACAAGTCTTTTGTCCCTTCCCACTGAAATCATCGAGACTATAATTGTTAAGTCGTGTATGGAAGACTATGAACCATTTGGGAACCTCCGATTATCTTGCAAGCACCTTTACCAAGTGTCTAACAACTCAAATATCCTTAGGCTCTTTTGAGGATTGATTCATGTTTACTATCGTATAACTTATGCACAACTTGCATACAATACGTGTCAGGGGAAATAATATGAAGGTATTTTCCTATCTTTTACCCTATCTTCAAACTATTTGGCTAAAAGAGTTTTCAAGGAAGCTGCAGAGGAGGAAAATCATTGTGCAGCCTATCTTTTTCAAGTCCTGAGTTTCAGTCTATATGAGAGACTCTTTGAAATCAAACCCCTCGACTTTGAGGTAGTACGATGAATCTATAGGGATCAAGTTCATCTGGATATCACTAAGTTTTACACTGCACATGCCTCTATCTGGACGCCCAATTGTTTTATGTGGTAGTTTAACCTCACTTTCCCAAGGTGTGTCTGGACAAGAGAGATCGAGGAACTTGGAACCACCCTGGGAATAGAGTTCAGGACATCAGCAAACTGGTTACGGAGATGGGCTCTGTAAATGTACAACCTAGTTGTTTTAGGTTCTTTTCCTTTTCAGTTACTAAATCCTAGATTATTTGAGTGGGGACATCACTAAGGATGTCAGGGAGGTTGTGTCATAAAGTCAGTAGGAGTTCGTGTGGCAGACTCTGGATATGATGTATAAAATTATGTGTTATTGAAATATTATTTGTTTTTCCCTTTCCTGTCTCCACTTTAACTGAACTGTTAATTGAATTATCACAAAAGTATTTTCAGATTACAGCTGGAAATGTACTTACCAATCTTCTGTCACTTCCCACTGAGGCCTTAGAGACCATTGTGTCACTAGCTAGCAGAAATAACTTGATTCATTATTCCCATATCTGCATGCCATTCAAGAACATGTATGATGTTTCAAACTCACCTCGGGTGCTTAGTCTACACCGGGGTTTGGGAATGGATTACCTCCTTATGATGAGGACCCAATTCCCCTCATATGCACGTCGAAGAATGTACTATGAGGGACTTTTCTGAGTATTCATGGTAGGTGAAGAATTTGGAACTATGATCCCTAACCCTTTTTAAGAAGTTGTTGCTGCCAGAGACCTCCGAGCGGCCTACCTTTGATAGATTTTGAACTATAGCTTTTGGGGCCAATTCTTGGACATCGAGATGTTAGAAGATGATTCCACCCTACTATATTATAGGCAACAAGTGTATGTTGATGTTTCCCAACATCATACCCTTCATGCTACACTTAGGATACGTCACAAGTGTCTCCATGAATTTAACCCTGAAGTCTCATCATGTGTTTGGTTTGAGGAGTTAGGAAGTTTTGCTTCTCTATGTGGAGTTTGTATAGTAGGTCGTTAAAGTAAACATAGGCACTGATGTATAAACTTGTGTGAAATTGAAATATTTTTTTTCCTATCTTTTCAATACTTTATTTGACCTTTTAATTGAATTCTCATGAATATATTTTCAGATGGCTGGACAAACAAATATCTTATCCCTGCCTGATGAAATTTTGGATGAAATCTTAATCAATACATGCACTGTGGACTATCCTTCTTTCCTCCATCTGTGAGGATCTAGTCAAAAAATGTTTGAATTCTCCAAAAACCATGAAATTCTTCGTTCCTAACAAGGGGTCGACGATGTATTCCACCTTATCGCCAATACCCAACTCCCTCATTATAGGCAGAGGGGGAGGTACTTCGAAGGCCTTTTTCGATGTTTCACTCTGGCATAGAATTTTTCTGCTAGAGCATGTTTCCTTGTAGATTCTTAAGATGGGAACCGGATAGCAGCCTTCATGTACCAGATTATAAACCTTTGCCTATCTGATCACATGGTTCCAATTGAATATCTTGAGCATGATGTAGTCTGACGGAGCACCAGAGAATATGTCCATTCGAAAATCCCTGACTTTATTACCGAACGAGCCTCCCTATGGAAGCCTGTGTGTAGAACACATGAGTAGGAGTTCAAAACATACTGCTCAAGGTGTATCTTTAATAGTGAAGCAGAGAAACTGAGTACCAACCTGGTTATTCCATTGACCGAGCCAAATCTCCCATTTTGGTGATGATGATCGTCTCGGTGTTTTCTTTTTCAGTTTATGAATAGAATTGGGGTGATGAAATTCTTTGAAGGGGGGAATAATGTAAAACCCTGAATATTTCAAAACCTTATAAATATAAGATGTGTGTCTGATGCCATAAAAGTTTTCTCCTTTTAACTAAACAGAATATAAAAGATAAAACACAGAACTTTTTATTTAAGAACTTAACACCAAAGTGTCTTACAACATACTGAGTTTACAAGGAAAGCTCACTAAACATAAATGCTAAATAAAAACCCTAGTAAGATCACTAGAAGGCTTCCCAAGATAAAAACAATCCCAACATCATAATTTGGATCATTTGGACCCATCATGAGCATCAGAATAGCTAGTGCCACCGCGGCCATGCTGAGTACTAGTGGGATGATGAGAACCATTCTCCTTCCTAAGAAACTAAGACACCCTAAGGTTCAGCTTTATATAGAACCAAAGCAGCCATTTCCTTCTGACCGTTAGACACCAATAGCAATAATTATAGCTGTTGGCTCCCCGATTATCTGATAACTTATAATGTTTTTAGTTTCAAATAGAAACATTGAATCTAATAGTTGAATACCCCCAAGAGATTCAAAATGGTTTATTATGTTATTTTCTTTAATGTTTAAATGATGACAACAACAATAATAATAATAATATAACTAATTTATTGTTTGTTTTCCAAAACTTAAAGAATATATATGTGTGTATCGGATTTGAATTATATGAAATTTCTATTATAAAATTATAATGCATGACATTGAAAATTAATATTATTTTGTTAAAAATACGCTATTAATATTCACGCTTTAATTTAAGAAAATTAATATTTAATCTAACACATGAGTGACTATATCGATTTTAGTTTGGTTTTATATTTTGATTTACGAAAATATGAGTATAAATTCATGGAATACATATATATATATATATATTACGTCAAACTTTAAGTTAAATATATTATACATACCTTTAAATTAAATATATATAATGATAGAACTCTAATGATAATGTAAATGTTTTATAATTTGATCTTATAAAATTATAATTAATGGTTTTAAAATATCAATTATGATTAGATTCATTTTTTTTATTATGATTTATGTTTAATGAAGTCCTTATAAAATAATATGACTATTTTAGTATTAAATTTAAGCATAAAAGATATTATATAAATATTTAAAATTTATATAATGGTAACAATATTAGAATATTAAGGTTATGTTAACATATAAAATTATATATATGTTTTGAAAATGAAAAATAAAAAGTTTATGTTTTGAAATTATGTCAATTATGGGTTAAATAATCAATTATAATAAAAACATTAAAAAGAAAGGAATATAGATCTTTATATATAAATATAGATTAAGATAATTGTTTTATATAAATAAATAAATAAAGTGTAATGATAAGATAATAGTGTTATTATAAAACTTTTGTTGAGTTTAATTTTTTTTCAAAAAGTAATAAGGATATAATAAGTATAATAAAATAATAAAGTAATAATAACAATATTATGATAATAATAATAAACTGAAACCGCGTTTTTCTTTTTTAAAACACCACATCACTTCTGGCCACCTGATCCAGCACACCTCATCACAGCCGTCCAAGGTCATTTATAATGATGCGTTGGCTTCGACCGTCTGATCAGTTTCTGGATTAATCCCAGCAGTCTGTTTTCTTTCTACTTTCTCCCTGTGGCAGTTTCTTCTTCTTCCCCGTGCATGCCACGCACCAGTGCACCTATGGAACTCTTTTCTCCGCTTAAGGTCCCAGTGGACCCTCTCGCTCTTGTTTTTCCACGAATTTGGCACCGACCTATAATGCTTGGCCTCAAATCCTCTTTGACGTCTCTTCACGCTATGTTGGCTATTTTTTAATCCTTGAGTTGCACCGAAGCGAGGGACGATGTTCCTTAGTGTTTCTCTCAAGTAACTTTTTCAAAGACCGTTGAGATCACTTGCTCCTTCTCCTCCTCTCCAAGCCAGTAAGGGAACTTGGTTTTTATTAGCTATTTATCTTCCATTTCGGTTTTGAATATATAAATATATATATATATATATACGACTAGGAGCTTGTATGCAGTGGTATCTGAACCCATTCTCCCTAAAAGTTTTCCCTCGTCCCTCACACCAGATCATACCATGGAATAATGGGGTTTTGTGGGTGGGTTTTGTTTTAGTTTCGGTCAAGACATATATATATATATGTGTGTGTGTGTGTGTGTGTGTGTGTGTGTGTGTGTGTGTGTGTGTGTGTGTGTGTGTGTGTGTATAATCTCGTGTAAAACCATGCAAACCATTTCTTACGTGTTTTCCTCACCTCGCATGGAGGGTCGAACCAGAGGAGTGAACCCTTGACTGGGCTTGGTTGTTTCCAGCACCAATTTTGGGTATATATGAATATATATATATATATATATATATATATATATATATATATATATATCTGTGTGTGTGTGTGTGTGTGTATTCTAACACAATCGTTTAAAATTTTTAAGGCTTGAATAATAACCCTTAATTAGTATTTTAGATGCGAACTATGTTTTAGATTTAAGTATAAATCTTGATATAGAATATTACCATAGTTTTTAATTACTTATGTGCATAGGGATACATGGATAATAAATATTATATGGTTTTGGGGACAATATAATAAATGGAAAATGTTTAGAGGTGTTTTTAACCATAAGGAATTTTAATGGACTTTGTTTATTTTGTGTAAAAACCCATATAAACACTTTTTGTATATATGGTTAAGTATAAATACATTTATAAGTTTAATTCCCAATACCCTGTTTTCATGTATAATTATTAGGACTTAGTTGATATTGTGACACATGTAAGGTTTTAGTATTTTCCAAGCCTATATATGTTTTAGTATATACCAATGAACATACTTAATTAGAGAAGTTATTCTAACATGTACCCTAAATGTAATTTATACTTTAAAAGAATGTGCTTAGGCCTATTTTAAAGTAAAGGACTAAGAATTTATGAGTTTATGTCATCATGTAGTAACCCTTCATTATTTGATGTTAATCCTGCTGCAGTGGTTATTAGTTGTTAACCTGGTTATAATTAAATTGAAAGTTCAAAAGTCAAGTTTATCATAATAATTAATGTCAAGTATTTTCTTTAAGTGTTCCATTTACATATAGTTATCATTTATCACCTAATGTGGAAAACCCTAATCATCCATAATTTTATGTTCTTTTTATGAGTTAAATTAATGGAATCATGTACTTGGAATTAATAACATAGATTCACATATTTGAAACGTAGCTCTTATCAATGTAGAAATTATACGTGTTATAATGTCATATTTAATGCATGTATTTCTTCCAAAAATGTCATTTCATATTTTTATTGGATTGATAAAACACTAAATAATAATAAAGAATCTAAGAACCTGTTATTTGGAGTGGAATAGGTCACCCTAAATAACATCACTTTAAAATGGGTATCCAAAGTGGTATGGGATGCCTTGGATACATAACCCCTAAGACATAAGAGGATTATATTGGACTGATTATGTGATGGGTGGGGCCCGCTATAGCCTCTCGATGCATCGGTAGGTCTCATGAGACCAAACAGTGTCACAGCACAAGGCCTGACAATAGTTACAGTTCAGGTGAAATTCCTTGACATAGATGGTTATGGTCTTGGCACGAGGACTTGAGACAGTCTGGAATTATATCCTCCTATTAATGTTTTAGTAAATGACCAATCATGGGGTTTTCCTACTAGTAGGATATCCCTGGTTCAGAGCCTTTTTTATGCACAGAATGGATTAATGGAATGACATGATATGTCGCAGTAGTTCTGGACTTTATTCATTTAACAGCAGCTTTATGTTATTTCATGTGAAAAGATATGGATATGGCCATTATGATATGTGCACCAGATACGTTCATTATTACAGCATTTTTTATTATGTCTTGTGCACTCATAACTGCCTTGCTAGTAGTATTCATTACCCTGCATGTTGTTAATACTCATGTATTATACAAGCATTTAATTTCCCTAATTGGAACTGCGTACACTGATCATGATTAGATGTTATGTTATTAGTTTTCTTTATTCCAAGATAATTAATTTCCTAATGTTTATGTTTATTTTCAAGAATTATATTTTTCTTTTTAGTAAAGAAATATTATTTTCAAGTTGTTTTCAAACCCCTTACTCGGCATAATTTTCTCACCCTACGTTTTTCTTAATAAATTTTTTCAGGTATGGGTTTTTACAAAAAAGTTTTTGAGAAGCAGCTAGTTTCCCAGAACCTGAACCTTGCGATCCTCTGTAATAATGGGACATGACGTAATACTTGTAAATTTTTTAAATATAATTTTGATACATCATGTCTCACTACAACCGGCTCTGGGAACTCGGAGGTCGGGTTCTTACATTGCCAATAACAAACCAACAAACCAGAACCAATTCCCAAGAATCAATGGAAAATTAGATCCACAACCTTCAAAAACATACGTCGAATAGAACCATTGGGATCACTCTAAAAAAACACAATGTTTTCCAGAAAAAAAGGAAAATCATAAATCAATGAACATCAAAATAAATCCACTTCAACTGGATGAACACCAAAACAAATCACCAATTGGAGAAGGCCCTAACAAACTCCCCACCATTTGAAGATACCAATCAACGATTTCTCAAAGAATAATTTTCAATGAGAACCATAGTTGTTCTCCCCAGCATTAAGAACTAATGATATTTAAAAAGACTTTAAAACTTCCCCACACTGACCAAAACATTAATGAACCACTCATTCCCATAGGCTTGAGAGCACTATGAGTCATTACTTGGCCTTAAGCGACATACCCAAGATTTCAAAGGTTGGAAATAAATGCTGAAGGGTTTCAAATACAAGTTTTGGATGATTTACCCTTTAAAAAATAAGCCAATAAACCAACTACCCATAACTAAACCATTCACCAAATGATTCATGAAAAAAATAAATACAACTAAACAACTTCATGTATCTCAAAACCATATCAAAGTGTGATACAGTAGAAGACCAAACAAGTATCAAAGTACACAATGGATAAATAACTAAATACTCTCAAGAGGCCACGATACTCCATGATCCATGGCCTCCAATCTCCAAAATCACCAAACAACACAAGTATCACGAGGTTGTACCAAAAACGTGGGAAATGATACCTTTTCTTATGTCCTAGAAGATAGCATCTACGATAGAACCAATGTGAAAAGGCATGGGTGAGTATAAAACATAGTAGATTTTTTCCAGTGACTTCCATACTCATGCCACTATGATAGAAAGGATAGAAGCATTTATATAAAACTATTTATATTAAAAAAAAATTCCAAAACAGTTTATAACCAAATATAAACAAGTTTTGAAAACCATTTTCAACCAAATAAAAAAATTGTAATAAAAACAATTTCCAATGAGATATTTTTATAGAAAAATAACTAATAAAATCTAAAAACCCATTTCTCATCATCATTTGTCAAACCCATTCTATATTTCACAAAACACCCTCACATGCATGCTTCGTTTGACGGTTCCATACCCATGAGTGGTCTCTCATCCAATTACCTTATGTCCCAATGACACATGACCCCGAGCTAGGGTCACGTCCCTTGTATCCCAAAGGTACTTGTCCCTTATCAAGGGCTCGGTAATCATGAACTCACATCAACACCATTTTTTCTAAATGTTTTCATTTCCAAAACAAAAAATTCCAATAAAATTGAACTTTTATTGAAAAACCGAGCACAAACAAATTTCAAAGAAACATTTAATTTCAATAAAACAATCCCTTTTATTTAAAAAATCCAATCCCATTAATTTTCCAACAATCCATAAAAATTAATTTTTAAAAATCCATATTTTAAAACCAGGAAAACAATCCTTTTACTCAAACACCCAAGTTTAAATATTTCACAACCATTACTGAAAAGGGTTTCCAACAAGTGTTCAAAAACCAAAAAACAATAAATTCAACCCCACGTGTTCAATTTAAAATCACGACAGTCAGTTCTACAAAGTGGATTTGTGAAAGAATCCTCTTACCTCAAAGGTTTTGATGAAAACCCCAACGAACAAAGAGCACACAAGAAAATCAGGTCAATTCTCCAAGAACCCGCCTTAGAACTCTTCTCATTGAAAAATCTAGAGAAAATTTCATCATATGTGGAATCAAAACATCTAGATATACCCATAATGGGCATAGATCAAAGAAACTAAGAGAATATGAGAAGTATATCTAAGTGGATCTAAGAAACCAATCAAGAATGAAGAAGAACGATCACATACCTTAAGAATCCGACTTCAATTCACCAAGTAAAGCCTTCATCTTGACTCTAAAATTATTAGGAGAGGTTCTACTACATTCAATGAAGACAAATCCTAAGTTATGGTTTCTTATGAGCATAAAGGAGCCTCTTGGAGGAAAAAACTTTTGAGATCCAATTTCTTAGGATGTAACTTAAATCATATGCATGGTTAGTTCGTATGGTTAGACAAAAGATGCGCTAAAAATATACTAGCTACTACCTAGGTATACCCTCGCATGGCTTCCTCGCACTTTCCCCCTCACCGTGCTCCAACCATTCTAGAGTTACTGCCTCAATATGACAATTGTGCATGGTTTTTCCACATGGTTAGACAAATGTTTCACCACCCGCACAACTTCTATTTTGCCCCAATACCACTTCCAAAGTTCTCCCAACACTCCCATCCATCACCCTTACACTTTATAACCATAAAAATTATCAAGTAAGGGTTACATAATAGAAAACAGGGGTACAAAATTCTCCCCACCATTGGTCATTTTTATCCTCAAAACTTATAAAACCCTCACCCATCTGAAAGAGTTCTGGTCATTTCTCTTCTATCTCCTTCTCGCGTTCCCAAGTCTCTTCTTGAATCTGATAATGCTACCATAAATCCCGCACTAGACTGATGATTTTTCCTCAGAAGACTTTCTCTTCCCTATCCACAATCCTCACCGGGATATTTATCAATGAAGCATCCATATCTTGGTCAACATGATCTTATTTGATCACATTGGTTTGGATCAGGCTGATACTTTTTCATCTGAGATAAATGGAATATATTATGCACCGAATTGAACTGTGGTGGTAATGACATCTTATATGCCACCTCTCCAAACCTTTATAGTATCTAGAAAGGGCCAATTTATCTTGGAGCTTACAATCCCTAATTCCTGAAATTATGATGTCCATGACTTGGAGATATCCTCAAGAAAATATAATCACTCACGGCAAACGACAAACATGATCACTCACAGCAAACATGATCGCTCATTCCCAGTGGCTTGAGAGCACAATGATTCGTTATATGGACTTAATTGACATCCCCAAGATTCCAAAGGGAGGAAGTAAATGTCTAAGGGTTTCAAATACAAGTGGGTGATGATTTACCCTTTAAGAAATAAACCAATAAACCAACAACCCATAACCAAAACATTCACTAAATGATTCATGAACAAAAGAAATACAACTAAACAACTTCATGTACCTCAAAACCACATCAACGTGTGTTGTAGAAGAATAAAAAACAAGTATCAAAGTACAAAATGGGTAAAAAAATAAAAACCCTCATGATATTACAAGACTCTATACTCCATAAGCTCCAAGCTCCACAATCTCCAAACAACCCAAATGTCAAGAGGTGCTTCTTAAAATGAGGGAAATGTTACCTTTGAACCTATCCCAGAAGATAGCTTCTATAAAAGCACCAATGTTCCAAAGTAATGGTGAGTATAAAACACGGTAGGTTTTTCCCAATGACTTCCCTACTCACGCCAATAGGAAATAAAATTTATCCAAATTAATATAAAATAGATTATATAAAACCATTTTCCAAAACAGTTTAAAACCAAATATAAACAAGTTCCAAAAAACAATTACAAACAGCTGAAATAAAAACAAAATGAAACCAATTTCCAACAAGTTATTTTTCCATAAAAATAACTAATCAAAGCTAAAAACCGATTTCTCATCATCATTGGGCATACCCATTCCATAGTTCACAACACACCCACGCATGCATGCTTCGTTTGACAATTCCATATTAATGTTTAGTCTCTCATCCAATTACCTTTTGTACCAATAACACAAACCCATAATCTAGGGTCACTTATTTTGTACCCCAATTTTACTCGTACCTTATTAAGTTCCTGTTAATCATGAACTCACACTAAAACCATTTATTCCAAATATTTCCATTACCAAAATAACCCACTTCAATAAAATTAAACTTTTATTGAAAACCAATGCACAATGAATTTCAAAGAAACAATTAATTTCAATATAACATTATCTTTTATTGAAAAAATATAATATCATTCATGTGCCAACAATCCATGAAAATACCCTTTTTGAAAATCAACATTTTAAAACCAAGAACCAATGCACTCTTTCAAAATCCCCAATTTTCCAGATTTTAAAACCCTCACTCCAGAAATTTTCCAAAAAGTGTTCAACAACAAAATCACAATAAATTCAACACCAAACATTCAATTTGAAATCATTCCAAACAATTATTCTATGTATAGTTGATAAATAATCCTCATACATTGAAGGTTTTGACAAAAACCCCAATGAACAAAGAACGCACAAGAAAACTGGGTTGATTCTCTAAGAACCCACCTTAGATATTTTCTCCAAGAAAGATCAAGACCAACTATCATCATATTTGCAATACACACACATTGATCTACCCATAAGGGGCGTATATATGAGAAACCAAGAGAATATGAGAAGTAAATATAAGTAGATCTAAGAAACTGATCAAGAACAAAGAAGAACAATCACATACATCAAAAATATGTCATCAATTCACCAAGGAAAGACTTAATATTGAATCCAAAATAGTTGGGAGAGGTTATAAAGTCATAAAAGAAGATAAATCATGAGTTATAGTCACTAAATATTAAAAAAAAGACACTTAGAGGCAAAAAAATTGAGAGCCACTTTCTTAAGATCTTACTTAAACTATTCGCACTGTTAGTTTGCACAGTTAGAAAAATTGTGCACTAACTATATGCTAGCTACTACCTTAGAATACCCTCAAACAGCTTCCTCTCATGGCCTCCCCAACATTCTCCAACCGTTATAAAGCTACTTCCTTAAGAGGACCATTATTCTTAGTTAGAAAATTGTGTGCCGCCCGTGCTACTTCTATTTTTTCCCAAAACCATGTCCAAAGTTCTCCCCACTCTCCCATCCATCACTTTTACACATTATAACCATAAAAATAATCAAGCATGTGTTGCATACCAGAAATAGGGGATACTAATTTCTCCCACCATTGGTCTTTCCATCCTCAGAAAGTAGGAAACCCTCACCCAACTGAAAGAGTTTTGTCCATTACTCTTTCTCCTCCTTCTTGCATTTCCAAGTCTCTTCTTAAATATGACCATGCTTCCATAGAAACCGCACTAGACCGATGATTTTTCTTCACAAGACTATATCATGCCTATCCACAATCCTCACTAGGATATGTATCTACAAAGCATTTTTCTCTAGGTTAATGTGATCCAATCTGATCACATGGTCAGGATCAGGCTGATTATTTTTCCACTGAGATACATGGAACACATAATGCACTGAACTGAACCATGGTGGTAATGCCAATTAATATTCCACCTCTCCAACCCATTCCAGTATCTCTAAAGGACCAATGTATCTAGGATCTGACTTTCCTTACTTCCCGAAATGACGATGCCCAAGTCTTGGAGAGATCCTTAAGAAAACATGATCTCTCACAAAAAATGAAAATGGCCTTTTCCAGTGATCCTCATAAGATTTCAGATGACTCTGATATGTCTCCATCCAATTTCTAAACAACTACATATTCTCTATTGTTTCATGGACAAGTCTCATTCCAACTAGTGATGTCTCGCCTGTTTCCACCTAGCATAGTGGTGAACAATAAGGATGCCCATACAATTATTGAAATAGATCCATATGTATCGAGGCCTTATAGCTATTATTATATGTGAAGTCCAACAAGGATGCATTCTCCTTCCATGAGCCACCAAAATCCATTACACAATCACGCAACATGTCTTCCAACATTTTTATTGTTCTCTCAGATTGGCTGTCTGTCTAAAGATGATATGTTGTGCTCATAGTCAACTGAGTCCCAAGGGATTGCTGTAAGGATTTCCAAAAATGAGATGTGAACCTTGGATATCTATCTCATATGATTGTAACTTGTTTTCCATGTCTCTTTACCACTTCATGGATACAGATATTTTACAGATCTTCCAATGTATAAGTCTCATGAATATGGATTAAATGGGATGACATGGTAATATGATCCACTATAACCCAAATGGAATCATGTTTCTAGTCTATTCTTAGAAGACCTATAAAAAAATCCATCACTATCTCCTCCAATTTCCACACGTAGAAAGGTAAAGAACACAACATACATTCAGGTCACTAATTATCTTTTTCAATTACTTACAAGTTAAGCACATCGAGAGGAACTCGACCAACTTACTTTTCATGCCGCTCCACCCAAAACTGCACCTTTAATGCCTTATACATCTTCTATATACTTGGGTGAATATCCCATATAGAATGGTGGTAATCCAGAAAATGTTTTTCGTAAGAAGCCATAGGTATAACCATCCGATCTTTGAAACAAAAAACCGAACTCCTATCATGTTTCTATCCCTCGATGGTCTCCCAACCATTTAGTTTTAAACTCACAACCAGACATTCTACAAAAGATGTGTGTGCCTCTTTGACCATTTTAAAAAATATGTAACAAGCGTAGATGAAAAAAACCGCAACATCACCTCGGTCTTCACATTCCACATGCATGTTGTCTAGGACTGACATCAACTACAATTAATCTAAAGCCTCTTTCGCCAACTAATCATATGAGTTTCTACTCAATGCATCTTCCATGAAATTCTCTTATCCTAGTGTATACATTAAGTCAAAGTGAAACATCTAGAGATACTCCATCCAACTCATTTTCCTCTGGTTAAAATCTTACTATGAGAAAATGTGTTTCAATCTTTTTTGGTCCATGAACATAGTGAATTTCTCACTAAAGAAATATTGTCTCTATTTTTTCAAAGCATGGATGACTGCAGCTGACTCCAAATCATGTGTTGGTAATTGGTCTCATGCATCTTCAATTGCCTTGAACCATAAGCAATCACATTGTCTCATTGCATGAGAACGCAGCCTAACCCTGATCTCAAAGCATCTCAGTACACCACATACCCCTTTCCTGATTCCGGAAAAATCATGATAGGTGCCAATGTAAGCCAAACTGTCATTTCCTGAAGAGACCTCTGGCATTCCAATTTCCATTAGAAGGGAGCATTATTTTTTTTCAAAGCTGTTATTGGTGAATATAGTAATGAGAAATCACACAAAAAGCATATGTTGTAACCATCTAGACCAAGATAACTTCATATCTTGATGACATTTTTTGGTGGTTTACACCAGATAATAGCTACTATGTTTTCAGGATCAAAAGAAATGCCTTCTTCAGAAATGAAATAACCAATGAAAGATATTTCATGTATCCAAAAATCACACTTTGATAATTTGGAATACAACCAATGATCTCTCAATATTTTTAACATTATTTCCAGATGCTCCTCATGGTCAGCCCTTGTCTTTGAATACACCAAGATATTGTCCAAAAACATCACCCCAAAAGAATTCAGATATTGCTGGAATATCTGATTCATCAAATCCATGAACACCACCGGTGCATTCATTAGACCAAAAGGCATGACTACATATTCATAGTGTCCATATCTTCTTCTGAAAGCTATCTTTGGAATATCCTCCTTCCGAACTAACAATTGGTGATGTCCAGATTGGAAGTCAATTTTATAGAACCATTGAGATCCCTTTAATTGATCGAACAGATCATAAATGCATGAAAGTGAATATTGGTTCTTTATCATAACTTGTTTTAGCTTATGATAATCAACACACAATTGAAGAGTTCTGTATTCTTTCTTCACTGACAAGACTGGTGATTCCCATGAATACGTATTTGATCGAATGAAACACTTTCTTGCCCGCTCCTCCAACTACACTTTAAATTCCCTAAACTCTATTGGTGCCATCCTCTAAGATGGAAGGTAAATAATACTGGTCCCCGGAAGGAGATCAATCGTAAACTCCAATTCCCTTATAGATGTTAATCCTGAGAAGTTAACGGGAAATACATATGGATATTGATCCACAAATTCTAGAAAACTATTTCTATAGATCATGTCCATTGATTCCAAATTAAATGCTTCCAACTAGTAAGAGATTATTCCCACCATTGGTTCCAACAAGATCTTTTCACCTTTCTTAACCATCCTCTCTCCTCTAAATAGATGCTCGATGTCATCCTCAGAAATGAAACAGATTATTATCCTATAATAGTCGTGTGAGCCTTAAGCATTTTCAACCAATCCGTACCCAGGATTCCATCAGAAACACCCATGGAAAACATCAATAATTCCCATTTTAGATCAGATACATCAAAAATTATAGCACATACTATACACACAAAGTCTTGATATCCTCTTTCATCAAGAGTATTTTTCAGTTTTAAAACAGAAGGCATCATTTCCAAATTTAAACATTGGAAATAAATAGCAGGAGAGACATGAATGAATGTGATGGACTAGTATCAAAGAGCACTTCCACAAGGGTATAAATCAAAATAATCGAACCTCTCACTGTAGATGGTACCACTTGATCATCTAAAATCATCTTCTCATCTCCACATAATTACTTCGTCGCTTCACTATTCTCTTTGTTTCCTTTCTGAGATTTTCTTGGTTGAGAAGTCATGGTTTTTCTAGAATCACTATGGCTAGCTCTACTTACTTGAAGAGACTAGTTCAACTATCCTTTCCTTGTTGAATCATATGACTCTTGAGATGCTTGAGAAGTGTCTCAAGCACCTGACCTTGGATCAATGTGGCAATAGTGCTGAAGGTGCCCAATATTCTTGCAGTTATGGCATGCTCTAGGTTGTGTTGTACACAATCACTTTATTTGGTCAAGAGAACCACATTGAAAGCAACCTTCTTTTCTCTGGAGTCATGGAGGAAGGTTTACTGATCCAATTGTCAGATTCCGATTTCCACTTCCACCTTGAAATTAGGTGTCCCTTTTCTGGTTAATCCTAGAGTTTGAGTTCCCACCATTCCCGGTGGGTAGCATCATACCTCCTCCCATAGATCCTGAGATATCACATTCAGCTACAGTCAGTATGTTCACCATCTCTGTATAATACGTAATACATAGCACCACAATCTTGGATCGAATATCCTGTTGTAGCCTCGATTCGAAGACGTGTTCCTTCAAATATGCACTTCCCACAACCTCTGGTGAAAAACAGGCTAAATTCATGAATTCAGCAGCATAATCTATGACATAGAGAGTCTCTTTTTTTAGGATGAAGATTTATGTCATTTTTTGGATCTTGAACGTGTGAGGATATAATTGTTTTTTGAACAATTCCTAAAAATCCTCCCATGTAAGGCCTTCATCCAATTTAGCATGAACCACTAAATCCCCCACTAGCATGCAAGATCCTCGAGCATATACGTCACCAGCATGACCATTTTTTCTATAGGTGTGTCGATGAATTCGAATATATGATTCATCCTACCCAGCCACACCTTTACCTTCTCATGTTCAGAATCACCTCAGATGTTAGGTGGATTATGCTTCCTGGACTGAATGGTCTGATCCACATGTTAGGGCCCATTCTTCTAGTTCCCTATATCCAAAGCTTTAAAATCCTGGACAATACTCTGAACCACTTCTAGGTTCACTTGTGGTTTAGGTGCAACCACATTCTCCATAGCTTCTTTGGGTTTGTTTCGATGATGCCTATGAGGTTCCATTTTCTAAACCAACAACAAACTCCATCAATCTCACTCTCTAGAAACTGATGGCTTAGCGTTTCAAATTCTATCACATCAACTATCAAAACATTTTTTTCCAAAAAAAACTTTTTTCCCATGTTCAATAATATTTTGGAAACATTTAACCCAATTTTTGAAAATTAAACCATTTCCAAAATACCATAAGAATTCCCCTTTTCATAATATTTCATTTTGAAAAACAATTTCATACTTTTTCGAAAAGCAACACTTTTTTCACAATTTGAATCATTCATCGAAGTGATGTATGCTCTCATAGTGGGAATTAGTTCCTCTAAAATGCATTTCATTCACTTATCATTAGATAAACCCACGAAAATGAGATTCCTAAATCCTAGAAGTGTCTCCAAACACTTATGTATCTAACTCTTTAGTAACATTATGCTCAACATAAAAGGGATTTATACATACTTTTATGCTATATATTTCAAGTTTTGAAAATCCTAATCCTTTCTAAGATTCAAACCCTAGGAAGAGACAAAAAGGAATTTCAAATCCAAGACCAAAAAAATTGATAACTACTGGTTAGGAAAGGACCGAACAAGATGATAGCATTTATACAACAAAGGAAGGACCCAACTAATACCATTTGTAATGAACCACTCATTCCCATTGGATTGAGAGCACAAGGAGTCATTACTTGGCCTTAAGAAACATCCCCAAGATTCCATAAGATGGAAATAAATGCCTAATAGTTTCAAATAAAAGTGGGGGAAGATTTACCTTTTAAAGAAATAAACTAATAAACCAAAAACCCATAACCAAAACATTCACTAAATAGTGTATGAACAAAATAAAGACAACTAAACAACTTCATGTATCTCAAAACCACATCAAAGTGTGTTGTATTGGAAGACCAAACAAGTATAAAATTACAAAAAAGGATAAACAACTAAATACTCTCAAGATAACACAAGACTCTATACTCCATAATCTCTAAGCTTCATGATCACTGAATATCCCAAATGACACAAGGTTGTTATAAAAATGTGGGAAACGTTAGATTTTCCCCTATCCCAGAAGACACCAAAGTTCCAAAGAAGGGGTGAGTATAAAACTCAGTAGGTTTTCCCAAATTATTTCCCTACTCAATCCACTAGGATAGAAAATTTAGCCATATTTATATAAAACAGTTTATATAAAACAATTTGCCAAAACAGTTAATAACCAAATATAAACAAGTTCCAAAAACCATTTACATCCAAGTGAAAACAAAACTAAATGAAACCAATTTTAAACAAGTTATTTTTTCATAAAAAGAAATAATAAAATCGAAAAAACCCATTTCAAATCATCATTTGGCATACCCATTCCATAGTTCACAACACACCCACACATGCATGCTTCGTTTGACAATTCCATGCTCATGAGTGGTCTCTCCTCTAATTACCCATTACCAAAATAACCTACTTCAATAAACTTTTATTGATAACCAAAACACAACCAATTTCAAAGAAACATTTAATTTCAATAAAACCTTCTATTTTATTGAAAACATATAATCCCATTAACATTCCAACAATCCAGTAAAATACCTTTTTTTAAATCCACATTTTAAAACCAAGAACCAAAGAACTCATTTAAAATCCCCAATTTTCCAAATTTCACAACCATCACTCAAGACAGTTTCCAACAAGTGTTCAAATGCCAAATCACAATCAATTAAACACCAAAAATTCAATTTAAAATAATTCCAAATGGTTATAATAATTTTAGTCAAGAAATATGCATCCTACCTCTAAGGGTTTGATGAAAACCCCAATGAACGAAGAACACACAAGAAAACCCTATCGATTCTACAAGAACCTACCTTAGATATCTTCTTCTAGAAAGATCAAGACCGAATATCATCATATTTGGAATCCACACACTTATATATACCAATAACGATAATAGATCTAAGAACACAATAAAATATGAGAATTAGATCTTAGTAGATCTAAAAAACCTCTCAAGAACGAGGAAGTGTGATCACATACATCAAGAATATGGCTTCGATTCACCAAGGAAGGCCTTCAAATTGATACCAAAACACTTGGGAGAGATTATCCTACCTTCAAAGAAGATAAATTACAATTTATGGTCTCTCAGGAGAAAAACGATCCACTTAGAGGTTAAAACGTTTGAGATCCACCTTTTAGGATCTCACTTAAACAATATGCACTGTTAGTTCGCACGGTTAGACAAACTGTTCACTAAAAGTGTACTTGATACTAACTAGTCAGACCCGTACATGACTTCCTCACACGGTCTCCCTCACTGTGCTCCAACCATGTTGGAGACACTACCTCAATTGGACCATTTCACACGGTTTGGCCACATGGTTAGTAAAATTGTGTGCCGCCCGTGGGACTTCCATTTTTTCAACAAAACCACTTCCAAAGTTCTCCCAACCCTCCCATCCATCACCCTTACACATTATTACCATAAAAATCATAGATTAAGGGTTACATTACAGAAACCTAGGGTACGAAAAAATCCCCCCACCATAAGTGGAGGGTAGGGGAGGGGACTAATGATTGGAACACTATAACCACAACTGGCAACTACCCCTGACTCATCACCTCCAGACAACCAAAATCCAAAGCCGCAACCGATTCACAAGGGTGGTCCATGAAATGAAACTAATCAAACACTGGCATCCAAAAAGTCATAATCACAGAAATTGTGTGGGGTATAATTCCATCACGCTCTTTATAAAAATATGGAATTTGTAGTGATAGAGAGACCACAATAGAAACATAAAAACTTCTTCACCACAATGGTGTAAACACAAGCTTAGCCAAACTCCCCCACACCAATGAAATTTCTGACTATGCACCCAAAATTCACTATGAGGCCTTTATCTATATCCCTAATGTTTGAAGAATCCACTACCTCGTAGTCAGGTAATCCCTAACCATAAATCCTTATTTTGGTGCCAAAAACAGCCACATGGAACTCCAAGAAAAATAGAAGATCAAGACACACCAAGAATCTAACTTTCTCAACCAAGACACCTTTACCCAAATAGGGACTTGAAAGATGCACACACCATTATTTCTTAATTTTAATGAGGAACAGAATGTACAAGGAACCTAATGAAACACACAAAACACCATCGAGAACTTCTGATAAAGCCGACAGAAACACCACAACTGGAAGGCAATTTATGTCGAGCCCAAATTTATCTCTACTCTATAAAATGGTTGGGAGTATACTTTAGAGGGGTTTATTTATCTTTTGGAACTCGAGAACAAAATACTTAGTTTGATCAACCTGAAATATTTCTAATGGGTAACCACTGATATCCACACAACTAACATTCATCAAATATCATTGGGGGTGAACATCGGGCCATAAGAAAATAGAGAGATCTATAAAAAATATCTCATGAACCAAAACACATTTAGAAGAAACACCAACACAAAGGGACGCCATATCAAAGATTCCCAAAACCTTTCTAGAAACCCTTTAAACACTGCATCAAAAATCAAGTCACCAATAATATTTCAACTCAGGGCGCAACATGTCATTACATCCAAATAAAGAGAATGCATATCAATATAGAAACTTCCAAAACATAGAAAAACAATCCAAAAACCCATTTTATTACAAACAGACAACAAATTATAGCCTAAAAACGCTTTTTAAAAACAAAACAAACTTGGTGTATTTTTCACACCCACCAATGGTTTTCCATAAAGTCTCACTCATGCACATTTTCATGCCAATACAAGCACATATCAACTCATTCCATACTAGGAAATCATCAACCATGCTAATCCCGGGAACTCTCTACCCATATCATCATCCATCCACTTCTTTCACATATCCATGCATTTGACCACTCATAGATCACACCAATGGTAAATAAAATATTCTCCTTTTCCAAGACAAATCCTTCAACCCAATTCAAAAATTCATGAAACCTTCCAAAGCATCACTAAACACCAAGTCAAAAATCATTTTCAGATTCCACATTTCAATCCTTTTCATTATGTTCAAAAATAAAATCCCATGATTTCTCATTAAATAATTCTATATGTTTCATTCAAAACATTTTTTTGAATCTCAAAATTTTTATTCCATTAAAACCATTTGATTGAAACTCAAACCTTTTAATTTAAAACAAATTAAAAACAAACATCCACTTTCAAAAATCCATTTTCCACAAACCCCAAGCATTTATTATAAATGTACAATATCATTAAATAATTTCAATTTTACCCTAAGAGGACATCTTATAAAAATTAATTTTTCTAAAGACTTCAAAAAGGTTAATTCTGAAAATATTTTTTACCACATTCTAAAATCCAACCATTAACACTCAAACCCTATTTCAAAAATTCAATAAAAAGGATTTAAAATAAATTTTCAAAATCAATAAGACATTAATGAACTCACAAGGGAAACTAGTTTTGATGGGTGACTTCGCCATATGGTTGGCAGCCATATACCAAACACTCCATCATTACAGAGAGCCTTATAGTACCATGCCCTGAGCTCCACATGGATTTCAAGGCCCCATAAGATCAGGGATACCTTTAACCCAACTCTTGTTTTGTATCCCAAAAACTAAAAAATCCACAAGAAACAAATGAAACCAACAAAACCGGACATCCCATGGAAACTTGAGGTTCTGAATGAGCAAGGGTTCATGACATCCTTCCCATTTCTACATATTGAGTCCCAAAAATCCTACTATATCTACCTTGACATACCCATGAAACAAAGGGATCTATAAAAATCAAGTTTCGATAAAGATATTACCTCTTGTAATTTTATTTTTTAATGAACCAACCCTGTTCGACCCTAAACCGGTCCCCTGATCTGATCTGTGGAAATGACCGAATGGTATTCTCGATCCCGACGGGCTGGAAAATATTTTCAAGCATCAATCGAGTAAACAAAGGGAATGGGTTCTCCCAATAATAAACAGAAAACATAATATTATAAATGAATCAAAATAATATAATATGTAAATAATATGCAAACTAAACATCTTTATTCAAAGATGGAAATAAAATAACTGAACAACAAAACCAAACTACACCTGATGACTACACATCTCTGTGTGACCCTAAGGGTCACTCTATAATTCCAATAATAACCATTTCCCATGGCGATCAACACCATGTTGAACCAACACTGCAAGATAAAAACAAGAATGTACTATAGGCATCAGTATTAAAACTCAATAGGTGTGCCCAAACAATCTATTCCCCATAAACTTACTATAAAATAAAAGAACCATTAACCTCATGTTTGAAATGTTATAAATAAATTAAGTATTTCCACACTTTTTACCTTAAAATGAAACACAATTCATTTCTCAATTTCATTCCAAAAGAAGGTTCTTTCCATTAGTGATAAATCAACATTTTTAAGGGAAATTGATGTTTTCATTTCAAAATGGAAAAAGAGAGTATAAAACAATTTTTATTTATAAATTTTTTTATAAACATTTAGAATCCAACTCATAACTTTATAGTAAAAATAACACATAGGAGAGAACTATAACAATCACATAATAAGAGAAATATAAATAAACACACAAGAGTTACCAAGTACCGAAATCATCACTGCAAGAAACTAAGTACTAAAAGACATGAGTGAAACTAGGAGATCAAGAATAATCTAAAACATACTAATACATGAAACCCATCCCTAGAATCATTCCTCACATGATGACATATGGAATAATTTGGGAGGAGTGGGACAACAGGAAGCTATCCAGACTGGGAAAGTTAATGGTGCAGCATCTAGAAATTCTTCAGGGGTCTTCTTGATGGATTGTGGGACGAGGGGAGATTAATTTTTGGAGTGAAACTGGACTGGGAAGAAGCTGTTTTTTCCAATGTGTCCTAGGCCAGACATGTCGGTTAGGGAGGCCAGCCGTTATCCTATGTTGATGGAGGCTATTCTAAGCCCGAACCAGATGGAAATATTCACGGAAGTTGTGTTCTTTGAGGAGGAGGACAGATGTTGTTTTACTAAGTCAGTCTCAGGGTTATTTAATGGGTCTGATTATCGGGTTCTGCTATACCAGGATGGGGAGCAAGATGAATGGGGGACTCGTTTATGGTGCAAGGAGGTCCCCACGAAGATGTGATTTCTCGTGTGGAGATCTCGCCACCAAGAAATCCCTACTGAGGATGACATCTAGAAGAGAGGAATTCAGCTTGCTTCCTGATGATACTATTGTTATAGCCCTCAGGTGGAAACTGTTGTTCATATTTTTATCATGAGCGAATGGGATGCATGTTTATGGTCAAGTATTGATGGAGGGGGTAACTATGATGGAGACTATTCATCTATGTAGGGGTTTCTTTCGAACTGGTTTAGAGGAGTGGAGCAACAAGGCATGGGGAATAAGTGCAAGAGCATCATGGTTACTGTTGTCTTCTGGACTCTGTGGGAGGGCAGGAACAAGGCCAGGACAAGGGTGCGTCTGTCGATTTATTCTCTCCAGGTGCGTATGAAGCTGTTGCTGCAGGAGCTGGGATCACTGGTGAAGGGGTTGCAGCGTTTTTCGCTGTTCAGTAATTCCTCGAACATCCTTGATGCTCGGCCGACGCCTGTTGGCAGTTGGATTTGATGGAGTCCTCCTTTAATCGGCTTTAGACTCAATGTTGATGACTCCCTAATGGGGGGATTATGCGGGGCAGTGGCCTGGTTCGAGACAAGATGGGCTCAGTCTTAATTGCCTTTAGCAGCTTCTATGGCCCGGGTAGTTCAGTGGGTGTGGAAGTGAGAGCCCTGCACACTGGTTTATTGCATTGTAGAAGGTTTTCAGTGGGACTATTGGAGGTGGAATCTGACTCCAAGGTGCTGATCCGGGCACTACAGGGGAAAATTAGGCCACCATGGAGTGTGACGTACCTTATTCGCAGCTATGCTTTGGAGATCACTAGAGGATGTTCAGCCCGACATATTTATAGAGAGGGGAACTTTGTGGCGGATGCGTTGTCTAGAGGGGTTCGTCTCAAGGAACCCCTTTTGGTTTTTTCTCATTTAGGTTCACTCCCACAAGAATCCGGCAGTTTTGTTCTTGAGGATGCCCTTGGGCTCCACCATTTTCGGCCCCCTTGAGTGCATGTTTTGGGGAGGATGTTCTTCCATCCTTTGTTCAATGAAATAAAAAATGAAATTATCATCAATATATATATATATATATCTAGTGCAACAATTATTCTGAGAAAATTATCTCACTATGTGCGGTTCCCATGTCACACATATAATGTAAGTGATATAACTAATGCCAATCGAGCATCCAATCACACTCATATTTAATAAAAATTCAATAATAGGTATCACCCTGATCCACTCCAAGAATCAATATCTTTTCTTTTAAACAATTAAATGATTAAATGGGTATTAATGATTCTACAATGAGGACATCTCACCCATTCACATAAAATTGAAAATAGAAATATTCAAGGTGGGTTTTCATGCTAAATAGTATCCACTTTAATCATGGTTCAAAATAATCCTCAATATCTTTTCACAAAACCAACATTTATCAATGAAACAAATAAACTTTTAAAAATGGGTGTAAAAAACCATTTACTATTTCACAATAATTTTCTAAAATTAAATTTTTAACCAAAATTCCACATTTTAAAGTAAACCCATTTTCATTAAAATTCCAAATAGGGCATTAGTCACCACACATAACGAATAAACATTTTATTTTAAATCCCAAACCAAAATGAAAATCCATTCAAGGAACTCAAATAATTAATTATCATATCACAAATGTATTAACAAATCCAAAACTATATTTTAAATGTCACTAAACTCATGTAATGTCCAATCTATCATTTCATCGAACACTTAGTGTGAAATATTTAGAAAAAAAACCTATTTATCACTAAATGTTGGTATAATAACCATTTTCACATCCAATAATTATTTCAATGAACATATATCAATATTTAATATTTATTAAAGGTATGAAAATCATTAAATAAATAAATCTTAATTTATAATGGTTACTTCATGGGAAACCTACCTCAGATCCATAGTGCATCTATGAAGCACACCCAAAAACACACCACTAGGGTTCTAAGAGACATGATCTATTAAGTAGAACACTAAACTAACAAAACTCCCAATTTCAAACCACCCTAGGTATGAAAATAGTCCAAGCATATCCACTAGGGTTATAAGAGAAATAGAATATGGAAGAAAATCAAAGGAGAAATATAGAGAATCCCTAATATTTAAAAACCAGGTGAAGATTCACTACGAAACCACTATAAAATCCACATGGAGGGGATTGAAAGAGCCAAGAACTACCATAGGAGGCATTTTGGTCATAAGGTTCTAAAGGGGGATGCTAAGGGAAGGAACCAAATTAAAAAGATGGATAAAATACCAAAACACCCTATCCTATGTGGGTTGCATGGTTAGCTCTCATGGTTTAACAAATCATGCACATAACATGAAATTAGACATTGTCTAGTGTTGCAATAGGTTGGAAACTTTGTCTACATGGTTAGTTAAACCATGTACAAACCTTGCGACCACCTTCACACTTTTCTACATGATTAAATAAACCATTTTCCATAATATTACAACATAGAAAAATTCCCCCAAAATCACCACTTTTACCCTAAAACTCATGTAACTCAAGGGGATAAACCGTCCAATAAACATACATCATACAATGGAGACTCTAGGAGTGTTAAAAACTCATTTTTCTATCCACCTCAGCCTCATACCTTTCACACTAACCAATAATAAGTCCAAAAACCATCCACAAACCTCTAAAATATAAAATTTAAATATAGAACACCTAGAACGTGGGTGAAAACCCAAGATCCAAAAAGTTACACTGTAAAAAAAAGATGAAAATAAAAATTTGGGTGTGATTGGAAGTTTATGAACCATCGTTGAATTAGAAGGTTTAATTTACCTACGTAATCATGGATATATAATAGAGGTCAATTAATGAAAATGACCCACCTATCCCCCATGAGAAATAAAAGGCACATGGTGAAGTACATGATAAAAAAATAATAAGAGTGAAATAAATTCAACACCCACCACAGTATTAATAATTAAATAAGGAAAATATACAACCATATGAAACAATACCAAAATAACCTGAAGAACATTTTCACACTATAGAAATAATACCACCATTTTTTTATCAAAAATATAGATCATATGTAAACTAAAAATTAAAAACCCATATGTAATATTAGAAAATCACCCACACCTTTCAAATAAAATGTATTTAATGATAAAATCATAAATTTCCATTCATAAATTATCTAAATTACTTTTACACATATTCTATAAAATATGGTTAAAATCTATTTAACGTCAAAACAAATAATTAAATAGATTTATAAAATCTACTTTTTTCGTTCCATCATAAAACCATGAAATATTTTACATTAATTAAAAATATTTAAAAACCAACATAAGGAATCGATTATAATTCAAAATGATTACCATCGGTTATGTGAATTTTATAAAAAATAGTAGTAAAATATAAAAAAATATATTATACAATATTTTTTAAAATTAATACCTATCTATTGTAATAAAAATTTACTTTAGAAATAAAAAAACAAAAAAAATCCAAAATTATATAATTCAACTTTTACAATATTGTACCAAATGTTAATTACGTAGAATAATAAACTCAATTAATTTTAATAACATTATAATCCCAAGGAAGTTATCTCAAACTAACAATATAAAATGATAAGTTTAGTTAGAAATCTTAGGGAATTAAAATATCAAAAATTTGAAAAACTAAAAAATAAACATGGTCAGCCTACATAGTTTAGAAAACCAAGAGATAATTTTGTAGAGTCTAATTGAAGTTATAAAAAATTAGATACATGGTCACTTCATGGTTTTAAAAACAAGTATTTATAACCATTTTTTCCTAGAATCTTTCTCATTTATACTCAAATTCAAAGAGTTTCTAAAAATAACTTAAAGAACTTCAATGAAAATCATAAATACATAAAAATGTTTATATATCTAAAAATAATTGAGAATAAGGCTCAATGCTAAGAAACATGCCTCCCAACTACCCCAACTAACCCTACGTTCACTAAAAAAAGTATTGGATAGACACTTTCCCAAACCTAATTTTGGACTGAAACATAATTTTTTTTATTATGAAAACACTTTTTGAGGGAAAAGTGAGAAACCAAAAGTACCATAAAATGCATCCAAATAAAACCATAAAAGATGTCAATCCGGATCACAACTATAGGAACTACCCCTCCCTAGTTAATATGACATGATTTCAAGTCTCCAACTTTTCATTATCACTCGGCTAGTTGTCCCGTGCATGGTTGTATGGTCCTGGTACTAATGGCAGATCCATACCCTCTCAAACCTCCAAATCCGAATGAAAATGCTTTGGTGAATGCTTTCTACTCTGATCCTCATCTGGAGCTGAACCATGTAGTGTGCTGATTGTTTTCACACACAAAATTCAAAATAAAACCAATTTTCAAAAATGTTCCTCAAATACCACTCAAACTAGATTCCAAAAATAGCTCGAAAGTTTCCAAAATTCAAATCATAGAAATCATGAATTTTTGATACACTGCTATTATCAGGTCTCCATCCAAACACCAACACACTGCCTTCATGTAAACACAAAAAAATGCATCTCCAAGTCACCATTGGGCACTGAAAATCCAACTCATCATCGTATTTCATCACTGATTCCATGGTTGTCGGAACATTCACTCACTATCAAACCAATACAGGATCAAACCATCCATTTTTAGGGGATAAACACTGTAGAAAACCAAGGTGAGAAAACACCAATAATAGCACAAAACAGAATAGAATCACCCAAAATGAAACCACTATAGGAAAACAAGTGCATCAAAGAACCGACCCAATGATAACACTATGAAAATACGTATAAATGTGAACCATCTAAAGGAGAAACAAAACTTGGTAGCGTCGTACCTGCTGCACCTCTGCAAGTGACACCCCCAACCCGCCAGGAACCCGGTCGCTATCGATGCAAGGAATACGATACAATGCCACTTTTCTCTTGGAGTACTGAAACCAAAACCAAAGGAAACCACCATCATCAGACCTGAACCAACGAGAGACAAGAACCGCCTCTTTGATCATGAAATTCATAACTGGGAAAGATCCAGATGAACCGTTGATGGCAGTTGTGCTAACCAACGATCGAGGAAGGCAAGCAGAGAGAGGGGGAAGCCAAGCCGACCAGGAATCGAGATGCCTTGGAAGGAAAGATGAATCACGAGACCAAACAAGGAAGAGAACCAACTGAAGAATGAGGAGAAGAAATAAGGAAGGGGGAGGCGATGCCGAAGAAGTGTACAAGCCTCCCCCCTCCAGGACACCTCCGAAGGGAAACCCTAGCGGTGAGAGTGCAGGGGATCTCCCTCCCACACCTAATTAAAAATATAAAATGGTATTAAATATTATCTACCATTACTCCCCATGTAATGCAAAAAAAATCTGATTTGGTACCATTTTGATACAAATTAACCCAGACTCCAAATCTTCATAGGCATGAAACTAGTGTTATGGAATTAATGAAACTCATTTGGGAATGACTTCTCCCATTAAAACCATACCTGTAAAATAAATCCCACCCATAATTTCAGAAATCCTTCCCCATAAGTCAAATAATCATATATATAAAATATGTTTCTATTATAAATAAGAAAACCTAAATAAGGAATAAAGATCATAAAATCATAAACATATCCAATGAATGTAAATAATGTGTTAAAAAAGTCATAACAGTGAGATTTATACATAATCCAAATCACAACCAGAGTGTCTCCCCAATAACCCAACACAATGTGATTTGTAAACAATTTCCATTAGTTTCCATTGTAATATACATAAAAATATAAGTATCACATACTACATCCAATATATACCTATATAGAGCCTACATTATAAGTCATCAAGGTCCAAATACACACATTGGGTTTGTTTATAGGGTGTGATTAATAAATACTAGTTAGTATACTCCCCTTACATTATACAATACCATGAAAAATAAATACATTTCATGCCATTTTGAAATAATGGTTTGAAATTATGTGTTTACCTTTATAATAAAACAAGTATGATATGTCATTTTCAATGATTCATCCCATTCCCATAAGAAATCAATTTTTACATTTTTTAGTAAACCCCTCTTTGAAATTTAAGAAAAAACTTATAATTCGATATATGATAGAATCGATCTTATACTTTACTTTGGTAACAACCATGTTTAGAAAATCTATAATGATGGTTCATTATTTGATAAAAACCTTATATCTATTCATGGAAGAATTAATAAAAGTGGTGTAAGACATTAAAGTAAAACTCTATCCAAATATATACTAACAATAAATAGATAAATTTACTTTTAAAACAACCATTACTACTTTATCAAAAGACCATTTTATAAAAATAAATAATTAAACATCAATAATACCCATTATATCGACCATACCGTAATAAGTATAACTAGTAGAGAAGGAAATATATAACGATTATAAATAATGTATCCAACAAATAGTATTCATAACCTAATAATCATGAAATAATAAAATCTCAACTGTTATGGGAACATCAAGGATTCTTATAGACAATAATGGAAAACCCAATTTTCAAATCCATATCATTTTCATGCTTGATGTGATATAACAACCTAAACACATGGTTTTAAACGTATTGAATAATAGAGAGGAAAACTCCTTTAATAAGAGAAAATTCCAAACATGGGTCCCACTGGATAGAGTCTCTTCATTCTTAAAGAATTACTCATACATATATTTCTCACCTATCTACCTAATGCTTCCCATAATATATAATTAGAGATGAGAAAAGAAACACATAATTCAATAATAAACTATTAATAATTACTAAAAGTAAAATAAATCCCACCCTTACCTATGATAAACCTCCATAGAGTTAACCCATTTAATCAAAAATATATGTATGGTAACTTTAACCATTAACCAAGGTAAATACATTAATATCACATAATATAAATAACACTTTTAACTTTTACAAAAAAAACATCAAGGGTCTCACTTCAAGGGTATAAAATTACCAAATAAAGTCATATATGTTCAAGGAGACATAAACTTGTGAATATATATTTAAATACATCAAATATCACATATTAAATCCAACTAAAACACCATTATTTGTTGGAAAATAAAGAAACTCTAATGTAATTCACTAATAAAAATAGCATTCTAATGAGGATAAACTTGGAATAACCCTTTTTAAAATTATAATAACACGTGATGTTAAATCAATAGAAATTATAATAAATAATTACATTCAATAAATACTTATAGAATCTTGAAAAATAGTTTCCATTTTAAAAAAACACTTGGTGTGTATATTTTAAATAAAAATATATTTTAAACATCTAAATATGAGGATTTCTCTTTATGAAAAGCAGAAATAACATAAAAACCCAAAAATATTTGTCAAAAAATTCGTAATTATATTAAATATAACTTTAATATAATTCATAACTTGTTTTAGAATAAATAAGAAACTCAAGGTTTCAAATTTAATGGAATGTGCATAGAGAAACGTTCTTATACAATGAAGATGGTGTGAACAAGCCTCAATACACCGCAAGAAATATAGAAACTCCCTTTGAAGAGGATTTAGAAACCTAAAATAAGGAATCCACCACAAAAAATTATACCAAGATAAAACTCTAGCATCAATTTATTTGGAAAATAGTAAAAGGGAATTATAAAAGGATAGAGAACTAGAAGAAGAGTAGAGGTGTTTTTTAAAAATTTACCATGAATATTTAAAAGTAATGGATGAATAAACTCATAGAGAGAACCAAGGGATAGGTATAACTAATGGGATAGAATTCCTGTAATGTGGACTGAATGCATGTGGAAAAATAAATAATCCTCTCATAAAATAATTTAAGGAAAAATTAGAAAAAATAGTTGTGCAAGGTTTAAAACACGGCTTTCTTCACCTTGTGGAAATTATGTATATAATAATAGAAGGTATTTAAATGCTTTGTAATGTGGTTGGGAATACCATAATCCAATCAACCATTATCCACTAAACAAGACATTTATCCCTATATATTTTACTCTCACAATTTGCGTAACCATGAACCCTAAATGTGTGACCTGGTAAAAAAAATTAATATTTTCAAATATAAGTATCATACCTTGAAAATCATGTTCAAAATAAATAATTAACAAAATATTTACCAAATCCAAAACTCGTCGGTTTTGTAATCTTATCATGTGTGTATATTTTATTATTGAAACATGATACACCATGATAGGGGTGAATTATGGTGTAAACATTTTCTCATGTTATATAGGGCCTTGTTCCCTTGTTATAAATAACATGTAAAACATACCACAACTAAATTCACATCACTGAATAATAAAAATAAAATAATAAAAACAACATAACTAGTTTTTACTTTGTCCACCACTAATGTGTAATCCAAGGATAATACACATGATAGTGTTCTAGGGTACCAAAATCAACTAAGCTTCACATGTTTTGTGGATATAATTATTTTAAAACGTCCTCTTCATGTCATGAACCAACCTGAGCCTTCTGTATGAAGGATTCCCAAGATGACCTATGACAAACTAGAGGGGTGTACCAATTACCCCTACTGAAAAAAAGCATCATAGGAAATAAATGAAATCACTATGGACGATTTATCCTAATAAAAATTTTATATAATGGTAATAACTATTCCTTATGTTAGATGTACATGAACTAGTAAAAAAATAAACAATATAAGAAGAATAAATTGTAAATAAATTCCATTAGCTCACCTCAAACTCCTTCCATAAAAATATCCCACGAGCTCATCAACTACCCTCCACATATAAGATGGACTACTACTTAAATAAAAGGAATGTATTAAAGGCTTATTCTTCCAGTGTGCAAAGGAAACTAGAATAAAATAAAACAATACAAAAACCTTGATGTGACTCTGTGAGTAACTATGTAAATTTTATATAAAAATTTCTCCAAGATCATTCATATGTTGAGCCATTACAAAAAACAAAAATAAGAATATATGTGTGAACATATAAAAACTCAATAGGAAACCACCTACCATCTCATGTGATTATAAATTAATAAAAAAATTCTTATGCTAGTATAAAAATATAAATAAAAAAAATTTATTATTTTGTACGAAAACAAAATATTTCATTATTAAGATTTTAGATTTTTCAATTTTTTAATTTTAAGGAATATATCCACTAAAAAATTTCATCTTCCTATGACACTGCTATTGATAATCCTCAATCTAAAACCAATTTACAAACCATTTTATAAACAACCCTTTTAACTTTTATTGGAAATAATTTAGATAAGATAATGATAAAAAATAATAATAATAAATAATCAGTGATTAGAAAAAAAAAATATGTTGAAAGGAAATAACTAGAAAACCATTAAAAAATAATTACTATAAAATATTAATCACAATGGGGATGCCATATGTATACTAGGTTCTAGACCACACTCTAGGATTCTCATACTCTCGGTGATCAATCAATACACATTATTTCTTATACATGAGCCTTTGGAAAGTATAGATATAAAGTTCTTTTAATAACAACAGTGATATAATCATGTTGTTTAGTTAGATTTGTGTCATATACCATAGTCTAGGGAGGGTATTTCTTTTCATAGAATAATTTTACTAGTATTCCAACCTAATTACCTAGTTCCCATGTGTTAACTTCATTACAATAAACTAATTTAAACCATTTCACATATCAAATACTATGTTCCACTTTAAAACATTTAATTTCTAAATTCAAGTGGAATCATATTAAACACCCATGGGTCATTAATCCAAACTAATAACTGTTAATTCTATCATATCATATCTTTAGTTAAGTAAACTACCCTAATAAATAATTAAAAGAAAATAAAATCATGCCAACTAATCCTTTATAATACATTTTGAAATAAACTTTAAAATTTATTTAAAAATAATCTTGAGTATAAATATTAAATTCTCATAGTTTCCCACCATTATTATTCTCATATTCATTTACACACACATATATATATATATATGTGTGTGTGTGTGTGTCATGATGCACAAATTCATATATTCTTATGAAAATTTATACATATATATATATACCATTGTATATTTGTATAACTAGTAAATATGTAACAGAAAATTTTTAAACAAGACATTTATATTCAAAACCGATCACGATACACTTTCTCAATACATGGAATTTTAAATATTACTTCCAATTACATGTAAAACTTAATATCCATTTTAAAATTTTAATTGATGATAAAAACACATTTTCTAATCACAAAATCTATTATAAACATCCATTAAACAAATTTAACGAACATATAGTTCATATAGATGTTTAAAAACAATTCAAAACTATATGTTTTAGTAGAAAATATTTTTTTATTCCTTAAAAACTGAATTAAAATCATAATTTTAACCTATGGATTTTATAGCATGATTAATAATGTTATTAAAAGTAAAAAATATCCAATAAATAAATAGTTTCAAAATTAAATAGTCAATAATGGAGTAATCCTACCTCAAATAAAAGGTAAAAAGTTGCAATCTGTGAGAATGGGATGGGAGGAGCCCAAAAAATAGATCACATAGCCTTTCCATAATAAAAACACAAAAAATAGGTTAATCATACACCCCATGGTTTAGAATACAACACACACAAAATGGGGTAATAAAGGGAAGGGAATATAAATAAGATGAATGTGGAGGGGGTAGGAGGAGGCCTATCATATAGAAATACCACACTAAATCATAAGGAAATAATTATGGATGAGTGGGATCACATGCTTGGGGAGGGGGCTTGCCCATGAATCATGAGAAGATGAGGTTAAGAATGGATGTGGTCCAATTTAGGGTAAAGGGGTAGTGGAAAAAGATTCTTTTATCCCTTTAAAACAAACACAAAAAGGGTATTTTGTGTAGTCCAGGGACCATGGTGTAGCACCACATAGAGTGGCCTTGTTGCTGCATGTTCTAGGGACTATAGACAGTGTGGATATGTCATAGGGGTTTCGATCCCTCACCCCATCCCAATATATTGTGTCTTTACAAACAAGTTTAAGGGATTATAAAAATTTATGTTTCATGGATATTGAGGATCCTATCCCTCCACAGTATAGTGTGAGTCTCAATAGTGCATCCACTCCTCAGCATGACACTCTAAGGCATAGTATGACAACCCATATTATAATACACTTAAATTCATGATTTATTACAAAAAGTAACACATGATAAAATACAAAAAATCATGAATCCTAGTGTATTTTTGAAATTATGTGCATATAATATCACCTTGATACATGGAAAAAATAACATTATTAAAAAAATTCATAACAAAGATCCTAAAATTTCACCGTTCATCTAAAACTGTATGGGAGAACTAAGAAATGTATAGAATATAGGGACGAGATATAAATCCCAACAATGGAATAAAAAAAGAATACAATAAGGTACATTAGTATATATGAGAGAAAATGAATATAATGGTTACATAAGAGGTGTGTGAATCATAATATTGAATAATAACCCATTATATAACATGATTTCATAAATGAAACATGGGAATGTAGTGTCAACATAAATCATGTCATAAACCTAGGACAAGAATAACTACCGAGACAACATCACTTGGAGGATAGAGTCCCATAATGGATTATCTTTACTCCCAAATCCTATACATTATGTCTCATGATACTAAAGCATTACAAAATTCATTAGAGAATTATCTAGGCATACCCATCATAATAAGGACTTGATCATGTGTGCCACATTGATCATTAAACATAAGAAAATATTTCATCACATTTAATCCCAGGATTGAAGAGTGTGCGTTACATACATGGTTGTCCGAAATAAATGAATAATTGTAATATCTAGGTGAATAGCCTTGATTTTAATTGTTTGATGGTAGTCACTACACATATGCTTGGAATGTAAAATCACAGGACAATTCTATCAGTATAAAGAGGGTATGTAAATTTTTATGGGAGGTCTTAATGAGAGTTAAATGGGTCTCTAATAACTTTTAAATCATAGAGTACGTAAGAGGGATGTGTGAGAAGATATACCAACATGAAAAAAAGAATAAAAAGGAATAACATAAAGGATGGGATTGAATAAAGAATAGGAGAAGATCCCTTACCTTGAGACAGTTCTTCCAAAAGCGTATAAAGACATTATTTAGATCTTGGGGAAACTTGGTAGGGATCTAGAGAGGTAAGATATAAGTAATTTCTTACTAAAATGGTTTTGAGTAAAAAGAAATAGGAGGTTTTGTGGGTTTATATATCAAAAGAAAAAATAATACCTTATTAATTCCCAAAATAGGTTTGGGACTCTTTATGATAAATTAATCAAATCCATAAACCATCCCATGGTTTCTAAAAAAGTAAAGTGGTTTTAAAACATTAAAATATAATATTGGTTTTTTTGGATTCAATAAGGGTTTATAAAATTAATAAAATAACCTAAAAGCACATCATTTTATATGGAAAATATATATTTGGTCTTGGATACCTTTTATAGAATATATTATTACAATTTTTCATCTTTATGATGTCATTATACCCATCGTATATTTATACCATATTTAATTTTGATCCAGAAATGTGACTATCACTAAAAATTATAAAAAAATAAAATTTGGATAATTTTGACATGATAATTTCAATAATAATATTTATTTAATCGAAATAATTATATATTTATGTAAACATACAATTTTAAATCCAACATCCATATTTATTGAAAAATATTACTTTTTATAATAACAGTTTTTTGAACCTTATAAAATTATTTTTAACTTCACAAAATGATATTATCATTTACATTTAATAAAAAATATTTAATAAAAATACATTATTATAATATAATTTATTTAAAAAAATTATTTAATTTCTTAATATAGAGGGTCTTGACGGAAACTATACATTTCCAAAAAAATAAAATTTTTGTTTCATGATATCAAAATCTACTTTTAATAATCTCATTATATAATAATTTAAAAACTAATATTAAATGGGATAAATATAATCATATTTTTATGATATAAAAATATAAAATTTTATACTATTAGGATCTAGTTACATATCCATTTATTACACTAGCAAATTTCATAAAGGAAAGGTGTGAAATGGTGATATTTGTTTATGGTGGTTTGGCATACATGATTTGGGTTGGGATCTTGATGAGATGGAAATTCTCTCCTAAAAAATTCCATTAATGATTTAGTTGTTTAATATAGGCATGTGAATGATTAATATAAAATACTAGTGATGTTATCTCCCTTGTAAACTCGGATAAGTTGGATTTATAGGGTAAAATAGAACTGCTCAAGTTGATAACTTATTTCAATTATATCAATTAGACATTATCATAAACCATAATATAATAATATTAATAGTCAATGAACAATGTATATATTAAAAATGGTTATGATTAATAATTACCTTTTAAATTTTATTGACCATATAACTATTAAAAATATCCAAATTAGTGCATGTGTTTTTTAATTTGATCACATAAGGAACTTAATTTATAAAAGTTTTGTTTTTTACACTCATCCCCACTTAAAAAAATATTCCCATTAAATTTTAATTTCACATAATAAAATAGACAAGGGTACTTCTATTTCATAACATCTTACTATTCCCATGTTGCTTCCTTAAACATTTCATTTAACCATTAAACATTGACCATGATAGTTTTCTTATTTCATAGAACTTTGTCAATGTGATATAAGATCATCATTGGTTGCTCCAAGTATGAAATTTCATTCTCAAATGGTATCAATTTTGGATTCATTACATTTTAGGGTTTTAGTTTTTAATTTCATTAGAGGGATAAATGGAACACATCTTGTAATTGATATAGATTATTTTTTAGTGCTAGTCAATAGCCCACCACTCTAATGCAATCAAAGATCTCAAAGGGGATTATGTATCTTTGACTATGATCCCCCTTATTCCCAAACCTCATAAATTTATTCCATGGTGGTATAAAAAATAACACCTTACTATTGACCTCAAACTGCAGGTCTTATCAAAGATTATCTACAAATATTTTCTTTTTAGTTTTCATGGATTTCATGTGACACTAAATGGTTTTAACCTTCTCTATAATATATTGGATAACATCAAGACCTATCATCTTCCACCCAGAAGCTTCATCTTAGCATGTCAGAGTCTAACACCTATTCTCATATAGATCCACATAAGGATATATTTGAATAATTGAATGTAAACTATTGTAAAATGAGAACTCCACTAGGGGAAGGTGATGATCCCAATATCCTTGGAAATCAATTGAACTTAATATTATCATATCATTTAGAGTTTTAATGGACCTTCCCGACTGACCATCCATTTAAGGGTGATAAGCAGTACTAAAGCTCAATTATATATTCAACGCTTGTTTATGGATTCTCCAAAACCTCTAGGTAAGACTATGATCTTGATCAGATATAATAGATTTTATAACTCCATGTGGTCTTACTACTTCCATTATATATATCTTGGTTGGATGGTCTAGAAAGAAATTTTCCTTTATGGTAATAAAAAGCACTAACTTATTAAGGCGATTGACTACAACCCAAAGGGAATTGTTGACTTTAGATTCCTTAGGGAGTCATATAAAAAAATCCATGGTTATATTTTTCCACTACTATACTGGTACGGGAAATGGTTTCATTATACTATTATACTCCTATCTCTCATCCTTGAATTTTTTGAATACCAAGCCTCGAGATAAAAAATTCAAAATCTCCCTCTTTATGTTATCCCACAAAAAGTTTTCCATCAAATATTTATACATATTAGTTTTTCCTAGATCAATAGAAAATAATGAGATATGTGCATCATCCATAAGTTCCCTCTTCATTTCTATTTTTGATCGGACACATATCTGTATTCCTAATAATAGAACTCAATCATCAGAAATTTTGATCTTCAGATTATTCGCTAACTTATTTTGTAAAACCACATAATCTTTTTAGGTCTCCTTAGTCCTGTCAATAATGGATGTATGAGTAGTCATTTGAGAAAGGTGTATGAATATCCTCTTATTATTCCCATATTCATCGTTTTCATGTACAATAATATTATATCCCTTGAAATCCTCATCATGGATATTTTTTCAAGATCTTTTCTACATGGAATATCTTACACATGGTTTTCTTTCCCAGGATGGTAAATTATTAAAAAAATCATAATCCTTAATCAGATCTAACTGCCTTTTTTGTGAATATTAACCTATTTTTTTACTATATATATGAGGCCTTTATTTTACATATATATGTCTCCTCATAAAGAAAATACTACCAAATATTTAATGTTAATATCACAACATCCAACTCTAGATCATATGCTAGGTATTTTTTCTCATGTATATTTAGTTAGCAAGATGCATAGGCTATCACATTGTCATTTAGAATGAGTACACACCCCAAGGACTTTCTAGTTGCATCACAATAGATCATAAATATATCCCAATATATTGGTAATGTGATAACATGTGTAGTGAAAAGACTCTTCTTAATCTATTTAAAACATTATTCACATTCTTCATTCCAAACATACTTTAAACCCTTTTGAGTTATCTTAGATATTGGGATTGATTGTCTGGATAAGTTTCTAAAAACTCAATGATATATCCAACTAATCTAAATAATCTATGTATATCCCTCACAACTATTGATATATGTCATCCTTTAGTTTCCTATGTTTTTAAGGGCCCATAGAGATCCCTTTTTTAGTGATAACATTCCGTAGGAATGTTAATTTCTCTAACTGGAATTCACATCTACCATACATCACATGAATCTTTTCCTTCCACAAGTTCATCTGTACAGTATTCAAATTCTCCTCATATTCCACCGTTATTTTGAATTTGATGTGAATATATTCTATAAAGACAATGAAAAATTTATCAAGCTAATCTCCAAAGAATCAATTCATCAAATCCATGAAGATTACTAGAGAATTAGTGAGTCTAAATTGAATCACTAGTAACATGTAGTGTATGTAACATATACAATCATTATTCTTGGGGTTATTCTTCTTCTTCACATTTACATGATAATATCTCGACTGAAGATCCACCTTAGAGAAGTGTTTGGATCCATGTAGCTGATCAAACAAGTCATCAATCCATGGTATATGATACTTTTTATTTATCATTAACTTTTTGTGATCATGATAAGAAATTCAAAGGTTCATTGAACCATCCATATTCTAGTTAAAGGGGATTAGTGAACCCCATGGTGAAGCACTCGGTTGTATGAGACCTTTATTCGGATTCTATAGTATTTTATTCTTTATCCCTTTAAGTTAAATAATAGAAATTCTATATGGAGTCTTGTATATTGGTAATGATCCGTGTATAAGAAAGATTTTAAATTAAACTTCTTAGCTAGGAGGAAGACTAGGAAATTATTTGGGAAACACATATGCATATTACATTTCAATGGGATTATCATTAAGTATGATCTTTTATTTATTATCAATAATTTTATATAGATACTATTCCTCTAAAGAAAATAATATCCATTTTTTAGATGTTGTTACCAAAGAATAGTCATCTTACTCCTTTACTTGTATAGAATTAGAGGTAAATTCACAACGGGGAGGGTGATTCCTTCCCACTGTAATTTATTTTGGCTCTATATAAGGAAATCCAATTCATGCATAGAATATCATTAGAATACAATAAAGGATGTATCACATGTTTTTCTAGGAATTCAATATAAAAAATTAACATTTCAGGATTTATATATTTGGGATGTAATAATTTTTTGACTTTTTGTTTTCACCAATAGCTCTACTTCCATGCATTGTGGTAGTGTTTGAACAGTTTTACTAAACATGGGTGATATGAAATAATTTGTAGAACCATAATAAAAAATTACATTATCTATCATTGAATGAATAACTAGCATACATGTCACCACATAATTTTTGGGATCCACCTCAATAGTTGTGATGAAATAATCTCACACTTGTTTCCTTGGAGGTTGTTTGTGTTGATTGTCTTCGAAAAATCTTGTCTTAGGCAATTTTCTTGCATAATTCTTGTGTTCCATGATATTAAAACATTTTACTACTAATATAGGGTTTGATAAAGAATTATATTCTTCCATTGCATTAGTTTTTCACATCGATAATATCTTGATAGGTTCCCTTCCTTCCCACACTTAAGGAATTTCCTTGTCCCCCATAGTAAAATTTTGGGATTATTCTTCCCATGATTTTGACATTGGAATAATGGTATTTCTTTCATAAATTATATTTATCCATCATAACACAAAAATGAAACTCCATTTTATGCTTCATATCCTCACAAAATTTCTGAGATTTACTGATCTCCATTTCGATTTTGAGGTCACAACATTAAATTTCCTTATTATTATCAATGTATCAAATGGAAAAGGCTTTCCAAAGACTCAAATTCAACCCACCAAAGAAGTAATAATGTTTAATTTTGGTGGTAATGATAGTGTCTAAGAATATTGTTAAATTGCCTTGAAGTTTTCCTCATACTCCCCAATAAATTCATCATTCTTTTATTTGATGTTAAGGAAGTACCTCTCCATTTTCAGTAAAATACTTTATGAAAAATATTTTTCAACAAACATTTTTTGGAATTACTTCCTCTCATACACTTTGATCTCCACCTCAGGCTTCATATTTTTTACCAACATCCATAATTGATCATATTATTCTTTCATATGATAAATATCTAGAATGAAATTCTCTTTATAAATGCATTTAAGGATAGAAAAGATCTTCTAAATGGAGTTGATACAATGTTTCATGATTAAGGGATTGAAAGATCAACTGAAATTTAAAGAACTTTATCATATAAAAGACTCAATTAAAACATGTTCTTTATTTTGGGTATTTGGGAATTTCTCATGGTTCTAGTTTTGGTTGAAAATAGAGTTATTTGATAAATTAATATCATTAAGTTCTTGGATCCTTTTCCTATTGGTTTGGGAATCTCATTTTGCAATCCATTACATTACCCATAACATTGGTTATTGACTTGGTTTCTCCTATTTCCCACCATTTGAATAGAAAAAGAGAAAAGTAGGGATGAGTGTTTTTGAGATATCAATCACATAAATGGGAAACCATTTAAATTTAATGAATAAATCATAAATTGTATATTATTTAACGTATACATTTTAATGTTCTAATCTATGTTTTCCAAGATCTATTTCAAAACATAAAATATTATGGGGATTGTTTCCATTAATAATGGTTCATAAGGATCTTGTAAATTTACTAAATTACATTACCTATTATTGAAAAACTATGTGTGTAAAAAGTCACATTTTCATACACCAAGTAACGATTGAGTCTAGCTAAATGAACCCTTTGGGGTTATTACCCCCATGTACACCTATTCTAGAGCCAAATCCACTTATAATATCCAAAATGATATTTATTTTATTTAAAACCACTTACTTTATACTTTAAAAAATAGTGATTTTTCCTTGGTTTATTCAAACCCAGAAGGATTTTACTAGATTTTTTTAATCCTAATCACATAAAGAACAAGAATTTTATATGATGTTAATTATGGTAACCTGTATATTAATAAAATTTATCTCATGATTTATTACTAAATGGTAAACAAGATACAATACCTAATGATAATGAATACTAGTGTATTTGGTAAATTAGTTACATTGAACAACAACCTAATAAACTAATACAATAATGTTATTGAATACTTCCTTAACAAGCTCCTAAAAATTCATCGTTCTTCTAAAACTGTACGAGATAAACTAGGTATATACCAAAGAAAGCAGTGACCTATAAATCTCAATAGGGGAATATAAAATCATATCATAAGTTAATGTAAAACATTTTATCCAAATAGAATATAAATGTTACAAAATATGGGTTAAAATCATAATATTGAACAATAATTAAAGATAAAACAAGATATCATAAAGGTAGTGTGGGAATGTGGTGATAATATAAATCATGCCAATAACATAAGTCTAGGATAACTGAAAAGACAAAATCACATGGTGGATAGAGTCCTATAATGGATTATTTTTACTCCCAAATCTCATACATGTTGTCTCATGAGACTAAAACATTACTCAATTCATTGGAACGATATATGGGTGCACCCATCATAAAACCATTTATAGTTTTAATTTATTTCCAAAAAATATTGATTTTTTTAAATAGATTGTATTGATTAAAACTATAAATTTCCAAAAATTAAAATTTGTGTTTTATCATTTAAAAATATAATTTTATTAAACTCATTATATAATCATTTAAAAAAGTAATATTGAAAAGGGATTAATATAATAATATCATTATTATAATAAAATATCAAAACACATAATTTTAGGTTCAATATACATAGACATTTACTACATCAGTGACTTCCCAAAGGATATGGTGTGTGATGGTGACATATTCTTTTGGTGTTTTGGTGTACATGGTTTGGGCCTTGATCTGAATGATCTTAAACTCCTCTCCAAAATGGTTTTATTCGTGCTTTCTTTGTTAATTATTATCATGATATTGATCAAGGGAAAATAATTGTAATTTATCTCTCTGAGAATCACTGATAAATGGCTCCACTGGGTACGATCCTACAAGTATAGGCCATTTTCTCTTACATCTATAACAATTGGAATTTATCATAACCTCTAATATATTAATTATAATGGTCACTATAAAACTTCAATATTAACAATAGTTTTGATTCATAATGGTATTTTAAAATTGACTGACCATATAACTATTAAAAATAGAAAATTTAGTAGATTTTTTTTCTGTAACTGCATAACATAATAGGGTAATTAATTTAATCACGATGGGAACATAATTTATTATTTTCTCGTACATTACACATAACCATATAATCCATGTTATAGTCAGCTGCAGATCTTTCCAGCGACTCCCCAAATCCCCAAAAAAAAATACAAAACAATAAAAAAAATCAAGAGGCCTCAAAATTAAGTTAAATTAAACAAATATGACACTATTCTGTGAACATTTTTCCACTATGAGACTTTGTACCCCCAAAATTTCAACAAACTCAATGGGAACACTTAATGATGAAATTCAATGGAAAGGAAGGGCATGTTATGGTACAATATCTAAGATGCTCAGAATCCATATCCAAAAAACACCATATTTCGATACGTCACCCAATTCCATAAGTCATACCTGATCACCCTAATAATAATATTAGAAAATAAAGACATGTATTCGGTCTCCACTCCATTTAATAATTTCACTAAAACACTTTCTCCCTATAGAAAACAACTACACCTTTTTAAGAAATAGATGACAACAATAATAGTATGATAACCCCCAAAAATAAACATCAACCTCTATAATTTCCATAAAAAGTCACATTTATAATCCCTATATAATGTTCTTAATCTCTAAATAAGGACAAGATTCCAAGAATCCCAAAATAACACGACCCTTTGAACACTCAAAAAAATTAATGACAAGAACTGGAAAGCCACTCACTAATACCCTCAAGACATGGAATAAAAAATGATGATCTATCAAACATGTGTATACCCCATAAAACCACTTTGAATCAAATCATGGGTTAATAAATAAGGGTATATTATGACCTCATATCAAGGACACCACATTTGGTCACCACATAAAAACATATCAACCCCTCTTAATGTAAAATCAAGATGGGTGTCACGTCTATACTAGTCACCCAAGGAAGCCACCCAGGATATATCCCATTCCCAATGAACCTAAAAGGAAACTCACTAAAACCATATCAACATGAAACTCATATAAGAATCATTCACATCAACAAGGAATAATAAAACCCTCAAAGCATCACAATCTTCAATAAGCGGTTTGCAAGATACCAAAGGAAATGCACAAAACTAGAAACACACCAAGGCCAAATGAACTAATAACTCAAAAATTAATATCTCTTAAACCCAATAACACTTTAGAAAATTATGGGATATATACTTTCAATAACTGTGAAGACACAAAATCTAGTAAATAAAATTAATGGAAAAAAACACCCTTATAAAAATTCAAATCCCAACAAAAATATTAATTCAAGGGAATAAATTGGAATCACCACAAAAATGAATAGAATGACTTAATAGGTAAAAACACATATTTTAAAAACGTTATAGCACAAATTTTAAATTTAAAATCTTAATAATTCACTTGAAACCCCATTTTAAAGAATTCATTATTATCATTGAGAATTCTTATAATTATCCAAACAGTAATTTTATATTAATTTATATAGAAATTATTTTTAATAGTTTCAAAACCAACATCCTTTATTTAAAAAAATGGGTTCATCCAAAAATAAGTATGAAAAAATATATTCACAATGATCTTCTCAACTAAAAATAGCAAAAATAAATTCAAAAACTAAATTTCACCATTTTAAAGTGATTAAATGTATCTATTTCCATTTTATAATCTTGAAAACAAAATTAAAATATAATAAATTCCTTTAATAAAAACATTTACTTATAATTATATACTAATCCCGTTTTGATTAAATTTAGAAAAAAATATTTCTTAAACCAAAAGGATCTAATTTAAAGCCAATTTATCCTCAAAATCCCATTTATTAGGTTTAAAATCTAAAAACTTTTTTCACTTTATAAATTCCCATATTTCAATTTCAAATCTACAATCTTTATTTAAAAACAACTATTAAAATTCCAAATCCCCTTTATCAATTTCAATTTTAAATCATTTTCCCCTTTAAATACAACTATATTTTTATTAAATTCCAATCAAAATCCAGTCAATAGTAGCACACAACATCAAATTTTCCTTTAGATAGACTAGGGGTTTTGTAGGACTTGGTGACATGGTTTAGTGGACCATGTGAAAATCATGCAACCACCATTGGATGTTGTGCCAAGGAAATCACTCGGGCTCTACATGGTTTGTTATGATGTTCAAGATCCCCTCCTGACACTAGTACAACTCCCATTATTATCCCAAAAAACATACATAAGTCCCTAAGAAAGAATAAAAATAAAACATAGTATCAAAATTGAAACCCTAAAATCCCATTATAACTCAGGTTTCATCAAGAGTGGTGGTTATTAGTCATTGACCCATGACCTACATCTTAAGATTCAACAATATTAACTCCCACTAACCATTGTTTTTTATATTTTCGTGAACTGTAATACCGCATTGTCAAGGACCATCCCAAGATATCCCTCTATAGGATTCCCAAGATACCCTCTGATATTCCCAATAGTAATACCCAATCCCATCTAGATAACTAAAAGAATCATAGAAATAAAATTAAATATTTGGGGATGGTTTTTAAAAAAAATAAGTTTAACCAGTATCATAAAAATTTCCATGACCAATCCTTATGTTGATGGTCCATTCACCAAATGAAAATAAACAATATAATAAAAGTAAATAGAGTTTGACATTCCTAAGTTCAACTAAAACTCCCACATCAAAAATATCCTTTGATATCATCCCCCAATCTCCATATATAATATACACCACTAATTAATGGAATGTAAGAAATGAGAATTTGTATTATGTAATAAAGGATACTAAAATAAAATAAAAAATGAACTGACCTCTATGTGACCCCATGAGTCCCTTTCATAAATAAAATAAATAGAACTCCAAGAGAATTCATAAGTTGACCCATAAACTAAAACTAAAATATAAATATATACATAAGAATAAAAATACCCAAAGGCTACCACCCACCTTGTCACATTGTTACCCTTTATTATAAGATATATTTTCATAATAAATTATAAATAAAAATGGGTTTCTCGTTTTTTTTAAGAAAAACCAATATCACAACATTATCCTTTTTGAATTTATTTTTCTTTTTGTCAAATGAAAATAATCACCAAAAAATATTTCATCGTTTTATTTTACTAATTCTGAAAAACTCCATCAGGAAACCATTTATTAGACCATTTTAGGAATAACCATTTTTTTATTTCTTGAAACAATTTAAATAAGAACATAAGAACCCAAGAAATAATAAATAAGAATTTAGAAGAACTGAAACACAATATAGTGAAAGGAAATAACCAACAAAACACCACAATTTTATAAGACTACGTGAGTAAGCACAATATTGTGACCCAGGGTAAACAAAATTTAGATACTCATCCAAAGATACTTGTACTTTCTGTTATCTAACCATAAGTAAATATTCCCATGCATAACTCATTATACTAGATGAATCCCAAGTTCAAGTGGTAACCACATTTATATAATTGTATTATTTTACTATTTTTGTAGTGTAGTCAAAATGTTAAATAGGGGGGCCTTTTTCGAGCATACTTATCTTATCCATCCCACCTAAGTACCTAGGTTAACATGTGCTAACCTATTTCAAATAAAATCTATTCAAACCATTCAACTTATGAAATACCACCTTCATATTTAAATCATTTAATTTGTAAAATATATAAGAATCATATAAAATATCCATGGGGTATGTAATCTAAGACAATAATATTTAATTCCAACATAACAAAGCTTTATTTAATTAAAACACGTTGATGAAGCTTCGAAATCAAGGTAAATCATTCCAATCAGAAGATCATAATTTTTTTAGAAATCAAATTAAAAATATTTTCTTAAAAAAATTGAGTATCAAATTTATTTTTCCAAAATTCTCCTCTATAATTGTTCTCATATACATTTAAACACACAAATAAAAAACACAAATAGACAGACACATACATATATGTATGTGTGTGTGTGTGTCAATGAAAGAATTCCCATTTTCTCTTGCTAATTTGTGTCTGTGTCTATATATATATATATATATATATATATATATTTGTGTGTGTACCCAATATATGTTCCTAATGAACTGATACTTAAAAAGAAATCTGTAAGTGCCACATTTCTATTCCAAACTAATCAAAAAACACATTCTCAATGCATGAAATTTAATGTATTATTTGAAATGATAATTTCAACATATGATCCAGTTGATAATTTAACTTTAAGTCTAAATAACCTTTTAAAATCTTATAATTCTTTCATAAGGGTCTTTTAGAAAATTTAACAAACACATAACAAACCAGAAAGTCGAAAAACAATTCAAAACTATATGTTTTAATAGAAAAACCTTTTATATTCTTTGACAATCAAGTGATAATGTTTATTTTATCCTAGTGATTCCACTATAATAATTAATATTTTTCATAAAATTCTAAAATATTAATTAAAATATTTAATAAATAAATAGTTCCAAAATTATAGAGTTAATAATGGGTCAAACCTACATAAAAGAAAAGTAACCACGTCTGAAGCTTTAAGAATAGGATGAAAGGATCCATGAGAAGTGATTACACATCCTATTTGTAAGAAAAACAATAAAAATATGTTATTCCTACATCATGGGATTCATTTAATGGAATTTGTAGTAAGATAAAATAAGGAGAACCAAAAATAAAGTATAGGGTGTGGGAGGAGGAAAAGGATCCTAGAACTAGATGATTCACATTTGAAATACCAAAGAGATGAGGTTTGAGGATGAGGGATACATTTCTGTGGAGGGGGATTGGTTATGTGTCAAAAGAGGTAGAAAGTAATTAGAGAGGGATTTAATTATTTATAAAAGGGGAGAGGGGAAAGGGTATTTGTCCTTTTAAAAAATGTAGATAGGTTCTGCTACATCAATTAGGGACCACGGTTTAGTACTACATTAGGATTCTCTATTATGGTATGGTCAAGGGACCACGACACAACCAGGAAGGAAAATGTAGAAGGGAATCAACCCCTCACCCTATCACTTTAAAGTGTGGTCTTAAATCTAAGATTAAGGGAAATAAAAAAATAAGGGTTTGGATCCATGGAGTTGTTGTCCCTACATGGTTCCATACAGGTCTCTATAGTGTAACTCTTCTTGAGCATGAACTTAAATAGTTTATCCTCCCAATTAATGTCATGATATGTGTTGGGTCCTAGTGGTTTTGATGTGGTTTTTTAATCTATAATATGTTAGAAGATTTTGTGAAAGATAACATGAAACAAATTGTCTTTTGTAGTCCAAATATAAAATCATCTTGCATTGTAAGGATTTATAACATGAAAAAATGGATAAAGATTATTGTATGGATATGATTGGTAGAATTACCAATCCCATGTATTCAGACAATGTTTTGTGACGAATGGTCATATCCTTTCTTTCATGGTACATCAAACAAAGTGTTCGATGAAAATAAATCTAGTGATTCTTTGTTATCTCTTAATGTTTTTGACTCATGAGTTTTGAAAGATATCATTATACAATCATAATTCAAACTAGGGAGGTAAATTAATTTTTATGTATATATTTTATACTATTATGTCTTTTGGAGATCACTAGACAAATACTACAGATAGAATAATGTTTGTGTGGAGTTCATATACATTTTTCTATTAAGTCGCACAAAAAAATATTTGATTCCTGTGATGTTTTTGTGTAAATACAGTTTGATGAATTATCCGAAATATGATTTGAAAAAGTCTATTAATAAGAAGTCTATTTTTTAAATGGATTTCACTATGAAATTCCATTGGAAAAATTAGAAAAAAAATGAATTCCAAATTGAATTAATTCAATGTCTAAAAGAGTCTAATCATATGAAGTCAAAATGGATAAAGATCTTAGGATGATATATATCAGTATCATTGGTTATAGTTTACAATAAAAACACTTATATAATTTCTATCAAATTTATATGAAAAAAATATATTAAAATAATTTATCACCGAATTATCATAAATAATTTTTGGTTAAAAATGGTTGGATATTTCTATTAGGGTGTGTCAGATAGAATAATTTTGGACAGAATAATATGGTTGAAGTCATAAAATTAATTCTTGGGTTAAATTTCATTAAATACAATATGTTTTTTTAGGTTCAGCGGATGGAATTTCTTCAATAAATCTGTACAAAATAGAAAACATTTATAATATTTTATCATTTAAATGTTCCTAACAAAACATTCATAAAGATATCAAATGTGAAAATACTAAGTTTATTATTCAACATTCATAAAATCCTGAATAATGATTTTGGTTCACTCTGTGTGTTAATAAATTTTGATGATGTATAATAATACCATAGATAAGTACATATGAGTAATGTCTTATGTGTTGAGTTTTTAAAAAGTATCTAGAATACTCTATAAGTATTGAGAAGAATCTGGTGATATTTGTTTGACTAAGAGATTCATATTTTGACTTTTTAGGAAGTGGGAAAATATATTTTAGTTTCCACTTCTACTCCTTTAAGTGAACCTATATAAAGGGGTATTATTCAACCATATTTTTAGTATTTATGTTTGAAAAGGAGAAAAAAATTGAAAAATAATCGGAAAGATGATTGAAAAAATTTTAGTGAATCATCAGACATAATATTATCAGATTGAGAATTCCCAAAAAATTTTATCATATAGATTGGGTAAAGAAATAATCATGAAAACAGTTATATAATTTTAGTTTCTAAATAGTTTTAAAAATCATCAATCAAACATCAGAAAATGATTTATATCAGATAGAATTTGATAAACTAAATGTCATGGTCATGAGAAGAATAGTGGGAAAGGTGTTGTATTTGTTTTTAGAAGGAACCAAATTGAGTTTTCTGGATGGATGACTGAATAGAGTGTACTGGACAAATAGGTGATCCAACGAGAATTGTATATAGTAGCTCGAGGAGAGGTTTATTTCCTTTTATGATAAAATAATGTCAAAAATAAATCATTGAAATAATTTAAAGTGTGAATATTGTACAAGCATCATTTTGAAAACATATTGAATCTTGTTGATAATGTTTTATAATATTTTTATAGAAATATTTGGTACATATTTTATCAATGTAGATATCACATGAATTGTTATTTAATTATAGTGAAACTCAAGTTTAGGAACATTATATGCTTGTTATAAACTCATATAAAAGATTTTTTTCTAGTGTATTGTTTGATATTGGATTATTTCTAACTGATTCCAAGGAATGTCTACTCTCTTTGAGTAGTGAACCATGTAAATTCATGGGTTATTATGGTTATTCTTATGTTCTTATTTTTTAAAAATTTATAACTCTTTAGTAAGAGGTTAATTTTTTTAAAGGAATAAAAATATAAAAATAAAAGATAATTGGCTTACCACCTCCCCTCATAGTGATCAAACTAATCTGGATTGGTCCTTTCAAGTTGTATCAGAGTGAAGGTTGAAATTATTGAATCCTTGATTCATTTTAATGAAAACATAAGGTAGTAATTTATATTTTAAATTCTATGTATAGTATGTGGATTCCTATTTTGTGTGGAAATAACTATCATATTTGGAATGATAGAAATTTTCCTTATCCTATATCCCTTAGTTATAAAGTTCTTGAAGTACATATAGATGGTTCCTCCTCATTTTGTGTTGGTTCTCCTTAAAATTTATGAAAATAACCATTTATATAATGATGGATGAACTGGAAATTTTTTACTTTCCTCAATCTCTAAAAGTGACTTTCTCAGTGTCAAATGAGTTTCAACATCTAATTTCATATGGGAAAGGTTAGAAACATCTATAAAGGTGATAAAAATTTAAATAAAGTGAAGTTAAAATTATGGATATTGATTTTTTATAACCCCAATATGGATTATTATAAATCTATTGGTGTCTTTTTTACAAGGGTGACTGACATTGAAAGAACCATAAGTTTCATTTGAGAAAAGTTGGAATATTCAGCCATTTTTTAAAAGATATTATGAATCATTATAGATACATTTGATGCTATGAATTATTCATTGGATGATAGATATCATGAAACAGTATCTTTGGATGACCTAAATATTACTCTCATCAGAAACAAAATGAGAAGAAAAAATGTTATGAAGAAAAAATAAAAAATTTCCTTTAAAGATAAAAAGAAAGAAAAATCTAAGATTTTTATCGAGGAATAAGAAAGTGAGTCTTTCACCAAATATAAGGTTAGAAAAAAAATTGATGAATTTATGTCTTTGTTTTCTAAAATTATTAAATGTGGAACAAAAAATTTATAGGGGAATGTTACCACTGAAATTTTTTAGTTGCAGAGCTATTATACACTTTGATAAAAAAATTCAACAATGAAATGATAAATTATAAAGTGATAAAGATCAGATAAATTCAACGAGATAATTTTGTAGGAATGTAAAAAAATCCCAGTTATTTATTAGGGGAAAGTACAAGAAGTTCTCAAAATATAAAATGATAAACTATTTTTCCTTGTGTGATAAAGATGATTAAGGTGGAGAAGATACTAATAACATAGGTGATGATACCTATGAAAAGAATCTAATTTAAAAAGTGAATGATGATAATTTCACATGTGATTAAATTTTTTTATTAAAATAATAATAAACAAATATATAGTTTATGATGAAAAGAGAGTTGAAATAATATCTTTAAAACATTGTAATACTTTAATGGTAAAACAAGAAGTTGAAGAAATAGAATCTTATATCCCAAAATTAAGAATATTTTCTTGAAGAAAAATAACTCTTTCTAAAATTGGTTGATAATATAAAAATTTTGGATGCTAAAAAAGAATAAATAAAATATAAACCTTGAATATAAGTTTAAGGTAAAGGAATAAGAGTTAGATCATGTTTAGTATAGACTCCTTAAAGTTGAGAATGAAATTTCAATTTCTCAAAACTATTTTATAGAAGTTGGTGAAAGTTATAAAAATTTTATACCTGTGAAATATCAAAAAGATTTATCTTAAAAGTTTGATAAGAATAATGAAAAATATAAAAATAAAAATAAAGTTAGTAAGACCATATTTGTAGAAAAAAGTGAATTTAGAAATCCTGAAGTATCTATGGTAAAAAAATATAAATCAAAAGCATCTAATACTAGTGATTCTATTAGGGATATTTATAATTCTAATCTAAAGAAAAAAAATCTCATGTGTTAAAAAAAATTGTGACAAATAATTTTCCAAAGTGGAATGTAAAAATGTTTATGAAAATAATTTACACAACTTCAAACAGTATAGAAGTTTTAGAGAGAAATATTTTTTATGGATACTATTATTATTGTTTAAGATTTTTAAATGAAATTATTATGTATTGGTTTAATCATAAATGGTAAAGTGAATCCAAGATAAACTGGAGGAAATTGTGAGGGGGATTCAACCCAATCAAAGAAGAAAATATGATAAATTCAGTTTAAGGATTGAAAATAGATTCTGACCCTTAAAAACTATTTGTGAAAGATGTTATTATCCAAGAGATATTGAAAATGATTTACTGCCATAATAATAGCAAAAAAATTATATTAAAACTCCCAAAATCTGTATGATAACAAAGGAAAAGGAAGTTAGAATACTTCATTGTTCAATGTGATCTTATTTATTCAAAAGAATAATGACGTTGGATATTTTATAGCTGGTGTTATTCACATGTGACAATAGATTTCAATTTGTTAAAGAATGTGAAAGATTATAAATAAGGTACAATGTATTTTTGAAATTATGAGTTACTCATAATAAAATTTGTTGGATCTACTATCATTAGGAATGGTAAATCCTAAAAATAAAATTTTTTAAGGAATGAAGCACACTTTTTTATGTATGTAAAAATATTATATAGAAGGTAACAAGTTTTCTGTAGAAAATATTTTTTTGTTAAAATAATAAAATATTATAATGTTGTTATGAAAGGATAATGAATAAAGGGAAACTTGTTTCAAGTTATTGATTCAAAATTTTCATGTTATCTGAGCTAAATGGGAGAAAATAATCTATCATATAAAAGGCTGGGTGAGTTGTGTTATAGAAATATAAGTAAGATAATGAAGAGGTAAATTATTCAAGAAATTTATGATATGATAAGAATAAGAGACTGGCGTTTTTCAATTTTCCAGAAGGGGTAGATTTCAAACTCATTATATAATAAGGTTGAGGTACATTCAAATATTCCATTTAAGGTGATATATTTTGATATTTATGGCCTATGGGTAAGAAATAAATAAATAATGATAAGTATGTCATTTATTTTGTTGATGAATTTACTAACATTGTACGAATTATTTTTTTGAAATATAAATTAGAGGCTCAAAAAATATTTAAGAGTTTTAAGTGAAGTACCGAAAAAGAATTTTGACATTAAATAAAGAAAATAAGAACATAGGAATGTGGAGAAATTACAAGTATTGATTTTGGATATTACATTGGAAAACGTATAATTCTTCATGATTTCAGTTCACCCTCCACACCACAACAGAATGGTTCTTCTGAGAGAAGAAATAAGATTTTGGTGGAGATTGAATGTAAAATTCTGATCTAAGAGGATACTTGCCGATATTTCTAGTGGATAGATATTAGAGTATCATTTTATGATCAGAATCAATATTTCTATTGTAAAAACTCTGATATGAATCCTTACTATATGTATTATAAATAATACCAAAGTCTGAATCACATAAGGGTTTTAGGATGTTCTTTCATTATAATAGTTAAGTGTGAGAGTGATTGGATGTTTAATCCAAGAGTTATTGATGGAATCTATCTTGGATACCCTCTAAATTTTAGAGGATATAGTTGTTATAATAAATATATAGGAAATATTTTTTACTCAGAAGATGTGGATGTTTTTTAATATTTAGATATTAAAGTTTCATGGGTATTATAAAATTTGGATGAAATGGAAGATGACGTGGATGTTGTTAAACAATATTAAAAAGTTATTAATGATAGTAAAAATGTTAATGTTTCTTAATATTAATATTCTAACTTAGCTATTTAAACTTATGAGGATCATTCTCTCTCATCTCATCTTTTAAGGAGAAGTAAATTTGATGTCCAAAACATTAGTGGTGATCAAAGAAAGTAGGTTACAACTTGGAGAGAATAAAATAAATATGTAAATACCTTTTTATATTCACAATTTGAGAAAAAATATTTTAATAAAGAATTGGAGAATCCGTAGTGGTTTATTTCTATGAATGAAAAATATGATCAGATATAGAAGAACGATAATTGGTAACTTGTACCCCAAAAAAAATTAATAGCATGATTAGTAAAAATTGGGTAGTTTGAATTTGTTAAATGACATAGTTGAAGTGATAATTAATGGGGAATTAATGGGTTGTAAACGTTACTTAGAGATAAAATGCATTGATTTTAATGAAACTTTTCCCCTTGTTTAAATATTAGAAACTATTAAAATCATTCTTGATATTATTATACTGTGAAGATATAAAATATCTCATATGGATTCCAAGTCATCTTTAATTAAAAGATATCTTAATGAAGAAGTTTATATTGAACAACATTGTGGCTTAATTCTTGGGAAAGATTAATTTTAGGTGTTAAAGTTGAAAAATGATTTCTATGGGCTGAAACAAGCTTTATGATCTTGGTATTCTAAATTCGATACTTCTGTAAGGAAATTAAAATTCTTGAAAGTATGTTGATAGTAATATATACATTAAATAAAATGAATTGGTTTCCATCATTGTGATTTTCTACATTGATGACATTATCATTTTAAAGAATGGAAAGGAAACATGTGAAAATTTTTCTAGGAATTTGAAGAAGTTATTGGAAATGTGTATGTTTGTAGAAATGAATTACTTTCTTAGCTTAAAAACTCACAGAAAAAGAAAATATATTTTCCTATATCAATAAAAGTACGATAAGAAACATATAAGGTAGTTCGGAATGGATGATACAAATCTAGTTTCCATACCTATTTCAGTGAGAAATAAGTTTTCAAAATAAGGATAATGTAAGGAGGTTTATTACATAGATTCTTATGATGTTTGTGGAATCATGTTGTATCTAATTAATTCAAGGCAATATATTTTTTATGTTGTAATAGTGTGCACAAGGAATCAAATTTATCAATAATAATATCAGCCTTGGAATTAAAAAATTCAAAAATATATCTAAGTCATAACTAATTTTAGGAAAAAATATGATGACATAAGAAGGATTGGCCCCCTTGGTTATACAGATGCAGATTGGGATGGTTGTGTTGATGATAGAATATCCATATCATTTAAAGTTTTTATTCTTACAAAAATTTATGTGAGTTGCCTGAAAAGAAGAATAATTTAATAACTTTCACCATGGATGAAATTTAGTATGTTGTTTCTACTCAAGCAACAATAAAATGTGTGGATGAATAAACATTCTGAAAATTTGTTAGTAAAAGTTAATTTTTTTCCTTATCTTGGGTTGTGATAATAAAATTGTTATAAATATCACTAAAAAACTTTGCAATACTCTTATTATAATAACATTAATATAAAATTCACTTAATCAAAGTTTATTTGGAGAATAATGAAGTGAATCTAGAGTTTTTAATATAAAGGATCATGTTGCTGATATATTCACTATATTAGAGCCAATGGAATCATTTTATAAGTTGAGGTTGAACATGGGTGAATAACCTACAGATCTTAAAGGATAAGGTATGTGTATTGTCCCCTATCTCATCTTTTGTTTGGATAATGTTATAAAAGGGGGATAAAAATTATGTAACATAAATCTATCCATTGGTATTTTATTTAAATTTTACAGAAATCATGTATTTAGAGAGAGTTTTTAAAAGGAATAATATGTAATTTCAGTATGGGTAAAATATTCTAAAAGTTTTCTGAAGTGGATATAGGAAAAAATTTCCTCATATAAAATATTTTTTTATGCTAAAAATTTAGAGTGCATGAATAAGTTTCGTATAAGGTGTATGGAAAACTTTATTACATAACTATTTATTGAAAGAAATGTATTTATGCCCAATTATTTTTGTTTTCTTTGATTATTTCACTCACATAGGATTTGTATTGTTGGATAAATAATTCATTTAATGAGTTATAATGTTTGTATTATGTCACACATGTAGTTTGGTTTTAAGGTATTTATATTTTTTTGTATTATTATTTTTCCATTTTTCTTCAGGGTGTTTTGAGTAAAATGTTGGTTTTTGGGTTAGGTAGAGGGTGGTGAATTTTTGGCACAAGGATAGTAGAAATAATGTCCCATACCTCTACAAATTGTGTGGCCCATACAGTGGTTATGTCATGACTAGGATCTTGTTCACACACTATCCTCTAATATCCTATGTGGCCTCCCATATAGTTTGGAAAGAGAAAATTCAGGGTTGGCATAGGGTCTAGAAGATCAGGCAGCCAAACCGTGCAACCTTCCACTTCTTTATGAAAAAGTAAAATTACCTTTTCCCCCTCCCCATTTCTAACCCAAATTATCCCTTTGTTTCACCTATTAGACTCCTACAGCCCTATTAACATCTCCACATAATCTCTTATTCCCTTGGGATTTAATATTTTGTATATTTGAGATTTAATATTAAATGAAACCTCTATTAATTCACTCTTATATTCATTCCATGGCCTCTTTCTCTCATTTAATTGGGTTTTATTGTCTCTAATGGTTTTTTTGATCTTGTATGGGTTGAATCTGAATTTTTTTGGATTAGATCTTGATGTTGTTGGCATGTTCATGCTTCAATATGATATCTTATCACTTTGGATTGTGGTTTTCACTTGGTTATTGGTTTATTCAAAAATAAAGGTTGGTTGTTCTATGTTTTTCTATTATTTGATGAGTTAAATATGCCTTCCTTTATTTAAAATGTTTTCCAAAAATTTTGGTGTGTGAAAATGGAGGTTTTAAAGGTATTTAGGGTGTATAAAACTCTTGAAATGGTTTAACATTTAGTTGGTAGATTAAAAAGGTGTATTTTGGCATAAGAAGTGACAGAAGGTCCAATGTAAATTGAAATGGTTTGGAGTTGTTTGAAAAAGGGGAAAGACCTCTTGGGAAATATGGGTATTGAGGTGTGTGGTCTATGTTCTAGTATGCTTAGAGAGACAATAGAGTGGGACCATGTCTTCTTATTTGTATTACACTAAAATAATAACTAAATAGGATGATAATTTTGTGGGTACCACTAGAACATTCATTCTGGAATTTCTTGTGGATCATGCATTGGGAGAGATATAATTGTGACTAATAACATAGAGTATTAGGATCCTAAAATCAATGTGATATTGTTACTTATGGGTTCTCCCTTGGTGATTAATTTATGTTTACCTATGTTTAATTGTTTTAAAAAAATTATCATTATTTCAAAAAATAAAACATGTTTTAAAAATCAAACTTTTCTACTTTCTTTAAAATGTAATTTTTATTTGACTTGTAATGGTTGTGCATGGAAAATATAGTGGGATCCTACTGAGAAAGTGAGATCATACCACACATATACCCAATGGGTATATATAGACTTCATGTTTTCTAATTCTGGTAAAGTAAAGGAATACTATAAGAGTGGTTGTGATTGAACTTGATGGAGGTATCTTTTTCTTGAAGGTGATGGTGGTAGTGACATGGAAAGTGTTATCCATCATTCCATAAGGATTCTAGTGTTACTTTTTTAAATTGTTTGATTTTTTGTACTTATTTTTTTGGTTTGAATTTAAATAGAACCTTGTCACATGCACATGTCTTTGTTTTAGTACCTTTCATAGACATTAGTTATGATGTTTGTGTACATGTTTTGTTGCATTGTTTTTTAAGTATCGTATGTGGTCTGGATGTTAAGTATTTTTCATTATAAAATCATTTACATAGAGTTATTGGATTCCTGAGAACTAGTTTCCATCCCATGGGTTTTATGAGTTCTATTTTGGTCATAATGTAGGCTAGTTCATGTTTCGGTTCGAATGGTAGTCCAGACTAGTTTGTGAAGATTTGGTATTAGGTGAATTTTTACCTTTTGTTGGGTTTCATTATTTGGGAAATTTTGGATGTACATTATAAAGGATTATTGGGTCTTAATTTTCTATTTGTGAGTGGTGTGTCTTTCCTACACACATCATATTAGGCGTTAGGTTTCCATAAGTGTTGGGAATCTAGTTTCACTCCTCCTTCATATTTAACACAAATATTTTAGACAATACCTGGACACCACGGTTGGGTGGTGTAGTTCGATTAGTGGATTGGGCCATTCATTTTCTATTATGACCTATATGGGAGATTAATTAAGTTGTTTTCGATATGTCCAAGGGAGTATGTACTGATGATTCTTTTATATTATTTATTTTTGAAGGTTTAGTATCATGCCTTACCAGGTACAACTTGAAAAAAACCTGCACCAATTCATAAAATATTAGTCAAGGAAATGTTTTTGGATTATCTGACCATGGATCAGGATTTGGTATTGATCTTTCCTGTGATAGAGAAACTGAACCAGGATCCATAATGGATTGATCTGAGAAGTTTCTTAAGGGTATATTCCATTCAATTTTGGGAATCATTGATCCCATAGAAGAAAAATACTAAATGGAGAAGGTTGGTAGTATATATGAGTTTATTGGAACTCCTTATGTTGTTTATGTGATGTGTGTTGTGTCATTGTTTGAAGTCCATAATCACTGGTGGTGGGAGTCAGTGTTTTGGGATGGTTATCATGACCTATTGGGATGTAAGGACTTCAACATTATCTTTAATGATCAATACTAATTTGAGATGTTGTCTTTCACCAAGACCTGGGAATACATGGACCTTTATCAGGTGGGTTTTCAGTGTTAGAGTATGCTAACCACATCATAGAGCTGGTCCACTATACTCCCAAGGTGGTTTCTAATGAAAATTTAAAAATGTAAGTAGTTTTTAGTGTGTTTCCATTCCGATAATCAACTTCATGTATTCTTTTTTATGTATAACAAATATGATGAGGTGGTTAATTGTGCTCTATTGGTCGAAATCAACCAGGATTGTATGTCAGGTCTCTCTGAGATGTTTTTAGAACCAATCCAGTATATAGATATCTCATCTAAGAAGAAGAGAAAGAATGAGGAGTGGGGAATGATGAGTTGTAGCATTTCTGGGCATCAATCATGGCTGCTTTCAGTGGTTGTTTTAGGAGCTGGGCCTATTATGTGCTATTAGTCTATAAAATCTCTACATGGTAGGTCTTCATATTTGGTACCACCAAAGTAGTTCCATTATTTTGGATGTATGGGGAACTTGTAGTGGTTTAATAGATGTGATTTACCAATTCAAAGTAGTAGAATCATTATATCTTTTTGAGGAATAATATCTCCATCTGACATATATAAGGCTATATATTCTCATTCTAATGGGTGTGGTGTTTAGCATGGATCTTATTTTAGCTAGAGTCATCTCAAGGTAGAACTTCGTGTCAATAATTGACCACAGGCACATATAGAGATTAATTACTTGCAAGATATTAAAAAGGCACCGGCAGATTCAGATAAAAGTCTTATAATAGTTCAAGGTACTGTTATTTTTACATCATCCAGGCTAATTAGTATGTTTGATACTGGTTCTTCTTACACATTTGTTTCTACTATTCTTTGGGATATATCGAAAATCCCAACCAAGCTCATGTTATATTCCATGGAGTTGGTTATGAATCTTTGTAGTTGCAAAGGGAAAGGTTTTATATATGCATCATTCATTGTCTACTTGGAAGAAATTGAGCTAAATTGGTATTTCCTTATTCTAGAAATGAACCTATTTGACATGATACTTGGGATATATTGGATGCAATATTTTATGTCTGATATGAATTGAAATCATCAGCGGGTAAATTTTATTGTCTCGGATGGAAGAACTCGTGTTTTTTAAGGGGAATGGGATCTAAAGTCAGGTTGAGCTAGACCTCCACTTCTAGAGCTTGGAAGGTTTCAAACTAGGTTTCTTCCTCCATTTTTTATTATGGTAGGAGCGTCTTATAGGATGGTTTTCCACCCGTACTAGATGCTTTTCTTGAGGTATTTCCATATTATTTTTCATGTTTACCTCTACAAAGGGATGTAGAGTTCGCCATCGATTTGGTGCTAGATACATAGTGAATATTTATTCCCTTATAATATCTGGTCACCAAAAAAGTTCTGGGAGTTAAAGATACAACAGCATGATTTGGAATATAATAATTCATTCACCAGAGAGTCTCACATTAGGCATCCCCCAAAGTCTTTTTCTAACAAGTGTGGTGGATATCTCTAATCTTGTATCGATTATCAGATAAATAAATTCACCAATAATAATAAATACCCATTGCCTCATATCGAATATCTTTTTTACTATAATAAGATAATAAGTATGTTTTGAAATATTGGACTTAATTTAAGGTATCACCAGGTTAGGGTGAAAGAATCAGATGTCTTCTAAATAAATTATGTACATTTAAAGTGTTTGGTAATGCCATTCAGATTGAAAATTATCATGTTTTTATCATATATATAATAAACATGTTGTTCTATATATACCTTTAGTCTTCTATCATGGGTTATATGGATGAAATTATTGTCTACTCAAGATCAAAAGTGAAGCATGCGAAGTATTTGAGAGTTGTTTTGGGAACATTGTGAGATCACCATCCTTATGATAAGTTGTCAAAGTGTAGTTTTTGGATCTTGGAAATTTGTTTTTTTTTTCTTATGATCTAAATATTTGGTGTTTCAATCAATCCATAGAAATCCAGTGGAGTGATGACATGGAAGGTGATGAGGAGTGCATTTTATATCATGAGTTGTATAGGCCTGGTAGGGTACTATATGTGTTTTAGGGGAATTATTTTGAATTTCTCCACCAATGATGGACATCACTTAGAAAAGGTTTAAGTTTTTATGGATTCCATAGTTTCAAGAGACCTTCATGGAGTTAAAAGAATGATTTACTACCACCCATGTCTTGATTTTACATGAGGTTTTTCAATGTTATGTGAACTATTATGATGCTTTACATATGGTACAGGGATGTGAACCTATGGAAGGTTATCATGTCGTGGGGTATGGATCTCACCAACTCTAACCAAACATGAATAATTACTCAAACCACTTCTTTGATCATGCTACAGTGATTCATTCTATTAAATACTAGAACTAAAATCTATTATAGGAGAAGTTAATGGTATTTTCATACCAAAAAATATTAAGCTACATCTTATCCAATAAGGAACTAAACCTAATGTATTTATGATGTATTGAGTACCTTCAAGGATTTAATATGATACCGTATAAACCCAAAGTAATGAAAATGTTGTTCAAGATGCATTAAGAAAGATTTTGACAACCTAGGCTCTAAAGGAGTCTAGTGAGGACTGAGATCTAATGGGTAGTTCTTTCCTAGATGCAATTTGAATAATGGGAACGTAGTTGTGGTATGTTTTTGGCTAGGGTGTAGTTCGAATTCTCTATGTTATAGTTTATTTAGGGTGAGCAACTGAAAGGTTAGTTATTCAAGTGTTCTAACTAGTTTCTAAATGGGGGGTATCTTAGTGTATGGATGTTGTCTCCTAATGGTGTCCTTTTCTTAAAGGGTTACTCAGTCATGTCATATTCAAGGAGAAAGGTGGTGATATTGAACTAACATTAATCCTAGTGGGTTATCCATCATGGGTCCACCAGGATGTTTAATAATGCAAACTTTTGGTTCTAGTGGCTGGGTATGAGACAAGATATAGATAACTCTGAATATCAATGTTATACCTATCAACAGGTTAAGGATGAGCAGCAAAGACCCTTTGGTTTTCTTCGGCTTCTCTTCATTCCTACCTGGAAGTGGTATGAGGTATCCTTGGATTTCATCATTGTTTTACCCTGAACACCATGACTAAGGAATGTTATTTGGGTGGTTATCAGTCATATGACCAAGTCTTCCAATTTCATCTTGATCAAGTATTCAAAAAGAGTGGATTATTTTGGTAGGTTATATAGGCAAGAGATTGGGTAGCTATACAATGTTCTATATTATATTATTTATAGCAGGGACTCCCACATTACCTCTCACTTTTGGGAAGGCCTCGAGAGGGAGATGGGGTCATAAATCAAACATATCATTGCATACCATCCGCAAATTGATGGTCATACTATATGAAAAAACTAGATTTATGAAGAAATGATTCATTTCAACATATTGTACATTGGGGGATCATGGGATAACCATATTTTATTGGAAGAATTTTCTTATAATAAAATGTTATTAATCCTTGACCAAGATGGATCCTTTCGATGCATTCTATGGCCGACCACATTAGTCTCCATTATACGGGATGGAAGTAGGTGATACTTCCTTTCTTGGACCGAGCCTTGTATTGGATACAATTTATAATATATATATGATTAAATATCATATATAGTCAGCTCAATGTTTTTAAAAGTGTGATGATGATCAATGACATAAAGATTTGGATTTCCCTATGGGTAATTGGGTGTTTCTGAAAGTATCACCTTTCTTGGGTCATCATCATTTTTGTAATCAAGGGAAGATTATATCGAGGTATCTTAGACCATGTGAGATCATTGGGGGGATAAATGAGGTGGCACACCATCTAGTGTTTCCTTATCATTAGACATTGATTAATGATGTTTTTCATATCTCATAGATGAAAAAATATAATCTAGATCTATCTCATGTGTTGTGCTCGGAATATATTGAGTTCGAACTTGATTTTTCTAAGTCTGAGTACCCATTTCAGAGTTTTTATTCCAAGGTAAAAGTGTTGTGTGGGAAATCCATTCGGTTATTATATATCCTATAGAAACAATGGAATGATGACTATGAGATGTGGAACTAAAATTATTAGGTTGAGGTGAAATTACTTCACTTATTCTTTGATCAGGTTACAGGTTGACTTTTTGGGGAGGGAAATTTTTCATGGTTAAGAGAATTTTCATACCCATGGTGTCTTTTTCAGGTATTTCTATATAATTTTTTTTCTTTCTATTATCTCATATTTATTCTAAGTTTTTTTGAGTAAAATGGTTGTTTTGGGTCAAATAAGGGGTGGTTCATAGTTTGTGAATAGTTAGTAGAAAATTTATCCCCACCCTCTAAATATCATCAAACTTAGACAGTACACCTATCGAGGTCACACAACTAGGCACATAGCTAGTCGCCTACCCCCAATAACACATGCGGCCTCCCTTCCCCTTTAGATAGAGGTGGTGCATGGATGGGGCATAGTCTTCCAAACCATGGGCTGAATAGTATAGCCTACTAGATCATTAAATGAGTGGAATTCCCTTTTTCCACTCCCCATTTTTAATTCAAATTACTCCTCTTTTTCAACCATTCAACTCCCATAACCCTAGTTTCATCTCCCCTTCTACTCCTCTCCCTTTTGGTAGTAATATTTGGTGTATTTAAGCTTGTATCTTCAAGAAAACCTCAATTATCTTTCTTCTATCATCCTTCATGGACCTATTATTCCCTTTTCCTTGGGTTTTCTTATCTATAATGGTTATAGTGACATAGTATGGGTTGAATATATAATTTCTGGAATGGTTATAGATGTTGGTGGTGTGTTCTTGATTTTGTAGGATCTCTTCTCACTTGGTCTGATGGTATGAACCTAGTTGGTGTTGATTCCAAAATGAAAGGTATGTGGATCAGTTTTTACTATTACTTGATGAGATAAATATTGGTTCCCTTATTTAAAATTGTTTTACTCAATTTTTTGTATGAGAAAATGGTAATTTTCATGGGTTTTGGTGTCTATAAACATATTTTAATAGTTTACCCTTTGGTTGATATATGAAAATAGTGTATTGTTCCATGTGACATGTTGTCATATTGAAATGTAATTTATGTGGTTTGGAATTGTTTCAAAAATGTAATAGAGAACATAAAACCCCTAGGTATCTTAGTAAGGGTCAAATACTGGGAGAGATGGTAGGTTGTGACGTTGTTTTCCTATCAGTATTACACTACATTAGTAACTAAACATGACGATGATATTGTGGGTACAACTATAACATTGTAATTTTTATATCTACTAGATCATGCAGGGGGAGAGATATGGATGTGACTCATCACATAGAGTATGAGGATCCTAAAACCTATTTGACCTAGATTATTAGGGGTTATCCCAATTTTATTATGCTATGTTTACATGCTTTTATCAATTTTCACACTGTTTGTCTTTATTTCAAAACTAAAACTTGTTTTAAAAACCAAAATTTTTTTATTTCATTAAAAATTTAATTTCTATTTTTCTTATAATTTCAATGTGTTGAACATCTTTTGAAGATTGAATTTCCACCTCTAGATTTTAATATAAATGGTCTACGCACATCAGTGTGTACCAATCAAATAAGTTATATGTCCCTTTCACCCTCTCCACAGAATGGAATTTTGGTCATTTTCCTTGTAAACAAGAATGACATATTTAATGTCTTTTTATCTCAGAAGAGCTTAAATGACCATATTGAGAGGCCTTTGTCAAATTAATCTCATTTACATGACCAAGATAGGGATTCCATATATGGGTGTTATATGAGTCATGTGAACATGATTCTGTATTAATTTAAAATACTTAATTTTCCAAATTTAATTCATAAATACCACTATTTAAAAGTGAAATACCATAACATATGTTATCCTTATAAAAGAAACAATGTTTACTTCCAAATATTAAAATAAAATCATCCTCTTCAAATAATGATATATAAATTATGTTCTTGGTAAAAAAATTAAATAATAACATTCTTTTAAAACCAATATAATTATCATTGTAAATAAAATATTGTAGTAACCAATGCCTATTGAAGCTAGCCTCACTCTATTAACAGTTCATCGATCAACCTATCCTCTATAAATATTTTAGAATAAACTTTGTTTCTTACATTTTGATAGATATGTTCTCACCACAAGCTATATCTAATATCCAATGTGTAGATATTGAAATATTACACTTGATAATGAATGCACCTTTAGCTTCCCCTTTATTTTGGGTGAAGTTATTATTTCAATAGCCTTTATTTTCACAAGAAAAAAAATGTCATCCTTTTTTCCCTTACTATTGATCTTCTTCTGCTTGGAAGGATGGTACTTGGGAGATTTAGACTTTTGATGAGTCTAGGGCCCCTTATCCTTAGTCTCATTTTTCTTATTCACTTTAAGGATCATGGTTTTATCACACCCCAATTCCTTATGCACTTAGAGAATTAAATTAATATGTTTTAAAATAATATTATCATTTTATATCATATTGTAATTAATAATAAAACGGAAAAAGTTATTAGGATGTGATGAAAGTATGAGATCTGTTGCCAACTCATTTGGGAATTTAATCCCTAAGAATTCAATGTATTAAATAATATTGACTACGTGAGGCTCATCTAGTGTGTAATATCTAATCTTATTTTTAGAAAAATCATTTTAGATCTCATATTTATCTTGTATCACCTTCACCTGATAAAGATATTAAAGGTGAGACATCATGAAATATGCATCCATGTCTTTATGTTTCTTTAAAATATCATTATTTACATATGATAGCATGAATCATTGAACATATTTGGAATCATTAAAATGTTTTCAGATAGTTTTAAATCATGATCACTAGCCTTATTACCATGTGAATCAATAATAGGTTCTTCCAACACATATAATTTCTTTTCATGGAATAGGATAATGCATAATTACCTTTTCCGCTCATTGCAAGTCATGCTAGTGAGAAGGTTATCCATCTCATATATGGATCATAGTGATATGTTTGAAGTATTTTTTATTTATATTTATACAAATATGATGAGGATAATTTTAGTACTGTATATGATAAAATTTAGGCAAATAAATAAATATTATATTCATTAATCTCCCAATATTTTATCAAAACCCAATATCTATCACCATTGTCTTTGGAATATCATGTTTCTTGGAAATTATAGAGGAAAGGATCTATATTTCTCTTCTAAATACACCAACGTTGGTTGGCCAAACAACTTGAATGATTTTAGGTAGGGATTTTAAATGATAACTACATTAACTCATAGATTCTTAACATGCTGAGTGGACTCACCAATCCCAAAATCCTTAAATTATATTTCCTCAAACCTTGCCTGTAAATTACACAAATCCATGATTTGGTAGTCAACCCCTAATGTGAACTATGTTAACTCAACCAAAAATGTATTGTCAGAATTCCCTTATAATTGAAAGCACCCCAACTTTGGCTGATCAATAACTTTGAACTATGGTTCTATTTTAACTGAAGTAATGGAATGATATACCGACTTAATATATAATTAAGGGATTTTATATTTTATGTACAAATTTATAAAAATTATCTCAATCACATGACTATTAATGTTAATTGGATTTACATGAGTGATTAACCATGTATTAGATAATATTTATGCATAATCCAATTTATTTTAGTTTTATCATGCATTCTTTTTAATTCATTAATTCTTGTGATTTTGATAATACATTTAACCATGAAACATGAAAAAAATAAATTAATAAATTGGTACAATAATGAGACTTTACTAATGGTTAGTTTATCTAGAAATTGATAGACTAACCATTGACCTATGAGAAAAACGGTGATCCAATTAAGTTTCTTTTTACAACTTTCCACCTATACACCGAGGTATCTCTATTGGATTGGTTTCTCATTGGCTCCAAACTTCAACCACCTCCACTAGCTTGGGATCTCTATTCATTACATTTGCTTTTACTGACACACAGGTGATTGGAAAAGGGTTTACATAATAGAAACCACGGGTACACATGCCCTAGTGTAATTAGAGGAGAGAAAGAACACATGCCAATAATTTAATTTAATAATAAATTAAATGAAACCAATCACATATTATGGTATATTCTAAATACATGATTATCCATATGCACGAAATTAATTGCGCATTAAATAAAACTATAATTCAATTACCAATATTTTTTATTTAAGATAAATCCCACTTGAATCAATTAATTATCATCTTTAATTAATAAATTCTTTTATCATAACTCTCATATTAATTACCTTTATAGATTCATCGATCATAATTTTAAAAAATAAATTTATTTATTTACAATTAGTTATGTACATAAATGTATCTTTGAGGAAGCACGGTGAATACTCATATATATCTACCCAACATGTATTATACTCATATACTATTTACTTTTGTGAAATATGACTTACAAGACTTATCACATACTTTAAATACATGTACTCTCAACTTAATGATTACATGAATTACATGGTTTTTCAATAACATGTTATTCTTTAATGCCTATAGAGTAATATCTATCTTACAACTCACATGTAATATATAGATATGAAGATTATGATTAAATTAATTAAACATTTATATATATATATATATATTACAACCCATCACATGGAATATTCTATAAACATAATGGCCACATGAAAGAAAATGATAATATGGTTTACACAGTATAATAAATAAATTTTAATTTGGTGTAATTTAGTGTAAGTACATGTTGTCTAAAACTGAGCTACATAGCATGTACGCCTCACACTGTCTATCCAAAAAACACACCTATGTACTAATCATGTAAACCATGCCAAAAAAAATTGGAGTACACATCGTGTACAAGGGCTACATGGAGTGTGGTCTTTGAGTTACAAAGTCACTAGTCAAGTGGTTCATGTATGAAATAAATGGCACATCTATGACTTAAAGGATTTCACACCCTGTAAGTGGGCTACATAGTGTGTACACTATCTAATCATGTTTTAGGATGGCCCGATCAACAAGTGGTGTAGAAAATTAAATGAAGCTCATTTATTTAATGTACATGGTTTGAATTAATTCAAAATTAATTCATGGTGCATTGAACACTACTATATTGTGTGTAACTCTGATTACACTGTGTGTACTCTTTTGTTATCTGGCCAGAATCCTTGACACCTCCTGTTTATTTCTTCAATTATATTTAATTCATAAAATTAATATATTTTATTATATATACAATAAAATAAATAGGAAGAAGAATATCTTTAAATTTGGTTTAAATATATATTAAACATGAATTGAAAAATAAATCACAAATCTATAAATCAAAAAATGTTCTTTACAAGATTATAAATAATTAAGTTTCCAAATTGATAACACGTGAAGGTTTTGAGAGCATAAAAATCATGTGTTGGGTAGTTCCCACATTTTTTGTCATGATCAATGATCAATCTGAGATATACATGATGGTAGACTCCGTGATCAACAAAATTCAATAAAATAAAATTGAAAATGGATAAAATTATGAAACTATAGAGAGGATCCTGGCATATTATTTATAACTAATTAAATAATTAAAGAAATAAATTGTGTAAATTCTTTATTCATTGATGTATATAACAACATATCTACGTTTTAGGATAGTTATGTTGTGGGAATCAAAATTATATTCCCTCTAGTAATGATCTACATGTGTTCTATGAATATATGAATGTCATCCTAGGAATATATTAGTACTAGAATGGAAAATCATATCACTTGGATTGTTTGCCTTATATCACTATGAGAATCAGTTCAAAAGTTTTCTCCTTGATCTCTCTTAAATTGAGAGTGAATGGTGGAGAAAGATAACTCTCTATTATTATAAGTGTTCATGGAGAGGAATCTCTATATGACTTAAGAATATTCTCTCTAGCTATCATTGTGTACAACAAAAAATAAAATGTCTTGTTAGAAAAATAATAAAATTTGGTTTAAATACTCTTAGGGTTTAGAAATAAATATTTTCACAAGTAACGTTTAATATTTATTTAATCCCTTGTAGAACCCCAAGTCTAAAATAATAACATTATTATTATTTCTCTGACATGTTCTTAACTTGGAAATTCAGTTAATTATAATTTAATCAAATAATATTAAATAGGTATTATTTATCACCAGACCTAAATACTCTCTCTTCAATTCCTCCACAATATTTATTATCTCTTTAATAATGAATATTTTTTTACTAAGTAAATATCACTTCATTATTTTAAAATAAATAACTAAATATTACATTCACTAAATATAAAGTAAATATTTATTCAAAATATTCTGTTCATGTTATATTCTTTCGAATAACTGATGAAATAATATATACAAATAAGAAAGAATGAAAAATTATTAAACCATGTGTGGGAATAATATTTATTCAACTTTTAAAATAATAATTAAAAATATATTATTTAACTAAGATTTTGGATACACATAGTGTGTGATCCTCTAGGCCTCTTTCTTAGTGTCATTAGGTGAAGCAGCCTAATGTCCAAGGTTGGCATATAGAAACACTCCAATGAACCCATAGAGGAATAAGTTCATGTTTAAATGAAATAATACCTTAGATGGATGCTCATTGTTTAATATAATCCCTTTATCATGATATAACTAATCAAGTAGGTTGCATGATGGTGAGATTAACCTAGGTGTTCAATTTCTTTTTCTTCCAGTTTTTGAAAATGAAACATTCTTATAGAACACCATGGACATTAATTTATTTAGGATATATCATTTCCATAAAAGGTGCTGATATATCAACTTCTGTTAAAGAACATAAGGTAAAAAAACTACCCCACATTATTCATTAATGAAAAATTACTCATGACACAGTAAACATATCATATCTCACCATGAACAAATTTCATCACGGTTTTATTTAATACTGAAAGTGTGTAACTCATAATACTCATTTATAATAACATTAATGTCTAATGATCAAAAAAAACATCTAAACACAGGAACATCCAATGACACATATAAATATGGATTTCTTACAAGTGTATCTTATTCTTTTAATATCCTATATTATATATTACCAAGGGCACACACCAAAAGAAGGTGCCTCAAAGTCTTATAAGTCTATACCCCTTATAGCTTATGTCATTTGTTTCACTCAAATGATATCATCTGGATATTGAAAATATATTTATGAATATCTTTATAGCACTTCTTGGTTCCCATCATAGTAGGTAACTTCTATGAACTTTTAGTGTGATAGCTACTATTAGCATATTATCACATACTATGTTACACATAAGAACAGTCATGATGTAATAATGAGACTATTAATATTAAAAACTATGAATATAGGTTATCCAAAATTACATCAATGTTGTTTCAAGGGTAGAAACTCCAGTAAGAGCACATATACCTAAAACTAATTAATCATTAAATGTTACTAGACTTTTTATTACTATAAGGAATAGAATTATTACTACAATTAGATATTAAAAATTGGTTTGAGGTTTGAAGATGATAGAATTGATTTGTAATATGACGATCTATGAAGCTGATATTCAAGTAGAATTTTAGGATCATAAAAAATCAAGAAATAAAATACTGCTCTTAATGGTTTTAACCCTAAAAGAGAAAATAATGAAAAGTAAGATGTTATATTCTCTGATGATGGATAATGTTTTTCCAATTTATATGAAGAATTTTATAAGTTTTATAAGTGATTAAAAAAGTTATATAAGAGAAATAAATGTTTCAAGAAACCATTCATTGACTACAAGAAAAGTAGTGATGGACTAAAGAAATGTATAAGTTATAAATTTAAATAGTTGGTACATATTAAACCTGATTTCCCAAATACTAAGGAAATAAAAAAATAAATCTAGCTTAATAATCTTTAGATAAAATCTAATTATCAATGTAAGGTTATTATATTCATGAAGGTATCCCTAAGTGTGTCGTAAGATTCAATTATTTCTTTTAGTTCTAAATATGAACTCAAACCAGAAAATCAAATATCAAACATGTTCTTTATAGCTTATGAAGATGAGGTACGATCCAATTATTCTTTTCATTCAGTATCTAAAATCTACTCAAACAAAAAATTAGTTGAATATTTTTCCATGTTAGAGGATAAATATGATACCATGAAGAAAAATAACAAATATCATAAAATTATTCATAATATTGTCTTATGTTATAATTATACCTTGTTAAAATATATTTTCTAAATAAAATAAAAGCTAAATAAATATATTTCTTATTGAATTGAGCATGAAAATTAAATTAAAGATTTTCATGGTGAAGTAAAATCCATAAAATTTTCTACTATTGTATTTACCAAGAGGTTATTTAAATTTAATTCATAGAAATAATAATATCAAAAAGTGAAAATATAGAATTATTTGTAATGGTGGGATACCTAAACTGTATAGAAATTATTTTTTTCTAATCTCAAAGAATCATAGCATGTAGAAGTTACTTGTTTTATTATGGTGTTAAAGGTATCTATGCTAATGATTATATATTAAATAATCTTAAAATTAGTATATTTAAGAATGAATATATTCTTAAATATATATCTAGAGTAAATTTTACAAAATTTGCTAAAGTAGAATAGATCTGGTTACCCTGATCATTTATGACCGACACTTCAAGACCCAAAATCATGTGGGTACCAGAAAAAGATTTTGTTTCGTATTTTTTAAGTTGATAATCCAAAAGTATATAAATTATATATAGTATATGGATAATGGCTATTAATTACACTAGAGTAGATATTTTTTAAATTCCCATTCATTATCTAATATTGATAGAGGATTGGTTTCCTTTGGTGATAATTCTAAAGTAATTATAATTGGAGTTTTTTTAGTCAGATATAAACTTTTTATTCTAATAAATAATGTTATTTATATTCATGGGTTAAAGAAAAATATGAATAATTTGTCTCAACTATATGATGATGGTTTTATTATTTATTTCTCAAATTATGCATGTTCTATATTTAATAATAAACAGGTTATGTTTTGAGAACCTAGAATATAAAATGTTTATACTTTGGACTTTACTTCCTTGTGTGAAAAAAATATGAACTATTTAAATATTTAAGTAAGTGAATCTTGGATATGGAATAAAATTATTGATTACTCTAATATATTTTTCTTATCTAAATTATCTAAGAAGAAGTTAGTTTATGATTTTCCTTGTCCTTTGTTTGATGGGAAATGACTTTGTGATGCATGTAAAATAGATAGGCAGTATTATTCATCTTTCCAATCAACATTTTTGTTACATAAATGTTTTTATAAATCATCTATATTAATATTTTTTTATTTTATAGAGTGGAAACCAAAGAAGTGTGATTATTTATTTCTATGTTAGTTGATGTTTTTTCAAGATTTACTTTGGATACCTTTTTGAAATTTATAAGTGAATCCTTTTTGGTTTTTATGAGGTTTCTTAAATTAGTTCAAAATAAAAATTATTGAAAATAATATCATTGATATGTGATCATGGAGGAGAAATTTAAATTCAATAATTTAATTATGTTTACACAAGTCTTTGGTATGAAACATACATTTTTTTACTCCAACTACACCTAAAAAAATTGAATTTTTAAAAGAAGAAATATAACTATTTAAAAAATGGTTTGAATGATATTAAATGATTATAGTTTATCTATATATTTTGGGGTAAAATATTCGAATACAATATACCATATCATTAATATAGTTGTAATTAGAAAATTTCTCAATAAAAACCTTATGAGTTGTGGAAGAATTGAAAACCTAATGTTGGGTATATCAATGTTTTTTCATATAAGGTTTAAATCTTGAGTACTAAAGAAAACCTAGGAATGTTTGATCTAAAAAATCATGAAAGAGTATTTCTTGGGATCTATACTACTTTTAAAAATTATAGAGTTTTTTTTTAAAAATTCGAGGATAGTTACATTATTATTTTTTCTAATGTATGATGAGAGGGATCCATTTGACCAATATAGAACACAATTAGATTAAGATACTGATTCATTAAATAAGTTTAATCTTGATTCTTTTAATGATAAGTATGAAATTGAATTAGATCAGGATCATGATTAACCCTATTTTGAATAGAATGAAACTATGGAACCTAAAAATTTCATATATAGAAAACCTAAGACTTTGAAGAACCATCATGTAGATACCATTATAGAAAATCTAGATAAAGGTGTCAAACTAGGTTGAATGTGGGAAATTTGGTATAGTTATCTAATTTTATATCTTATATTCAACTTCTGTAAGTAGAAGAATCCTTAGATGATGAGGTTCAGGTAATGTCAATGTAAGAGGAGCTGAATCAGTTTAAAAGAAATAATATTTGGGGGTTATTTGATAGTACCTTGGACCATCCAATAATAGTAAATAAATGGATATTTAGAAACCAATTAGATGATCAAGGAGTAATTATTAGGAATAAAGCTGGGAAAATTTATAAAATATTCAAGTGTGTGGAAGGAATAGATTAGAATGAGACCTTTTCCCCTCTTATAGGGCATTAATCCTTTGGATCTGTTATGAATATGCATCATATATGAATTTTAAATTATATCAAATGGGTGTTAAATATAAATTTATAAATAGATATTTAATAGATTAATTTCTTGTTAAACAACCTTTATGTTTTGAAAATATATATATACCAAATTAATTTTTTACTTATTAAATCTATTTATCTTCTTAAACAAGTACCAAGGTCTTTTTATGAAATATTGAGCTATTTTATTTTATAAAATGCTATTTTTGTTGGTCTGTCCGATCCTACTCTTTTTAATAAAGTCTCATTTTTCTGATATTTTACTAGAACGAATTTATATAGATATTGTTATTTTTTTGTTATACTAATAAAAAATTGTAATTATTTTTTAAAACTTATGAAAAATGAGTTTGAAATTTTTATAAAGAGATAATTAAATTTATTTCATTGATTTCAAATAATTCAAATATATTTTTTAAATTTTTTTAGTCAAAGTAAATTAATTATTGCTTTTTTAAAATATTTCATGCTTGAAAATATTAAACCATATAAATATATAAATTTTATTAATATAAAAATTGATTTGGATGAAGAGGTTAATCATATTGATAACAAGTTATATAGAGGTATGATTGGAAGTTCTTTAATTATTACTACTAGAAAAATGAATATTATGTTTTTAATTTTTTAATCTGAAATATTTATGTAAAATCCAAAATAATATCATTTGAAAGACATAAATATAATTTTAGGATATTTAAAAGGGACTATTTTTATCTCTATTTCATAAAAAAACTTCTGATATTGATTTTATATCATATATAGATGCCAATTTTAGAGGATTTAGATTAGATAAAAAGATTACCTTAGGTACCTTTCACTTTTTTTGAAATTTTATTGTTTCATGGTCAAGTAAGAAGAAACATTTAGTTTCATTGTCAACTATTCATGATAAATATATATCATGTAGTATTTTTGTGGATGAAGAAAATTATTTTAGACTTTGGACTTAATTTTGATCATGTTCATGTTTTCTATGATAATCATAGTGATATTAATATTCCTAAAAACCCAATATGTCATTCTAAAAATAATAATATCAATATTAATAATAATTTTCCAAGATATATTGTTCAAATTGGTGATATCTATTTAGAATTTAATAATACTGAATATCAGTGTGCTGATATTTTTACTAAACCTCTTCCAACTTTGTGTTTTAAATTTTTTTGTTGGAGTTTTTTTTTGTTTTTAAATGAAGACTACATTTTTTTATACATATTTATTATGATTATTTTCACTTTATGTCTTTTTATAGTGCTTATTTGTGTTCTATTAAAAATATTTATTTATCCTTTTTATTATATATTTTTTTAATCTCTCATATTTAAGTCTTTTTCATATTTAATTTTTCTAATATGTTATTTTTACTTTAAAATTAAAAATCATTATACTAAAAATTTTGGCTCCAGAAACTAAATCATCACCTAAAACCATCAGAAATCTCATATCTCTCATACCGGCGAATCATCATCTCTTAGAAATTTCAATATTTTCATCACTAGTTTCTTCAAACCCAAAATTTATAAAACATAAACCTTCAGTTGTTGTCTTAAATATAAAATACTAAGATAACTAATGAAGCTAGTACTAGTAGTGCAAAAGAGAACATTTTTCCTAGTTTAGATAATAATGTTTTGTAAGGAAAATTAGTTGATATCAAATAGTTTTTTGAAACCAATATCCTAATAAAGAAATATATAAGAATTAAATGTTTGTATTTTATCTTCAATCTAGTAAATTTTGAATAATTTTTCAAAAGGTAAGTCATCAATTTCTATAAAAATGTATAGTTTGGTTTTGAAGACAATAAACATATGGTTTCTTCAAATGTAGCCGAAAATGATTTCTATACTTCATCTATATACATGGATTAGATCTTTGAGTACCTTAATGAATGGAATTTCAGTTTTAGTTTGTAGTAAATTAGTGATGGGGTCCATAAATCTATGTACATTAATTCTTTCCTCTTTGAAACATCTCATATTAGGAATATTATAGAGAGGGATCTTAAATATGGTTATAAGGTTATCGTAAAATTTATCAAAAATATTTTTAGACCTAGAATTGTATAATTAGATAATATTATTTTTCTTCAAATTAAAATTATTTTTCTTATTTTGAGTGATATCAATATGATTTTTCATAGGTATATGTTGAGGTATATGAATCATTGTGGATATAAGGACTCCAAAATGAGTATATGTCCATATGGGATGATTGTTTCTTTTGTGGTATTCAAGGTAGGGTCAAATTCATATAACAAGACTGGTTTGAGATGTCACCATAACAATATCCTATTAGCTAGAATTTTTATAATTTTGGATTCCTCTATATTTTTTCAAAAGGGAATCTTGTTCTAGTAGTAGAAAAGTAATGGAACCCTTTGAGTTTCATATTTATAGAGAGAAAAATAACCTTAAATCTATCGGGCCTACTAGAATTGTTTCTAATGAAATTAGTGAATAAAATTTTGAAGGTGGTACCACGTATTTGTGAGTGGATGGAATTATAGTAGGTTCTACAGTATTAGAAGACTTTTTTGTTGGTAATTTAAATGTATATCCAAGAGGTGGAAACAAATTTTGGAAGAAAATATAACTATAAGAGTTGATTGATCACTTTTGATCTCAAGGGTATTTCATGAACCATCTATTGAGAAATATGGTTATATTTTATTACTGTAATGATCTTATATGATATATTAGCATACAATTGCGGAGTAGGTAGTTGAGTCTTCTAAAATAAATGTTTCACATACTATTTAGGAAAAAATTTAAAGAGTTAAAAATATATTAATATTGAGTTGTGACATGTTAAGGCTAAATATCATTCTTATGATTTATAGATAATAGAATAAGTACATTCTACCGGAGAAGGAAGTATTCTAGTATATGATTCTACTATATTAAATGATAATCAATTTGTTTCTTTTGTTGATAAGTCCCTGGAAATAACAGAGCAAAATGTATATAACGGTAAAGAGGTTATTTGAGAGTTATTTTTTCCCTATAGTTAAGGTCTAAATGTCTAATATCCTCATATAGGGGAATTAGGGTAACCTTTTTCTAGGTAGTAGGAGATACCCTTAGATTCAATATAAGAATCTAGTTCTAATTTTCATGATTAGAATATTGATGTGAAAATGTTTTGTGGGTTTTATTTTTCAAAGGATGAATTTTTCAAGTTGCAAGTAGAACATAAAAGTTCAATAATGTTTTTTGAGGATTTAATAAGTGGATCTATTTCTACACAAGATTATTAGTCTCTTTAGACTCAATTTCAATGTTTAAAGAAGATTTTAATTTAGAGAAAATATTTTGATTCTTTGAAAAGAGATATCACTAATTATTTAAGAAGGTTGAAGGGAGATCTATTTTCGATGTAATATTTTAATAATTTGTTAATGATTTTAGAATCTCATTTTGAAGTTATGAAGAGTTATAGTTAAAGTCAAGGATGATATTTTACATATTCTAGAGAGGTTTAGGAGATTTTTTTTAAGGATATAAGTGTTATTTACTTATCTCAATGACATGGATTTAAGATTTAATAATGTTTAGTGTTATAGTTTTTTCTTTATATTCTTATGGATAATCAGAAAGTGTTAATTTCAAATTTAGCTCTATAGAACTGGGTTTAAGAAATATTATAAACCATATTGGGAATATGATTGATAAAAATGTGCAAAAATTTTGGATATTTCATCTCTTTTTTTTTTGAATTTGGTTGAAACATTAAATTTTAGTTGGTACTCTCACTATCTTCTCAGGAAATGGGATTCACCTTTAAATTAGAATTTCAATAATTTGATAACAGAGCCTCAATGAGTAAAAAATACTCTTCAAGATTCTCTATGTTCTTTCGATTATTCAGAATAATCTTAACCAACTTCCATTATTACCTCTACCACAGAACCTTAACCTTTTAATTCTTGAGATGAAATTATCATTTAAATGTTAAATTATTTAAAAAGTTAATGTTTTTTCTAATTTTCTGTTATCATTATGTTTATAGTTATATGTTATGTTCTTTTATTTTTGATGTAATTCATTTCAACATACACTTATATTTCTCTTATATTAACTTTACATAAAATTCTATGAAAAAAATAAAATTATTTTATTCTATTTGATACCTTATTCTTGATCTCACAAAAAAGTGAAAAAAAATATATAGAGAAAAACACAAGTGTCATCAATGATTACATATCTTTAATTTATATAATACTTTCTTATAAATTGAAAACCCATAAGAGATTTTTTATGGGTTTTCTTATCAACAATAAAGGGTAGAATTTTGGAAATTCAATGTTTATCTAATAGTTTTTTCATTGATTTTTATGCTTATAAATACTCTCAATTTGTTTTAGTAATAAAGTAACATTTAGTGGATTTATGGATTATGTTTTTAATTAAATAAATTATTTTATTTTTCCTAGAATTAAAAAATATTATTTTCAGTTTTGATCTTTTTTAAGTCATAATATTACACTCATTATTCTGATCATTTAAAAGAAGTCAAAAATAAATGTTCATAAAGTGTACTTAAACCTAACAATAGTGTCCAACCCCACACTTGTAAGCTCACATTTATATTGAATGTTATGTTTTGGAACCACACGTGTGGTAAAGAACCTCACATTAGGGTACCTAATGTTTAATATATATATATATAACATAAGTAAATTCAAGTTGGTAATATACCTCACTTTATTATCGAATTGTTGGTATTGACCTCTATGTTCAGGAATTATTCATTTGGAATCATATTTAATATGGCTTCATGATTTTAGAACCTTACTCAAATAGAATGATCCCCATGTTTATCCAATCATATAAGGAATTTAAATTTTTGAACTGTTACGATATTGTTGCAATTATTTCAATTGATTAAAACTCTCATTAAAATTCTTCCAAGATTTGTTTAGAATATCTATAGAAATAAACTAATTTTTTTCAATTTCTCACATAAATAATGAATTTTCATAAATATTAAAATTTTATTTTCAATTATGTTATGTGTTTTAAAATATTGATTTGTCTAGTGACTTTTTCAAATCTATTTGACCAGAATTATTAAAATAATTATTTATTCTCAATGAATATATCTTTGTGGTACGATTTCTAATTATCTGAATCTCTTTATTAAAAAAATAATTTTGGAACTTTTTGGGTCATAGGAAAATATTTTATATCTATTTTTTTTCAATGTTCATCCATGGATTTCAGTTCATTTTTTTTCCTAGAATAATAACACCTACTACTATACTAATCTATGATATATCTGCTTCATTTTCTGAATCCTCCAAGACTACACTTTGGATAAATATATATTTTATCAAGTTCCCATTATGTATTTATTCTGGTTATATAAAGATAAAATTAGTCAATGTTTCTTTATCTATGTATTCTCTATATGAAAAATTTTAGTTTCTTAATAAGGACTACATTTTAGAGACATGCATATTTTTTATATTGATTTCTTCATAAATTTGTAACAATATTTGTATTTAAATTCTTTTATATATAATTTATTTAACCAAATTCCATATTTTTTATTTTTGATCTCTCAGTGGTTTAGTTTTTTGAGGGACACTATTATTTTTCTTGGAGTCCTTGTAAAAGAAATTGTAACATGTTACAATTATTTTCACTCAAATGTCAAAATCTCTTGGAAAAGGATTCCCAAGTGAGAATCACCAATATCATGAAGAGGGAATTGTTGCAGTTGAATCAAGGATCTTTGTGTCTTAAGCCACTAGAAATTTAATTTCTTCATTAATGGTTTTCTCCTTTGATACAACCTTAGAATAATAATTATTTAGGGGATTTTGAACAACCATTGAATTTTTACCAACTTTATCCTCTTCTATTCATAATTTATCAATGCTAAAACTTTTATAATTCATTCAATATTTCTCTTTAATTTCTATTCCATCATTATATTCCATATATTTATTCAACCTTTTTTCAGTATTTTTAGGCCTTTTGAGTTTTCGAGTAGACAAAACATAATAAAAAATACTCTTCAAATTTTTTCTTTCTTTATTAAAAATATATAATATTATCCCAAAAACATGAAAAAAATTTATAGAGGTTTTCCATGCATGAAACATTTCATAAGATGTTCTCTCCTCTAATGAGATAATCACTTACTAGTTTTGAGTATGAAATGAAACTTATACCACTTCCTTCAAATAGTGGAGAGAGATGTCACTCTAGAAGATAAATTTCATGGCTATATTGTTTCAATTTGATTTCAACATTAACAAAATTCATTTTTAGGAGTTATTATTGATTATATTTTATTCTCAATGTCATATTTTCAAGGTATTTTTACACTTTAATGGATGTGAACTCTATTTTGTTATCAGATTAGAATATCTTGATTTTGTGTCTTGTCTCATTTTTTACTCTCCTCTAATACCACTTCATGAACTCCAATGCCTCTATCTTTATCTATATAAAATTAATATAGAAAATTATACTATAATCATTAACAAAAAAGATAAAATATATCTCTATATACATATCTGGTATATTTATGGAATAATAAATGTTAGTGTAAACTAGGTCAATGAGATTTGAAGCCCTTTTCTTATTTTCTTATATATTTTTTTGAACAAATTTCCACAAATACATGAATCACATATATTTTCAAGATATTTATTCATATTAAGAATAACCACTACTTATTTTATCTTAGATAGTTTCTCTATTATCTATTGATGAATATGGCCTAGCCTCTAGTGCTACAAGTTATTCTCCCCGTCCTCCATCATAAGACAATTGTTTTCATTAAATTACACCTCGTATAAATTATTATTTTTCATTAAGCATTTCATGAGAGAGTTTTTGGGACTACCATTTCTTAAGAAACCATTTTAGTTAATAATAACATCATGTCATAATTTATATAGCTGATTCACACTCAAAAATATTTATCGTAAGACATCAGTATAGATCACTTTTGTCTTCCACGAATTATTACATTGAAATTTGGTATTTTAAATTATTTTCATATTAAAAAGATAAATTATTTCTAAAATTTACAATTTCATGAAATATTTTCTTTAAATTTTTTAAAATATTCATGTTTCAAGTCATGTGGGTTGAACATCCACTATCCAGGATCCAGGTGATACTGTTCTTTGTTTTTTTCAGTGAAATTTAATCCAAGTGATCCTTCTCTATCATCTATTTTTTATTCCATGAAAATATTAGTTACATTGGGGAATAAGGTGTCCTATAATTTTTCATTTCATCATAGGATGTATAATCATACTATTATTCTTCTTCTAATAGGTAGTATATATTTTTCAAGCCAATCATACCCAGTTTTTTACATTCACTTTCCCTTAACTTTATTAGTGGTAACATTTATATATATTTTTCATCAATATACAAACTTATGCATAAAATTATAATAGTGAAACCAATATCCATTGAATATATTTCTTTTATGTGGTGAAGGATATGGTCTCAATAATCTTTATCATTTTTTTGTTTTTTTATATTCAAATAGCTCCTTGTATCTTTACCGAAGGATATGATGTGGCCAAGAAAACTATATAATTGAAAATTTATTAAAGTAAATATCTTCTAACATTCATTCTTTTATATATGTCTTGCTTTTTAATAACTTCTATCAGCTCTCTATTTAACCATAAAGATTAAGGATAATTTCCAACCCTATATTTACCTTTATTCTGAGATATCTTTGTTTGTTCTTTTAGTGCCTTAGTGTCAATTCCTAAATCAAAAACCATCAGATTCCATTTTTTATCCATAATTTTTCTTATTTTTATTTTTTGACATCATAACTAACTCTACTTTTACACTTGAACTGGGAAATTTATTCGTTCATAATTTTCTCCACACCATTTGATCCAACTTTTTAAATTTTAAATAATTATATATCTAAAAATTTCATGAAGTGTAACATCTTTGTTAAATCTCTTGACTTTTTTTAGATTAAAATTTATTTATTAGGTTAATTAAATCTAAATAAATCGGTACAAAATTTTTTAACTAATAATTTACATAGTAATTAAGATCATTAATCACATTAGATTATACTTTAGTCTTTGGCTTAAAATTATATACTTCTCCTAAGTTTACATTACTATAATATTGATCTTCCAATTATTTTTCTTATTATTCAACCTCAAAATTTATTTGATCCACATATTCAGTACAATCTTTCAAAAAATAACCAAAATTTCTATCTTTATTTCTTTGAGCATAGATATATTCAAGGGCTCTTCAAGTTCTACCTTGAAGTCATAAACACATTTTGGTTGATTGTATTCCCCCTTTCTAATTTAACCTTTTCAACTATACTCATCATATTATATTATGAATCTGACTTAAACTCTATTTCTATTTCATATGAATAATTTGCATCCAATTCTTATTCTATACTCACCAAAAACTTCCTATATAAATTCTTTTCATATTAATTTATTGGTTTAAATATATTTTCGGATAGAACCACCTTCATATATTCTGGGTAATTTATTCTTTACCTCCATCATCATCAAATATCCTAGGGAACCTTGCGGAAATGTTCCCATGTTTTTCACTTTGAAATTAGTACAAGCGAATATTTCCTTAAAATATTCCATTCCCTCTCTTGAATTTTCATTCCACATGATAGGAATTCATCTCTTATATCTTCTTTCTTATATTCACATTTTTATATTTCATTTTTCCATAAATTTAAAATCCTTGTCTTTACTTGACTAACTTGATATTCCTTTTGAATTAAAAAAAATTCATATGAAACCAAATTAATTTCCAAATCATCTAGTTAAAGTATTTTAAAGCTCATCGTTTAAATAGTTTGTACCTCTGTATTATAAATTGGTGTAAGTTTATCCTAGATGTTCTTATTAATATCAAAATCCATGATCTTTTCAGAAAGTCCTCATATTAGTCCAACAACCTCAATGATTTAATTGAATAACCCATTAACATTTTAATCAGGGGTTATGTTTAAGTAATCAAACTTATTGTAAAGTATTTTGAGATTTTTCTCATTTACCTTCCTATCTCCCATGTATATATTGTCTAATTAATCACACATGGACTCATAATTAGTGTAACTCATAACCATTAGGTAAATGTAGATTAAAAGGGCTCTGTAAAAAATATTTTTGAGATTTCGAATCAGCATCGATTATCTTACAATGAACTTTAGTCATAGATGGTTCAAAAATATCACTAACTCGTTCTTTTGTATTGTACTAAATATAATTTTTATCCCAGGAGACTATAAATGTGATTTCATCATATTATTTCAGATTTGGTAATTTCATTTTTTGAGTAGAGTTACCACTTTATAATTTATCATGTTATCTATACTAATGAGACTTATATAACTTATTAATTTCCTATTACCTGGATTTAATACCACTTATTGCAATAGAAGACACCTTGAGAGGGGAGGGAAAATAGGGTGTGATATTTTTTTAACATTATATAAGATTTTGTTCCCATGCCCATAGGAACATGATAAAACAATCTTAATTAAATTCACATCCATCATAAATGAAAATGATAAAAATTAAAATAATATATAGAATTTTTTATTTGGTTTTACACTAAGTTCAAGTACAAATGTAGTGACCCATTTTTTAAGATAAGGTAAAATTACAAGGGAATACGAATTTTGGAATTTACTGGATGGTTTATTCTTTAAACCAGGATTCAGAATGCAATTCTGAGAGTTGTAACACTTCAATCTATTTTTTTCGACTTAGTGAAAGGCCTGAGGGGTCCCGCGGGAGTCTCATTGAGTTTCAAGAGCCCTAAGCCCCGAAAATATCATGTTTGGGTACTCCGAATAGAGTACACATTTTTTTTGAAATCATACAACCCTTAGTAGGACACTTTGTGTCTTATATAGAGGAGTATATTTGAAGAGTATAGGATGTTCTTGTCTTGATTAAACCGTGCACCAAGCCTGCACGGTTACTTCTAATTTGTGTGTTATTCTCACAATATTCATCGTAGGGTTGGCACATGGTTAGGAAAACTATGCGGCACAACCATGTGAGGTGGATTTCAAAGGTATTGGAAGATGTATAGTTCGATAACAGTTTGTACAAACCATGCGACCAAAAATTATACCCCAGTTTTTAGGGGTAAAATGACTATTTTTCCCATAATGGGTTTATTTTTATTTCTCCTTCTTTATAATCCTCCATCACCCATGTGAGCCTCCTCTCTAGGCACCTTAGGCTTCTCCTTCAATCCTATTCTAGGCATGGATACATCTCCTCAGCCCTTTAAATAATTCAAGTGTCTTTAGTCTCCAAATATTCACATCTGTAAGCTCTCAATTCATTTTTAAACATTCATCATTTAATTTTCTCTTGACCAATTTATTGATGTGTGATCTCTTTTCCCCTATTTTCAAGGTGGATGTCCATTTTTTTGATTTCATACAAAATAGACCAAATCAAAGATTAATATTGGATGATTATAACATCCTAAGAACAAGGTAGGTTGTCTATGAATTTTCCTTAATTTTTCATCATTTTATATATAACTTCATTATGCTGCACACCGACCTTTTCAAAGAAAAACTCTTTTATTGATTTATTAAAATAAAATTCATCCTTTCAACTTAATACATCCTTATTGAACACTATTTAGTTGATTAGAGGTGTTTTATCACATTTATGGACACCAATTGGCTGTTTCGGAATATGTTTTACTTTTATATTTAATTTTTATAAAGACCAGAACTCCTTCTAAGAATCTGGATTAGAATATTAATGGATTTTTACTTTATATGTAATTGTATAAATGATAATGTAATCTTATAAATTCCATTTTAATCATTATATTTGTTTTTTCATGTGTGGTATTTTGTCTTAAATGTTTCCTTTGATGAATTTATACAGACCTTCGTAATGGATGTTTAAATATGCTAAATGATTTTTTTTAAGAACAACATCATGATTTTATAATAAAACCCATCAGATGAGGTATGTTGTCTTATAAATTAAAAATTAGTGTTTTTTTTATTTATATTTTTCTTGGACTTATGAAATTGGAGTTTCCTTATGTTTCGGTATGATTAGTTACGTGGAATTTTTGGGGATTGGCCCCAGTTTTTGTTATAGAATGGAGATTTCCTCTATTATTTAAAAGTTTTTTGAACCAATGAACCTTCTAAGAGCATGTCCTAGATGCTCCAATGTAAATAAATAATGGGAAAATATCCTCATAAGTGCTTGGATTACTTAATGAAAGGTATTTCCCATATAGGTAATTTCCCATTTGACCTTGGTACCTTTTAACTTCCTCCTTGAGCCTTGTTAAATGAATGTCCTTGTTTTGTTAGAATAAGTGGCATGTTTAAAATTTAATGGCTAGTCTTGATGGAATTCGACCCTTGAATAAATCCAATAGTCTAAATCAAATGGAATTTAATACAATGGAATGACCATGCCTCTTGATTATATTAAATAAATTATGTGAATGGTAATTAATGAAATAACTTGATTATAATGAATGGTTTGTTTCATGGTGGTTTTCCTGAATTGAATGAATTAAAGGATTCAATGAAAATGGATTGTAAAGGGCGTTAAATCCACGAAATTAAATGAAGATCTTAGTACATGTTATTTTTTAAATGTGAATATTTTAATATTAAATGGGAAGAATAAATGTAATACATGAGAGATATTTCCCCATGGATATTATTATAAATATGATTATACCAGGTATTAAGGTTCTAGAATGATGGTAAGGGATATGTTGATCATGGTGTAAAATCACACTCCCTTAGATTGGGTGATACGCATGACGTTCCATGCTAGTGATACTAGAGGAATTGAGCAAGGAATATAACATCATTTGTTGAGTGTTGGCATGATGACACACTCACAATTTAAAATGTTGATATGAAGGAACACTAACCATATCGAGTTACCAGAATAAAGTCTCCCAATAATTATAATATTTAGGGCGTGTACCCTTTGGCTTGAGCTAATATACTTGTTCAAACTAGTTATGGATGACTAAATTATGCTCAGTATAGCCAGCACCTAGTATTATAAGTATATGGACACATACGTCTGTACTCACTTGGTTTATATAGGTGGATCCAATATATAACTAAACTATATATATAATTATTAATATATTTATATATATATTTACTATTCAAATATCTCTTTCCGATATTGAGATGAAGAACGTAGAGTCAGCTAGGTGTCCTATTGGAACCTGAGTTGATTGGTATTTACTTACAGTGCTGTATATTTATTCATATTACATGTACACTACTTTATTAATCATTCACATATTGGATTCAATTATAAAAATCGTGGGTGGTAACCTACAAGTATTTATATCTCACACCCTCCTTAGGCTGCCATTTCACTGGGGTACCTGAATATACCTTATGTTTGTCAGACAATGGTTGATTACTTGTGTTTTTAGGCATGTACCTATGATTTTGGAGCATGGGACTAATCTTGAGTTAAAGATTCTCATGGGGATCACCCTTATAGATTTTTTCTATATTTCATTTTTCTTGTATTATACTGTATTACTTCCTGATTTATGTATTTTGTATTCGATTATGTACCATCATCAGTAAATTCATGAATTGTATTCATTGGAATTGGAAATCTTCATTCATTCAGTTTATATTATTCTTCCAATGGTTTTCTATCATTTATTACTTCTTCTACTATTTTCTTTTCTTTACCTTCTAATATACCAATGTGCCACTATTATATGAGGGTATAGTCTCCCCACTATCACCACCTTAGACCCCCTCTACTAGTCAGATGCTTCTAGCATACGGGGAGGCATGCCTGAGGGCATGTGACCCACTAGTCTGGCTACCATATCTGTGAAGGCTGATACAAAGTAGTATCCGTGGTTGTTTCATTACCTTTTTCTTACTATTTTGGGATAGTATATAGAAGATTTGGAATGTTTTGGTTCATGGTATATAGCTTTGTCTTGGAATTATCACACCACTCATGGTGGAAATTATAAGTTTCAAGGAATGGGATTGTTTTTCCTACTGATTTTTATTACAGTTGATGTGATTTCACCTTGAGTGAATGCTTTAGTTTCTGTTGATTATTTATTTATGATATTTATAGTATTTTTCACTTATCCTGGTAAAGAAATGAAGAAGAATCACATGAATCATTATAGGCACACATAAATTCACATTCCATGCATATTCCATGCCATGTAGTTTAATATATAGGTTGCTTTCAAATTTTGATTGCATGCCTTTATTGATATTCTATGTTTTTCTTTTCTTTAGAATGATTTCTTATAAAACATGATTAGTTGATAGTATTCCATTCCACCATACTATTTTTCTTTTATTGACTTGTAATGTGATATGTGATTATTATCATTCTTCTTTGTGTTTCTTTATTAATGACATGTTAGTTTTGTTTGATAAATATAAATGGTTTTATGGGATAAATAATGGTTTTTCAAATAAATGAGAATGTGTTTTTAGGTGTAAGGTGTATGAGAACCTTAAAATTGAGAAAATTTAACCCATATACTCAACCCATATTTGATCTATATATGTTTTTAGAAAAATTTTGATATGTAAAATATGTTAATGTTCAAATTTTTAAGTGATTTAGTTTTGATTAATGGAAGTCAAATGCCAAACTGTAAAGTGTTTGGGTTCTATATGGATTGATATATGGCCACCCATATGACTGAAATGTTATATTTGGGAATGTTTTGTTCTGAAATTAAATTGGATTAGATTAAATGGTAGCTAGAATTTTTTTTAAATTGTATGGGTGCTTTATAGATTAGTGTGATAGAAACCCATGTAATCAAACCTTTGTGTATGTGACCATCTTATACATCAAAAAAAAATTAAATGTAAAGGTTGTTCATTTTTAATTTGAATTGAAATTGGTAACATCTATAAAGTATTTTTGATCTATCAAATAGTCATGGAGATTGTGTGGTTACCTTATAAAATAGACAACTTTTCCAATTTAGGTCAATTGGGGGATGTTTCCTATAAGATAACCTGCTACTGGTGTTTTTAAATTTTAATAATTAATCAACTTATATTGGATTTCATTCGGATGAACCCAGATTGGCTTAATGAGATCCTTTTAGGTTGGATTATCCTTTACAGCCTAAATGGAATTTATAAGTTAAATTGTCTAATTTTTAATGGGATGTTAATAAATGTCTAATGTTTGAAAATTAATTTGATAAGACTTTTATGTATGCCCCAGTGTTTTGTTTCAAATATTTTAAATGTTTAAATATTATTTTGAACTAATGTAATGGACTTAAAATGGAACCTTATATAGTGTCATTCATTCGAACCATCGTGTAAGGGTAGTTTGAATACCTCTTGAGTTACCTTGTAATATAAAACATGATCATTTTCCTCAGGCCTTTATATTTACTCGCAATGGATTAAATGATGGGATCTTGAGCCTAGTGAATTTTTGTTTGGTGTGATATAGTGATAGGGTCGATGTTTTTTTCTTTTGTTAGGGTCCATCCCATGGTAGGCCACACCCTTATAGATTCATTACATTGATGCAAGTTGACATATTTCTATCGTCTGGTGGCGTTTGGGTGTCATTGTCCCTAGTAGGATTATTATCTTCTAAATCACACCTTTTTTCAGATGGGTGGTCATGGTATCCTTGATATTGTTTTTGATGCAAGCATCATGTAATAATCTATTTTAGAGGGTAATATATTCCATGGGCATGTTCAGTGTAACGTCCCTGACCCGGGTGCCATGCAATGGGTGCCCCGAGCCCGGTTCTCCACGTGACCTCAGGTGCATTTCCCCAAATGTCAGAGGCTGTTGACTAGCAGCGAGGGCCCAGGTCTGATCTTGGGGAAACTATGCCCTCATTTGTCAAAGTGTAGCGCAAAATAATACAAAATAAACATACAACGACAACAGAAGTAGTAAACATACACAACTGAAATAAACTACAATAGTGGATATAACCAACAATATATAAATGATGATTCTATATGTTTCAAATTCTAAGAAAACAGCCAGAACATGTTATACATCAATACAGTACAACAAACAAGCAAAATAGTTGGCAGTGGCATCGCGAGCCTAGGCTCGGTCCCATGCCCTCCTACTCCTCAGCATCAGTCAAGTACCTGTATAGGGACTATTTCCCCTATCTACACCTACAGCAACGTAACCTGTTTGGGATGAAAAGTATGACCCAAACATGGTGTGAGAAATATATCTCAGTAGGCACCCACCAAAGGCTCATGCCAAACTGTGTGCTAACATGAAACAATAGTGTGCAGTGGTAAAATTTAATAAAGTAACCAGTACTCAAAAGTAACAACTACCAGTTATATTATCATTTTTAATATTCATTTAATCCATTTAATATAATAAATCACCATAGTGCATTTCTAAGTAAACAACTATTCTCCTCAAACACGTAAACTCCTACCCTCGGGTAACGAGTATCCAACACAAGAATCCGCCCTCAAGCATAACAGAGTTTGCCCTCAGGCGTTGGTAGTGTCACCCAGAGGCACAGAATCAGCTGCCCACATGCACGGAAGAATTTTCCATCAGGCCGAAAGAACTACTGCCCACAGGCTAAATAGTACAGTGCCCACAGGCTAATCACAATAATTCCCTCAGGCTAAATAGGTAATCAGGCCATTCCCAAGATATCAAAATGCAGTAAACAAGAAATTCCTCTCAAGGAAATTCTACAATTACTGCATTAAACGCATACCCTCGGGAATCCTGGCCAAACGGATAAACAGTGGAACACGCCCCTGGGGTGGTTTCAGATCCAAGAAACAATCCCAACCAGCATTTTATTATCACAATTTAATCACCTATGCAATTATAGGCATTAAATATAGCAATGGGCTCATCCACACGACACCCCAACATGGGTTCGTGGCATGAAAACGCACAAAAACGCACGACAGTTGGAAATTTACACCAAGACACCTACCTTATACGCCAACGAACTTTATACCTGAACGCCAACACCAGAAACACCCAAGAAAGGCATAGATCTGATGAAGAACGAAACCCATTCAGACGTAAATAACTTCAGTTAGGGGAAGAATTGGTAATAATGGTACCAGGAGAGGAGAGGGCTTACCCGTGCGGTTCCAACGAGATCGTCCGAAGCTGAATCGGATTCCAGACGAACACCCAACGGATCTTCAAATGTTCGGTCATCCTCCTTGGCTCCAAAATGGATCAAATGCCTCCTTTTCCAAATGAGGAGGCTACTGCCTATTTTAATCCAAAAAGACAAAGTACATGGCACGTACATCTGAGTACACGGCATGTACTTCTTTCATTTAATTGTTCCTCTGGCGGCACCGCCACACTGTTCAGCTATTGACATGAGTACACGACATGTATTCCTGAGTACACGGCATGTACTGTCGCTCAGCTGGCGGCGACTCCACCGCCTTACTGTTTAGGCCTCCCGACTGACTACACGACGTGTAAGGTACCACTACACGGCGTGTAGTCGGTTCCTACACCCCTTGTTGTCGACAAGGATACACGCCATGTGTACCCATCCCACACTGCCAAAAGTACACGGCGTGTGGAAAAAGTACAGGACGTGTAATTCCAAAATTTAAGATTTTTCCCCATTTTCCATATTTTCTCAAAAACACTAAAGGAAAAGAGAAAATAAGAAGCTTGTACCTAAAAAATAAGAACCGGGTTCTTACAAACTTCCCCCCTTATAGCAATTCGTCCCCGAATTGCCCTTCCCAGGGTGGTGAAGATAAAGCTCAGAATAGCTTTGGCCACTGAGCACGTACGTTGGCCTCCCACTACCAGGTCTCGTCCTGAACTCGGCCATGCTGCCATAGCACCCGTACGAGAGGAATTGACCAGCCTCGGAGAACCATTGTGCTCCTATCAACGAATTTAATCGGATGCTCCTCAAAGGATGCATCGTCCTCCAGCTCAACCTCCTCAGGATGAAAGACGTGAGATGGGTCTAAATGATAGCGATGCAACTGAGACACATGTAAGACATCGTGCATGGATTGGTACCGCTGCAGTAACTGCAACCGATAGGTAACCAGCCCGACTCACTCCAGAATCTCAAATGGCCCCACATACCTCGGTGAAAGATTACCCTGTCTCGTGATTCTCTTGTGTCCCAGACTCGGTGAAACATGTAGAAAAACCTGATCCCTGACCAAAAACTCCAAAGGACGTCTACGGCGATCAGCATTTGACTTCTGACGAGACTGTGCGGTAGCCATCTGCTTCCAAATCAACTGGACCTTCTCAGATGTCTCCTGCACGAGCTGTGGTCCCAGTAGAGCTGCCTCACCTGCCTCTATCCAGCACAAAAGTGAACGGCATGGCCTACCATATAAAGCCTCGTATGGTGTCATCTCAATAGTTTCCTGAAAACTATTGTTATAGGAAAACTCTACTAAGGGTATATGCTTCTCCCAAGAGCCCCCCAAGTCTAGGATGCATGCACGCAGCATGTCCTATAGCACCTGTATCGTACGCTCTGACTGGCCATCTATCTGAGGGTGGTATGTTGTGCTCAGAAGCACCTGTGTAACCAGTGCCCTCTAAAAACTCTGCCAGAAACGAGACGTAAAGCGGGCATCCCTATCAGAAACGATAGAATGAGGGAACCCATGAAGACGTACAATCTCTCGGATATACAACCTTCCAAGATTGTCCACACCGAATGTCTCTTGATCGGCACGAAGTGAGATACCTTCGTGAGTCTGTCCACAACAACCTACATGGTGTCACTACCTTGAGTTGACCTCGGCAATCCCGTCACAAAATCCATCGCGACATCATCCCATTTCCACTCTGGAATGGGTAACTGCTGTAATAGCCCAGCTGGTCTCTGATGCACTGCCTTCACCTGCTGACAGGTGGAACACCTCGTAACAAACCTAGCTACATCTCTCTTTATACCCGACCACCAGTAATGATGTCTCAAGTCACGGTACATCTCGGTAACCCTGGGATGAACTTCCCAAACTGAAGCATGAAAATCCCACATCAGCTCCTCGCGTATATCCCGTGGAACCCATACATGTCCATGGAAACGAAAAACCTCATCATCACCTATCGTCCAACCGGGAGGAGGGTCCTCACTTGCCACCGACTACCATAGAACTAGGCCTTCCGGATCAGATAGCCGCCTCCTCCTCACTCTGTCCAGGAGGGTAGATGTCACATCTAAAGATGAAAGAAATGTTTGCCCCTGACTTTCATGCACTTCCAGATTCATCTCAGATAACAGAGCCATAAGATCCCACTCACCACTGGCCTCCTACACTGCCTGCATATGAGTCTTCCTTCTCAATGCATCAGTTAATGCATTACCTTTACCACGGGTGTAGGCAAGCTCAAAATCGAAGGACTGTAGGTACTCAACCAACCTTCTCTGCCTTAGATTCAGGTCATGCTGAGTAAAGATATACCTGAGGATTTTGTGGTAAGTGAAAACCAAAAAATTCTCTCCCAACAGATAATGTCTCCAACAGCACAACACATGCACAACTGTAGCCAACTCGAGATCATGCATTGGGTAATTCCTCTCATGTGGACTCAACTGCCAAGACCCGTACGCAACAACTCGGTCACCCTGCATCAAAACGGCTCCCATCCCAATCCATGATGTATCATAGTAAACTGTATAGCTCTTCCCCTGCTCTGGGAGTATTAGGATAGTTGCTGATGTCAACCTTACCTTCAGGTCCTAAAAAGATGTCTCTCAACCTTCTGACCAAACAAACATCACACCCTTCTTATTCAGACTTTTCGACAGTGCTGCTAAGCGGGAGAAGTCTTGTATGAACCATCTGTAGTAACCATCTAGCCCTAAGAAACTCTGTATCTCAAACACATTCTTAGGATGCTCCCAAGAAACTACTGCTCTCACCTTTTCTGGGTCTACTGCAACTCCTACCTCTGAGATGATATGACCCAGGAAGTGAATCTGGTCCATCCAAAAGTGGCACTTCAAGATCTTAACATATAGACGATGCTCTCTCAGTGTACTCAATACGATCTCAAGATGGGTGGCATGGTCGTGTCGAGTGTGAGAGTACACCAAGATGTCGTCCATGAATACTACCAAAAAAGAATCAAGATATGGATGGAACACACGATTAATCAGAGCCATGAAAACTTTTGGTGCATTCGTGAGTCCGAACAGCATAACCAAGTACTCGTACAGACCATATCTGCTCCGAAAAGATGTAAGCGGTATATCGGATGGTCTCACGCGCAGCTGATGATATCTGATTATCAATTCAATCTTCGAGAACACCTGTGCTCCATGAATCTGATCAAACAGATCATCTATCCTCATCAAGGGATATCGGTTCTTAACTGTGAACAGGTTCAGCTTCCGATAATCCACGGAAAGTCTAAGGGTACCATCTGCCTTCTTCGCAAAAAGGACCAGAGAACCCCAAGGAGAAGTACAGGGTCGGATAAATCCCTTTGCATGTAACTCCTCTAACTTCCTCTTGATCTCCTACAGCTCAGGTGTAGCCATCCTATAAGGACGAATGGACACCGATGCTGCTCCTAGCATAAGCTCGATAGAGAAATCCACGTCTCGCACCGAAGGTAGACGTGAAAATTCATCCAGGAAGACATCCTTGAAACGATCAACAACTGGAGGGAAATCCATCTGACAAGTCCCATGATCATCCAGATATAAGCTTGCTATCTGGGCTGTGACTCCACCTCACCCATGATGATCTGGTCCAGCTCGACTCGCTTGAACATCCCATTCGCCCTTGTATAGAAACTCTCCACCCTCTGGTGACGTGAAACGCACCCTGCGACGATAGTAGTATACAAAGGCTCAGAAGGGAACCAACCAGTCCATCCCGAGAATGACGTCATAGCTCGTCATCTCTAGGATATAGAGGTCCCATATAAAGTGACACCCTCTAACCTCAAGGGTGAACTCCTTACACTGACACACATCGGCCGTTCCGGTCCCCAACGGAGTGTCTAGTGTCATGATATCAGAAGAAGAAGAAAAACTGAGCCCAAGGCTCTCCACAACGGGTATAGATATGAAACTATGTGTAACACCCATTTCAAAAAGCACTGAAGATAGGACAGAAGCTACTAGAATAGTACCTTTGACTGTAGAAGGTTTGGGATCCTACTCCTGCTTGGTTTGTTGCACTGCATATGCCAGCCCAGTGTCGTGGCCCTGCAACACAGCATGGCTACCCTGAGCTGTCCCGCCCTGTTGCCTCTGAGATCCTGGCGTCTGGATTACACAGCCACGACCACCATCTCTTCTTGCACGCCCTGATTCATTCCAGTTCCCTGACTGGTAAGAAGCCACTGGTCCTGCTCCCGCACACGGAGTCTGAATAGAACCCCTATCACTAGCCACTGGTGGAAATTCCCTGAAAAAGCACTACAGATGACCCATCTTGCCGCAAGCTCGGCACTCCACTAGGTCTCATGGACACTGCGGCCTCTTGTGCCCCTCTCTACCACACTGGTAGCACATAACCTGGCCACCTGAAGCATTCTTCTGACTGGTTCTGCCACCCTAAGAGAAGTCCATCTGTCTCTTCCTCTTGCCAATAGAAATAGTACCAATGACTGGTGCTGAACCACCCTGGCCCACACCACTCGATTCCCACAGGTTCCTCTCTGTAATCAATGCCTAGTTCACAATCACTTGTACAATAGGCAACCTGAAAACATTTAATAGTGCTCGGATGTCATACCGAAGACCATCCTCAAAACCTCTGGCTCTCAATATCTCATCACCCACCAGCACCGGTGCAAAATGTTGAAGCTCTGTAAAACGAGAAGAATAGTCCTTCACCGACATAGCGCCCTGCTGTAGATTCATGAACTCTCGAGCTCTATCTGCCCTCAGTGTCTTGGGAAAGAAGAATTCATAGAAGAATGCCTGAAAATCTTCCCACGCTATGTCTCTGTGATGCTCTGACTGGGTGGTAACATCCCACCACCTCTTGGCAGAATCACGTAGCATGAAAGTCGTGAGCTTGACCCTCCGCCCTGGAGGCATCTCAAGATGCTCGAAAATAGTCTGCATCGATCCTAGCCAAGACTCTGCAGCCTGTGGTCCGCCATCCCCTGAAAACGTAGGCAGATGCTATTGCTGAAAGATATGTGTTATCTCAGCCATAGATGTAGCAGCCTACGGTGCTCCCTAAAAGGTCTTCATGAACCGCATAAAGCCATCATGGAACTGCACCTCTGCACCTGTGTCTGGTATAGCAGCTAGCGCCACATCTGGCTCTGCTGGAGGATCAACTGGTAGCCCATGGCCCACCATCTCCAGAGTATAATCGCCACCGCTCTCCTGGCAAACAACTCGCCGTCGTCTAGGCGGCATGACACTACAAGGTCAAAGGCACGCCTTAGATTCAAGATTATTAAGACTGAAAGCGAAGGAACCAAAAAGGGAACAAGAGGAAGAAGGAATTCCAAAAATTGAAAAACAAGACTACACGGCGTGTATACTGTCTACACGGCGTGTACTTGACTTCCCTTCCCCTGCCCGGGTCCTTACACACGGCTAAGCCACATGGATTCCGTTCAACAAAAACTACACGGCGTGTATAATATCTACACGGCGTGTAAGGTGTTATTTTACAACTTCCCGTGTCGTCTGTGACACGGCCTACTACTCAGCTTGACACTACATGGCATGTAACACCCACACACGGCGTGTACACCACCCCATTTCCCAGCCACACGGCTAACTCCACATGGTCTGTCCTCAGACAAAACTACACGGTGTGTCCCACAGGTACACGACATGTTCAGGGAGAGGTGACACTGGCTCGTGTTGTTAGTTACATGGTCGAGTACCCATGTTACACTACACGACGTGTCCATAATTGACACGACATGTTCTGTCAAGGAGTTCACCGACCCATGTTGTTAGTTACACTGCTGGACTCCGGTTCAACACTACACGGCATGTACAAAAGCTACACGGCGTGTTTTATCCAAGCCTTTCCCTACCCCGTGTCGCCACCCACATGGTTTGTGACACAGGAAGACATTACACTGAGTGTACTCCAGGTACACGGCGTGTACTCAAAAAGTTTATTTTTCTTCCCGAACAGAAGAACATACACGGCGTGTATAAAAATACTACACGGCGTGTATACTAGGTTTCTGGATAGTATGCCTCAGAAACTTCCCTGAAACCCAGAAAATACCGAAAACAACACCTAAGTGTCAATGTCTGACACGTGGGGGCCCATACTCCCCACGAATCAATGTTTGACATCTCATTTGTGTTATAACCAATAAACAGTAAATGATCCACCAAATTCCGGTCAATGGGGGCCCATACTCTCCAAAAATCAAAGTTTTGTGTCCATTCTATAAACAGGCTCACATAAAATTACCCTATCAAATAGCAGGTATTTTATCAGAGCAGCTATCACAACAGCATGCTTTATTATCACAACAATTATCACAACAACATGCAATTTCTAATGCACCTACATGGCATGGAAACTATGCATGGCATGTGATTTCTAGCATGTTCCTATATGATTCATGAGATGGTATACCCTCGTCTCATAGGGTTGCAACTAAATAGAACCCATAGATAAATTATAAACAGCACAATCTCAAAGTGTGTCACCCAACGGTGAAATCAAATCAACTGTAAAATTTGCAAAGTCAAAATAATTGAAAAATACGAGGTAGACTGGCTTTTCCCTGTACACGGGTTAGCTACGCCCGGGCACAGCTTATTACCAACTACTGTTCCGTCATATCCCTGAATATGACTCCAAATAGTAAGTCAAAGAAAAGAACCCCTCTGATACCACTTTGTAACGTCCCAGACCCAGGTGCTACGCAATGGGTGCCCCGAGCCCGGTTCGCCACGTGACCTCAAGCGCATTTCCCCAAATGCCAGAGGTTGCCGACTAGCAGCGAGGGCCCATGTCTGATAGTGGGGAAACTATGCCCTCATTTGTAAAAGTGTAGTGCAGCGGAATACAAAATAAACATACAAAGACAGCGGAAGCAGTAAATATACACAACTGAAATAAACTACAATAGTGGATATAACCAACACTATATAAATGATGATGCTTCATGTTTCAAGTTCTAAGAAAATAGCCAGAACATGTTATACATAAATACAGTACAACAAAATACAGAGTATAGCAAACAAGAAAAATAGCTGGCAGCGGCATCGCGAACCTAGGCTCGGTCCCAGGCCCTCCTACTTCTCAGCAACAGTCAAGTACCTGTATAGGGACTCTTTCCCCTATCTACACCTACAGAAACATAATTTGTTTGGGCCGAAAATCATGACCCAAATAGGGTGTGAGAAATATATCTCAGTAGGCACCCACCAAAGGCACGTGCCCAACTGTCTGCTAACATGAAACAATAGTGTGCAGTGGTAAAATGCAATAAAGTAAACAGTACTCAAAAGTAGCAACTACCAGTTATATTTCCATTTTTAATATTCATTTAATCCATTTAATATAAGAAATAACCACAGTGCATTTCTATGTAAACAACTAGTGTCTTCAGACACGTAAACTCCTACCCTCGGGTAACGAGTATCCAACATAATAATCTGCCCTCAGGCATAACAGAGTTTGCCCTCAGGCGTAGGTAGTGTCGCCCACAGGCACAGAATCAGCTGCCCACAGGCACGGAAGAAGTTTCCCTTAGGCCGAAATAACCACTACCCACAGGCTAAATAGTACAGTGCCCACAGGCTAATCACAACAACGCCCTCAGGCTAAACAGGTAACCGTTCCATGCCCAACATATCAAAATGAAGTAAAAAAGCAATTCCAATCAAGGAAATTCTACCATTACTACATTAAAGGCATACCCTCAGGTATCCTAGCCAAACGTCTAAACAGTGGAACACACCCCCGGGGTGGTTCTAAATCAAAGCAATGATCTCAACCAGCATTTTATTATCACAATTTAATCACTTATGAAATTCTAGGAATTAAATATAGCAACATCCTCAGCCACATGACACCCCAACATGGGTTCGTGGCATGAAAACGCACAAAAATGCACGACAGTTGGAAATTTACACCAATCCACCTACCTTATACGCCAACGAACATTATACCCGAACGTCGAATCCAGAAACGCCCATGAATGGCGTAGATCTGACGAAGAACAAAACCCATTCAAATGTAAATAACTTCCATTAGGGGAATAATTGGTAAGAATGGTACCTGGAGAGGAGAGGGCTTACCCGTGCGGTTCCAACGAGATCGTCCGAAGCTGAATCGGATTCCAGACAAACACCCAGTGGATCTTCAAAGGTTCAGTCGTCCTACTTGGCTCCAAAACGGCTCAAATGCCTCCTCTACCAAATGAGGAGGCTACTGCCTGTTTTAAGGTGAAAAAAAAAAGTACACGGCATGTACTTTTGAGTACACGGCGTGTACTTCCTTCATTTAACTGCTCCTCTAGCAGCACCGCCACACTGTTCAGCCGTCGACATGAGTACATGGCATGTACTTATGATTATACGACGTGTACTATCGCCCAGCTTGTGGAGACTCCACCTCCTTACTGTTTAGGCCTGCTGACTGACTAAACAGTGTGTAAGGTACCACTACACGGCGTGTAAGGTACCACTACATGGCGTGTAGTCGGTTCCTACACCCCTCGTCACCGACATGGCTACACGCCCCGTATACCCATCCCACACGTCCAAAAGTACATGGCATGTTGGAAAAGTACACAGCGTGTAGTTCCAAAATTTAGGATTTTTCCCCATTTTCCATATTTTCTCAAAAACACTTAAGGAAAAGATAAAAGAAGAAGCTCGTACCTCAAAAATAAGAACTGGGTTCTTACATTCAGCTACCTCGTAGTTCTCATGACCCTGTTTCTTTTCCTTGGGGACTCAAGATGTTGTTAGTCTATTTTATAGTTATATGAGATAGAAAAACTTGATCCGGATTCCTTAATGGCCCATAATATACATGAATTAATAAGGTTAATATTATTATGGGTATTATCTTGGATGTTCTGTTTTATCATGAAATCTTAGGGTAGTACGCATTGATGCACTTAGTACCTGTTAGGTTTCTAAATGATGTAACAAACCTGTTGAGTTCGGTGTAATTATTCAGCCTTGAGATGTTGAGTAAGTTCTAGGGTCATCTCAGTAGTATAGTGACCTGGGCATTAAAGGAATAAATTTCATCCTAATTGTCAGGATTACTTCCACGTGGATCAGTTTTTTTGACTTGTCATTTTGGTTGGTTTTGGATTTCATTCCAAATGTTCAGATGTTGTGACGTGGAGATTGTGGCTCCGAGGAGCGACCCACATATTTTTATGGTTAATATGACCAATAACACTTATTTTTGGTTGGTATAACACTTATTTTGATGACTATGAAAATATTAAGGTGGGGAGAATCAAGTCAGTTTTGGAAAATCTGTCCTTCTTGGTAGAAGGAACGCAACTAAAGAAGACCATTAGGAAATAGTTTGTTCTACTTGACTTCCCTTGAGGTTTATGATATGGAATTTTATCAAGGATTTCTCATTATAACAACATTGAAATGATTATATTTGTATTAAACCCTTGAGAAACACCATTCTTCTTGAATGGACTTTAGTGGTTATATCAAATGATTATATAATTACTAAGGTGGTGAAGGATTGTGATCGGTTTGTATCGATGAGTTGGAATTGTAAAGCCAATATTATTTTATGATATAATCAAGTAGTGGTTTAGTTTTTCACCTTTTGGTTTTCTTGGATGGTTAGAAACCATTATAATCCTTTTAGTGTACTCTTTTTAAAGTTATGAGCATGTCCCTTATCTTGACATCATCTTTGATTCACTAAGACTGTGTTAGTCTTATGCTACTCTAAATGTTTAAAAATTGTTGGTTTTGGTTGGTGGTTCTCTCAGTGTTACATGTTGAACACATGGTTCTTATCAATGTATGGTTACTATGAATCGATAACTAAGATCCCATGTAAAGACACCTTAGTTGGAATCTTCTACACCAGCCATTCCTTTTGACTTGACTACTAGGAAAATGATGTTATGAGCTCAGTAAATGGTCTGAGCTGGGCATCTTAGCCTTTTACCAGTGTATCACTTTTAATCATGGATTATGAACTGCCTTGGGTTAGTTCCATAGACTCAAGTTCATTGAATTCGAGGTTAACCTGAAATAGTTATTGAGATTGGAGATGCTTTGAACATGTAACATCATCGGAAGCCAATTGTGGAATTTAGTGAGAGTCCTCATTGTGAACACAAAATGACTTGGAGGAAGGTATTTGAGTTCTATTATGATACACCATCCATCTAAGTCATGTGTTCTCGAGAATGGTCAGCTAGAGGTGTCTTGACTGATGTTCGTTCTATGGAGTACGTTCGGTGGGGAGTTGTTTCTGGCACATTGTCAAGTGTAGACAAGTTCCCTATACGTTAGTCTGGGCTTTTCATGAAAAGATGCATCGACCTGGCTAATAAGGTTGGTGGAAAATCAAACACATGGCCATTTTAAAATCCTTCTAGTAGTATCTCAAAAATTATTAAGGCATTATTTGTAAGGAAATTATGTTGGGGAAGGTACCATGGCTCTAAATTGGCCCCCTTTTTGTAATAAGACCCATAGTGGGGAGCACCATCAACCAAATTTTTAACGAGACGGTGATATGATCATTTATTTATCTAAATAGGATTAGGTAAGTATTGTTTCACTATTCTAATTAGAAAATGAGCATTGTCTTAGGTCTCAGTGGTTTAAGCACCATGTGCTTAAGAAATTCTTGCAGGTGTGTTGGGAAGTTGGAAATGCAATGAGGTAGTTTGAATGATACTTCAGGATTGTTGTCGGTTGGGTGAATTTTTTTTTTTCATAAAGGCTTATCATAGATGAGAAGTTCTAGGGTTGGGAGGTTGTAACAACCCATATTTGGATTTGAGGTAAAATTACAAGAGAATTCAAATTTTGGGGTTTACTAGATGGACCATTATTTAAACCATGATTTGGAATGAAATTTTGAGAGTTGGAACACCTCAATGTGTTTCCTTAAGACTTGGGTAAAGGCTTGAGGGATCCTCCAGGTGTCTCATTAAGTTTTAGAACCACCGGGCCCTAGAAATATCATTTTTGGGAACTCTGAATATGGTGAATAGTTTTTCTAAAACCATATGGCCCCTCACAAGAAACCATGAACCTTATGAAGAGGAGAATATTTTTTATTGTATTATGTACCATCATTTAGACATGCATGCATTGTATACATTGTCATTGTCCATGATCTTTCATTCATTTTATATTATTCTTCTATTGTTTTATCATTCATTTATTATTTCTTCTATTGTTGTCTATTATTTACCTTATAATAAACCATTTCACCTCTTGGATATGAGGGTATATTATCTCTGTTATCACCTCCTTAGAACCTAGAATCTAGTTAACAACCTCTAGAGTATGGGGAGGCACACCTAGTTCCACATGACCCACTGGTCTGGCTACCATCTTAGTAGTCAGTTAGGCTGGGGTGTTACACCAAAGAGCATGCACATCACAGTGTTCCAGTTTACTATAATGCAATAGGCTTTTCTACATTTCTGGGTAAAATTTTTCTTCCATGGATAATCTATATTAGGATCATTTCCTTTATAATAAAGTTCATGGAATATATAACTTCTAGAATTGGATGACTTCCATTAACTCCTCCTTTCCTCACTACCTTGTATGGATGTATTATCAATTTATTAGTATGAATATAACTTTAATATTATAAATATGGGTAGATGAATTTTTAAAAATAATTCCAATATATTTCTTTCCAATTAAAAAATAGATCTCAATACTATCCACCTGAAATAATTGAGTATGTTTCATATGGAATAAAATGTACTACATAAATCCATCAGTCAAAAATTATCCTTCACACAACTCCTTCTAATCCTTTAAAAACATCACATTGAAAACGTTTCTTCATGAAATTATTTATATTATTAAATATCATGGAGTTTTCCATAGTATCTCCCTTCTATAACTACTTTAAAAAATAGTGCTTCAAACTTTTATTCAGGGATCTTCCCATCATTAATTAATTTAACCACGAACTGGCCTAATTTCCATGAAATTAAGCTTTTTGGGAAATGCATTTAACTGATAATATTCTATTAATTTTTAATCAAAAATTTAGTAAATTATTGGTGGAGTATTTAAATAATAATTCTCCTATAAAAATCACTAAGAATAATATTTCATCTATTCCCTTTTCATAGTGCCACTTATAAAAATATTTCTTTCAAGGTCTTTGTGAGTCACTGAAACCCACTCACAAATGACACAAAATTTATGGAGTCTTCCAAAGTAAAATTATATGTGGTTCCAAAATGAATTATTTTTTATCTTTACAAATATCCTTTATGAGATTTTTAGTTTTCAAAAATTTCATTTCCAAGAACTTTCATGTATTTTCGTAAAGCTTTCCTTTATTGTTTTCAAACTAGTTTTTTCATTTCTCTATAAAAGACTAGTTTTTTGTTATTCATTTATAGTCATGTAAATATTTTTTGAATATTAAATTATATAACTCTTATATTAGCAAGAATATTATATATGGAACAACTCGTTTTCACTAAAAAAATTTATACATAACTTCTATATTGATTTCAATTATTTTCAATAAATTTTTCTTTTCCCTGAATACATAAATACATAAAGAAATTAAACTCTGAAAAGGATATTATAATTCTCACCAAATAAGAATGTAATAATTAAACTCTTCTAGCCACAGGAAATTTTTTCCTTAATTATCGAACTTTTTGATCAATCTGGAAGTGGATTGACAACAAACCCAACATACATCTCTATCTCGAATCACCTTAGTTCCATGAGTTATCACCTTCTTTAATATTGAAGATTCTGAGTATAGAGGATGGTTTATATGTGGTGGTTAGATATTTATTGTAATCTAGTAGTTTCCAAGGGGATAAACCTTAATCAATGTTAGAGAGGATGATATATTTTAGCATGGTCTGATAGAATGTGGGTATATATTTTATGTCGTGTATGGTGAGTCTATATAGGGGTGTCATTATAAAATAGGGATGAGGTGTATCCATTGGATATTATGATAGTGGTTATGGTATTTATAGGATTTATATGATGTTCTGGAATGTGGTTTCCTATAAAGGAGTTTATCTATTTTACTCTTTTTTTATCGTTTAATTATTATTCAATATGTTGTCTATCTTATAGATTCCAAGTGATTTTTTTTTCTATACGAGAGGTTTTTTATGATTCACCCTATTTTTGATTGGTTTCCTATATGAGAGTATGGATATTTGAGCTTCATTATTATTCATTTAAAATTCATAATATTGGTTGTTTTACAAATTCCTCGGTATCTTCTTCCTAAATGGACCATGATGGTTCTTTTTGTAAAAGAATATTTTTCTTTACATCATTTTCCAAATTAGGTATTCTTGGGGTTTAAAGAAGTTTTGATACCATGCAATAACTTTATTTAGGTGCATTATTGTTCGTTTATTTTTCAACCATTAATGCATTTACTCACATGTGTTATTCACTTATTCTAAAATCTGATTTGTGGTGCCCTATTGGGTTTCTATACTCACACCCAACACATAAACCCTAGTGTTTTGTAGTCATTATTATCAGGGATCCAGGTAAGGTTAAATACCCTATGTAAAGTAATTTAGCATGAGGAACTTGGTATATAGATAAAGGAAATTCTGGGCCATACTGTAAGATATATTTATATAATAACCACTATTATTATTTTATTATTTTTCCTATCACATATATTGATTCATCACCATTATAGGTAATATTTTTACAGATGAAGTAAAATAAAAATGGGTTCATTTTATTATTATATGTTATTATATTTATATGATTATCAAGAAATGGTGATTCGTCTCTATTTATATATTAATTAATACTATTTTGGATTATATTTATTTTTCGTATAGTTTTCAACTAAGGGAATAATATCCATGATGTATGTATTATCCTTCATTTATAGTTGGTAATCTATTGTCTATGAAGAGTTGTCAATGAGGTCTTGTAGTTATCTATATCAGACAACGATGAATTAGTCTAGATCATCACAAAAGGGTATCACATTCTTTATTTCATGATTTATTATTTTAATTTTTATTGAATGGAGGTAGGGGAATTTCAACTCGGGTTGTAAGTTATTATTGTGTCTATCCAAGACTTGTATAGTGGACTCTTGAGTTTCCAGGGTATGGGGTTTTATTTTATGGGGTTTAGAGGTTATGATTTCTTATTTTTACGAAAAAAAAATACTATTGATTTTTTTATTGATGGGAACTTTCTCTATGTGATGATAGCATGTGAGTTCTTGCAACTTGTTGGTACATATGTTCACTTGTCATATTTTTTCTTTCTCATGACTAAAAAAATGATTTTAAAAGGATATATTCATTATGTAAATGAAAATTATAATTTATCTATTGTCCCAAATAAATTATTGGTGACATATAATTAATTGAAACCTAGATATTTTTTAGGATTTATTATTTCATATAATTGTGAAATATGTATAGGTGTAATTAATGTAAACCTATAAACCCAGTTAAGTATTGGGGTATGATGTTTTTGTATCTTTTAGGTATGTATCCTAAGGTGGGTCAGTTTTCATGGATTAATTTATTAAATCAGGAGTAATGTATTTAAAAAAGAGTATTCTTGATCATTATTAAAAAAATTAATATTTAAGTATTTGTGAGATATACCTAATTAATGTTTGGGAATTTTATAAATTATTCCATGATAAAGTTCCATGGATCAACATAGATATAATTTTGAGTTCATTAATAATGTTTTTTATGTTTCTATTGTGCCACCAAATGATCAATAAGTAGACATGGATCATGATTTTAAAGTTGGTACTATATCATGGGTAGCTGAGCAACCTTTGGTAGATATCATTCATCTAGTTTTAATTGAATGCAAAAGAGTACTCAGATGTGAGTCTACAATGGTAAAAATCACTTAGTATTTTCAAATATCATATCATATAGCCATATAAGGAATTATGGGTCCTCAATATATCACATATTGGAATGATATGATTTATAGTATATTTGATCTTATTAAGATTGTAGGGGATGAGTGTGTGAAGTATAATAGATTCATACTTTAAGGACATACCATGAGATGATTGAGTGTCATGGTTTATTTGATGAGAAGGGAGGGATTATTATAAGAGGTATCCAAGGTACTGTTTTTTGATGAATTTTTTATGATGTCTCCAAATTTAGATTGGGTGTATGAGTTTATGGAGATCTTTTAGGGAGCATTATCAGTTATCAATTATGCTACCTGATTCTTTGATCTATAATAGTTTACTGATTTTTAACTGAGAATTATGCCCAAAATACCTAAAAATTAAATATTCTCCTTTGGATATATTTAAAGAAACATGAAATTATGTTCAATATGATATCTTATTCTAATGTGGTGCTTTATTTGGATTACTCCATTAATATTTTGGATCTAGTTGTTCTTCTTGGGATATGGTTAGATTTTTTTATGAAATTATCAAGATTTTTCATATTAGATTGAGGCTATATTCACTTTAGGGATTTCTTTAAATTAGATATGTCTGGTTTCGATGTTGAATTTAGGATGGATTGGATGATTATCTTTTTGGATAGCATTGATTACCAACTAATATGTGTTTCCTTTAAATTAAAAATGAATAAAAACAATAATCTTATAATAAAATGGAATTTAAATACAAGTAGAGTTGGACATGATAATAGATAGTTGGAGGCCATTACTGCAAAAATGACCATGATGGTTTTCTCACCTTAACTAGTGGTGGTTAAACCACATCCCTCCATTATTGGAACAATTTTATGATGTATTCTTTGCTATATTCTTATGCTAAACTTTATATATGGGGATCGAGTTCATGATTTATAACATATTAAGTTTTAATCCCATATTAATTCAATTTTATCATCTTGCACAAGTTAAGATTAAGGATATAAAGGTAAAACTTAAGAATATTTAATAAAAAGGTTTTATCCATCCAAGTACCTCTCTTGGGGTTCTATCACCATTTTAACAAAGTACGGATATAGAAACTTGATATTAATTTTGTATTATAGGAAATTAAATTAGGTTATTATCAATAAGAAATATTCATTACTATAAATAGATAATTTTATTAATAAATTTAGGAGATCCCGATAGTTCTCTATGATTGATATATATTTAAGATATCACTAGTTATGATTCAAAAAAATGATATATTAAGAAAAAAATTGAAATAGGTATGGGATATATTAATTCCACGAGATGTCATTCGATTTGATAGTTGTGTTAACGATTTATATAGCTCAAATGTATTTCATTTTTCATCCATACCTAGAATCTTTCATCATGGTGGGGTTTTATGATGTAATATTACACCTATGGACCAAATAATTTCATGAAAATACCCTATAGATTGTATTGATTATTATTCAAGAACATCAATTATATACCAGGATCTTAATGTTTAACTTTATGATTTAGTAGTTATGTGATTATTCTATTTTATATTTTAATATTGATGGGTTCTTATACATGAAATCATTGAATAATAATTGAATAAAGTTGAGTTTCATGGAAAATGTTTATGTATTGTAAATTGTTATGCATGACCATAATTTGGAGAAATACAAATGAAAATTTAAAAATTGAGTAACAAAAAAGAACATCACATCGGGCCATGAAAGAGTGTGGCATGACAATAGAAAATGAAAAGGAATACAAGGCTGATGATTGAATCCAAAGAGAAAAAGAGCAGTTTTAGAGGCACAAAACTAAAGAACCAGGAAAAAATGGATGTTTTAGTTATGGTAGTTGAAGATATGAATCATGTATTTTAGACGTGATTTTTAAATGTATATGTTGTGAACCATTTATAGGTTGTGGGAAGAATAAAATAGGCCCACAATAAAGACTGCCTCTATCACACCATGAAACATGTCCTGATGACCCAAATACCTTTTCACAATGATCATAATGTCTTGAAAACTATTGATACCCAAACATTACACATTTTGTATTCCTTACACTATGTGTAAGTGTCATAAATAGAATAAAATTTCCAATTTATAGGATATCTTTGATGAGAAGTTTTCTTAAATGAGCCGAACAGACATTTAAACCTTCCATTGACCCATGGAGTCCCATTAATTAACTAGTGGATAATAAATAAGGATTATGTCCAATAGATATGTATTTCTTTTGAGGTCTAGAGAGGATCAACTGTCAAGAGGCTCTAGCAGGGTTCTGACCCATCTTCCTTCATAGATAGGTTTCTATTTTAATTTTCTTTCCTTCATGTATCATTTAATTATTTCTAGTTTAATTCCAATCTCATTGATTTATTCATTCTCATTATCAATAATTTTTTATTACTGTGTTCTTCATTATTTTATAATTCATGTTAGTTTTTAATTACTTTCCTATAAGTTAAAGGGTGTATTTTATTATTATAAATAATTTAATCATTAGGTTGAGTATGAAATTTGTTTACCTGCCTTCATTCAATTTTTTCATGTGTGTATAATCTTCTTAGGGTTAGGGTTCAAGAGTAGGTTTTCACTTAATCATGAAAAAAATATAAATCAATCCTTAGAAACCCTAGGGATATTAATTAGGTTAAAAAAATTTCCTTGTGTTCTTTTACACAACCTTGACCATGGGATGTGAAATTTAATGAACCCAACATAATTGGGGATGAGAAAGACTATGATAATTAGTATGTGATACTTTCTGTATAGAATCTAAGAATTATTCATCTATGTTGTTAGATATACCCTGACCATATGATAATTGTAGAAAAGGTAGATCTAATTAGTTTGACCAAAACCAATTGGTAACCCTTCCACAGCTTCACATCCTAAGTCATAGGACCATTCCAAGTTAGATTTAGGATAATATTTTTCCTCTATCCTGAAATTGACCTCGATCCATTAATGTCATTATTTCCTCCTCCAAATACATATTTCTGTATTTTAAAAAATCCATTTTATGATAAAATGTTAACTTTAAATTTACAAATTAAACCATAAAGCAACATAAAATAGACCAAATTTAGGATACACAACCATAGACACCAAAGCACCAAATTCAAATTTTGAAAAAATTGCCTCAAACACTTCACCACAAAAATGACTCATGTAGTGAAATTCTTTATCCATGGTCCCTACTAACTAACATTTATTTATTAATTTTAATTTTTTTTAGTTATTTAGTTTAATAAAATAAAACTGAAATTAGAGTGACCTACCCTTTGGTTAAGAATTTTCTTTTGCATACCCTGCTCTCTGTGGGTTTGACCGAATACTTCCACTTTACTACACCTTCATAGTTAGTGTTTTTCAGGATATAATAATATGATTTTTATTATACCTAAGGTATATAATAAATATAGAATCCCTCCTTTTTATCACATAAACTTTCATTACATTTTACAAAACCGAGGATCTTTAAGGTTTAGTGTCTTGGAAACCAGGAACTTAAAACATGGAAACATAAAAACATTCTTCTTAAACACATGAAAGGATTCTCCTCAAGTTCACCCTAGTTTCATTACTACATCTCATAACCTGGGGACATACATCAAAAGAAAGGGTGAGCAGAAGGCCCAGTAAGGGAAACAAGGGAAACATTTAACATGTGAACTTGAGATACATCAATAAAGTCATGAAAAAAACTTTAAGGCATGAGAAAGAAATCATGAGGCATATCATAATAAAAATAACATTTTTCATAAATTGAATATGTGGCTAAAATATTTAATATTGAAAATCATTTTGTTTCACCAAGTTCCATCCCCAAGGTGTCATTAAAAATTACCAAAGTTATTCACCAAGGTATCAGTCTAAAAAGTCATCTCTAGAGATTAAGTCTTTACCCAATGCATTGGAGCGCTATCTGGGCGCACCCTTGAAATGTATTTATTATCATGTGAGCCAAATATAACATCATCAATAATTTCATAAACAACCCATATGGCATAAAAGAAATGGGTTTCATTTCATAATCATAACGTTTTAAAAACTGCTTTAAAGACATGATCTTTATGTCACTTTAAACCCACGGAAAGGGAGAGCGGGTCTCATGTATGTAAATCCCAAAATTTAAAACAGAACAACTTAGTATATATGTTAATACACCTATAGAAGGGATATCTTTGAGTATTCACTTAATAAAATAAAATAACTTTAGAAAAAGAGAGAGACATTTTGAGACGGAAATTCTGCAGCATAACAGCTATGTTTCGGGGTTTTAGAAAACATTGAAAAGAGAGTGTACATGGGTAAAACATTCATAAATGATCCATAAAACAGTAAAGGGACAGAATATAAGGAATTTAAGAATATGGTAATGAAATTTAAAAATATACCATATGAAATGAAGAACATTAAAGGAAGACAAAAATAAGATTTCTCTTATGAAAATTCGGCAGCCTAACAGCGTTACATAAACTTCAACTAAAAATGAATTTATTAGATCAAATAGGGTCTCTCATAATATGAACATAAAATATCAGTATGATTGATATAGATATCATACCCCAACATAATAAAAAGTAACTTTCATTACTTGACATGGAATTAGAACTTTGAAAAGGGAAAAAGCTGCAAGGACCACTTAAAAATTCAGCAGCCTAACGACGCCACTTAAACATCAAAATAATGAATTGAAGAGATAAAATGGGGTCTCTCATCATATGGTAATAAAAGATCAGTATGATAGATATATATATCATACCCCAACATAACAAAAAGGAACTTTAAATAATTGACATGAAAGTAGAACTTCAAAACGAGAAGGGTGAAGAACCACTTAAAAATTCAGCACCCTAACGGCGTTACTTAAAACTTCAAAATAATGAATTGAAGAGATCAAATGGGGTCTCTCATCATATGATCATAAAATAACAGTATGATAAATTTAGAAATCATACCCCAACATAATAAAAAGGATATTGAAATACTCTACATGAAAATAGATCTTGAAAAATGAGAAGGGAGAAAGAATCCGTTACAAAAATTTCGGCAGCCTAACGGCGCCACTTAAAACTTCATAAAACGAAATAATGAGAGTAAGAGGGTATCTATCATTATGTGAAAATGAAAAGGGAAGTAAGAGGAGTATATAATAACACCCTTTAACATAAGAACATGGAGCATAAAAGAAATTACATAAAAGATATTTCTTGAAAAGGAAGAGAGAGATCAGATCCCTTACCTTAAACGTAACTCTTAAAACTCAAAGGTTGGGACCTTGAGGGCTTGGGGCACCTTGGGAGGACTCCTTGGGAGGTAAGGAGACCAGAACTTCTTTGAGGATGGTTTTGGAGTCGAAAGGATGATAATAGGGCTTGGTATCTATAGGGAAAGTGAGGGGACAAGGCATTAATGGCCAAGGGACACCGCAAAAGTGGTTTTCTCAAAACCATGTGCTCTCCCATGGTATTTCCCATGGAGTTAGGCCACATGGGGCCCCCAATACAAATATCCATCACCTTAGGTCGGCCAACCCTTAAAATATCTCATGAAATCACCATGACACAGTTATGATGTCACTAAACACACCGAAACCCTAAAACTGTATTTTTACTATTCACTGAAAATTCAACTTTATCAGAAAAATCCCAAAATTTCACATTAATCAAATATCAATGCTCTGATTTCAAAAATGAACTCCATTTTATAAAAATAATTTTCTGAATATTTTTAATTTAATTTTTAAATAAATACCCTATTCACCGAAAATTCATTTTTTCAGAAAAAACCCCAAAAATTACCTTAACATAATATCTATGCTCTGAGTTCAAAAATGAAATCCATTTTATAAAAATATTTTTTTAAATATTTTTAATTTAATTTTTAATTAAAAAACACTATTCACCCGAAAAAACTAATACTTGAATAATAATTTATGAAACCGTTATTTAACCATTTTATTGAATCACATTACTTAATCAAGGTGCCTATATTATATTAATACTTTCTTTAAGTGAGATTACTAATCCATTTGGACACATTACTAATCCTAATCATAAAATCACTATTCATAATTTATTATTCATCAAAAATTAAGTTGATCTTATTAGACTCTAAATTTTGTACTGAGCATAATTATAGAAGACCATTTTTTGAAAATCATTACACATTTTTAATTATTTTAGGTTTACATAAACATTTTTTTAAAATATCCTTTCTCTAAAATTCACCAAAATTATGCATTCTATATTTATTCGGACATTTGAAAATTCATAAACTTTATAAGAAGAAATCCCAATTTTTATTTAAAACAAAGGATTATACAAGGCAGTTATGGTCTCCTTACATATCCCCTTATCACACCAGCATAGGACCTAAGTTTAAGGTGTGCTAAGGTGAGAGAATCTGAGGGAGGCTCGGCCAACATCGCACAAGTAGTAATTTCTATCAGTTTGAACTTCTCGCGAAGGTGATCCCGTTCTAACTTCACACGATGAAGTTTGGCTTGGGTTTGGTTCAGAGGAAAGCCCAATGGTTCTACCTTCTTCCCAAGTTCTGTTAAATGGGCTTCGATCAGTCTAAGACTACTGGGTGAGGTCATCGAATCTTCTTTCTATATTAATTAACCAATATTACTTGTATTTAGAGACAATAATCAAAACATTTTGTTCATAGTGGTCATATTGACCAATGGTCATATAACAGTCAAAACCCAATGGTCTCATTTTAATTATACTCATGTTATCAAATGAAACATTTTTGTTGAATATAAAAAACAAAATAAAATAACACATAAAATTAGGAAACAATATTTATTCAAAATTTCGGGTCGTTGCAATCTTCCCCCTTAAGATATTGCTTCCTCGCAATTTTTAAAATTGGGTTTTGAAATTTCATTGAATGTCCCACATCAGAAAAGGAGTCAGTAAAACTATTACTTTAAAAGAAATAAATGGAAGTAAAAAGGTCATCCGAGTTAACCCATACTATGATTCCATGTAGGAAAACATGGACATGGAAGAAAAAAAAGGGGTCAAGATCTGGGGGAGAGTGATAGAAAACATGATTAGTAGAAAGTTAACCATAAGAAAATCCTAAACTTATGATGTGTGTAAACGGTCTTTGATTACCTAGTAGGAAACGTAAACCAACAACATTTTTTTTTACATTCCTTTTCATAATTTTAAGGAATTCATTTACTACATAGAACCAAACATAAGAAAATATACCTACCTTCATGTAAAGTTTCATCCTTTAATAAGTTTCTACCAAACTAATCTTTTCTCCAAATGATGAGCATTGAAAACTACTTGGTCTCATCAAAACACAAGAATCATCTTCTAGAGAATCACATAATCCACAAAAGGTTAACTATTTATTTCTTCTATCTTTAAACATTATCCCAAAAATAGAAAGGGTAAGGTAAAACAACTCTTCAAAAAGAAAGAATCCCATAGGAATGGAAACTACTTTTAAATCTTCAAATTTCCATGGTACTACCCAAAGTTCATCATAGACCATTCCATAAATAATGGTCCTTAAAATTCCTCAAAATAAACTAAACTAAGATAAATACAAGAAGGATTTGATAACATAGTCTTCCAAAATAAACTTCATTGTTCATCTCCAAACAACATCAACCACTCCTAACATCTTATTACAAAAAGTAGCTAACCTAAATATATTTTACCCAAGATAGGTTAATCATTCCCATAAGTAACCTAAATTACTATAAGTCCAGCTTAAATTCATCGATTCTTGAAAATATAAGTCAACCTTACTCCTCAATGAAAATACCATAGTAATCTATTTACCTCGATCATATAGGGTCCCCAAAATAGTGCACATCTTCCAAAATAATAATCATATTTTAATCCCCTAATCATCCCTATTATATTAATACTACAATCACCGCATTTCCCATCACATTGGTTGTTGGGACATGTTCTTCCATTTCCCACCATTAACTAAGAAGAGAAAGCATAATTAGGGGCTTAAGTTCTTAGCCAATAATCATGAAAAGAAACTGAAATCATATAAAGATAACTTGTAGAAGAAAAGTATACCCTAACTTGTGATCCCCTAGGTTCCCATCTAGGTTATCCATGATCATATATTCTTATGTGAATCTTTATTTTATTTTATCATTGTTCCTTTAAAAATGGTTCATACTAAGCTTATGAATTTACCAAAGCATATCCCCCAGGAGTGTCGTAACCAAGAGTGCAGCAAGATCCATTTTTGTGTACCAGTTCCCGTTTGAGTCTAGCTCAAAGCGGTGTTTTCAGGTTTTACCCCTATGTACATCTGTGCCAGAGCCACATCTATCTGATCGTATCTAGATAGGGATGTATTTGCTTGGCAGCCCCTTACTCAATACTCTCCAAAATACCAGGAAGATTTCCTATATTTAAACTTTTCTATAGGGTTCTTCCTAGAGTTTTCATATCCTAATTTCCACAAATAACTAAACCATCCTTTGATACCAACTATAGCATACCACCTTTTTATCACATAAACTTTCATTACATTTTACAAAACTGAGGATCTTTAAGGTTTAGTGTCTTGGAAACCAGGAACTTAAAACATGAAAACATAATAACATTCTTCTTAAACAATTGAAAGGATTATCCTCAAGTTCACCCTAGGTTTATTACTGCATCTCATAACCTGGGGACATACATCAAAATAAAGGGTGAGCAGAAGGCCCAGTAAAGGAAACAAGGGAAACATTTAACATGTGAACTTGAGATACATCAATAAAGTCATGAAATGATCTTTAAGGCATGAGAAAGAAATCATAAGGCATATCATAATAAAAATAACATTTTTCATAACTTGAAGATGTGGCTACAACATTTAACATTGACAATCATTTCGTTTCACCAAGGTCCATCCCCAAGGTGTCATTAAAAATTACCAAGGTTATTCACCAAGGTATCAGTCTAAAAAGTCATCTCTAGAGATTAAGTCTTTACCCAATGCATTGGAGCGCTATCTGGGCGCACCCTTGACATGTCTTTATTATCATGTGAGCCACATATAACATAATCAATCATTTCATAAACAACCCATATAGCATAAAAGAAATGGGTTTCATTTCATAATCATAACGTTTTAAAAACTGCTTTAAAGACATGATCTTTATGTCACTTTAAACCCACGGAAAGGGAGAGCGGGTCTCATGTATGTAAATCCCAGAATTTAAAATATAAAAAATTGGTATATATGTGAATACACCTATAGAAGAGATAGATTTGAGTATTCACTTAATAAAATAAAAGAACTTTAGAAAAAGAGAGAGACATTTTGAGACAGAATTCTGCAGCATAACAGCTATGTTTCGGGGTTTTAGAAAACATTGAAAAGAGAGGGGACATGGGTCAAACATTCATAAATGACCCATAAAACAGTAGAGGTACAGAATATAAGGGATTTAAGAACATGGTAATGAAATTTGAAAATATACCATATGAAATGAAGAACATGAAAGGAAGACAAAAATAAGATTTCTCTTATGAAAATTCGGCATCCTAACAGCGTTACATAAACTTCAACCAAAAATGAATTGATGAGATAAAATAGGGTATCTCATCATATGAACATAAAATATCATTATGATTGATATAGATATCATACCCCAACATAATAAAAAGTAACTTGCAATACTTGACATGGAATTTGAACTTTGAAAAGGGTGAAAGGTGCAAGGACCACTTAAAAATTCAGAAGCCTAACGACACCACTTAAACATCAAAATAATGAATTAACAGATAAAATGGGGTCTCTAATAATATGTTCATAAAAGATCAGTATGATAGATATAGAGATCATACCCCAACATAACAAAAAGGAACTTGAAATAATTGAAATGAAAGTAGAACTTCAAAACGAGAAGGGTGAAGAACCACTTAAAAATTCAGCACCCTAACGGCGTTACTTAAAACTTCAAAATACTGAATTGAAGAGATCGAATGGGGTCTCTCATCATATAATAATAAAAGATCAGTATGATAAATTTATAGATCATACCCCAACATAACAAAAAGGAACTTGAAATACTCTACATGAAAATAGATCTTGAAAAATGGGAAGGGAGAAAGAATCCGTTACAAAAATTTCGGCAGCCTAACGACGCCACTTAAAACTTCATAAAATGAAATAATGAGAGTAAGAGGGGATCTCTCATTATGTGAAAATGAAAAGGGCAGTAAGAGTAGTATAGAATAACACCCTTTAACCTAATAAAATGGAGCATAAAAGAAATTTTGTTGAAAAGAAAGAGAGAGATCGGATCCCTTACCTTAAACGTAACTCTTAAAACTCAAAGGTTGGGACCTTGAGGGCTTGGGGTCACCTTGGGAGGACTCCTTGGGAGGTAAGTAGACCATAACTTCGTTTAGGATGGTTTTGGAGTCGAAAGGATGAGAGGAGGGCTTGGTATTTATAGGGAATGTGAGGGGACAAGGCATTAATGGCTAAGGGCCACCTCCAAAGTGGTTTTCTCAAAACCATGTGCTCTCCCATGGTATTTCCCATGGAGTTAGGCCACATGGGGCCCCCAATAAAAATATCCATCACCTTAGGTTGGCCAACCCTTAAAATATCTCATGACATCACCATGACATAGTTATGATGTCACTAAACATACCGAAACCCTAAAACTGTATTTTTACTTTTCACTGAAAATTCAACTTTATCAGAAAAATCCCAAAATTTCACATTAACCAAATATCAATGCTATGATTTCAAAAATGAACTCCATTTTATAAAAATAATTTTCGGAATATTTTTAATTTAATTTTTAAATAAATACCCTATTCACCGAAAATTCATTTTTTCAGAAAAAACCCCAAAAATTACCTTAACATAATATCGATGCTCTGAGTTCAAAAATGAATTCCATTTTATAAAAATATTTTTAGTTTAATTTTTAATTAAAAAACACTATTCACCCGAAAAAACTAATACTTGAATAATAATTTATGAAACTTTTATTTAACCATTTTATTGAATCACATTGCTTAATCAAGGTGCCTAGATTATATTAATACTTTCTTTAAGTGAGATTACTAATCCATTTGGACACATTACTAATCCTAATCAGAAAATCACTATTCATAATTTACTATTCATCAAAAATTAAGTTGATCTTATTTGACTCTAAATTTCGTACTGAGCATAATTGTAGAAGACCATTTTTTGAAAATCATTACACATTTTTAATTATTTTAGGTTTACATAAACATTTTTTAAAATATCCTTTCTCTAAAATTCACCAAAAATATGCATACTATATTTATCCGGACATTTGAAAATTCATAAACTTTATAAGAATAAATCCCAATTTTTATTTAAAACAATGGATTACACAAGGCAGTTATGGTCTCCTTACATAGCCCCTTATCACACCAGCATAGGACCTAAGTGTAAGGTGTGCTAAAGTGAGAGAATCCGAGGGATGCTCGGCCAACATCGCACAAGTAGTAATTTCTATCAGTTTTAACTTCTTGCGAAGGTGATCTCGTTCTAACTTCACACGATGAAGTTTGTCTTGGGTTTGGTCCAGAACAAAGCCCAATGGTGCCACCTTCTTCCCAAGTTCTGTTAAATGGGATTTGATCAGTCCAAGACTACTGGGTGAGGTTATCGAATCTTCTTTCTATATTAATTAACCAAGATTACTTGTATTTAGAGAAAATAATCAAAACATTTTGTTCACATTGTTCATATTGACCAATGGTCATATAACAGTCAAAACCCAATGGTCTCATTTTAATTATACTCATGTTATCAAATGAAACATTTTTGTTGAGTATAAAAAACAAAATAAAATAACACATAAAATTAGGAAACAAGATTTATTCAAAATTTCAGGTCATTACAATAAAACCCTTTAGCTAAGTCAATATGATTTCTTAGTTATATTATATTATAAGAAGTGGGTTTTCTTGTCTTATTTATTGTGAAGGATATGAAATTTTAAAATTCACTCTAGAATATAATCTAGATCAAGAGTTTCATTAGATTATTTGGTTATTATAAATAATTCAATTATAGTTTCACTTACATGGTAGTGCCTATTATGGGTCTAACCAATAAAAGAGTTAGATGCAAAAAAATTGAAAATTTTAAAGCTGTGTTTTACGAGTTGAAATAAAGGTTTACATCTACTCAAATTCAGATTATACTTGACTCTGGGAAGGGTTAAACTATATAATATGAAATGTTAGAGTTTATCTTGGGAGTTATTTTAATTTAGTATAACAAGGAGGTTACTTATGAGTCTAATCAGTTGTGATCATTGAGTGTAATTACTTTACCCAAGATTTGGACCAAGCTATTATGGTCCATGATCTAAAGTTCTTGTTCCACTATCTCTTCACAAAGATATATTTAGTCTATATTAATTGAAAGATATTTTGATATATATTATTATAGTGTTATTTTACCATTATTAGAACCATTGGATTGAGTACCACTAGATATATGATTTTGAGATATCTTATGCCCCCTAAAAGGGAGTTGTTTTGGAAATTTCTCTTTATTGTAAGACTCGAGAGCAGGTAGATCGATAATTTATTGAGAAAGTGGAGGTGGGTGAGTTTTTTCATATAATAGTGGTTTGATATAATAGTGGGTTATGAGGCCATGAATTTTTCTCCTTTAGATATTACTTCATCACCAGTGAATCATGAGAAATGCATCAATGAGTCTAACTATGATTACCCGGACCCGGAAGCCACTTAATGGATTCCCCAAGCCTAGTGGGCCACATGCCCTCTTGTGAATCTTCCCAAACTCTTGAGGCTTCCGACTAGCAGTGAGGGCCTAGGGTGTGTCTGTTGGAATACTATTCCCTCATAAACATAGTGTATCATAACAGAAGGATTATAAATGAATAATAAACAGAAGAACCAATATAAATAATATAAATATAAATATAAAATAATGAAATAAAAAACAAGAATAATAATATATGTATCAACTAAGAAAATAATTATGTAATGTCATGTCAATAGACAACTGGAAAGCATGGATACAAGACAACATGCATAACATGTTCCATAAGTAAAGGGAAACAAAACTACTCCAAGCATCCCAAGATCCAACCTGGTCCTCTACTATCGAGATCAATCCTATCATTACATAGTCAAGTGTTTGAAGGTTAATGCTTCCCTCTATCAATATCTGCATCCATGTAATCCACTCTAGGTGCCAATCGGTGCCTGAAGAGGGTGTGAGATAAATCTCAATGGGCCACCACCAATGGTGTCTATAAAATATGGCCTGAGTAATGGAATATAGCAATGTGCAGGAATACATATATAAAGTAAAGAAAGATACAAAATGTTACTAAATAACCAATCACCTAATTCATCCCTCAGCTGGTGTCTGAACATGTAACCAGTTCATTCATTAAGAAATTACCATTTAATGTTAATAGGTCACAGGAGGCATAGCCAGCACTGACATCACCTCATGATATTATAAGTAGTGAAGGTCCTAATACAAGACAAGGCAACATGAAAATGATATCCAATGAGGGAGTTCTAGAGTAATAACCAAGGTAATGTAAATCTCATGGACTGCTAACTCAGTAGTATCTGAGTCTATCTAAAGGGGTAAGAGTGTAATACAAGGACAATAATCCAAGGTATTCCTCAATAAGGTGCCTACCATGTCCAAGGTGATCGACCAAGGTAAAATAGAGATAATAAAAGATAGGTCCCTATGGTCTTTCACCATGGCACTTACTAGTCAATGCTAGATCCCAAGAGTGTATTTGAGGTATCCTATAATAAAAGGGACCCATTGGTAGAATACTAGGCATCCAAGGAATAGAAAAGAAATGGAGTCTAGGTGGGTACCGACCTAAGAAAACTGTATCCTTAAATAAGAATGGGGTTCCAAAGACCCAAGGTTTCATCCTCTCAGAATCCAAGGAAAGATCAAGTCAGTCCATTCTTATTTGATATTGTAATCATGTAAAAATTCATTTGGTTCAATTCTTTCCTTCTATTAGTGTGTAGAGGTCAAGTAGAGTTCAAACCATTTATTTATTGGTCTAATACTTGTAAACCATTATTGTGTATATGACATGTAGCATTACAACCATTTAATAAGGTCTTAGTTAACTATTAAGGCATATTCAAATATTGAGGTTCACTCTGCTACCTTCAATTAACATGTAAAAGGGTGATACATACATGTAAGCTTTATTTAATATCATTTATTAATACCAAGTTATATACTTAGTATACTTTCCATTTAACATTTAACATTTCACATTTCATATTTAATAACCATTCAGAAGCACATAACTAAGATAGGTTAAGTATTGAGAATACATGGTACATGACATTATGAAATTATCATTAACAATGAGCCATTTTCATAGAATGATGAACTTTAGGAAGGTCAAGTAAAGGAACACCCAAATGATGGCTCAAACATACCAAAACACTAAGACTCCAATTATGGTATAACCTTTGGCATGGGACGGATTGATTTTTTGGTGTAACCACTAAAAACTAATCACATAATTGGAAAGAGAATAATTATACGATTCTAACAAGTATAATCATGGAATGTAAATTTAAGAAATGGTTTCCAACAAAACCTGTGGGCCCCATAAGAACATTCCAAAAACAAATAACTTTAGGGATGAGTTATAGAACACCCAGCTTATGGTTGTATGACTCTCCTCTTCTGGTATCAGCACTTGATTTTCCTCAGATCGGAGTAGATATAAGAAAAGGTGAAAACCGATCAGATGAAGATATCCAGATCAAGAGTGAAAGAGAAGAAGAACGGCTAAATAGTACATGAGTACATACCATTTCACATCCAACATGATGAACAGAAGCTCGATTGGATGTTGGGTGAGGGAGGTCACTTGATCACTAGCTTTGGCCTTCAAGAAGCTCCAAATTGGTGAAAATGGTGAAAATCCCACTGGTTATCAGATTAGGATGAAGGGGAAGAATTAGTAGATCATTAAGGTATTTTGGAAATTTTACATAGGTTTTTAGCCAACGCACGGTTTTTCTTCATGGTTTGTCAAACCATGCGCATACTGTGCAAGACGGTTCTGCCTGAAAAGTCATCCTCTGCATGGTTTGATCAAATCGTGTGCCATCCATGAACCCACTAGGAAAAAGGGGTATTTTCATGGTTTTCTTTCACATATGTGAGCCAACATTGTAAGTTTCCACTGTCCGAAAAAACACCATTCACACGGTTTTCCAATCCATGTAGAAAATCCCACACAGTTTACTCTAAACCATGCATCGAGACTATTTTCTCCAAAAAGATGGGTTCTTGGCTCTGAACTTTCCCCAGACACCCTCATAACCTTTTATAACTCTTTAGTAATCCATATTAGGTCCGAAGTAAAGATTTATACTGAAATGTAAAGGATCTGTACCTAGGTGAAAACCCTAGTTCTTACAGTCTCTCCCCTTAAAAGAACCCCCCCCCCCCCCCCGAGTTCTCCTTCCAAGGGTAAGGAAACACTGTCTAAAAACAACTATTGCCACTAAGCATGTAAATTAAATTCCTTCTCCTAATTCTCATCTTGCACTCATCTGTGCTTACATAACACCCATGCGAGAGGGCCATACTTTCCTTAGAGAGCCTTCTTTCTTCAGTCAACGATGCGTACTAGATATTCTCTAAAAGTAGAATCTGAATCTAACTAAACTTCCTCAGGATAAAAGGTATGAGATGGTTTAGCATGGTATTAGAGAATCTATGAGACATGAAAGTCGTCATTCATGGCATGGTACCTCTTAGGTAGTAGGAACCGATAAGATATCAGCCCGACTATCACTAGAATCTTGAACAGACCGACGTAACAAGGCGACAACTTTCCCTACTTTCTTAACCGTCTATACCCTAGCATGGGAAATACCTGAAGAAAAACAAGATCCCAAACATTGAACTCAAGAGTTCATCAATGTATATCATCATAAGAATTCCGTCTATACTGAGAATTAGTCATACACTTTTTGATCAGGTAGACCTCTTCTAAAGTCTTCTGAACGAGACGAGGACCTAGTAGGGCTTCTTCACCTACCTCTAGCTAGCATAAGAGTAAATGACATGGCATACCATTTAAGGCCTCAAAAGGATCCATATAAATCATTTCCTGAAAACTATTAATATAATAAAACATGACGAGAGGGATATGCTTCTCCTATGAACCGCTGAGATCAAGGACGCATGCTCTAAGCATATCCACTAAAACTGGTATTTTTCGTTCTAATTGTCCATCGATTTGAGAGTGAAAAGTTATTTTTACTAGCACCTGAGTTCCCATGTCTTTCTGTAAAACCTTTTAGAACTGTGAAGTGAAACGAGCATCCTTATATGAAATGATAGTATGTGGAACCCTGTATAGTTATTTGATCTCATGGACATACATTCTTCCTAATTTATTTGCTGAGAAAGTCTTCCGAATAGGAATGAGGTGTGATGTTTTTTTAGTCAGTCAATGACTACCCAGATAGAATCGCTACCCCTCGGCGACCTAGGTAATCTGACTACGAAATCCATTTCAACATCTTCCTATTTACATTTAAGACTGGAAGCGGCTGTAACAAGCCTTCAGGTCTCCGGTGCTCTGCCTTTACTAGCTGACAGGTGGAACATCTAGTGATTAAACCTGAAATCTGACATTTCATCCCATGCCACCAATACTGACGTCACATATCTCAATACATTTTCGAGTTTTCTAGATGAAATACCCATTGGGAAGCCTAGTACCCTTTCATCAACTCCTCTCTCATGTTTTAAGGAACCCAGATATGTCCACATAGATGAAAGATTTCATCTATATCCACATACCAATCGGGAGGTGGGTTATCACCTAATATACTCTCATTGATAACCTAACCTTTAGTATCTGAAAGTTTCCTAATCTTCACCTTCTCAAGGAGGGAAGAGGGAATAGTTAAGGATAAGAGGTATGACTTTTCATGAATATCATGAAACTCTAGATGAAGTTCAGAAAAGATGGCCATTAACTTCCATTCATCAATGTCTTCCTATACGGCCAGTGTTTGAGTTTTCTGACTCAGCGCATCAGTGACCACATTTCCCTTTCTAGTCATATAGGCAACCTCAAAATCAAATTATTGTATATATTAGACCAATCTCTGTTTTCGGAGGTTCAATTCATGATGATAAAATATATAATTAAGGATCTTGGGATCATTATACACCACAAAGTGCTCACTCAATAGTTAATGTCTCCAGCAACATAAGGCATAGATAACTACTTCTAGATCGAGGTTGTGCGTTGGGTAATTTCTCTCATGAGTCCTAAACTTTTGTGATCTGTACGCAATGAATTTTTCTTCCTGCATCAACACTAATCCTACGTCAATGCCTGATACATCGCAGAAGATGTTATAACCCTTACATAGTTCTAGAAGAATAGGAATTGGTGTTGAGACAAGCCTCCCTTTCAGCTCCTGAAAGGATTTCTCACATTCTTATAGCCATGTGAAGTTGACACCCGTATTTTTAAGACCAGTAAAAGGTGCATAAAGATGAGAAAAGTATTTTATGAAATGCCTGTAATATCTAGCGATCCCAAAGATTCTCATGATATGGAACATATTTTTATGTAGCTCCCAAGAAACTATAGCACTAACCTTTTTAGGGTCAATAGATACTCTTGATTCTGAAATAATATGACCCAATAAGTTGACATTATTGATCCATAAGACTCATTTAGAAATCTTTTCATAAATATGGTGCTCTATCGGTGTACTCAAAATGATCTCAAGATGTTTGGCATGGTCGTTACGAGTGCGCTAATACACCAAGATTTCATCCACAAAGACCACGACGAAAGAGTCCAAATAGGTATGGAAAACCTTGTTCATAAAATCCATGAAAACAGAAGGTGCGTTCATAAGGCCAAACGAGATAACAAGATACTCATACATATCATACCTACTACGAAAATCTATACGAGGTATGTCTAATGGTATGACTCGCACCTGATGATAACCTGATCTCAGGTCAGTCTTAGAGAACACATTTTCTCCTCGGAGCCGGTCAAAGAGATCGTCTATTCAAGGAAGTGGATACCGATTCTTGATGGTAAGTTGGTTCAACATTCTATAATACATGCATTAATGGAGAGTTACATCCGCCTTCTTAATGAAATATGTGGGTGAACCCCAAGAGTATATACTTGGATGAATAGATTCCTTGGTCTCTAAGTCCTCTATATGCTTCTTGACATCCTAATGGTCAGTAGTTTCCATAATGTTCATAGGAATGGACACTAGTGTAGCTCCTAGAACAAGATATATTGTAAACTCTACCTCTCTCTTAGGTGGTAAGCCAGAAAATTCATCGGGAAAGACTTCCATGAAACAATCTACTACTAGAGGGAAATCAGTTTGAAGAAAACCCTGGTCCTCCATGAAAAGATTTGGATTCTGGGTGGTCACCCCACCTAACCCATGATGCTTTTGTCCATCTATCCCATCCTAGACATCCCACTCACCTTTTAAAGGAAAACTATTGCCTTCTAGTGATGTAAAAGAAACCCTACGGTGATAGAAGTCTATAAAGTCATGATAGTGAACTAACCAGTCCATCCAGAGAATGACATCAAAGTCGTTAATCATGAGAACAAGAAGATTCCAGAAGAAAGGGTAACCACTTACCTAAAGGGGACATTCCATGCACTATCATATTCCCTCCGTTCATATTCCCAATGGTGTATTGAGGGTCATTACACTATAGTGATAGTGTATCTCTAGTCCGATACAATCCATGATAGATACAGAAATAAAAGAGTTTGACGAAACTGTGTCAAACAATGTAGATACAATAGTGGAGGCTACTATAATAGTGCCTCGTACTGTAGATGTTCATCCAACGTGATCCTCAGGTATCGGCTATAAATCATGAAATTGACCTGATACACTGACCTATGCCACATATGGACTACCACGATCATGACTACTATGCTGGTGCTACTGGTGATCAGGCATCAGACTACCACGGCCACGACCTCCTCCTCAGTCAGACCTACAAGTGCTACTCCAAATCCCCACCTGATACGACACTGATCCTTTAAACATGATACTCACATTTTTCCTCAGGTTACGCTTAGTGATAATTCCGTAGTCAACTATTGTAGAGAAGGTAGGAAGTAAATATACATTCACCTGAGTTCGGATGGCATACTGGAGCCCATCCTCAAAACGTCTTTCATGTGAAAGATCATTATTGGGTAGAAGTAGTGAAAAGCACTGTAAATCAGTGAAACATGCTAAATATTCCACAACTGATAAAAAACCATGCTCAAGATGCCTAAACTCTCTAGCTGTGTCAAATCTCAGTGACTGAGGAAAGAACTGATCATAGAAGGCAGTCTAAAGTCATCCCAAAACATTCCTTGATAATGATCGTCCTTGGTAACAACATCCCACCAACGCTTGGCCAAACCCCAAATCATGTATATATCAATCTTGACTCTCCACTCTGGAGGCATTTCCAAATGCTCAAAGATAGACAGAATGGCCTCTATCCAAGACTCAGCATCATGGGACTACCATCACCTAAAAAAGTAGTATGATGTTGCTGCTGGATGTAGCGGGTTGGATTAGCCATCGTATGTGTAACCCATGGAGCACCAATCATGGACTAAATCATATTTAATAAACTATCACAAAATTAGGAATCAGTTCCTGAGTTAGATACAGAAGTCAGTGCCTCAAGTTTCACTCCTGGAAGTAAGACTGACGGCTCAGGACCCACCCTATCTGGAGCACGGTCATCACCTCCTTCTTGGAGAACAACATGAGTACATCATGGAGAAATTGGTCTAAAAATTCCAAGAACACACCTAAGAACAAGCATATAAAAAAAATACAGCAACACTAGTAGAAACTGATCATAATAAAACTCTCTACCCAAGGAATACTACACAAACTACCCACTTAAATAGCCAAGTATCGGTAAGTGCTCATGTATAAGTTTTATTTCATATTTCAGTTAATTCTTAGGTTCCCTCCTTTACCTTTAATAAACATGACAATGTGGGGGTAAGGATGTGAAACCAATTTATTTTTTATTATAGTATTCACTTTATAATGGATAGTCATTTTCGATGAATTAGTTCCCATACACTTATCACTAGAAACAACACCCATTAACTTATAGCATCATGGATTGACTCGATAAATTACTCATCCCAACCAATGAGGGCCCATACACCTCATGAATTGAGATATAAAATCACTCAATCAAATCCAAAGTGATATAAGTACAAGAAACTATCACAACATCACTCTTCAATTACAGGCATATCAAGCAATTCAAAATAATTAAATGCACCTATATGACATGAAAATATGCATGACAAGTGAATTCTAGGTGCCTATAGTGATGCATGTAGCAATACTCTTTACCCTCAAATCATCGGTATAAGGATGAAATAAATTATAAAAAGATTAATAATCAATAACACCACACAACATGTGCATCACCCAACAGTGAAATAATATCAACTGTAATAGGAAAAAGAAGAACAAAAATTGAATTTTTTGGTAACATGGATTTTACCCCAAACATGGATTCGCAATGCCCAAGAATGACTTATGACCAATTCTCAAGCATTATTATTCTCCAATATATTATCTCCAAATATTAAAGCATTAAAATTAACCACCTCTAATACCACTTTGTGACAACCCAAACCCGGATGTCACTTTACGGGTGCCCCGATCCCAGTGGGCCACATTACCTCAAGCACATCTTCCTGAACACCAGAGGCTTCCAATTAACAGTGAGAGCCTAATGTGTGTCTGTGGGAATACTATTCCATCATTAACAGAGTGTAGCATAGTGTAAGGGTTATAAATTAGTAATAAATATCATAAGTAATATAAATAAAAGAAATAGTAGAAGCAACTGTTGAAATAAATGAACAATAATAATAGTAATTGTATCAACTAATACAATAATGATGTAATGTAATGTCACTAGAAAATTGTAAAGTATGGATACATGATAGCATGCATTACATGTTCTATAAGTAATGGAAAAAAAGACTACTCCATGTATCATGAAATCCAACTCGGTCATCTGTTATCATACTCTATCCTATCAGCACGCAATCAAGTGTTAGAATCTGAATACTTCCCTCTGTCAATAACTACAACCATGCAATCTACTCTGGGTACCAATTAGTTCCTATAGAGGGTGTGAGATAAATATCAGTGGGACACCACCAACGGTGTCTATAACATCTGGCCTATTTAATAGAATATAGTATTGTGCATGCATGCATACATAAGGTGAATAAAGAAGTACGATATAACTAAATAACCAAGTACCTGCTTCAGTCCTCAACTAGTGTATGAACATGTAACTAGTTCAGTAATTAAGAAATTACCATTTTATGTTAATAGGTCATGGGATTCATCGCCAGCACTAACATCACCTCGTGATAGTATAAGAAGTGAAGGTCCCAATACATGACAAGGAAACCTAAAAATGATATCTAGTGAGTGAGTTCTTGGGTAATAACCAAGGTAACGTAAATCTCATGGACTACTAGCATAGTAGTATCTGAGTCTAGATAAAGGGTTAAGAGGGTAATCAAAGGATTTTAATACAAGTCATTCCACAATAAGGTGCCTACCGAGTCCAAGGTGATCAACCAAGGTAAAACAGGGCACATCAAAGAAAGGGCCCTATGGGCTTTCACCATGGCACCTAATAGTCAATGCTGGATCTATGGAGTGTATCTGAGGTATCCAATAATAATGAAAGAGACCCAGCGGTATAATACTGGGAATCCAAGGAATATACATGAACCGGAGTATAGGTGGGTATCAACCTAAGAAAATCATATCCTTGAATTGGAATGGGGTTCCTGAGACCCAAGGTATCCTCCTCTCATAATCCATGGTTATCTCGAGTCAGTCCATTCCAATTGGATATTGTAATCATGTAATAATTCATTTGTCTCAAGTATTACCTTCCATTAGTGTGGATAGGTCATGTAGAGGTGAAAACATTTATTTATCGGTCAAATCCTTGTCTTCCATTAGTGTGGATAGGCCAAGTAGTTTTAAAACCATTTAATCAAGTCTTAGTTAACCATTAAGGCATATTCAAATAAAGAGGTTCACTCTGTTACCTTCTATTAACATGGACAGGGGTTCTATGAACATGTAATCATTATTTAATATCATTTATTAAGGCCAATTTATATACATAGTATACTTTCCCTTTCACATTTCACATTTCACATTTAATAACCATTTGGAAGCACTTACCTTAGATGGGTTAAGTGGTGAGCATACATTGTACATTCCATTATGATATTCTCATTAATAACGAGTCATTTACTATAGAAGCCTCAACTTTAGGAAGGTTGAGAAAAGGAAACCTCTAATAGTGGCTCAAACGTACCGAAAAACTAAAAACCCAATTATGGAATAACCTTCAACACGAGGCGGATTGAGTTGGGTGTGTAACCACTAAAAACTAATCAAATAATTGGAAAGATAATAATCATACGATTATAACAAGTATAATAATGGCATGTAAATTTGAGAAATGTTTTCCAACGAAACTGGTGGGCCGCACATGAAAATTCCAAAGACAATGTACTTTAGGGATGAGTTATAGACCACCCACCTTTGGGTTTTATGACTCTACTCCTCTGGTATCAGCCGTTGATTTGCCTCGGATCAGAGTAGATCTAAGAAAAGGTGAAAAATGATCACATGGAGATATAAAGATCGAGATTAAAATAGAACAAGAATATATAAAGGGGACTTGATTACTTACTGTTTCTCATCCAACGTGACGAATGGAAGCTCGATCAGATAACAGATGAAGGAGATCTCTTGATCCCTAGCTTTGGCCTTTAAAAAGCTCCAAAAGGGTGAAAATGGAGGAGAATCCCACTGGTTCTTGGATTAGGAATAAAGGGAAGGATTAATATATAATTAAGGGAATTTTGGAAATTTTACATAGGTTCTTAGCCTACTTACTATTTGTTTGCATGGTTTGTCAAACTGTGCACAAATCGTGTGAGATGGTTCTGGCCAAAAAGTCTTCCTCTGCATGGTTTGATCAAACCGTGCACCATCCATGCACAGTACCCTGGGAAAAGGTGGAATTTTCATTGTTTGGTTTCACGGTCGGGTGCCAACAGTGCTAGGATCCACTATCATAAAAAAACATCTGAACTATTTGGAACATTGTGCTGAAATCTATCACCGTTTACTCAAATCCATGTGTCGAGTCTGGTTTCTCTAAAAATATGGGTTCTGGTATCCGAACCAGCCACGAACACCATCAGAACCTTTACTAACTCATTAGGAATCCATATTAGGTCCAAAGTGAATATTTAGATCGTAAATTAAAGGATCAGTACCTAAGTGAAAAACCATGTTCTTACACTAACTCAGATTGTTTTGTGATGGGGGGTAGACTTTTTTATTTTGATTCCATTACATGGTGGACCCAAGATAAGTATTTTGTGATTTATATTGATGTAAGGGTGATAGTTTTTACTTATATATGGGAGGATTTTAAGAATGAATCCCACATCCCATGATGGTTCATGCACCCTATGCTGATAAAGATATACCATAATATCAATAGTTATTTTTAATACCTTGGTTTGAGGATAATCATCACGGGTTATGTGGTTTGTTGTGTCACTTTATAGAGGGTGAAAGAATTTAATTAGTGGTTTGGGGGATTTCTTCAGCCACTTCTAGAGCCCACTTGAAAGTGGGATGAATTGACCATGGACTTTTTTGGTAGTCTTCTAAGGACCTTGAAGGGTCATGATATAGTATGGGTTGTGGTAGATTAGTTAAAAATGGTAAATTATTTATTACTTATTAGAGAGACCCATTTGATCAATGAATTTGGTAATATAAATGTAAATAGAATAGTACAATTTCAAAAAAAAACCTATCAATATTATATGTTATTTTGATTACTATTTAACATCCAGATTCTAAAAAATATTATATAAGGCTATGAAAATTTATCCTAAGTTGATTACACCATATAACCAACATATAGATGGTCAATCTAAGAAGATGATTTATATACTTCATTATATATTTAGGGATTATGTGCTATAATTTTTGAGAACATGGGATAACCATATATAATCGGTATAATTTTTATACAACAAAATCTATCAAGCTTTGATATATATATGGATCCCTTTGAGTCCCTATATGGTCAATCATTTCGCTCACCATTTTGTTGGTTGAAGGTGAAAAAGTCATAGATCATCAAGCTGAACAATGTATAAGAGACCTCCAAGATGGTGAAGTCAATAAATAAAAGCCTAGTCACCACTCAAAATAGGAACTGGTCATACATTGACTAAATTGGATGATATTTGGAGTTCTCCATTAGTATTTAGGTAATCTTGTGTGTATCACCTCGGTTGCTACATAATCATGGTTTATATTACTATTAAACAAACTAAAGTGGATTGTTGTCATATCTTATTATTAATATCATCTTATGAGACATTAGTATATTCAATGCATATTTCATGTGTATTAGATCTAGAAGAATGATTTGGGCCCGACACACATGATTGATACTAAATATATCAAATTGAAGACTCATGAATTTTTTATTAGATATTAATGTGTGCCATGTAATGGATTGAGATGGTTATTTAAGGGAAAAAAATTCATTTAGAATACTTTTAATAGAATCATGAGTGAATTTAAAAGAGGCCCAAATGTTGGAGTTTATTATGAAATCATATTGGATGATGTTTTTTTATGAGGGGTAGTAGAGACGCTTTTTTTGTATGAGAAACCCTTAGTGGGGATGTTTTTAATGGACCTCAAAATTTTTGGTATAAATAATATCATATATATATTTAAATTAATTAATAAATTTTAAACTATGTCATTCTAAAAAGTTATCAGGTTCTTGTGGTTGTTTGAAGAGGGTTAGCTAGGTATTTTTGCTGAAATAAAGTAGTACATGCCACTAGATGCCCAATGATCTACCTATATGATTAAATTAACGTATTTTTATTACTTTCACATCCTAAACCTATTTTAATTTTTATATTACTTATCCCTAAACCAATATATGAACCAGGGCCCCCTTTGGTTCCCTTCCTGGATCCTCTATCTCCCACCACCTCGTTTCTTTCATGTTTTACATATCATCGATTGAAAGAACTATCATTTAGAAGGTCTAATCCCATATAAACCTTATTTTTTGGTGTGTATCTATTATTTATTGCACTATATTTAATCCCTCATTTGGAAGATTTTCTTTAGGTTCTTTTTTTAATATTGAATTAGGTAATGTCTTATAATGATATAAATTCTAGCGGCATGAGGCAGAATGTCTTTGACTATCATGTTTTGGTGTTTATATTTTATTACATGAAATTTTTTCATTTGGGTATATGATTTTTCCTGTAACACTTATGTATAATTTGTTTATAAGTTTTCATAGGTTTTATTTGATTGATATTTTCTCACATATATTAGTTATGAATGTTTTAGATTATCTATGATCGAAATATATTCAGTTCAAGGGTTTTATTAAAGAGTTTTCTTCCTTGGTTATTTATTTATAATATGATTTTTTTTATTTTTTATGTTTTAAAGGGTTAATTATCAAGGAATATGGTAATAGATTATAACCATTTTAAATTGAAAAAATATTGAATATTGATCATGGTTTATTTCAGAAGGGTTATGATAAGTTTTGATATAAAGGGTGGCTAATGGGTTAACTCAATATTGTTATTGAATTAAATGAAAGGTTATTAGTGGGATTCTATATACCATGTGTAATTATTTCATTTCAATTATGGAAATTCTAGGCTAGGGTATAATTTCAATTCAATGATGGTGTAACACCCTGATATTTTTATGAGATAGATTTTTTGAAATTTATCTGATATCTTGTGGTGTATGAAAAACCAAGATAAGATTGTGCTACACTCAACATAGACTTAGCTTTTGGTATAAACAACACTATTATTAGCTTTTGTTGCAAACAATTTCAAGTTCTTATGATAGAATTAATTTAATGCACGACCGAGTTTAAGAAAACAACTAAATATTATGATGATATGTTATATCCTATCCATTATAATGGTGGGTATGAATAGTATTAAATTAATTATGAAAATATTATTTAAATATGTTTATATAATTATTTATTTGGTGATCAATTAATTATAAATGAAAATAAAACACTTTTTAAATAAATGGAATGTTTTTATAAAAACTATTTAAGTGAGTTTAAAAAATAATAAAATCAATCTTGATAGATTTTATTAATGAAATATATATTTAATATATTCATTATAATGTCTAAAATTTATCTAACATGTTTTCTAGACATAATATAAAAACAAATTTAATTTTTCAGATAAAAGAAGTATTTATTAAAAAATGCAGTTTTTCTAACTTTTGATGGTGCACCCATTTAAATTCTTGTTTTAAAACCTTTTTTATATTATATTTTAAAAAACAAATTTCTTCTTTTTAATAGGTATATAAAAATTTAGTTTGGATGAATTTTTGATATTTTTTATATGTTTCAAGTTTGATGAATACTAAAAATATACTAAATTTTAATTGAAAAAAGTGTTTTCATTGAAATAATATATATGGTTAACTTATATTATTTAATGGTTTTAAAATATAAATAGATTATATTTTTATCATTTAATATAATTTAGGACATTTTAATTAATTTTACATTGAATTTAGCTGTAAAAAAAATTCAATCTTTTGCATGTTTTAGCTTTTAAAACAAGTTTTCTCATTCCGACAACGAGATTAGTTATAAATTATTAACTAGAACTTCTGTATTTTTAATTTATAATAACATATTCCATATTTTTAATCATTAGTAAAAAAATAGGTAAATATATTTCTTTTATGTTTCCCATTATAAACAGTAAATTTCGTTATTTTTGTTAATATTGTAAAAGGGTAAATCGGGTAATTAATGGAAAAACCGTATTATAAAATTACACTAACACTTATCCTAATATTTTTTATGAGTTTGTTTCAACCTAAATAATTATTTTTTTGAGATGGTATCCTTTGTAAGCCACTTTAATTATATTAATACATTTTATATATTTTATTTATTGAAAAGTAAAATATGTCTTACTCAAATTTTAATAATTATAACATTTTCAATATAAGGTTAAACAGAAGATAAATTCAACTATATATATTCATTTAAAAGATACATGTTTTTTATTTATTATTTTAATTTATTTTTTATTTTTAGGAAATCAATAATACCTTAAATTATTATACATCGATGACGCATAAATTATTTAATTAATTAAAAATGTATAAAATAATGTGTATTCGAATGATAATGACCATTAAAAGAAAGAAACACTCGACTAAATCTTATTGGTCGAGTATATATATACCATAAGATTCCAATGCTCGAGTTATTGACAATTTTTTTCAATATGGTAATGATTATGACACTTATAATATTTTATTTATAGTGATGTTAAAGTTATCACATTCATGTTTTAATACATATAATATTTTAAATCTAGTATTTCAAAGAAGCTATATTCTACTATAAGTATTCTTATTAAATATATAGGATCTATCTTTTTCATTGTATTTTATTTTTAAATTTTATTTAAAAAATATGTATAATTAATAATTACACAAAAATAATATAGTGATTATTTTATAAATGGAAATATCAAATTGATTTTATTAAAAACACTAAATTAAATAAATTTTGGATAATTAATATATCAAATTAATCGCATATGTTACCTTTTCCCATTATAGATATAATAAAATACTTGGTTCTAGGTTAACATCATATATTGATATTTTTAAAAAACCATGAATTGAAATAGTGTTAAAATTGAAACCATATATATTTTGTTAAAATAATGTTTTATTAAATTATTTAAAATCAAAATAAAAATTTTAAAATATAAAATAATTATTATATAGTCTAAAATGTTTTAAATTGATTATTTATTAATTAGTTTACATTTAATAAGTCAAAATTACATTATTTCAATATTGAAACATTTGTTACTTTAGTTAAAATTAAAATAGAATAACTTAGGGTTAATTAAAATGATAAGGTTTAAATTGATATAAAAATATTATTAAAATTTATTATTTGATTATATTAAAACCACATATAATATAATATTAAAAAATATGACATTTTGGGGGTCTTTTAATGGGTTTCGATTTTATTTTAAATTAATATTTTTAGAGATTCTAGAAGTGCCCATCACATTATTAATAAAAGGGAACATTCTCCCTCTTTTTTACTTCACTTGGATACTTAACTCTCATACATACCCTACCATTTCCCTTTGAAACTTACTTAGTTAGATTATATCTGTTATTTTACTCTTAAAAGACTAATTATAGTGCCGAGGAGATCTAGAGGGAGCTCGTCGAAGAAGAGGTAATCTTTTCTACAGATTCTTTCATAATTATTTTTTATTCTACTTACTCTTACTAGGTTGTTTCCATTATAAATTAATAAATATAGTATAAAATATATTCTAATATGTTATTATTATTATGAAACAACCATATTCCACCTTATTTTTGTCCTACAAAAAACAAGATCATGCCATGTGCGTACGTACGGTTTACCATCTCCACACTGTGGTGTAATCTATTTTTCACCACCACTTTACTTATATGGGTATAATGATGGAAATAATAATTGTATATGATTATTATAACAAGGTATTTATTCCATAAAAAATATATACCTTAAAATTCCTTACCATTTCATAATTAGAAGAATGATATCATCGCTCGTGCGTACGTATGGCTTACCGTCTCCAAGACGCGATGAGATTCATTCTCCATGATCTCATTTAAAACATGATTATATAAATTTATATAATGAATAAATATGATATGTATTATATTATTATAATTATATAATGGAAATTGATGAAGAATAATTCGGATTTATATGACAAAACATGCAGCAAATAATGCTCAAAAGAAGAGTAATAATGAAATATTATTAAACTCGTGATAATATGATCACATATGATCTCATAAATATAAATATGGTTTTATATCAAGTTTATAACACTATTTAATCCATTATACATGATTTTATTATACATATTAAGGACCCCAAATATAAGGTAAGGGATTATTTGGATATTTATTTATGTAGGATATATGCCTTATACACCACCTGTTTCTTTTATGTGGTGTTTATACATCCTTTAAATTTTGTTATGATTATTATTGTGAAGGTTACTGTATTTACATATTCATTAAATACTATTTATTTAATGAGGTATTTTATTCTAATTTTTATAGTGTTAAGGGATAATTTTACAATATCATTATTATTTAATATTGTTTATATGTTAGTATTTACAGGGATATATTTATCATCCATGTCTATGTTTCATAAATTTGTTTTATAAAATATTATATACATACTTAAAAAAATTAAATTCAATATTACCCATTGGTTAATTTTTATAAAATTATATGAAAATAATATTTTTTAATTTTTGATATGATGTACTTTTTGACTTGTTTGACAAAAAGTACAAGATGAATTTTATCTTCAAACTTATATGGCATAAATAGATTTTGATATTTTCATAATTACTTATTTCCATGAAGTTTAATTTACAATATTTCAAGTATATTTTGAAATAAATTCTTTTCTCTTAAAATCTTGTGGCATTTTGAAAATGAAAACTTTTTGAAGAATAAATGATATTTTCCTCAAGAATTAATTTTAATTATTCTATCAAAATTATTTTCCATCTATGAGTGAATTATTTAACAGGGTTATGTTTCCATTATACTATCCCTATTATTCCAATGATTTTATTATGTTTATTATGGAATGATATTTACAAAATACATTTGTTTTAAATGGATTATGTTATGATGGAATGATGTTTAATAATCCCATTTTAGTCCTTAGGTTATTCTATGATGAATGATTTACGTTTTTGTGGAACATGTAAGAATGATTTCATTATGAGATAGATGAGACCTCTATCTATCTCCAATGCATTGGGTAAATATTTATATCCAATGACATAGACATTTCTAGAATAGGAAATGTTCTTGGATAAAAAATATAGGGTTGGAATGGTAAGTAATCCTGGTTTAGTAATACAGGGATGGAATAATAAGAATCCCGGTTCTGTAATACATGGATAGAATGGTATGTAAACTCAGCTTAGTAATAAAGGGTTGGAATGAGGAGTGAAATTGGTTCATTAAAGTAATTTTTACACTATGATGGGTTTTTTCAATTATCCTTGGAAAATATGGAAATGTTTTTCTATACTTATGTGTTTTCCACAATTCCATGTTTTATGCCAATTATATTTTCTCGTGGATTGTGTTACATTATTATTTATGCATTATTAACTACCAATATTTATTTTATGACTCAATATTTTGATATATTTTATACATGGTATGGTTTTAAAAAGTTATGTTCAAGTTTTCACTTTCTTATGTTCATGTTTTGTTTTCTATTTTTCTTGTTTACCCTTACTGAGCATCTGAGCTCACCATTATCAATTTTTTTATTTTCCCAAGGATATAAAGAATGATTTTTTGTTGGAAAAATAAAGGTGAATATCTTTATGGAATATGTTGTAGATCTTTCACCAAATTAGAATAATGTGTTCTATGTTTCCAAATGCAGTAAACTAATACAGTCTTTGGGAAATTGTTTGAATAATGTATTAAGTATTTTTCAAAATTAATTTAATGTCTATGTATGTAAATTATGGGTCGTTATAGTTTCTATTAGTGTGAATGTTTAGTTATACTTTTGAATATAGTTTTCAATAACTTTAGTGAGATCCATAGTGATATTTCTATGTATATTTCTACGTGTGTCCCTATAGATAAATCTAATAATTAGTTATAACCCTAAAATTTTGGAAACAATCATGAATAACCTTGGATTAGACCTAAGGTGTCATAAATTGAAATATCATAAGTAATTTACCTTGGTTATTTGAATTTAATATATGATAATTGTTTCTCACTCTTTTATTTTTGGTTTTATTCAATATCTAGAACTAAATAGAATATGGTTAACATTGAATGTTTAAGATATAGAAAGTATGGGAATTATAAAAATCAATTTCATATGTGGAAATTTAATGAAGAGAATCATGATGGTGGTATGAGTATTGGTTGTACTGCTAAGGATGAAGATATTGTAAATGGTATGTAAAAGGTATGGGATGTTCTAGCATTATTTTTTACATTAAACCTAAAAATCTTGTTAAGATTAAGGTTGAGGAACCTTAATAAATTATTGAAATTTTAGGAAAGACGAAGATGGTGGATCCTTTGTAATGGTTTAAGAATAATTTTCAGTGATTGAGGTGTATATGTTTTGGAATGAGAATATTATGTTATATGAATCACAAAACATATATGTTTTTTAAGTATATGTTTTTCATTAAGGAGTGGAAAAGATATGTTGTATAGTTATAAAGACCTAGAAAACTTATATATATAAGAGTACGGTGATGTATTTGGAGAACATTTTATGAAGGGAAAGCTAATCCTAAATTTGACCCTTATGTTAAGATAATGATTCTTTTATAATGATATGTTGGATATGAATAAGTAAATTGGATGATACTAGTTTCTTGGGAACTGATTATGGATTTGTGTTCAAGAGTATTATGCTATCATGGGTGAAGTATACATCTTTTTTGGACATTTGGAATATATCCAATAATTTTTGGAATAATGAAACATGCATGTTTTTAATAAGGATATATGGTAATCCAGGTTATTACAATGACTCAATATAATACATGATGAAAGTGTTAACATTATTGGAATGTGAACAAGAAGATATACTTTATGATAGATTGGGGATAAATGTTAAGCCGGATTAATACACCTCTTTCTAAAGTTTTTTATTTTTTTCTTTCAGAAGGATTGTAGAGTTATCAATTTTTGGAAATTTTATATTAAACATTGAATGATGTTTGTTAAAATAATGTATTTTCTCACTATAAGTGTACTTATGCACTTTTGATAAGTTGTTATAACCATTTTATTAGGATAAAGACATATGGAATGACCTATCATTTTATTTACAGATTACATGATCTGCTAACACTTCATGAATGAAAAATTAAAATTTATTTATATGAATATAAAATGAAGTGGATATTGTTAAAGTAATAACCAATAGTGATATTTTTTTCAAAATCAAGTAAGTATATCTTATCATTTTTATTCTTCAACATTTGTAAAAGGAATCATGCTTTAATAGGTTGTCTTATTGTCATCATTTTTTATGATATCAATGACCTATTTAATACTTCTTTAGTTTATGGGGTTTTGATTTTTAAATTTATATGGATCACCCACTTTCTTGTGATTAGTGATCTTTACCAATCTATATTATTACTTATGAATTTCCTCCATGCTGAAATATTCACCCATGTTCTCTTACGTAGAGACCTCGTTATGATTTACATTGGGTATATTTTTTTCAACTATTCCTTTTTAAAAGAAATATTTCGTATTTATTTTTATGATGTGGATTTCAATGAAAGAAACTTTTAATTATTAATCCTTTTATATCCCAAATTATTTCGAGGGTAAACATCATTTTAAGGGGGGTAGAATGTAACGCCCTGAGATTTTTTTGAGATTTATTTTTTTAATTTATTTTATACATTTTTTTTACACTAAACCAATATAATATTTTGATACATGCAACTATGGATTATCTTGTGGTATATGCAACACTATGAATAGCTTGTTCTACACACAATTGCATGTTCTTTTGACAGACATCACTTCATGTAAGACAGAGTTTAAGCGGACAATTAAATATTATTATGTTACCTTATAACTTAGCCATTATAATGGTGGGTTTGAATAGTATTAATTTAATTATAAAAATATTCTTTACAAATGCGTATATAATTTATTTTTTGGTGAATCATTAACTATAAATGAAAATAAAACCCTTTTTAAATAAATGGAAATGTTTTTTCTGAAAAACAATTTAAGTGAGTTTATAAAATTATAAAATCAATCTTGATGGATTTTATTAATTAAATATACATGTAATATATTCAATATAATTTTCAAAATTTTTATTATATGTTTTTTATACATGATATAGGAACAAATTAATTTTTTCAGATAAAAGAAGTATTTTTCAAAAAAATACAGTTTTGTCCTCTTTTGAGGGTGCACCTATTTAAAATCTAATTTTAACACTTTTTTAAATTATATTTGAAAAAAATAAACTTCTTCTTTAGAAGTGGGATATAAAAATTTACTTTGGATGAATTTTTGAATTTTTTCTAACAAGTTTCTAGTTTTGATGAATAGTAAAAATATACTAAATTTTAATTGAAAATAACTTTTTTCCTAGAAATAATATATATGGTTAAGAAATATTATTTAATGGATTTAAAATATAAATAGAGTATATTTTTATCATTTAATATAATTTCAGTCATTGGTATTAATTTTACATTGAATTTAGATGTAAAACTATTTCAATATTTTGCATCTTTTAACTTTTAAACCCCATTTTATCATTTCGACAACAATATTAATTTTAAATTGATTAATGAAACTTATGTGTTTTGAATTTGGTAAAAATTATTCCATATTTTTAATCAGTAGGTTCAAATTATGTAAATATATTTCTTTTATTTTTTCTAATTATTAATATTAACTTTGGAAATTTTTATGAATAAGGTAAAAGGGTAAATCGGGTAATTAAGGGTAAAAATAATATTATAAAATTGCACTAATACTTTTCTTAATATCATTGGATTGTTTTTTTTTGAACCTAAATCATCCTTGGGTCGAAACGGTATCATTTTTAAGCCACTTGATTGAGATTATGACATTTAATATATTTTATTTATAGAAAAGTTGAATATGTCTTACTCAGATTTTAATAACTATAACATTTTTAATATAATTTTATACAGATGATAAATTATACTATATATAATCATTTTAAATCTAAAATGTTTTTATTTATCAGGGAAATTTATTTTAATTTTTAGGAAATAAATAATTTTCTTAATGGCTTATCCATTGATGATGCAGAAATTATTTAATTAATGAATACTCAATAAAATAATATTTATTAAAATGATAATAACTATTAAAATACATAAACACTTGACCAAATATTATTGGTCAAAAATACATAGACCATAATTATCTAAGGGTCATGTTATTGACTATTTAGAGCCATATAGAAAATATATGACCCTTATAATATTTTATATAAATTGATGTTAAAGCTGTCACATTCATGTTTTAATACATATAACATTTTTAAAGTAGGATTTTCCAGAAGATATATTCAAATATAAGTATTATTATGAAATATATAAGATTTATATTCATCATATTATCTTATTTTTTATTTTTATTTAGAAAATAGGTATATTAACAAATTACACAAAAATTTTGTAGTAATTATTTTATTTTTGTAGATATCATATTAATTCTATTAGAAATATTAAAATATATATAATATAAAATTATTAGTATTTATAATTAATTTTATAAATGACCTTAACCCATTGTCAATTTAATAAAATATTTTTTTTCTAGATTAACATCTTATACTGATATTTTTAAAAATCACAGATTTAAATAGTATCAAAATTGACACAATTTATAGTTTGTCAAAATAATGTTTTATTAAACAATTTAAAAATCATAATACATTTTTAAAAATATAAAATAATTATTTTATGGTCTAAAATGTTCTAAATTGTTCTTTTACAGTATAATTGACTTCAAATAAGTAAAAAATACACTATTTTAATATTGAAACATTGGTTACCTTAGGTAAAATTAAAATAAAATAACAAAGGGTTAATTAAAATGATTTGGTTTAAATTGATTGAAAAACATGTCTAAAATTTATTTTATGGTTATATTACAATTTTATCTCATCTAATATTTGAAAATATAAAATTTTAGAAGTTTTTGGATGGGTTTTTATTTTATTTTAAATTAATATTTTTGGAGATTCCATAAGTGCTCCTCACCTCGTTTATAAAAGGGAACATCCTCCCTCACATATTAACTTCACTTTGATCCTTCATGCTCATAAATCCTCTAACCATTTCCCTTATAAACATCCTTAATTACATTATATTGTGTATGTACTTCACAAAATACCAACTCTTGTTTCTTTAAGAGGATATCTAGAAAGATCTTATCAAAGAAGAGGTGATCTCCTCTACCGATTCTTTCAAAATTATTTATTATTTTACATCCTCTTTATGAGTTGTTCAAATTCTAAAATAGTAAATCTAGAATCACCTATATTATTAAATTTTATTATGATTATAGAACAACCATATTCCACCTTCTATCCATCCTACAAAAAAATGAAATCACCACACGTGCGTACGTACTGCTTACCTTCTCCATGTTGTGGTGTAATCTTCTTGTAACCACCACATTACTTGGATGGGTATAATGATATATAAAATAATTGTATATGATTATTATAAAAATATATTTATTCTAAAAACATATATATACCATACACTTCTATATCATTTCATAACTAAAGGAATTATATCATCGTTCGTGCGTACGTACGGCCTACCATCTCCACGACACGTTGTGATTCATTCTCTATGATATCATTTAAATAATGATTATATAAATGTATATAATTAATAAATGTGATCTATATTACATTATTATCGTTATATAAATTTTCTAATAGAAACCCATGAAGAATAACTGTGATTTATATGACAAAACATGCAGTAAATAACACCCGAAAGAAGAGTAATAATGAAATATTATTAAACTTGTGATAATATGATCACATCTGATTTCATAAATATAAATATAGTTCTGGATAAAGTTTATAACACTCCTTATTCAATTATATAATATTTTATCATATATACTAAGTAACCCAAACCTTTTTTAAGGTATTATTTTTTATCACTTTTATTTATATGGGATATATTCCTTATACAGCTCATGTTTCTTTTGTGCAGTGTTTATGCTACCCATGAATGTTTTTATGATTATTATTCTAAAGGTTATATTTTTCAAATATTTATTTAATCTTATTTATTTTATGATTCATATTATTCGACTAATTATAATGTGGTTTGGTATAATTTCTCTATCTCATTATTATCCATGATTATTTAAACGTAGGTATTTACGATGATATATTTCTCATCCATGACCATGTATCCTAAATATTTATTTTAAAATATTATATATATTCTTCTAAAATTGTTTACATTCAATATTACCCATTGGTGAATTTTTATAAAATCGTATAAAATTAATCTTTTGAAGTTTTCGATAAGAGGTACTTTTCGTGTTATCAGAAAAATATACATGAAGAATGTTTTCATTTAAATTATATGGCATGGACAGATTTTTAAATTTTCATAACACATTATTTACATAAATTTGGCTTTAAATTATTTCATGTTTATTTTCAAAGAAATTATTTTCATATAAAATTTCATGGAATTTTCAGAAAACTAATCATTTTTTTAGAAGAAAGTATATTTTTCTCAAGAATTAATTTCTAGTGTTCTAACAAAATTATTTTCCATATAAGAAGGAATTATTTAATAGGGTTAAGTTTCAAGTATATTATCCCTATTATTAATATGGTTTTATTATGTTTATAATGTAATGTTATTTATGAAATCCATTTGTTTTACATAGATTATGTTATTATGGAATGATTTTTAAGACACCCATTTTCTTCCTTGGGTTATGCTATACTGATTGATATATGTTTCTGTGTCACACGTAAAATTGATTTCAATATGAGATGGGTAGGACCTATATATCCCTACAATTCATTTTTTAATGATTTATATCTCATTTTATATACATGACTGAAACATGAAATGATCACAGTTCAATAATATAGTGCTATAATGGTATGTAAACTCAGTTCAGTAATACAAGTCTCAAATGGTATGTAAACCCGGTTCAGCAATACAGGGATGGGATGGTAAGTAAATCTGGTTTAGTAATACTAGGATGGAATGAGGAGTGAACCCAGTTTAGTAATGGAAGTTTTCCCCTGTTATTTTTTTCAATGATCCACACCTAATAGAAAAATGATTTTCTATACTTATGTGTCTTCCATAATTTCATGTTTTATGTCAATGTTATTTTCTCATTTCTTGTGTTTCTTTATGATTTATGTGTTATTAACTATGAATATCTATTTCATGATGCAATATTTTGATATATGTTATACATGGTATAGTTTTAAAAATTTATGTTCATGTTTTTACATTATTTTGTTCAGGTTTTGTTTGATATTTTCCTTGTTTACCCTTATTGAGCATCTAAGCTCTAACTTTTCATATGTTTTATTTTCCCCGAGATATAAAGAAATGTTTTAGGTAGGAAAACTAAAGGGTAAGATCTTTATAAGATTTTTTTTATTATCTTTAACCAAATTTGTATAATGTGTTCCATGTTTCCAAAGGCACTAAACTAAAACGGTATTTGGGATTCTTTTTGTGTATTTTTTTAAGTATTCCTCAAAAGTAATGTAACGTATATGTATGAAAAGTATGGGTAATTATAAATGGTGATCCCATTTTGGGTTATTATTTTATGTTAGGGATGTGGTGTATATATGGTATCTTACTTTAGTATTTATGTTATGGTTTGGCTTTATAACTTTTTCAGGGTTGTCGTTAGCTGTATCAGAGCGTGGATATGTTATTCTTTCCTCATCATTTGTTTCCTATATGAGAGGTTGGATATATTATACCTTCCATGTGATATTTTTTATAGATAGAACATTTTCTATGTTATAACATTCTTATTATTTTATTCCTTTATAATAATTTGGACATGTTATTCCTTCCTCTTGATATATTTCTTATATGTAAGGTTGGTTATGTTATGATTTATTCATTATCCATTTCCTTTATGAGAGGTTTTTTATGTTACACCTTTCTTATTATCCACTTATTATATAGATTGGGATGTTTCTCTTAGTATGGGATGACTCTTCCTTCAATTATTAGATGAAGTATATATGGTTGGGGTTTTTAGAGACATGTTATCTGCTAGATTACTCACCTTAGATTCATGCTTGTTTTTTTATCAATATTTAATACACTCACATATATTGTTTCACTTATACTACAAGTCTATTGGTGCTTCTATACTAGTTTTTTATACATGCTCCCTCCACGAGAACCCTAGTGCCCAGGAAGACTTTGTTTTTAGGTATCCATGTAAGGTGAAAACCTATATGTGAGGATGTTGGGAAATAGGAAATTGGCCTGGAGATAGATCCCATGCTATGGAATACTCTAGGGTCATTTTATAGCATGAACCCCACTATTCATTTTTTTTGTATAACATTTAGTTATCTACTACCTATGGAGATTATATTTTAATAGAGGAAGTGTGAAATACATGGGTTGATTTTGTTATTACATGTGGTGTTATTTATATTGTTAGTAGGCTAATATGATTCCATACAATCTCTTCAATAATTATTATTACATCCACTATTATTTATTATTTGATAGTTTTATACAAAGGGTATAGTATTGATAATGTGTGTTTTTTCCTCCCTGATGGTAGTAAATCCCTTATGTATTAGGAAGAATTCATGAGGTCTTTCAACACTTCATATTAGACCCAAGTGTACATGTCTGAGTGGTTATAGTATTTATATCAAAGCTTTAGAATTTTTTTTCATTTTAAGATAGGTATTAGAAGTTTTACTAGGAAATAAACACTTAAAGCACTCACATGTGGTTATGAATCATGGTTTATGACTTTTAAACAATTATTTTTGAGTTTAAGGTCTTGAAATAATAAAATCCCCCAGATTATATTATTTTTACTATGGAAAGAGCCATTTTGATTTAAAAAGTATTTTTAAAAAATGGATTTTATAGTTTAGAATTTCTAGATTTATTTTAATATTTATAATATTATTTAACCAATTAGATATATCTTAGTCCATTCAATATATTATTTAAATTTTTTCATCATTTTTCTATCAAAATGAGTTCATAAATTTCATTGTATATGCATATCATATTATGTTACTCATCCCAAAATTAAACTATTTTTCAAAAATCTCAAAAAAACACACATACATAATTATTAAATGATTATTTCATAATTTAAGACAAATTTTTTGAAATTAGTCTCTATGTAAGATAAATTTAATATTTAGTTGAGGACATTATGTGTATTGAAAATTATATTTTCTTGGTAAATAAAGTATCTATTTTTAAAATTATTACAATTATTATTCCTTTATTGTAATTAGATTATTAATTATTATTTACATATAGAAAATAAATTGTAATTAATTTTTATTTGGAATATTTAATGGTTTCATGATTATTATTTTTAATCTTAAATAATTTTTGAGTAATGATACGGTAACGATCATATTTGATAAACTAAATTGTCATGCTTACTTTATTATAAATTCATATCATTTAATATATAAAGAACATGATTCTAATTATATTAGTTTCTATAAATATTTTATTACATGACATAAAATTTATTTTCTAATAACTATGTGTGTTAAACTTCTGTTATTTGTTAGGGAATATGATTCAGGTGAGTTTCAACTTCTTGAGATTTCATTGATTTGGATTTTTTTATTTATATATTTAGACATTATATTGAATGTAACTTTCTAATTTTTATCATAGTACAATTTATAAATAATCCTATATTTTTTATTAACATGATGGATGAAAAATATTTATTTATTTTCATATAATTATATTAGGTCTTACATAAACAAATTATATTCAGGAATAATGGAATAAATCAATAAATGAACACTTTATAAATTTAGACATCAGATATAGTAATAATGATTATAAACTATTTATAATTCATAAATAATATGTAATAACCATTTAATATAAATATAAATATTAAAATATATGATTTTTCAAAATATGGGCTCCTCATATTTTAATTCTATATGAACAGATCATACCAATGTAGTAAATAATTTATATTATTTAAAAAGAATATATTTTATAATTATTTAAACCTTATATAATATATGAAAAAACCTATTTTGACATGTTTTAAATAAATTTTCCATGATCATACATTCAATACGCAAAATTCATATTACTAATTATGAATAATTTATAAAATTAATATAAACACATCATATATTTTCTATTATTTGGTAAATTATAACCACTTTATAAATCACATTAGAATTTTTATATAAATATTTTACATTAAAATTATGAACATAATATCATTTAAATTCAATGAATTTAATATTATCATTTATTTTAATAAATATTTAATATATTTATCATAAATAATCATGAACATGTCATAATTAATTTATGAAATCTTTCATAGACTAAATAAATGTTTTAAATTTTATTATCTTAATTTAAAAACATTTTATAAATTCTAGAATCATTTCATAAATGAAAAGGAATACAAATTTCAAAACATTTCATATCATAGGAATTGATATACATTATATCATTTTATGTGATATATATAGTGTTCATAATTCATGTTTCAGTACAATTATCATTAGAAAATCATAGACTTTGAAATATATATATCATTAACATTGTCATTTTTTATGAACTCAGACCTTCTGTTCAGGTATTTTTTTCCTTTTCTGGTCGTTTTTGAGAAAAAGAGGAAATTCTAGAAATTTTCTAACTACACACCACATACTTTATGAGTACACGCCGTGTACTTCCTTCCCACAGCAGGCCATGTGTTGGCCATGTAGTAGCCACACACATGACCGTGTAGGAGTTACTTGGATGCTGCCTAATACAGAGTATGGAAACAACAAGTACATGTTGTGTACTCCAAAAGTACACGCCGTGTATTTTGTTTTTTTTCATTAAATGCACCGGGGTCGCGTCTGACGGACAGAGCACCCTCCTTCTAGGTCTCATTCATCCGAGAGAGCCCATACAGCTGCGGGTCCTCGACGAGACCCTGAGTCTTTGTCCGTCCTCTGAATCGAACACCATCAGTTGCATTGGAATCACATCAGTGAGTTCTCTATTCTGGTGGTACCTCGTTTCATGATTTCTGTACTTTTCCAAGTTATCGTGGGTTGAAGTTTTTAGACATTTTCTTAGATATATAGTGTTCTAAGGAGATTCAAGCTTCAAGGTTCACTTATAGTGATCTCCTAACCGTGAGGTAGGTGGTTTTTGCCTTTCCGTTCGAAGTCTTTGAGTATTATGAGCAAATTCTATGAATACCCTTGAACAAGGTATTGCGTGTTTACCGTTTTACCCATGCTGATTGTCTCCCATGCTTGTATGCCTATGTAGAGGTAAATTGGATATGAATAGGGATGATTTCTATGGTTTGGGTGTTTTTCCCTTGCATGTTCTATTTGCAACCGTTTGGTTTTTTTATCCAGATTGGCTGCCTTGCCTGTTTTCTATGCCCGTTGTGGTAGGATAGAGAGTTTTTATTCTGACATGCTTGACATGTTGTAGAATGTTAGCCAAGTAGTTCGGTAGGATTACTTGGGCCATATTATAATACTATGCTCGTTGACCTACATAGGTTCGTGAGAACCTGGTGTAGTAGACTATGAGGGGAATTGACTGGGTGAGCTTCCTTAGAGAGTCTTTGAGCACTTAGGCTATAAGGGGGATTGACCGAGTGAGCATCCTCAGAGAGCCTAGAACCACTTGAGGATATAAGGGGAATTGACCGAGTGAACTTCCTTAGAGAGACCTTGATTGCTTTATACTATAAGGGGATTGACCACGTAAGCTTCCTCAGAGAGTCTTTGTTTGAATTGTATGACTTGGGATATAAGGGTAATTGGCCGAGTGAACTTCCTCAGAGAGTCCTAGACCTTAGGGTTATAAATAGAATTGACTATGTGAGCTTCCTCAGAGATTCCTTCACTACCCTAGACTATGCTGGGAATGGACAGTGTGAGATTCTTCTGAGAGTCTTGCTTTTCCTTTTACTATAAGGGGAATGGAATGTGAGCACTTCCTCAAAGAGTCTTATTATATTCTTATGACTGAACCAGAGGAGTTAGGCTGAGTACACTTCCCAGAGGGTTGTATGTACTTCTTAGGTAGAAATAGAGGGGATGACTGTGAGTAATTCCCAAAGGGTTACCTGTTTGAGGTTTATCAATTTGATTCACAGTTGCTTGATTTGAAACTGTGCATTATTATTGTTTAGTACTTTCTTGTTTACTGCTTTCTATACTTTTACCTTCCATATACTCACTGACTATTAAGCACAGATCTTCGAGAGTTTTCCTACTGGTATTTAGTCTCACGCCCTATTTGGTTCATGCTTTTGGGTCCAAAAAGGTTATATTGTTACAGGTTTAGATAAGGTAAAGCGCCCTTCTACTTCAGGTACTTGACATGCTGTGGAGCTGGAGAGCATGGGACCAAGCTATGTCTTGTGATGCTGAGGAGCTGTTTATCTTTATTTTTGTACTTTTCTTTAGCACTGTTTGTATTTCCAGCATTGTGAATTATTTGGATTCTTTCCTAGACATATGTGTCATGCATCATTTCATATATATATGTGTGTGTGTGTCTGTGCTCATGTTTTTTATTATTCCAGTATTTCGATATTTACTCTTGTTGGATATTACTGCTTCTATTATTGTATGTATTGTTTACTTCTATTGTGTACTCTGCCAATGAGGGCATAGTTTCCCCACTATCACACCCAAGTCCCTCGCTACTAGTCGACAACCTCTAGCATTCAGGGAAATGCACTTGAGTCCATGTGACCAACCAGGTATGGGGCACCTTTATGTGGCTTCCGGAACCAGGACGTTACAAAGTGGTTTCAGAGGGAATTTCTTTTCTCTTGACTTACTGTTTGAATCCATAGCCAGGGATAAGATGAAATAGGTACTTGGTAATAATCTGTGCCCAGGAGTAGCTAACCCGTGTATAGGGAGAATCCAATCTACCTCGTTAATTTCAATTTTTCTAGTTTTTCAATTATTACAGTTGATTTAATTTGACCTTGAGTGATTCACATGATTTGTGTTGTTTTTGTTGATATTATTGAGGTTTTATTTCTGTTGCAACCCGATGAGATTAGGGTATTCCATCTCATGCATCATATAGGCACTTGCTAGAAATCACATGTCATGCATTTTTTTCCATGCCATCTAGGATGCATTAGTGATTGCATGTTATTTTAATAGGTGATGTGTAAAATATGCATGTTGTTGTGATATTTTCCTTGATATAAATACCTTCTGTTTGATAGGGTATTGTCTGCATAGATATTTTCTTGAATGAACGCCAAACTTTAGGCTTATGAGGTGTTATGGGCCCTCATGGACAAGAATTTGGAGGATCATTGTCTAGTTTTCCATGTTATAATGTGTATAATATTACAAACTTTGATTCTCAGGGATTATAGGCCCTCACAGATTGGAATTTGGCACTTTCAATGCTCGTTTCAGTGTTTTCTGGGTTCTGGAGTAGTTTCTAAGGCTTAGTGTCCAAAAAACCGAGAATACACACCGTGTAATGTTAAGTACACATCGTGTGTTCTTCTGTTCAGGAGGAAATTGTTTTTCTTAAGCACATGATGTGTACTTTATGTACACGCTTTGTAATCTCTGACCGTGTCACAGGCCGTGTGGGCAGAGACACGGAATGGGGAAAGTCTGGTTGGAACATGTCGTGTACAAGACAAACACGACGTGTAGTGTCGAACCGGTGTCTACCCATGTAATCAATAACACGGACGGATAATACCTTAAGTTATACAAACTGTGTCCATGTTGAGAACGCCATGTAGTCTGACCCAGGTACTCGACCGTGTCACAAACAAAACGGGTTGGTTTTACCCTTTCACGTACATACCGTGTCTGTCTTGAACACGCCGTGTAGTCTGACCCAAGTACCCGGCCATGTCACAAACAACACGGGTCAGAGTTATCCCTTCTCATACACGGGTCAGATTTATCCATTCACATGATTTTTGTTGTTTTTGTTGATATTATTGAGGTTCTATTTCTGTTGCAACCCGATGAGATGAGGGTATTCCATCTCATGCATCATATAGGCACTTGCTAGAAATCACATGTTATGAATTTTTTTCATGCAATCTAGGATGCATTAGTGATTTCATGTTGTTGTGATAGGTGATGTGTAAAATATGCATGTTGTTGTGATATTTTCCTTGATAGAAATATCTGTTGTTTGATAGGGTATTGTTTGCATAGACATTTTCTGGAATGAACGCCAAACTTTAGGTTTATGAGGTGTTATGGGCCCTCATGGATAGTAATTTGGTGGATCATTGCCTAGTTTTCGATGTTATAATGTGTATAAGATTCCAAACTTTAATTTGCGGGGATTATAGGCCCTCACAGATTGGAATTTGGCACTTTCAATGCTCGTTTCAGTGTTTTCTGGGTTCCGAAGTAGTTTCTGAGGATTACTGTCCAAAAAACCGAGAAGACACGCCGTGTAATGTTAAGTACACGTCGTCTGTTCTTATGTTCAGGAGGAAATTGTTTTTCTTAATTAAAGAACGTGTACTTTATGTACATGTTGTATAATCTCTGACCGTGTCATAGGTCGTGTGGTCAGAGACACAGAATGGGGAAAGTCTGGTTGGAACATGTCGTGTACAAGATAGACACGTCGTGTGGTGTCGACCCGGTGTCTTCCCATGTAATCAACAAAACGGACGGATAATACCTTAGGATATACACACTGTGTCCATGTTGAACACGTCGTGTAGTCTGACCTAGGTACTTGACCGTGTCATGAACAAAATGGGTTGGATTTACCCTTTCACGTACATACCGTGTCTTCCTTGAACACTCCGTGTAGTCTAACCCAAGTACTCGGCCATGTCACAAACAACATGGGTCAGAGATATCTCTTCTCATACACTCTGTGTCCGTCTAAAAAACGTCGTGTATCAGGGACTACCTACAGATACTCTTGTTGTGCCAACCTTGGCACCATCTGTTGTACCTAACATAGGTGATGATGCACAGTTCATGGGGGGATTTTTGAGGATGATTCATACCTTTCAGGGAGCGTTGCCTCCTGCCCCATCGATGTCTAATTTGATGCGGGTATTCCAGCAGCATCACCCTCCCACTTTCTCAGGGGATGGAGGACCCCAGACTATAGAGTCATGGCTAGAGGACATAGTGATGATTTTTGAGCATCTGGAGATACCTCTAGGGAAGAGGGTGAATCTTGCTACCTACATGCTCTGAGACTCTGCCAAGAGTTAGTGGGATGTGATCTCACAGGTAGGATGCCATCAAAATATGTCTTGGTATGAGTTTCGACGCATCTTCTATGATTACTTCTATCTGGAGACCTTGAGGGTCGATCAAGCCCAAGAGTTCATGAGTCTGGAGTAGAGTACTCTTACTGTTATGGAGTATTCCTCTCGCTTCACAGAGCTGTAGTGTTTCACTCCTATTCCATGAGGTGATTATTTGTTCCTTGCACCGAAGTTTGAGGATGGTCTGAGGCACAACATCTGGTCGCATGTGAACATCTTCAGGTTGACTTAGATATCTTCTATCATCAACTAGGATCTGATCACAGAGTGCAATCTGAGAGATTCTGAAGCTGTGAGCCAGGGAGGTTCGGCATCCAGAGTTAGTGCTCTGCCAGCTGATAGTAGGAAGTTCCGTAGGGAGGATACACGAGGATATTAGAGCAGGAGGGATGCATCTTTTGGTATCCAGGTGGTGTGCAACCAGTGTGGAAGAAGTGGGTATACGAGACCACGTTTCCCGAGAGACCTAGTGGAGTGTTGATCTTGCGGAAAGATGGGTCACATTCATCACTTTTTCAGTTCTTCTCACCCACAGCTGGTAACAGGGGTTCTTCTATGATTCCTAATTTAGGAGAAGTGCCTTCGATTTCTCACCTTTCTGGGAACTAGAGTTCTTTCGGCCGTTCAGGCTGAGGAGGAGGTCATGGTCGTGGTATCCAGTCGCCCGGTTTACAGTGACATTAGGGTGGATCAGCTCAGAGTGTTCAGGCAGGGTCATAGGGTCGCGGTACAGGCCAGACTTTTTTAGTGGTGCAGACCCAGTAGGAGCAAGATCTCAGACCTTCTACAGTTCAAGGTATGATCTTAGTAGCCTTAGTTTTATCTTCTAATCTTTTTGATACAGGGGATTCCCATAGATTTATGTCTATTGATGTCATGGAGAGACTTGGGCTCTACATATTTTCTTATGTCGATATCTTGACGCTAGACACTCCATTGGCGACTAGAACGGCTAGTGTAGGTTAGTGAAGAGAGTGTCCTCTATAGGTTGGTGGGTTTCACTTTTTGTGGGACCTCTATGTCTTAGAGATGACAGGCTATGATTTCATTCTTGGGATAGACTAGTTAGTCCCATTACAGGCATTCATCGACTTTTATCACCGCATGGTGAGTTTTGTATCACCAGAGGGTGGATCTTTCCTACATAGGGGTGAATTGGATTTCTAGGCGAGCAGACCGGGTCCAGAGCATCATGGGTTGGGTGGAGATACAGTCTAGATTGCTAGTTTATATCTAGATGACCAGGGGACTTCATATTTAGACTTTCGTACAGCGGTGGATCGTTTTAGATATGTCTTTCCAAAGGAATTTTTAGGTTTTCCTCCAGATCATGAGGTAGACTTCTCGATTGAGCTTGTTCTAGGAGCGACACTGATGTCCATTCCTCTTTATAGGATGGCTACACCTGAGTTGTAGGATCACAATAATCAGTTCGAGGATTTGTCGGAAAAGGGTTTCATCCGACCCAGTACTTCACTTTGGGGTTCACCTGTCTTGTTTGTGAAGAAGGCAGACGGCACAATCAGGCTTTCTGTGGACTATCGGAAGTTGAACCAGTTGACGGTCAAGAACCGATATCCCTTGCCCAGGATTTATGGTCTCTTTGATCAACTTAGAGTATCCCGGTGTTCTCAAAGATTTACTTGAGATCTAGCTATCATCAGTTGAGCGTTAGACCATCAGATATACCTCATACAACCTTCAGGAGCAGGTATGGTCTATACGAGTATTTATTTATGTCGTTCGGTCTCACGAACTCACCTGTAGTTTCATGGTACTGATGAAATGAGTGTTCCATCCATACTTGGATTCCTTCATGGTGGTCTTCATGGAAGATATATTGGTGTACTCGCATACTCGACACGACCATGATACCCATATTGAGATCATTTTGAGTACACTGAGGGAGCATCATTTATATGCTAATCTCTCAAAGATCCACTTTTCGATGGATCTGATTCACTTCTTGGGTCATGTTATCTCAGAGGTAGGAGTATCATTAAACCTGGATAAAGTGAGAGATGTAGTTTCCTAGAAGCAGCTGAAGAGCTTCTTTGTGGTGCAGAGTTTTCTAGGGCTGGTAGGATACTATAGATGTTTTATAAAGGACTTTTCATGCTTAGAATCATGGCTGAAAGGTCTTACTAAGAAGGGTGTGAAATTTTTATGGTCAGATTCTTGTGAGTTAGCCTTTCAAATGTTGAAATGAAGGTTGACTTTAGCACTGATACTAGTCTTTCCATAGCTGGGATAGAGCTATACTATTTACTGTGATGCGTCAGGTATCAGGCTGGGAGTTGTGCTTATGCTGGGAGATGGAGTCGTTTCGTACGAGTCTCAGTAGTTGAGTCCACATGAGAGGAATTACCCGACACACAATCTGGAGTTGGAAGCTATTGTTAATGCCCTGCGTTTTGGGAGACATTATCTTGTGAGAGAGCATTTTGTGGTTTTTACTAACCATAAGAGCATCAAGTACATCTTCACTCGTCGTGATCTGAATTTGAGACAATGTAGGTGGGTTGAGTACCTTCAGTCTTTTGAATTTGAGCTTGCCTATACTATAAGAACCCGGATCTTCGTTTCAGGTATGTTTTTTCTTTCTGGTCATTTTTGAGAAAAAAAAGTAGTTTTCTGGAAATTTTTGAAGTACACGCCGTGTACTCCTTTGTCGCTCGAAGCCGTGTGCTGACTGTGTCCGGGCCACACACACGGTGTGTAGGGGTGATGTGGAGGCCGCTTAAAGCGAAGTACGGAAAAAAAGAGCACACGTTGTATACCCCAGAAGAACATTCCATGCATTTTCTTTTTTTTTACTAAATGCACCGGGGTCACACCTAATCACCAGAATGACCTTCTTCTAGGTTTCATTCGGTTGAGAGCTCCCATACGGTCGCGATCCTTCTCTGATCCCCCAAGCTACCGTCCGATCTCTGTTTCAGCCACCGTAGATTGCGTTGGGATCGCCTCGGTAAGCTCTCTCTTCTGCATTAGCCTTATTTCATGATTCCTCCTTGTTTTCAAGTTATCGTGGGTTGAGTGTTTTGGACCTTTTCACAGATCTTCATTGTTCTAAGGAGAATCAATCTTTGTGGCTCAGGTATATCAATCTCCTAGGATCGAGTTAGGTGGTTTGTTTCCCTACGTTGAATGTCTTTGAGTTTTTGTGAAAAAAGTGTCGGATACCCATGTATCGAGTATCCCAGGTTAGGGATTTTGATTCCATTATTTAATTAACTTAGATTTCTTGATTTCTTGAGTTTAATTGATAGTAATATATGATTGGTTTCATGTTCGAGGATCACCCATGGGTGATTTCCCTTTCTTTGGTTGTTTATCGCCGTTTGGCTTAGGTTTCCTGTGAGGCAAACCTTGTAGAATTGTTTTCCTGCCTTGTTATGGATGATTGCATGTATTTCCTACTATTTATATTCTTTTGATGCATTGTATCTATTAGCCAAGTAGTTTTTGAACTTACTTAGGGATACTAACAGTCGATTACGCACGACTAGACTGCTCAGGGCTGTGTGAACCTGGTGCGATAGACTAAAGAGGGAATTGATGATTAAGGACTTCCCTAGAGAGTCTGTTATAAATTAGTTTTATAGGAAGGACCTACAGGAATTGAACTTTGTGCTTCTCAAGAGTTTCCTTAGTTTACGCACGTATCGAGACCACGGGAGGAATTAGACGTAAGTGCTTCCTCAGAGAGTTTGTAGCTATCGTTGAAAGACCATAGAGGAATTGACCGTGAGAGCTTCCCAGAGTGTTTGTGCCTTGTATGATTATTTTACTAGAGGGGTCTACTAGTAGGAGCCACCTATAGAGTCAGTATTATTATTATTTTTGGTTGGTTGTGACGATTCCACCAAGCCAAAGAACAAGCTTGGGTTTGTGCTGCTTGTTGTCTAGGTAGTCTGTTGAGATACCTGTTGTGTTACTTGTTGTGCCTTGAGAATATAGAGCTGTTGCTAGAATCCTAGGTTGATAATTAAATGATTGTATTAAATTAATAAATAAATATGAATGGATATTTGTAGGATTGTTACTTTTTTACCTCTTCTTCTCTACTGCATTTATTTCCTTTACTTTTGTTATATTTCTCACTGACAGTAGGGCACAGATCTTCTAGTGATTGCCTACTAGGATTAGTCTTAGACCCTGTTTGGGTCCTGCTTTTCGGCCCAAAAAGTTTATATGGTTGCAGGTATGGATAGGTATTGTGGCCCTTCAACTTCAGGTACATGATTGCTGGTTGGAGCTGGAGAGCATATGACCGAGCATAGGCTTGTGATGTTGCTGGAGTTGTTGTTGCTTTTAGTACTTTGTTTTCAGTTGTATTTTAGCACATTGTTGTGTTTGCTTTTTTCCTTAGATACTTGTACCTACTGCATCATTATCATCATTACTATATATATTCTTTTCTTTTGTTGTTTGGTTTCAGTTATTGTATGTCGTTTACTGCTTCCGCTATTGACTGTTATTTCTTTTCCCTTGTATACCTTACCAAATGAGGGCATATTTTCCCCAATAAATTACCAAGGCCCTCACTTCTAGTCGGAAGCCTCTGGTATTTGGGGAAATGCGCTTGAGGTCATGTGGTGAACCGAGCATGGGGCACCATTGAGTGTCTTCGGATTCGGGTCGTTACAAAGTGGTATTAGAGGAGTTTTTTCCTTTTCTATTTGACTTACTATTTGGAGACATTAGACCGGGATAGGACGGAATTTTTAAATGGTAAATAGCTATGCCTGGGCGTTTGGGAAAAATCCAGATTACCTAGAATGTTGTAATTTTTGAGTTCTGCAAATTTTATAGTTTGATTTATTTTACCGTTGGGTGATGCACTTGTTTTGTGTTGTTACTGTTTGTATGATTGCGGTTCTATTTTGTTGCAACCCGATGAGATGAGGGTATGCCATCTCATGCATCATATAGGAACATGTTAGAAAAATTATATGTCATGCATTTTTTCATGCCATCTAGGTTGTATTAGAGATTTCATGTTGTTGTGATAGAATTTTTGGTAGACAATACATGCTGTTGTGATAGCTGCTGTGATAAAATACCTTCTATATGGATAGGGTATCGGTTATTTGGAGCTTCTTAATCACGGATGCCAAACATTGGTCTTAGAGGTGTTATGGGCCCTCGAGGATCGGAATTTAGTGGGTCGTGAGTTTTTTATACTATTGCTTGTTATATGCATTGTTATGATGTCAAGCTTGATTTGCGGGGAGTATGGGCCCCCACAGATCGGAATTTGGCACCTTAACCTCTGTTTTCTATGTTTTCTGGGCTCTAGTGCAGTTCTGAGGCTACTGTCCGGAAAAACCCAGAATACACGGCGTGTACTTTATAAATACACTTCGTGTAGTTTTCTCCATATCACTGACCGTGTGGGAAAGGACACGTGGCTGTAAAAGGGTCTTTAGGAACACGCCGTGTATGGTATGTACACGCCGTGTAGTGGTAAATTGTGTAGTTGGCCATGTCACTAACAACACGGTTTGGGAAAACTCTAGTAGTACACACCGTGTTTGGTATGAACACGTTGTGTAGTCTTGTTCTAGGTACCCGGCCGTGTCACGAACAACACGGGTCGGTGTTATCTTCCCCTATACACGCCTTGTTTGTTCGGAACACGCCGTGTAAGGGTCATCCGTGTATCCGGCCGTGTAACGAACCACACGGCCGTGGTTTTCCTTCAAGTGCACGCTGTGTCCCTTGGGAACACACAGTGTAGTGTCGACCATTTGTCAGGTCGTGTCGCTAACAACACGGGCCAGGTATGGCATGTCTAGTGCACGCCGTGTAGTTGAGAACATGTTGTGCAGTCGGGTTTTTTACATAGCCATTTATGACCAAGGTACACGCCCGGGGTAAAATTTTTGGAAACATGTTGTGTAGCCATACTACACGCCGTGTAGTCATATTTTTCTCAATTTTAAAGGTTTTTCCCACCTGTTCCATTTTACTCTTTTATTTTTCAACTGTGTTCGTCGTTAATGAGGGTGAGTCTTGATCTTTCATGGCTATGGAACCAAGACGTCCTCCTGTTGCATGATAGGAACCAAGCAGTGATCGTACGCCTGATGCAACTGATCAGGGACTACCAGTAGTTCTGCATATCATTCTGGATATAGAACCTGCATTGATTCCAGAAACTGGTGTTGATGGTCAGTTCAGAGAGGGTTTCATGAGATTCATGCAGACCTTCTTGGGAGTTCAGCATCCTACCCCGACTATGGCAGAGCTGACGCAGGTTTTCCAACAGTAGCAGCATCCCACGTTCACAGAGAATGGAGGACTGCAGGCTGCAGAGTCATGGATAGAAGCCATGTTATCCATCACTGACCATCTGAAGACACCCCCAGACAGGAGGGTGAAGCTTGTGACTTACATGATGCGAGACTCCGCCAAAAGATGGTCGGATGTAGTATCTCAAGCAGGGCCCCAACGGACTATGGCTTGGGATGAGTTCCAGCGTACGTTCTATGACTACTTCTACCCAACGACGCTGAGGGCTGACAGAACTAGGGATTTCATGAACCTGCAGCAAGTTACTCTTTCATTTATAGATTATTCCTCCTGTTTCATAGAGTTAAAGCATTTCTCTCCCATTCTAGGGAATGACGAGTTGTTCTTGGCAGGGAAGTTTGAGGAGTGACTCAAACCAGAGATCAGATAATAGGTGAATATCTTCTAGTTGACTTCTATTACTCAGATAGTCAACCAGGAACTGATCAAGAAAAGTAACTTGAGAGAGACTGGAGCTGTGAACCAGGGCGGTTTAGCATCCAGGGATGATTCTTTTCAGACAGACAACAGGAAGCGCCACCGAGAGTCTACCCGAGGCGACCCGAGGAAGCGAGGTATTCCTTATGTTAGACGAGATCTCCCTTATGGAACCCAAGTGGTGTGTTATTAGTGTGGGAGGAGCGGGAATAAGAAGCCCTAATGCCCAAGAGACCATGTGGAGTTCCGATCTTGCGGCAAGATGGGTCATCTGCAGCGTTTCTGCAGGGTTCCCCTTCCAGCAGCTAGTGAAGGAGGATCAGTTTAGACCCCGCATACAGGAGCGGGGTTACTAGTTCTGCAGTAGTCTGGGGGCTAGAGTTCTTCATGTCGTCCAGGTTAGGGTAGAGGCTGTGGATGCAGTGTTCAGGCTCAGGGAGGAGCAGCTCAAGGTTTTTATGCTGCTACACAGGGTCGCGGTGCAGGCCAGACTTTTTCTGTAGAGCATGTTCATCAAGAGTAGGATCTCGGAGCCTCTACAGTTCGAGGTATGATCATAGTACCCTCAGTTTTATCTTCATCTATTTTTTATACTGGTGCTTCGCATATCTTTATCTCTGTTGCTGTCGTGGAAAGCCTTGGGATCTATGTCTTTTTGTCTGCTGACATGTTGACTCTCGACACGCCCTTGGGAATGAGGACATATAGCCTATGTTAGTGAAAAGAATTCCCTTTAGAGGTTGTAGGGTGTCACTTCTTATCGGACCTATATGTCCTAGAGATGACAGGCTACGATGTCATTCTTGGGATGGACTGGTTGGTTCCCTTTCAGGTAGTCGTCGATTGCTATCGTCGTTGGGTGAGTTTTGTATCACCAGATGGGGGGACATTTCTCCATAGAGGCGAATGGGATGTCCAGGCGGGTAGAGCTGGACTAGAGAATCATGAGGTAGGAGGGGTTACGGCGCATTTTTCTAGTCTTTATCTAGATGACCAGGTGACTTCACAGTTAGAGTTTCCTCTAGTGGTGGATCCTTTCAGAGATGTATTTCCAGAGGAATTTTCAGGTTTACCTCTGGAGCGTGAGGTAGACTTCTCGATTGAGCTCATTCCAGGATTGGCACCGGTTTCCATTCCTCCTTATAGGATGGCTACACCTTAGTTGAATGATATCAAGAAGCAGTTGGAGGATTTGCAGGCAAAGCGTTTCATCCGACCCAATACTTCTCCTTGGGCTTCACCAGTTCTTTTTGCGAAGAAGGCAGACGGTTACCTTAGTCTTTGCGTGGATTATCATAAGTTGAACCAGTTGTTGGTTAAGAACCAATATCCCTTGTCGAGGATCGATGATCTCTTCAATCATCTTTGAAGAGACAGAGTATTCTCGAAGATTGACTTGAGATCCGGCTATCATCAGTTGCATTTCAGACCATATGATATACCCCTTACAGCCTTCCGGAGCAGGTATGGTCTGTATGAATACTTGGTTATGCCATTCGGTCTCACGAACACATCAGCAGTCTTCATGGCGCTGATGAACAGAGTGTTCCATCTTTACTTGGATTCCTTCGTGGTGGTTTTCGTGGATGACATCTTGGTGTACTCTCACACTCAACACGACCATGCAACTCATCTTGAGATCGTTTTGAGTACACTAAGGGAGCATCAGTTATATGCTATGCTCTCAAAGTGCCACTTTTGGATAGATGAGATCCACTTCCTGGGTTATGTCATCTCAAAGACAGGGGTATCAGTAGACCCAGATAAGGTGAGAGCAGTAGTTACCTAGGAGCAGCTGAATAATGTCTTCGAGGTACGGAGTTTCTTAGGGATGGCTGGTTACTACAGGCGGTTTATGCAGGACTTCTCACGCTTAGAAGCGCCGCTGATGAGCTTGACTAAGAAGGGGGTAAATTTTATTTGGTCAGAATCCTGTGACTCATCCTTTCACGAGATGACGGGGAGGTTGACTTCGGCACCAATTCTAGTTTTTCTAGAGCCGGGTAGGAGTTATACAGTTTTCTGTGATGCATCTGGCATCGAGCTAAGAGCATTGCTTATGTAGGAGGATCATTTTGTTACGTATGGATCTTGGCAGTTGAGGTCACATGAGAGGAATTATCCTACGCACGACCTGGAGTTGGCTGCAGTTGTTCATGCTTTTCATTGTTGGAGGCATTACCCTATGGGAGAGCATTTTGTGGTATAAACTTACCACAAGAGTCTCAAATACATCTTCACGCAGCGTGACCAGAATATTAGATAGTGGAGGTGGGTCGAGTATCTCAATTCCTTCGACTTCGAGCTTGCCTATACGCCTGGGAAGGGAAACGTAGTGGATGATGCACTGCACAGGAGAACTCCAATACAGGCGGTTTAGGAGGCCAGCAGTGAGTGGAAACTTCTGGCTCTGTTTTCTGAAACGCATTTGGAGGTGCATGATAGGCAGGGGCAGACTTTCTTATCTTCTGTATCTGTTACCTCTGTGCCTCTTGACCGAGTTCGAATGAGGAAGCTAGCAGATTCGGAAGGCCTAGTCCTACGGGAAAGCATGTTAGGAGAGTACCCTCTTCCTGGATGGACTGTTGGCGAGGATGATATCTAGCGTTTCCAGGGACGCATATGGGTGATAGCAGATATACGCGAGGAGTTGATACGAGACTTTTATTCCTCTGCTTGGGCAGTTTATCCTAGCGTCACCAAGATGTATCGTGATCTACACCGCCAGTACTGGTGTCCAGGTATGAAGAGAGATGTGGCTGGTTTGTTAATGAGATCTTCCACTTGTCAGCAGGTGAAGGCAGAACACCAGCTGCTAGTAGGGCTTTGCAGTAGTTACCAATTCTCGAGTGGAAGTGGAATGATGTCTCGATAGACTTTGTGACAGGGTTACCGAGATAGTCGAGAGGGAACGACATGGTATGGGTTGTCGTTGATAGGCTCAAGAAGGTTGCTCACTTCTTGCCGATAAAGGAAACCTTCAGTGTCGATGAGCTTAGATGGTTGTACGTCCGTGAGATTGTGCGCTTACATGGGGTTGGATGTACTATTGTTTCGGATAGGGATGCCCACTTTACGTCACATTTCTGGAAGGGGCTATAGAAAGATTTGGGTACCGAGGTACTTCTGAGTACAGCTTACCATCCCCAGACATATGGCCAATCAGAGCACACGATCCAGGTGCTTGAGGATAAGCTCCGAGCTTGAATTCTGGACTTTTGCAGTTCTTGGGAAAAGCATATTCCTCTTGTGGATTTTGCCTATAACAGCAGTTTTCAGACGACTATTCAGATGGAACCTTATGAGGCTTTGTACGGTAGGCTATGTCGATCACCTTTTTGCTGGATGGAGGCGAGAGAGGAAGGTTTGCTGGGACCTCATATTGTTAAAAAGACCTCAGAGCAGATAGAGTTGATTTAGAAGAGGATGGCTACTGAACAATCTCATCATAAATCTTATGCTGATTAGTGGAGACAACCTCTACAGTTCGAGGTCGGAGATCAGATTTTCCGACGTGTTACCCCGAGGTTAGGACACAAGAGGATCAGGAGACAGGGTAAGCTTTCTCCAAGATATGTTGGGACATTTGGGGTTCTGGAGAGAGTCGGTCCATTTGCTTATAGGTTGCAGTTACCTCAGAGATATCAGTCTATGCATGACGTATTTCATGTTTCTCAGCATTGATGCTATTTCTCAGACCCGTCTCATGTTTTTGGACCCGAGGAGGTTGAGCTGGAGCAGGATGCATCGTTCAAGGAGCATCCTATCAGGATTACTGATCGTAGTACAAAGGTACTATGTGGCTGGTCTGTTCCTCTAGTACGGGTGTTATGACAGCACGGTCGTGTGCAGGACGAGACTTGGGAGAGGGAGGATGATATGCGATCACAATAGCTAGAGTTCTTTGAGGTTTCTTCTTCCATGCCTCTCTAGGGAAATTCGGGGACGAATTTCGTTAAGGGGGGAAATTTCTAAGAACTCAGATATTCGTTTCAGGTATTTTTTTCATTTCTAGTCATTTTTGAAAAAATGGAGTTTTCTAGAAATTTTTGAAGTACACCATGTGAACTCCTTTATCGCTCGAAGCCAAGTGATGACCGTGTCCGGGCCACACACGGTGTGTAGGGGTGATGTGGAGGTTGCTTAAAGCGGAGTGTGGAAAAACAGAGTACACGCCATGTACCCCATAAGTGCAGGCCGTGTATTTTCTTTTTTTACTAAACACACTGGGGTTGTGCCTAATCGCCAGAATGACCTTCTTCTAGGTTTCGTTAATCCAAGAGCTCCCGTACGGCTGTGATCCTTCTCCGAGCCCCCGAGCTGTCGTCCGGTCACCATTTCATCCGCCGTATATTGCATTGGGATCGCCTCGGTAAGCTCTCTCTTCTACTTTAGCCTTGTTTCATGATTCTTCCTCATTTTCACCTAATCGTGGGTTGAGTGTTTTGGACGTTTTGTCATATCTTCATCGTTCTAAGGAGAATCAATATTTGTGGCTTAATTATATTGATCTCCTAGGATCGAGGTAGTTGTTTTGTTTCCCTACATTGAATGTCTTTGAGTTTTTGGGAAAAAAGTTTCGGATACCCATGTATCGGGAATCCCAGGTTAGGGATTTTGATACCATTGTTTAATTGGATTAGATTGCTTGTTTTCTTGAGGTTAATTGATAGTAATATATGCTTGTTTTCATATTCGAGGATCACCCATGGATGATTTCCCTTTCTTTGGTTGTTTATCACCGTTTGGCTTAGGTTTACTGTGAGGCAAACCTTATAGTATTGTTTGCCTACCTTGTTATAGCTGATTGCATGTATTTCCTACTGTTTATATTCTTTTGATGCATTGTAGCTATTTTCCAAGTATTTTTTGAACTTACTTAGGGCTGCTGACAATCGATTACGCACGACTAGACTGCTCAGGGCTGTGTGAACCTGGTGCGGTAGACTAATGAGGGAATTGAAGATTAAGGGCTTCCCTAGAGAGTCTGTTATAACTTAGTTTCGTACGTACGACCTACAGGAATTGTAATTTGTGCTTCTCAAGAGTTTCCTTAGTTTACACACATATCGAGTCCACCGGAGGAATTAGACGTAAGTGCTTCCTCAAAGATTCTGTAGCTATCGTTGTAAGACCATAGGGGAATTGACGGTGAGAGCTTCCCAGAGTGTCTGTGCCTTGTCTGATTATTTGACTAGAGGTGTCTGTCAGTAGGAGCCACCCAGAGAGTCGGTATTATTATATGTTTGGTTGGTTGTGACGATTCCACCAAGCCAAAGAACAAGCTTGGGTTTGTACTGCTTATTGTCTAGATAGTCTGTTGAGATACATGTTGTGTTACTTGTTGTGCCTTGAGAATAAAGAGATGTTGCTAGACTCCTCAGTTGATAATTAAATGATTATATTAAATTAATAAATAAATGTGAATGGAGATTTGTAGGATTGTTACTTTGGTGTACCTCTGCTTCTCTGCTACATTTATTTCCTTTACTTTTTCTATATTGCTCACTGACAGTAGGGCACAGATCTTGTGGTGATTGCCTATTAGGATTTGTCTCACACCCTGTTTGGGTCCTTCTTTTCGGCCCAAACAGGTTATATGGTTGCATGTGTGGATAGGGATTGCGGCCCTTCTACTTCAGGTACATGATTGCTGGTTGGATCTGGAGAGCATAAGACCGAGCTTAGGCTTGCGATGCTGCTGGAGTTGCTGTTACTTTTAGTACTTTGTTTTCAGTTGTATTTTAACATGTTTTTGTGGTTGTTTCTTTCCCTAGATACTTGTACCTGTTGCATCATTATCATCATTACTATATGTATTCATTACTTCTGTTGTTTGGTTTCAGTTGTTGTATGTCTTTTACTGCTTCCGATTTTGACTGTTATTTCTTTTCCCTTGTATACCTTACCAAATGAGGGTATAGTTTCCCCAATAACTTACCAAGGACCTCACTGCTAGTAGGTAGCCTCTGGAGTTTGGGGAAATGTGCTTGAGGTCATGTGGAAACCCAGGCACGGGGCACCATTGAGTGGTTCTGGATTCAGGTCGTTACATATACGCCTGGGAAAGGCAATGTAGTGGATAATGCATTGAGCAGGTAGACTCAGATACAGGCAGTTCAAAAGGCCAGCAGTGAGTGGGAGCTTATGGATCTGTTCTCTGAGATGTATTTGGAGGTGCATGACAATCAGGGGCAGACGTTTCTTTCTTCTGTAGTTGTTACCTCTACTCTTCTGGATCGAGTTTGAATGAGGAAGCTATCAGATTCTTAAGTCCTAGTCCTAAGGGAAAGTGTGTCAAGAGAGGACCCTATTCTTAGAAGAACCATAGGAGAGGATGAGATCTTGTGTTTCTAGGGATGCGTATGGGTGACAACAGATATACGCGAGGAGCTGATGTGGTATTTCCATTCCTTAGTTTGGGTAGTTTATCCTGGCATCACCAAGATGTATCGTGATCTACGCCGTCAATATTGGTGTCCAGGTATGAAGAGGGACGTTTCTGGTTTTTTCATGAGGTGTTCCACTTGTCAGTAGGTGAAGGCGGAGCATCAGCAACCAACAGGGCTTTTGCAATAATTACCCATTCCCGAGTGGAAGTAGAATGATGTAATGATGGATTTCATGACTGGTTTGTTGAGGTCGCCTTAAGAAAATGACATAGTTTGGGTTTTCATTGACAGACTCACGAAGGTTTCTCACTTCTTTCCGATCAAGGAGAAATTCATTGTTGATGAGTTGGGATGATTTTACATCCATGAGATTGTACGTATTCATGGAGTTCCATGCTCCATTGTTTCAGACAGGGATGCATGTTTTACTTCTTGGGTCTATCAGGGGCTTCAGAAGGCTTTGGGTACACATGTACTTTTGAGTACAGCTTACCACCCCCAAATGGATGGTCAGTCCAAGCGTACAATTCAGGTGCTTGAGGACAGGCTCCGAGCATGCATTCTAGATTTTGGAGGTTCTTGGGAGAAGCATATATCCCTTGTGGAGTTTTTCTACAACAATATTTTTCAAGAAACTATTCAGATTTCACCTTATGAGGCTTTGTACAGTAGGCCATGCCGATCACACTTATGTTGGTTGGAGGCAGGAGAGATAGCTTAGCTGGGACCGTTTCTTGTTCAGGAGACCACAGAGTAGATAGAGTTGATTCGAAAGAGGATGGCTACTATACAGTCTCGACAGAAGTCTTATGATGATCAGCAGAGATGACCTCTGGAGTTCAAGGTCATGGATCAGGTTTTTCTGAATGTCACACCAAGGTTGGGACACAAGAGGATTAGATGACATGGTAACCTTTCACCGAGGTATGACAGGCCATTTGAGGTGTTGGAGAGAGTTGGGACGGTTTCCTACTGGTTGTAGTTACCTCAGAGGTACCGAGAAATGCACGATGTCATCCACATTTTCAGCTTCAACATTACTTCTCAGACCTATCTCATGTCTTTCAACCTGAAGAGGTTGATCTTGAAGTGGATGCATCATCTAAAGAGAATCCTACCCAGATTTTTTATCATAGTACCAAGGTTCTATGCATCCGGTCTGTTCCTCTAGTACGAGTGTTGTGGTAGTACAGGCGGGTGCAGGATAAGACTTGGGAGAGGGAGGTCGATGTACTAGCACAGTGGCCGGAACTGTTTGGGGTTTCTTCTTCTATGCCGTGCTTGGGAAATTTGGGGATGAATTTCTTTAAGGGAGGAGTTTTAAGAACCCGGACTTTCTTTTCAAGAATATTTTTCCTTTTCGGGTTATTTTTTAGAAAAAGAGGAAATTCTGGAAATTTTCTTTGTACACGTCGTGTACTTTATGAGTACACGCCGTGTACTTCCTTGCCACAGCCGGCCATGTGCTGGCCGTGTAGTATCCACACACACAGCTGTGTGGGAGTGACTTGGAGGCTGCCTAATGCGGAGTATGGAAACATCAAGTACATGTCATGTACTCCAAAAGTACACACCGTGTATTTTGTTTTTTTTCATTAAACACACCGGGGTTGCGTCTGACGGACAGAACACCCTCCTTCTAGGTCTCGTTCATTCGAGAGAACCCGTACAACCATGGATCTTCGACGAGCCCCTGACCCTTCGTCCATCCTCTGAATCTAACACCATCGGTTGCGTTGGAATCACATCGGTGAGTTATCTCTTCGACTAGAACCTCGTTTCATGATTTCTCTTCATTTCCAAGTTATCGTGGGTTGAAAATTTTAGACCTTTTCTTAGATATATGGAATTATAAGGATATTCAAGCTTTTAGGTTCACTTATAGTGATCTCCTAACCCTGAGGTAGGTGGTTTGTGCCTTTCCTTTAAAAGTCTTTGAGTATTATGTGCAAATTCAACCAATACCCTTGAACGGGGAGTTGTGTGTTTACCGTTTTACCCCTGTTGATTGTCTGTCATGCTTGTATGCCTATGTAGATGTAATTTGGATTTGAATAGGGATGATTACTATGATTTTATTGTTTTTCTCTTGCATGTTCTGTTTTTGATTGTTTGGTCTTGTTTAGCCAGTTTGGCTGCCTTGCCTGTTTTCCATGCCTGTTGCTGTAGGATGCAGAGTTTTTATTCTGACATGCTTGATATGTTGTAGACTGTTAGACAAGTAGTTCTGTAGGTTTACATTGGCCATATTACACTTCTATGCTCGTTGACCTACACAGGGCCATGAGAACCTGGTGTAGTAGACTATGAGGGGAATTGATCGGGTGAGCTTCCTAAGAGAGTCTTTGAGCACTTAGGCTATAAGGGGGATTGACCGAGTGAGCTTCCTCAGAGAGTCCTTGATTGAATTGTATGATATGGGATATAAGGGGAATTGAATGAGTGAACTTCCTTAGAGAGTCCTAGACCTTGGGTATATAATGGTAATTGACCATGTGAGCTTCTTCAGAGAGTCCTTGACTACCCTAGACTATGCAGGGAATGGACTGTGTGAGAATCCTCAGAGATTCTTGCTTTACCATTGACTATAAGGGGAATGGATTGTGAGAACTTCATCAAAGAGTCTTATTATATTCTTATGACTGAACTAGAGGGGTTAGGCTAAGTGCACTTCCCAGAGAGTTGTATGTACTTCTTAGGTAGGACTAGAGCGGATTGCTGTGATTACTTCCCAGAGGGTTACCTGTTTGAGGTTTAGCGGTTTGTTTCACTGTTGATTTATTTGAAACTGTGCATTGATATTGTTTAGTACTTTCTTGTTTACTGCTTTCTATACTTTAACCTTCCATATACTCACTAACTGTTAGGCACAGATCTTCGGGTGGTTGCCTACTGGGATTTAGTCTCACACCCTCTTTGGGTCATGCTTTTTGGCCCAAACAGATTATATTGTTGCTGGTATAGATAAGTGCAGGCGCCCATCTAGTTTAGGTACTTGACTTGCTGTGGAGCCGGAGATCATGGGACCAAGCTATGGCTTGTGATGCTGAAGAGTTTTATATCTTTCTTTTTGTACTTTGGTTTAACACTGTTTGTATTTCTAGCTTTGTGACTTGTTTGGATGCTTTACTAGACATATGTATCATGCATCATTTCATATATATATGTTCTCCAATTGTTTATTATTCCAGTATTCTGTTTTTTACTATTGTTGGATATTTACTGCTTCCGTTATTGTATGTATTGATTACTTCCACTGTGTACTCTACCAATGAGGGCATAGTTTCCCCACTATCACACCCAAGGCCCTCGTTACTAGTCGGTAGCCTCTGGCGTTCGGGGAAATGTGCTTGAGGCCATGTGACCAACTGGGTACGGGGCTCCTCTGGGTGGCTTCCGGAACTGGGACGTTACACATTTCTTGTATTAAAAGTAGTATTTAGTGATATCTCTTTGTCACTATACATATTTCACCAAAAAAAATGTATTTAAACTATGTCACAAACATAGAATCCCATATATCACTTTTCATTCAATATCAATACCCATTGTTTATTTCTATCACGAATGATGATATATTTATATGAAGGTTGTTATATAACACTCTGTTTTTGGTATTTATGAATATTAGTTGTCATAGATAATGATTTGGAATTTTTTTGTCTTCAATATCATAATCTAATGTTGTGGTTCTCCCTTAAATGTCCTCTAAATATCATGAAAAATGATATAAAAACATTACCATCTATAATATGCTTATTCAATATTAAATATTAAATTATTATAAATATCATGATATTATTTTAAATTTTAAGAAAATGTCTATGATACCCCTTAATGATTTTTAAGGACATCACCATTCCCAAAACACAATGGAAATTTTTTTAAAACAAAACATCATAAATGTTACCATGGGTGGAACTAGAAAATATATAATAAAGAACATATTTACTATTTGATGAAGGAAAGCCTTAAATTATAAGGTTGATTAAGATCCATATGAGATAATAAAAGGTATTTTTCCTCTATATGTATCTAATATAAATATTAATAACTAAAAACTCCTCCTGGTATAATTTCTCATTCACATCAAAACCAATTAAAACCTTGGTTTAAAAAATAATTGGAGAGAAAGATGCCTTTTCATACTGATCTAAAAATAGGATACAAATCATATTCCAAACATCAAATTTTATCCTCCATTATAAAAGGAAACCTTTCAATGCTCTAAGGGTCAAGTAAATAATTGTTATACATTAAAATTTTAATATTTTACAAAGTAGTTACTAAATAAAAAATTCAATATAAATGTTTAATTATTTAATATTTGTAAATTTTAAAATTAAATATATACTGGTGACGTAGGGGTGTCACAATTCTCCCCACCATACCACTTTTAACCCCTATAAAACTATCAATGCTTCTCATTAGAGAATATATGAGGCCTTTTCTCTTATATTAAGTCTTCATTATCCAATGTCTCATGGTTATATTTACTATGCTTCCATATCACATGGACTAAAAAAGTCAATTTTCCCCATAGGACTCTATCCTAATGATCCATTATATGATTAGGTTATTTAACCGTGATGGTGTCATGCTCTAAATCTGTATCCTATCAATCAACCATGTGAGATAGGTTAGAATGATATTTCCTTAGCGGGTATATGCAAAATACATCATTAAAAAACATCATCTAGGATGGTAAGGCTAACTATAATTCCAATTTCCTAAGATACTCTGTGATATAAAATGGCCCAACATATTTTGTCATCAACTTACCCTACTTTTTTAATCAAAGTTTTCCTAAATGCAGAGAAAATATAAGAAATACTTGATCACCAATGGTCAATTACAACTCATGATAAATATGTTTACCATATGATTTTTGATGAATCTAAGTTATCCCTAATATTTTCTAAATCAATTAAAAAAATTTAGTCATTTATATATTGATTCCTTATCCTAATACAGAATGATCTCATAATTCTAGCTTCAAAGAGGGTACTCGAATGGTCATCTACACAAAGTTTTAAGGGATCCATGTTTTTCAAGTATTAATAATTTTTATTATAATTGAATCCATACAATGAAAATGTTTCTCCCATGAGCCATCAAAATTAAGCACACAATCTGAGAGAAAATCTTTAAGAACCTAACTAGCTCGCTTAGTCTGACCATCCATTTAAAGATGATAATGTGTGCTCAAATTCAACTAGTAACCCATTTTTTATTGAATAACCTTAAAAAATCACGAATTAAATCATGAGTATCAATCAAAAATAATAGTTGGTAACATTCCATGAAGCTTCACAATCACTAAGACATATAGGTTTTTAGGCTCTTCTACTCTCATAAACTCCTTTATAGAATGAAAGGGAGATTATTTTTTAAATTGGTCAATAATAACACATATTTATTTATTTCCACCAGGGGTAATTGGAAATATAGTAAAAAAATTTATTGAGATCTTATCCCACTTCCATTTCAAAATGAAAAGAGGCTTCAATAATAAAATAATACATTAATGCTCATCTTTGATCCTCTTATAGGTGAGGAACTAAGACACAAAATAAGTAATTTTACACTTTATCCCAAGACACCAATACCAATTATTGAGGTCATAAAACTTCTTGGTAGACTTAGGCTGAACTACCCAACTATAATGGTTTCCACCATGCATCACTTTCTAAATCATGGCCAAATGAACCACCAAACTCTCTCTAAAACAAATGGCACTATCTGGTGACTGAGAAAAATCATACAATGTCTCCCTTCCATTTTAAATTCCTATTAAATGCTAATAATTATGATATGATTACTATATTAGGTGAATTTTATCATCCAAGAAGGGTATGACTTGCACACTAGACAAGAATACATAATAATCCTCCTCTTTCACATCCAGAATCATTTTGGAACATGATCTCATCAAATTCCATTCCTCTATTAATTTTATTACCACTTGAGTTAATAGATTCTAACTCAAGTCAATATCTACCACATTACCTTTACTGTGGGTGTTGGGTAAATTAAAATCAAAGGTTTAGACATACTTATCCACATTCCTTTATTAAAAATTTATATTCATATAGAAGAAGATATACTTTAATATTTTATGATAAGTATAAATGATAAAATTTATTCTAAAGATATAATGGAAAAAATTAATAAAATAATACAACACCACTACTTATTAAATTTCTTGGTTGGGGTAGTTATTATCGTGAGGGAATTACTAGAAAGATCCATATGCCATTATATGGAGACACCGTATCGAAATACACCCTAACCATATGCCTTAGGGGTCATAATAATTTGAATAAGACTTAATATGCTCAAAAAAAATAAAATGGGTTCTAATCTAAATTTTAATTTCATATCCTTAAATGTTCTCTAACATTTTTCATCCTCATCAAATCACACCAATTTTTTAATCAAATCCATCATGGTAGATTCCAACCTAGAGAAATTTCAAAAATACTGCCTATAATATCTAGATGGTCTTATAAATATAAAGATCTCAAAGAAATTTCTAGTTATTTTCCAATATGTCACTACCTAGATCTTCTCATGTTCTATATAATTACCCTCATCGGTTACTAAATGGCCCCAAAATATCACTTGATATAGCCAGGTTTTCATAAAGTGTATATTCCATTGAGGTTCTCAACACAATGTTTAGATGGTCCTCATAATCTTATTTAATCATTTAATAAATCAACATATGAAATTTAAATACCACAAAAATGGTTTTCAGATATCATCTTAAAATCTTGTTTATTAAATACATGAAAATAACAGTATCATTGGTAGAAAAAAATGGTATAATATGGTGGTCATAATTCTAATGCCTGCTCCTAAAAGCCACCTTAGAAATATTCAGTTCCTTCATTCTCTGTTGGTGGTATCCTGGCCTGAGGTAAATATTATAAAATAATATTTCTCTATTGATCTAGTTGAAGGGATCATTGATGTAAGGCATTGATTACTTATTATTGATGTTCACCATATTGATATTATATTAATAAATGAGAATTTAAATATTTTTGTCTTCCGCTTTTTCAAATAGGACTAGTGATTCCCATTATGAAATGATCAAATATATAAAACCATTTCTTTATATATCTTATAACTAGATATTAAATTCTTTTAGCTCAGTAAGATCTATATTATAATAGAGCAAGGAAATTTACATCATACCTAGGATGATATTAATAGATAACTCAACCTCCTAGTGGGGAAAAATTCCAGAAAATTCATCTAGAAAACCTTGGACTTTCTATCCACAATCATCAAAAACTATCCATACGAACTCTAATTAATAGTATTGAAAATAAAATTAGATATCTAATAAGAAATTGATCCAAAATCTAGAATCATAGGTCTTTTCCACCCTAGTCTTGGAATAAACTCACCTTGGAAAACATGAGTGTTTCCATCAAGGGAAAGGAAAATAACTCTATATGATAACATACAATATTATCTTACATTTTACCATACAATCCATACTTATGTTAAGTTTAATAATATATAAATTGAGAACTATAAAATCCCACATAATTTTAGTGTTTACAATTATCACACAACACTTAGTGAATTTAAATCACTACTCCCTCCTCTTTACTAAATTATTAGAAAGATCTATCACATAAGACATTGACATGGGTTAAAAACCTAAATAATAAATCAAATTAAATGAGTAAAAGAATGGGATATACGAGTGTAAAACAAAGATAAATCTAAAAAAGGGGAAATAAACACCATACCTCTCATGGTAGCTAGCCCGACATCATATTCCTCAAGCACATACTCCTCAGTATATAAGAACCCAGTTTTTGGCCTGTTATAAGACTTCTTAATAATTTTATAATCCTTTCTCTTCTAATGAGGTTATCCCATTCCATTAAATGCATCTGACTAAACCAAAGGGCCTCTAGTATTAGAAGACTCAAACTTATTACTTTTAGTAGTATATCAAAAAAATCATTACATATGATCCAATCATCCACATGGATGGAAAGTCTAAGGATCCAACTAAAAATACATTTTATTCTGAATAAAATTAAAAAATTGGATTAAGATAATAAACTTACACATTGAATGTTTCATTAGAGAAAAATTAGAGTTTAGATACATAGTACCACTACTTCCTCTTCAGTATTCTCCATGATTCCTCTTTTTGACTATAGAGGAACTCTAACTTACCTCTATAGAAGTAGAGGTAACACATAAACCTATCAGTTATACCATGTCAATATCATCCATTTCTAAGTTATTAACCACCTCAACATAGGTTGGAAAAGATAAAAATAATCCTTACTCTAAATTATGGTCTCAATCCTTTCTCAAACCATCAAGCCTTCAGATAATAATTATTAAGAATCACACAGGAAAGGTGAACTAATTCAATGAACTAAGTAGTATACTCCATCATAGAATGACTCCACTATTCCAACATCATGAACTCTCTGACCCTTTTTACCCCAAATTCTCTAGTAGAAATAATTTTTTAGATGTATCTTTGAACTCAGAAAAATTAATATCCTTTTATACCTTAGAATGAATGATGTACTCCCACCATTTATAGATCATTCCCTCCATCATATACATGTAAGAACTTACCTTAGAGATATTAGGATTCTTGAAAAAAAGACAAATTTATATATATATATATATATATATTATCTTTTCTATACATTCATTATGTTCTTGAGACCGTCACTCACCATGGAATATAGTTGGATTCTTCTTAGTAAACTTCTAGTCATGATCCACCACTCAAGCTGGTTCTCACCCACCATCCTGAATCAAATATTTAATAGTTCTAATGATTAAATCAATTAAATTTATATCCACTTTTTGGTTATCCTATAGTGTATTCTTTATATCTCCCTATTTAAAGATTCACCAAAGTCCTTTTGGGATTAATTTTCTATAAAACAAAAAACATATAACTCAATAAATATATAATTCAAACCTTAATAACATATATATGTTAAGAAACTTCATCTAATTTCTCATAAAATTTTAAAATAAATAAGAATAATAGTATAAAATTCAAAAGGGGTGAAAAAATCAAGAACTACTAACACTTCTCACTTCACATGTTTTTGATTCACTATTTTTTTAATATATGTGGAAACCATGTGAGTGACATTGAAATTTTTCTAGATTCAAACACATGGATACTATTCAGTTTTCAAAATCATATGACTAAATTGTGCATCTATGTATCCATCAACCTTTCCACTCTAAAAATTGAAATTTTTAAAAATAACTAATGGGATTCCCATTTAAAAAATTATATAATTTACCATATAAAATCATATAAAAACACCCATTTATAAGACTCAAATCAAGACACAATTCCTAACCACTCATAGAAACTCAATGTTTTTTTAAAGAAGATTTGGATTGTCAATTTCCTAAATCCACCTATTGATTTACAATAGTATTATATCCATACTACCAATTATTAATTTATAACTAGAAGGATGTGAAAAAAATTTGTAATAAACTGACCTAGGTCATCCCCTTGTGTCACTTGGATCAATCCACTATAGGGCCTAGGCATATTCCTAATCACCCCACATAGGTGACAACAACTGATGGAATGAAATATAACAATTTAGTAATGATTTAATCCTTAAAATTCAATAATAAAAATCATATACTCCTCCTAAAAAAAGTATTGTGTATCTATACATTGAAAATAATTTTATAGAAATAATAAAATCCAAAATTATAATTATCTACCAAATAGTGTATAACACAATGGAACAACCAAAATAAATCAAAAACCACATCACTTTATAAACTAAAATTAATGTGACACATAAATATCATACACATGAATCCAAAAATAAATACAAGGATGAATAGGATGATATATAATCAACCTAAAATTGTCACTCAAGGATCCCCAAAATTCTCTACCTGAGCAGACTCCTCATGACCCTCAATCACCACCAACGATTTTACCATAAAGGATGATAAGAATCAAGAATCTACACTATGAGATGTGGATCTTTTATATTCACCTACATTAGATATAATAATATCTATATACATCAAATAGATAGATATATATATATATATCATATGATTAAAAATACCAATAGGATACCACCAAGACTATATATAATATATTTCATATTTTAAACCATTATAACTAATTTGAAAATACCATTTTAGAAAAACCATTTTTCATTCACAAAATAATAAGTGGAAATAATTTTAAAACTCTTTAGTGTTATAAAAAACAATCTAAGACTCAAATTAAAAATAAACATGTACATTAAAGAGTATAACCATAAGAAATATCATATAAAAATCATCAAGTTACCAAGATAAATATGATATCATATAATAAATACATGAAATATAATCATAATGGGTAAATATAGAATTCAGATATACCATAACATCACATCACATGGTCTCTAAGCAATGTATCTAGTAAATAAAATATGGGGAAGATAGGACCACACTCATAGAACATTGGGTGTCTATATAAACCTTATAGAACTGACCCGAACTTACCCTTTATGTCTTACCAAATGATAACCCATAGATAGAGAACAATATAAAATAGTAACTACTCAGAGAACTATATAAACTAGTGAATCACTCATCTATATTACAAAAAAAACATACCCAAGTCTCCAATGTTAAACTTATTAATAATCAATTATCATAAAATATAAAACATAATGTAATCACCATAATAAGGATAACAAGTTCAATCTATCATATAATTAACAAGACTTTTCATAAGTCAAAGGATTTAAAATCAAAGAAATTACAACCATAGAATGACTTTATTTCAAAACCCTTATTTAAAGATCCATTTGGAATCATAAATATCTTTAAATAATTATATCAAACATATTGTATTCTTAAATCTAGTTTTAAATTGAACGCCACTAATAAACTAATTATAACATCACTTTTCCCAAAAAAAACAAGAATACAAAAAGAAAAATTATAATCAATTTTCAATAATTTATTTCAGTTATAATATGAAAGATAAAACTAAAGTAAAACTCAAACACTAAAGGTATGTAAATTGAATGATAATTTGGTAAATAAATCCACCTTGAATCCAATGTAGCCTTGTCACCTTCTTTAAATCCTAATAGATTTAAAATAAAATGATCGACAATAAAACCTTGAATAAACTCATTTGAATCGATGGAAAAACACTAATGAAACTTGGAGGAATTAGATCCATTATTGATAATTTCTAGGTTGAATAAATTGGGGGGAATGGGAAGAGGAGTGAAAATTTTATAGGGGTATGAAGGTTATGTCACATTTTTAAGAAATCTAGGTAGGTTAAATGGATTGGTAAATTGTGCACTAATTGTGTAGAGGACAATATAAATGTCACCCCATATATAAGGGTACTTCACATGGTTTAGATTATGGTTTATCAAATCATGTGCTAAACATGCAATGACATCCCAAATATAAGAGTTTATCACATGGTTTTCCTAAGAATATACATAATTTGAAAAATTGTGTGTCAACCATGTAAATATCACTAGAAGACTGCTCCCCTTATAAATTCTTTGGAAACACTATTATCACTAATTGTGTACCTTGTAATATAATAGGATATTTTATCTTTTTCATCCTCTAACTCCCCAAACATATAATAAATAAATAAATAATGTAAATAATCAAATTAAATATATACCATTGACATACGGACTCTTTAAGATTTTCAATGATTTATTAGTTATGATATTATTTACATCAATCAAATTGAATATTATTTATATTCTTAATAAACAGATTCTATTATTTACTATATGTTTCTTAAATATATTAAAAAATTGAATTTTACCATATCAAAGAAATATTTACATATCTACTAATGTCATGAGCAAAAATGATAAAGTAGAAGAATCTTCCTATAGCCTTTATAAATCGGTATAAACATATATTTTTGAATTAATTTAATAATATTTAGGGATATTTAATATTTAACAAAAAAATTACAGTATCTATTTGGCTTTATAAGTAATCATTAAATATATCCAATGGTTTTAAATAAAAAGAGACAAAATACCCTTCTTGATATAACTTTTCAAATGATGATATTTTACATGACTAATTAAATAAATCCACTATAGGGTGTAATATGTGTCTTATGATTTTGTATTCTTCCTTAATTACAAACATATGATACTAATTCAAGTATATATAATACATTATTTAAATGTTTTATTTCATAAAAAATCTAAAATTAAAAAAATAATGTTTTACTAATGTTATGAACAAAATAATAGTTATCTACTATAAGAATTAATTTATGGAGAAATATGATATGATAATCTCATCTTATTAATACATAATGCATTACCCAATTAGAATCCCAAAAATATAATCCATCTTTATAAATATTCCCAAATTTTATTGGTTCCTATATTTGAATATAAATGTGTGGAACACAAGATATATCTAACACCCAAGATATTGAAATAGAAATATTACATGCATTAATGAATGTACCAAAAGCATAAAATTCTCCATACTTTTCTTTAATTTATTTCAATTCATTTTACAATTTATTTTATTTTATAAGTAAAATAAAATATCTTTTTTTATATTTCTCCCACTCATAATAATTGGCTTCTTAAGAGAATGATTCATAGGTAAATTTTAATTTAATCCTTCCATTGAAATATTAGAATTTACTTAGTTATTTCTCACCTTAAGAACTGATGATATGTCTTAATTCATGTATTTATCATCTTGGAAAACTATTCAAAACAATATACGGAATAATATTCTCCATATTAGTTATTTTAATGTCATGAATGAAACTAGATACACTTTTTACTAGAGATTAAAGAATGAGAGGTACATATAAATATTTATCTAGATTAAATCCTAACTATATCAATTATTCAATATATATAATTATCTTTATCGAATCAAGACAAGTTCAGATTCTATATTTTAGCCTAATGTTTGAATAGTGTATTTAATATCTCATTTCATTCTTACCTCACTCTCACATTACAAAGTTTTTGAAGAAGGGAAAACTTAGTGTATCCATCCATGTCCACATGATGTGATTGTAACTCAATGAACATTGATGGATACATGTTTTGATATACATTATATAAAAAAATTATACTACTTATATTGGTTTCCTTCTCACCCTTACTATCTTTTAGAGGAGGATTATCGAGTAGAGAGGACATTAACACATAAATTTTCTTCTCTTTATTGAGTATCATTAAAAATTTCTTATACTAAACCTTTAAAACAATTCTATGAGGAAATTTTATTTCTTTCAGGATTGATCATAAAATTAACAAAAATATGGAGTTTCTTAATACTTTATATAATATAAAAATTAAATATTATTATTATTTTATCTTTATTTATGATTAAAAAATTATTTATTAACTAATAATTTATATTTACTACTATTATCAAATTTCAATATCCCCCACCCTTTGATTAAAAATATCCAATAACACAAATATTTTAATGGGTAAGGATCCTTATTTCAATTTTGTAGTATATACTATGGTCATTCTACAACTCCAAGCTATTTAGGTTGGATTTACTCTTTCTGATTTCATTAACTCATGGATCTTTCATTTCTTTAGTATAATCCACAATCCAAAAATTCTATACTCTAATTTAATAAATTATTACCTCAAAATTAAACCACACTGACTATGACCATTACCTAGGATTCCAATTTTGTTAAGTAAACTCATCACTTTCATTAGATATCCCTAACATATGGGTGTTCCCTTGACTATGGACAAATGAACACATCGATCAATAGATGTATTCTAATTTAAATGATGAAAGGTTGCTATTAGACTTTATATTTTCATTAAGAGATTCATTTAAATTGGCATATAAAATTGGGTTTTATCTGGGTATGCTTGTTAATTATTTTATATGAACATTTATATAAATAATTATCACGAAAAGTAAATCAATCTTATGCAAAGTCCATTTTTTCTAGGAATGATTGTTTATTATTATAAATCTATGTATTCATATAAATAAATAATTTACCAGTATAGAAGAGTGAATAAGGTAGGATGATAAATTATGGAGGATGATAAATTTAGTATGATACATAAGGGTTGATGTAGTTCTCTAAAGATTGAATAAGGGTCCCTCATATGTTTTAAGAAATATGTAAGAGTTATTCAATCATATGTAAAGGTAAAAATCCAAAACATAAGAGTCATGTGCTCATGTATAAGGTTTGTACTAAATTTATAAAGAACACATAAGGTGGTATGAATACTTATTAGAATATGTTTGGGTGAAACATAAAGTAAAGTTGAAGAGTTTTAGATAAGTTTGTATAATATCTTGAAATAATTGTGAGAAATAAGTTAGATGAGGGTTTACTAATATTTAATTCAAAAATATCATGATATTGATGCTTGATTCATGATTTAAGATGGATAATAAGGAGTATTGAATGACAAGAAATTAATAAAATCACTTAATTATTATTCTAGGATATTCAAATAAGAAATTTTTAATATCATTAATTGAGAAAAAATAGATTAATCACTGGAAAATTCTATTGATCAATTAGAATAAGAAATGTAGGCACTTATAGATATTTATTTGTGAATCATGGTAGGAAAACCCATTTAATCAGTTAAGAGGAAGAATATCAAAGGGAATAATATTGAGAAATCAGTTGATAGAATATTATAGAATTCTTAACAGCTAGTTCTTTGAAAATTCTATAAATTTTATTTATTGATTAATTCATTTGGGATGATAAAAAAATAAAATAAAAAGGAAAATATTAGTCAACTAGAAGAAAAAAATTACACATTCCAAAAAATAATAAAATAAGAATAATAAATTTGAGATTGATTCCATGATGGGTGATATATTGTATCCTAGTGAACTATCTGAGAATCAAGATCTTGAAGAAGAGGAAAATTTTAGGTTGTTGAATATTTTGATGTCTTGAAGAAGATATTATTTTTATTCTAGAGAATCTTAGATGTTATTGGTGGTATTCATAGTTTTGGTTATGATTAATAGCAAAAACTGATGGGAGACAACATTAAGAAATAATGGTGATATTGTAAAAGATTTGGAAGATTGAAATTTTGGGCTATAGGTACCATAATCACTCATTATTTTATAAATTAAATTTGTGTCTCATACTTGAACCAAACCCAACAAGGATTGGGCACCCAAATTAGGGGTGACCTTCTAATAATTAAAGTGTGTCTTTCATTTATTTATTTTGGTTTCATAGGGGTGATATTGAGTGTAACATCCTGAGATTTTAATATCAATTTTCCTATAAATAAATACTATATTTAATAGATTACTCCACATGAAATGAAAAACCAAACCAAAACCCAATACATTTTATTAAGATAAAATTATAAGTATTTAACATGATTGTTATAATGTATCCACTGAATTATAAGGTATAAATAGAAGTAACCTCATTTTAAATTTCTTTTTTAATTAAATATAAATATAATTTTCCGTACAAATTAATTTATAAAATTCAATTAGTATATCTAAATACTTAATAAGATCATTTTGTAATTAAAATGTGTTATTCTAAAAAAAATTCTATGTGTAATGGATTTTTATTTCAACAATCTAATTATATTATAGTTAAATTATGACTCAAAATATTATTTATATGAATAATAGATTAACACTAATTTAATTATAAATTGATATAAAATAAAAATATGAACAACTAATATTTTAAAAAATATATAATTTCTTATAAAAATAATTTTCATTACATTTTTTTTACAATGGAATATTAAATTCTTAAATTTTGGATTTATTATTTGAAAAACATAAAATTATATTTGGATTCATCGTAACAATATTATATTAATAAATGTAAACCATATTTTTTTAAAATATTTATTTTTAATTGAATAGTGTAAAATTCTAGTTTTACAAATAATGTTTATTTTCTGAAATCAGTAGGATATAACCATGAATTAAAATTTATGAAACCATTTTAATAATAATTTTTTTTAATAAGTAATATTACAAATTCACAAAATATTAATTTTAATTTAAAATGTGTATTTGAAATTTTAGAACCAAATTTATATTTTTTAAAACTATATTTTTGTGCGTTATTAATTTATTATTTAAAAAATAACTTTTATCCATATTTTGGATTCAATATTATGAATTTTTTTCATATTTGGAATCATAATACAAAATTTATATAATAAGATTAATTTTAATTTTATCTATAAAAATATCTAACCGAGGTTTAAAATGAGTTATTATGGTAAAACTAATCTATGTTAAAAGGCTAAAACCTAGGCTAAAATTCCAAAATCATGTTAAAAACATGTCACCAAATGTGTTTTGGAGATATTTATCAATTTAAACGCATACCCTTTCCATTATTTTCCATTTTTATCCTTGTTTTTAATAGTGCACTTTTTATTATAAAAAATCAACTCCTCTCACTTATAAAAGGAGTCCTTGACCACCCCTCTTCTTTTCACACCAAAATCCACTTAGTTTGAAAAAAATGGCAAATTCTTTCTTAAAAACATCTATACACATCCTATATGTTGTATTCTCCTCAAAGTGTAACATACTAGGTAACTATAGAATAAGAATTTTTCATATATATTAATATTTATGAATTAGATAGTAATTTTAGATTAAATGTTTTTCTATTTCTGATAACATACTCAATACGCAACAATGGGATTCTATGAAATCCTATGTTGCAGACAAGGCTGAGTTATACTAAAAAATAATATATTATTAATATTTATTATTTAATATGGTAGTTATCACCTGGCCATTAGAATGTAGAGAATGAAATTTGTTAACTAAATTATAAAAATATGGTTTATTGATTTTTATATAATGATTCATTGGTTACCAAATTAAATTGAAATGAAACTAAAAACCAATTGAATATAAAGGATGTATTTTTGTGAAAAACTATTTAAATGTGAATACTTGTGTTTATAAAATCATAAATACTCTTTTTGTGTTATATTAATGAAATATTAATTCACTATAATGTTTAAAATTCATATTACGTGTTTTTTAGACATTATATAAGAACAAATACAATTTTACATATAAAATGAGTATTTTTCTAAAAATACATTTTTACCACCTTTTGATGGAGAACCCATTTTAAATATAGTTTTTGACACTTTTATACATTTTATTTGAAAAAATAGACTTCTTATTTGTAATCATTACATAAAAATTTCTATTAGTTGAAATATTTTTATTTTTCTGATAAAATTAACATTTTAATAAATAGTGGAAAATATTGCATTTCAATTCAAAATTTCTTTTTTTAAAATTTATTTATATTTGTTAGATTATATTTTTAAATGGTTTTGAAGTATAGTTAGATTAATTTTTATCATTTAATCAATTTTTTTAAGTAATTTCACATTGAAATTAGATATAAACGCATGTCAATATTTTAGTGGTTTTTACTTTTAAAAAATATATTTTCTCATTTTGACAATGGGGATTGTTTTTAAATTAATTGTTAAAAATTTTGTGTTTTGAATTTTGAAAAAATTAATTCCATATTTGGAATTAGGAAGCCCAAATTATATAAATAGGTCCCTTTTATTTTTTTTATATTATGAATAGTAACTTTATTGCTAAATTTTATTACCACTGTAAAAGGTAAATCAGGTAATTAAAGGTAAAAATAATATTATAATAATATAAAACTATCATAACACTTTTCTTAATTTAATTATATTAGGTTATTCTGAACATGAGAATCTTTAGGTCAATTTTAGGACCACTTGGAGCCACTTGGATGACTTTAATATATTTATAATATTATATTCAATGAATAGTCATTTTTGTTACACTTTTGTTTTTTTAAAAAAGAAAGTATTTTAATATAGAGTTATACAAGGGATCTCATAGAATATAAAAAATTAATTGGAAATATTAAAATATTACCTATATAATGCTAATTTTTTTATAATTTTCTGAAATTATATATTTAAATATAGTTCTCACATAGAGATAACTTAGTAATTTCTTAATTAATGAATGAATCAAATAAATATTATTATAAATTTTAAAAAAAATAATATTTTAAATAATTTATCCCATAAACTAATTTTATGGATATAATTTACATGTTTTTAATGATTTAAATGATTTGGTTTGAACTTAGCTTTTCGTTATGATATTTTTTAAAAGTAAACTAATGAATAGTGTCGTAATTGACATTATTGATATTTTAAACTATAAAATAGTTTATTAAATGTTATAAAATTCCTAAAAATATATTATTTAGACAAATGGTTATTAAAATTACTAATATGTAATAAATGACACTTTTTGTTGGATGTTTGACATGTTATGGTAATTACATTATCCAATAAAGTGTAAATAACATGATATCATGGTAAAATTTAAAAGGGTAAAATAAGGGTTAAAACAAACATATAAAGATTAAAAAATATTAAAAAAATGTATAATTTTAATTTCATGTTTAGTATTTGACCCAAAAATCATATTATCTTTGAAATAAATTATTTTTGAGCCCTTTTTAATCGAAATATAATTTATATTAATTTTATACTTTTAATAATTCCAAGGCTCCCCCCCCCTCCTATAAAAAAGCACTAATTACTCTATTTTAATCACACTTACAAAATATTTTGGTTCGGACAAGATCTACCTAAACCCTTTCCTAGAATCCATCCCTACATTATTGATGACTTATATTAGATATAACACCCTTCATAGAGGTGTAAAAGTGTTCTTCAAAGGTTATCAACCGAAGAAGAGATGTAATTTTCTTTAAGTATTTCTATTTTATTTCTTATTAAACACACTTAAAATATAATACAAACATGATGAAATAATAAATCTAGTATTCTCAATATATTAATATTTTATTATGTTAATATCATAAGCTAAATTAATCTCCACTTCCCCTAAATAGTAATGAAATTAATTGTTTGTGCGTACATGTGAATTATCACCTCAACTAACCGATCTAATTGTTTTCCATAACCACCTCTCATGAATGGTTATAACGATGAAATTAATTTTCATATATGATTTTAATAAAATATTTATCATTATAATATAATAATACATCAATTACATTCTTACTTTCCATGCACAAAAAAATGATAATGTCGTTCTTGCGTATGTGTGAGTTATCGCCTCCACGAAGCAATGTGATTTATTTTTATTCAATACATCAACTATATGATATATATATTCAAAATATTAATATGATATTAATTATTTTATTATCGTTTTAGAAATTTAAAATAGTACTTACCTTCTTTCATAACGATCAATGAAAAATGAAGGCGTTACTCATTCGTACTTACAACCTGTCATCACCATGAGTATAACATTGTTCATTTTTCATAACCATAATTAATGGTTTGATTTAAAATTACAATGGATATATAAAATTTATACTTATGTAATGAATATTATTCTAGATATTATGGACTTATGACCACATGGACTATTTAAATTTTACCAAGTTCATTTTCGACTCAAATGTTGAATAAACGAAAAAACATTTGGTATGAAATTAAATAAAAATTTAATTGTTATAACCTGGTAATAAGTAATATAAATTTAATAATAAATATTAAAAAGTTTATCAATAAATTATAAATTAACCAAAGTTTATTATTCAGTGTTATAATGATTGTAAATGTTGAGTCAGACTCAAGGTAAGGTACTTTTTAACTCAAAGCCTCGTTTTAATGTTTTGATGATTTATTCTAATAAATATTTCTAATAAATTTCCATGTTTTAAAAATGTTTTTAAGGATTTATTTATATGGACATGAATTTTTTAGAATTTAAATTATTTTAAAAAGTTTCAAAGTAGTACGGGAAACTTTTATTCAAAAATATTCTTTTTAAATGTTTTGATTGTGTTTTAAAAATGGATTGATTATTTAAATAATTTGGAAGGTTTTTAAACATATAAACCATGAATGGAATTTATCGCTTTAATTTATCTTTCATGTATTCATGTTTAATTTATAATTTTACCATTTTATTTTTTTAATCATTTATGAGTGCATGGCTTGTAAAGATAAAATGTGATTTCAAAGTAGAATGAAATTTTTCTTTTATTCATGTTTTAAGTGTTATGATTATGTTATGGTTTTTAGGAATTGTTTAATTATATAGGTTGTTATATAATAAAACTAGTGAGTTTGAACCCATGATAGCTATCCAATGCATTGGGTAATGAGACAGAGTCAAACGATAAGGTTTCTCCTAAGAGATTTAGGGAATATAATATGATGGGTATTCAAAACGTAACCATTAAGGTTACTCCCTATGTTGTTGTGAAAGATAAAATGTAAGTATGATATAGATACCAAAATTTGCCTTTATGTTTTATGATTTCTATGAATTTTTTTATTAATATTATGATTTTATGAGCTAAGATAGAGAGTTTATGTTTTATGGGTAAAAATTATGATTTAGTGAAAATTATTTCAAGATTTTAAATTATTCAGGTAATAATGGTTTCATTTTTTATTTTATATCCCTTACTAATATTTGTGTACTCATACTAAGACTCTTAAATTTTTTTCATATGATTTAAGAGAGAATATATTCAAGGATGGGGTCATGGAAAATTTATGATGATTAAACATGAAAATAAACTACGTTTCATTTTAAAAGCTTATGTTTTATAGAAGAAATGAATATTATTGGAAGTATCTGATTTTTATTTCTATGGTTCTGTTATGAAATAATTATGGCCTAATTATATAAAACTCTAAACCTGAAAATATAATCAATATAAAATATTGTAAAATTATTGACTTAACTCGAGATTATGTAAGGATTAAGGTTAAGGCCTTATAGTTGGTATCAGAGGAAATGTTTAGAGAACTTTAGGGATTGGTTGTTTTAGTTAAATATATGGTAACATTCTAGGTAAATTATTTTGATTAAATTATTATTCTATATCTTTTTTAGGTCAAGTAAATTCAGTTACAAATGGAAGGAGGAGTATCTCAAACAATACTTATATCTCTTCCTGATGACTTGAGTGTAATAATTATCGCAGATCCATATCGGGATGATTATGAAACTTCTTCTAACATACAACTCACTTGAAAGAAAAATTTTAAGATATAAAACACCTCCACTATTCCTCGATATAATCATGGATCATGGGTTGTTTTTAGTCAAATGTTATTTTCTCAATATTATCATATTTTCAAAAAAGATAAATATTATCAAGAAATGTTTAGATATTTTACCATACTATAATATTATGAAGCATATTTTTATTTTGAAAAATCTTTTGAAGAAAGATACCCTTGTGCAAACTATTTATATTTTCTTTCAAAATATAGTATTTTAGCACATGCTTATGGTATTTTAAAAGGACTTTTGATTGAAATTTTAAACTCAAAATCGGCCCGAATGTTTTATAAAAAGAAATTCATATTTGATGTTTTGAAATTATATGTCATACAAGATTATTTTTTGAAAACTATTTCTCTACGAACACCCATATGACCCAAGTTATAAAAGGTGTATTTGGAAAAAAAAGGAAGTGATTTTGAAGAATCTATAAATAATTATTTCAATGCATAGTCCTTCTATCTACATGAAAAGAAAGACAATAAAACCAGGTGGACACCATGATCAAGGTACGTTGTTCTTTATTTTGGGAATAGTTTTATTAAATCATTTGGAGGTGAAATAAAAAAAATATGTAAATATATATAAGACTTAATGAATTAATATATTTAGGTCAATATGAGTTGGGATTTAAATGAGAGGTATAAGATATCCCAATACATATAGCAAGGTCATGGGGATTGAACCCACAACCAAAGGGTGACAAGGGTGCATCACCTACCACTATCCTACATGAATTTCTTGGTTAGTATAAATTCATTTTTTTTGTTAAAAAATTTTATGGAATGAGAATAAGCTGATTTTGGTAACTTATGTTTTATCAAATGGATATCCTTGGTATTGGAAAATGATTTGGGGATTGAGTGATAAATTTTCTTTTAGAAGACATTCACTATATTTTGAACCCTATATGCCTAAAGAAAATAGAATACTATGTGATTTTATTTGAGGAGTAATGGTAGAATATTATTTTGGAAGAATATATGTTTTTATTGTGGAATTATGTTGATTCAGGTTATTTATAGAAATGATTAACCTATCATGGAGAATATGTGATTAGGAAATTACTTTTTGTTGTGATACATTAAGAGTGAATTGTGTTATTTAGAGACAAATGTTAAAATTTATCCCGGAAGACTATGTGATTAAATCCTTCTAAATTTGGGGTTATAGTATTAGTTAGGATTATTTTAAGGAATTTTAAGTATATTTATTTGTTGAATGGTCTATTTGGAACTTTGATTATGACTATTAAATTTTGAAGATTAAAAGTTTTCTTTCTTCTTATAAAGGATTGTTCTTTTTGGAGAATTATCTTATTTTATCCTAACCATTTTTTTTTGGTTAATGTTTCAAGATGGGATGAATAGATAGTTAATATATTTTGGATTATTTGATTCTATAGAAATTGATTCATCATTACTACTCATCATTTGGAGAAAAAGATGAATTTGTGGTGGAAATTTAGTTAAGGATGCAACTCGACTTTTCAAATAAGTATGATTTCTTATGTTCTTAGTAATGGAGGAAAAATAATTCCTTGACATTATGAAAATTATCTGAAAACAAAAACATTTTCTATTTTTTTTCCTACTATGAAATCAAAGACTGTTTAATCCATACAAAGTTTATGGTTTTATGATTGTTAACATTATCCAAACAATGTTTTCAATCACTCTTCATAATAACTTGATGGTTAGTTTTCTCCTCCATATTCATGCTTTTCTACATGGAAACCAATTATTTGTTTTCTAAATTGACCTTTTTACTACACTTTATTTGTGGAGGTTTTATTGAATCTTTTTCTGATGTGAGATTTTAATGAAGTGATTTTCAAGAGAGAAACTTTAGTTACTGAGCCAAAATTTAAAATTGTGAGGATGCAATTTCTAAAAGAAGGGAAGGATGTAACATCCCAGGTAAGTATAAAATAATAATTTTTCATATATATTAATATTTATTAATTAGATATTAATTTTACTTTAAATGGGATTCTATATCTGATAATTTACTCAGGACGCAATAATGGGTTTCTCAAAAATCCTACGTTGAACACAAGACTAAGTTATACCAAAAAATAATATATTATTAATATTATTATTTAATATGGTTGTTATCACCTAGCTATTAGAATAGAGGGAATGAAAAGTTTAAACTAAATTATGAAAATATTGTTTACACATGTTTATATAGTGATCTATTGGTTACTAAATTAACTTGAAATTAAACTAAAAATCAATTGAATATAAAGGATTTATTTTTATGAAAATATATTTAAATGTGAAAAATTATGTTTAAAATAATAAAACAACTATTTTTGGATTAAATTAATGAAATATTAATTCCATATTATTTTTAAAATTCATCTTATGTGTTTTCAAGATATTGTATAAGAAAAAATAAAATTTTATGGATAAAATGAGTGTTTTTCTAAAAATATAGTTTTACCACCTTTTGATGGCGATCCCATTTGAAATCTAGTTTTTTAGACTTTTATATATTCTATTTAAAAAAATAAATTATTCCTTTGAAGCAGGACAAAAGAATTTACATTGGTTTAAATTTTTTGTATTTTTCTAATAAAATTCATATTTTAATGAATTGTGAAAAATACTGCATTTTAATTCCAAACTATTTTTTCTAATATATTTATATTGATGTTTTTTCTAATTTGTTTTTAAGTATAATTGGATTAATTTTTTATCATTTATTCTAATTTTGGTCATTGGAAGTAATTTCACATTGAAATTATAAATAAACAGATGTTAATATTTTGATGGTTTTTACTTTAAAAAAAATCATTTTCTTGTTTTGACAACAGAGATTATTTTTAAATTAATTACTACAAATTATATGTTTTGAATTTTTAAAAAAATTAATTCTATATTTGGAATCAGAATTTATAAATTATATAAATAGGTCCCTTTTTTTAACATTATGAATAGTAACTTTTGTAATAAATTTTATTACCATGGTTAAAGGTAAATCGGGTAATCAAAGGTAAAATTAATATTATAATAATATAAAACTTATCTAACATTGTTTTTAACTTAATATTATGAGTTTATTCTAACCATTATAATCCTTGGGTCTATTTTTCTATCACTAGGAGCCACTTGTATGACTTTAATGGATTTATAATATTATATTCAATGAATAGTCCTTTTTGTTACACTTTTGATTTTAAAAAGTAAAGAATTTTAATATGAAGTTATACAAGGGATCTATTTGACTATAATATTTATTAGAAAGATAAAAATATTAGCTAAATCATGTTAATTTATTTATAATTTTTAGAAATTATATAATTAAATTTAATTCTAAACAAAGATGATGAAGTAATTTCTTAATTGATGAAATAATCAAATAAATGATATTATAAATATTAAAAAAATATTTGACATAATTTATTCTATAAAAAAATTTTATAAATATATTTTTCATGTTGGTTATGATTTAAAGGAGTTTTTTCAAACTTATCTTGCTGTTATGATATTTTTTAAAATTCAATAAATGAATAGTGTCAGAATTGACACTATTGGTCTTTTAAAATATGAAATTGTTTATTAAATGTTATAAAATTTCTAGAAATATAAGATTTATCCAAATGGTTATTAAAAGTACTAATATTTCATAAATTTTACTTTTTTGTTCTTTTTTACAAGTTATGGTAATTAAATTAACCCAAAAAGTATAAATAACATGAAATCACGATAAGATTAAAAAGGGTAAAATAAGGGTTAAAACAAAAATATAGTGATTAAAAAGTATTTTCTACATGTATAATTTTAATTGGATGATGTTTATTCGACCACATATCATATTAGCTTTTAAATAAATTAGTTTGGGATCATTTGGAATTGAAATAGAATTTATATTAATTTAATACTTTTAATAATTCCATGGGATCCCCTCCCCTCTCCTATAAAAAGGCACACATTCCTCTATATTACTCACACTTCCAAAACCATTCAGTTAATAAAAATCAGACCAAACCCCTTATTATAATCCATCTCCACATTCTTGAGTCCTCATATTAGGCATAACACCCTTCTTAGAGGTGTTAATGTGTTCTTTGAAGGTAATCAACTAAAGAAGATGTATCATTTTCTTTAAGTAGTTCTATTTTTTTTATTCTTACACATCATTCAAATATCCTCCTACTATGGTAAAATAATATCTCCTATATTATTAAGATAATACGATTTTATTATGTTAATATCAACACCTAAATCCATCTCTACTTAATTAAATGTGAAAGGAATTAATCATTTCTGCGTACATGTGAACTATCACCTCCCTGAACCGATCTAATTTATTTTCTATAACTATCTCTCATGATTCATTATAATAATATAATTACTGTTCATATGTGATATTAATTACATATTAATAATTATAAAAAATAATATTTCAATTATGTTCTTACTTTTTATGGACATAAAAATGATAACTTCGTTCGTGCGTACGAGTGGATTATCACCTCCACGAAGCAATGTGATTCGTTTTTATTCACTTCATTACTTATATGATATACTTAAGTATAATTAAATAATAAATATGATATTAAATATTTTATTATAGTTTTGTAAATATAAAATGGTACTTATCTTCTTTATTTAACGATCAATGAAAAATGAAGATGTTACTCCTGCGTACGTACGACCTACCATCTTCATGATTATAACAATGTTCTTTTTACATAACAACAATTAATGGTTTGATTTAATTGTATAATTTATGTATATAAGTGATCATTATTTCATGAATATTATTCTTAAAATGATATAATTATGACCACATGGACTATTGACATCATACCAACTTTATTTTCAACTGAAGTACCAAATAAACGACAAAAACATCCAATATGAACTTAAATAAATATGTAATTGTTATAACATATAAATAAGTAATATAAAGGAATAATAAACATGAAAAGGGTTCTAAATAAAATATAAATTAACCTAATTTTACTATTTATTATTATGAATATTATACGAAATGATTCGGACTCAAGGTAAAGGAATTTTTATCTCAAAATCTCATTTTAATGTTTTGATGATTTATTCTTATAAATAATTCTATTTAATTTTAATGTTTTTAAAATGTTTTTAAGGATTTATTTATATTGAAATTAATTTTTTAAAATTTTAATTCATTTGAAAAGTTTCCAAGTGGTATGGGACACTTTGATTCAAAAATATTATTTCTAAATTTTTCAATTCTATTTTAAAAATGGATTCATTATTTAAATAACTTGGAATGTTTTTAAAAATATACTCCATGAATGGAATTTCTTAATTTCATGTCTCTATCGTCTATTGATGTTTACTATACAAATTTTACATTTTATTTTTAAAAAAAAAATATTCATTTATGAGTGTCCGGCATGCAAAGATGAAATATGGTTTCAAAGTGAAAATGTTATTTTTCCTTTATTCATGTTTTATGTGTTATGATTATGTTATGGTTTTTAACAATTATTTAAGTATAAGGATGGTTCCATGATAAACTGAGGGTGGGTGATCCCATGATATCTCTTCATTGCATTGGTTAATGAGATAGCGTTAAAAGATATGGTTTCTCCCATGAGATTTAATGAATATACTATGATGGGTATTACAAACATAACCATGAAGGTTACTCCCTATGTAGTAGTGAAATATATAATGTAAGAATGATATAGATGCCAAAAGTTTCCTTTATGTTTTACAATTTCTATAAAGTTTAATATGAATCTTATGATTTCCTGAGCTAAGCTAAATAGCTTATGTTTATGGGTGAAAATTATGATTTTGTGAAATTTTTTTCATGATTTTAAATTATTCATGGACTAGCGTTTCATTCCTTATTTTATATCCATTACTGAGATTTTTGTGCTCATCCTATGTTTTTGAAATGTTTTTACTAGTATTTAAGGGAGAATAGAGATAAGGATGGGATCAGGGAGAAGTTATGATCATTAAAGATGAAAATAAACCGTGTTTCATTTTAAAATTTTCTATTTTTTAAAAGAAATGGATATTGTTGGAAGTGTCCACTTTGTATTTATATGGTTTCTTTATGTAATATTTAGGTCCCAATTATTAAAAAAATATATCCATAAAAATATCCTCAATTTGAAAAAAAAAATTAAAATAATTGACTTAACTCATGATTAAGTAATGATTAAGGTTGGGTACTTATAAAAAAAACTACCCCTTAAATCCTTAATCAAATTTACAAAGGATTTATTCAATGGACTAAGATAAAAATTTCTAAATCACTCATTTTTTGTTATATTTATTTAATTCATCTTATTATGTTAAAAAATATATTATACCATACTAAAATAATAACATATATATAATTATTATACTAAAATGATATTATATTGATTTAAAATTCATTATCTACCTTCCCCTTCCTTATAAAAATAAAAATGTCATCTATGCGTACGTGTGGACTATCTTCTCCTCATAGAAAAAAATTTCATTTTTCATAACCTCCATACACGAATGGTTTTAAAAGGGTATTTAAGTAATAAAAATTATAATTATAAAAATCTTAATATTCTTAAAAGCTAAACCATTTTCTATATTTCTCTCATTTTATGGAAAACAATCTTTTCAGTTGAGTGTATGTGCAAACTACCGCCTCCATGGAATGATGTATTGTGTTTTTTATTACCACCCAAATTAGATGGTAATAAAAAAATTAATAAATAAATATGATATTTATAATATTATTAATACATTATTATGATAAATTAGAAATTATATTAATAATAAGTGATCATTTTAAATTTAACCTCTAAAAATTAGCATGCCCTGAGAGAAAATGATTTCTTCATTTTATGTAATAGATTAATATATATTTTATTCTTCTTATAACCCATCCAAATTCTTATGTATCATCTTAATAGATCATAAATAATGATATTACACTTTTTTAATAATGATATTATAATTACGTCACTTCTTAATCATACTTGTCCATTAATTATAGCATGTTCTTATTTGGATCGGTCAACCACCTATATGAACGATGCTGTAAATTTACATAATGGATGAATGTAAAAATTTAATTACTGTTAATATTATATATTAATGAGTGAGTATTTATTTTTGGTTTATGAAGGGTAATATTACAATTTAAACATCTTATGAAAATACCACCTTTCGTTTGTTAAAATTTATTAAATATGTTCTTCATTAATTTCATCTTCATAAAATTTGATTAAAATTATGATGTAATAAAATTATAAATTTATATATAATTATAAATAATATATTATATTACCTTTTATAATCTATTAATTATGAACTTAGTATCAATAAATGGTGATCGATATTTACATTTTAAATCATGTGTGAAACAATAAAAATCTCTCACATATCATGATGAAAAAACTATAAATAAATAATAAATTTATAATAAATTAAATAATTAAATATTATATAGGGTGATATATATGAATAATTTTCTAAAATAGTTTATTAGTATGCTTATTTTTATTATATAGGATGTAAAATCACTTTCATGAATTCCAAGATTAATGGTAAGGGTTTTCTCATATAACTTTTCATTCCTAGTGACATATGCCATATTGACCACTAGTTTTTTATTGTTTTATTTTTTATACTCAAATATGGATTTTTTATCATAATTTCTTTCAATTTAAGGGATTTAAAAATCTATCTCAAGTTTTATATTTCATGGGATTTCGATTCAATACATACCACTGTTGTAAGGTATTTTGATAACTTCATCCATTTTTTCATGAATTATAATGATTCACCTTGAAATTATTTCTTATATGTTATGTTTCTACCAATATAAGATTTTATTATATGATAACTTCTATTTATATCTTTAGAAATTTGCATTTTTTAATTAAAATCCTCTTACTTGATGAATTTATTCCTCATAAAATTATAATGTTGTTAATAGTTATTCTTATCCTTTTAATTTCCCTTCATATACATATTATTTATTCTCTCTAATATTCTAATTAATTATTTTAAAATATAAAAAATAATTTTTTCGATCCTTTTACTTATATTTACTCATTTTTAAGATGGAATTTTTTAACCTTTTTTATGATGTGGTTTTTAATAAATTTATTTTAAAAATATTAAAAAACAATTTCTTTTTAGGATCATATAGTTTATCTTCCACTATAAATATACCTCAAAAATCCATTATGTATATTTTGAGGACCTATTATTGATATTTATTTCTAAATAATTTATGGGAAAAAATCATGTCATCTTCTTGAAACCAACACTTGAAAGTTACATGTCACTTCAACTCTTATGATAATGTTGAAAATGTTTTATGAAAACTCTTTTTATGATATCGCTTCCATTTTATTATTTACCAATGAAATATATATATATATCCTTTATAGTAATTTTTTATTAATAACCTTATAAATTCATTTATTAAATAATTTATTTAGGAGATTTTATGTTTGATAACAAGTGATCTACTTTTAATATCTTGTTATGTGATACCATTTGGAGATGATATGAAACCCATTTTCTTTACATGGATTCTCATAGTATGATGAATTATTGATATTGTATGGAACAAATATGTAAGGAGGATATTGGTTGTGGTCTTATATCACCCTCCTATACATTTGGAAAAGTTTTACTTCTTATGAGATAATTATGGGAGATAGAGATATGAATTCCTAACATATTATGTTATGGTAGACAGCGATTTGGATTCCTAACCCACTATGTTATCGGAGACATAAACACTAATTCCTAAACTAAAATTTTATGGTATATAGGGACATAAATTATTAACCCAATATTTTATGGGATACAAGGATGTGAGTTCCTAACCCACTATGTTATGGGTGATGGGGACTTGAATTACTGGCCCATTTTGTTATGATTTCTATAAATATGTCTGTTATTCTATTTTTCAATGACATTCCATATTGTTATGTCATATACCTGTGATTATTATCTATGGATCATTATTGTTATATCACACACTAATTCCATGGTATATGTTTTTTAATTTGATATTACATGTCATACTATCATGACTTATTGACAACTCTTATTTTTCTTTATTCTTTTTAACAAGATGTGACTTACATAATCATGTTTTATCATAAGCTTATGATCTATCCCTTCATGAAATATTGATGAGTTTTTATATTATTAACAATTTTATCTCACCCCTATATTATGTTTTCATTCCCTAGGTTTTGATTATTATTATAACTTATGTGAAATATAGAAGGGAGTCATGTTTGGTTCAATTATAGAGAAATTTTTATGATTGTTGTAAAATAAGTTATTTATGTATTTAGTATCCAAAGACACTAAAAAATTGGGTTTTAGTATTTTGAGATTATATATCAAAATTTTAAAATCTAAATATAATGCATAAAATATCAAACTTTATCTTGTGAAATATCACTTAGTATCAAACCCATATTGTAAAGAATTTTTTTTATAATAGACCCTAAGAGTACAGGTCTAGGGTGTCTTAGTTGGTATAATTACAAGGTTATGTTATTTTTCTGAATTAGTTTAGTTATATTTCCATATTATTTTATAAGTTTTTGTGGATTAAGATGAGATAAATCTAGTTAAAACCATAGGTATAGGTCTATGTTATGGATAAATTTATTAAATTTTGGTAAAGTAGAGATTGTGTGGTATCCTAGAATTAAATCCCTAATTGGATAAAAACATGTTTATATATACTCTTACATAGGTGAACCAAGGAGTAATAACCCTAAAAAGCATGGTTATACAATAACATAATCTTCATCTAGTACACAAAAAAGAGACTTAACTATACACCTGGTTTGACACTCATGGGGCATATGATTTGGTAATTCACATTCTCTTTATGAACCATTATGAAGGATTTATTTAGGTTAGATAACTTAATAGGAAAACAACCCTAAATTATCATGGGTTGAAATGATGTTGTTAAAGTATGATACATCTTAAGAAAGATTTCAGGTAATTTATTTACTTGGATATTATTGGATATTATCATAACCTTTTAGTTTTTTTATTTGGTTGGAATTAGGATGATGAAAATAAAATAGTGAAATGTATATCTTTATAAACCCCTATGTCTTACAAGTTAACAAAGGAATCATATTTGGCACAAATGTTTATGAAAAATGAAAATTAGGACATATTTTTATTAATCGTAAAAGTATGTATTTCCTATTATTACAAAATATAGTAGGGTAAATATCTAATTAAAAATTATATCACGACAGTTGTCTAACTTATGGATACCCTTAGTTATTATAATTAGTAAATGATAATTAAAAATACAAGAACATGATTTATTTAAGGGGGGAATTAAAATACCTGATATTTTAGTATCAATTTTCCTTTAAATAAATACAATGTTGAATAGATTACTCCACACACAACAACAAACCAAAATGAACCACGATACATTTTATTAAGAAAAAATATATAACTATTAAATTTTATTATTATAATGTAGCTACTAAATTAAGGTATAAATAGAAGTAACTAAATTTTTAAATCAATGTTATTTTTTTTATTTTTAGTACTAATGAATTGATAAAATTCAATTGATCTAGCTAAATAACTAATAAGATTATTTTAGTCTTAAAAATGAATTTTCTAAATATAGTATTTTTAAGAATTATGTATTTTTATTTAAAGAAACTAAATATATTATTGTTAAATGACAATTTAATATATTATTTGGATTAATAATATATTAATACTAATTTATTAAAAAAATTAAAGAATATAACAATATATAAAATTAGTATTTGAAAAAATAATTTTCCTATAAAAATAGTTTTCATTATATTTTGTGTTTCCATTTGAAAGTTAAATTTAAAAATTTTATAATTTAATTTAAAAAATTAAATTTATTTTTTATTCTTATTAACAATATTATATTAGGATTTATTTTTCATATTTTTTAAACAGATTGATTTTTAGGTGAATAGCACAAAATATCATTCTTACGAATATCGTGTCTTTTCTGATTTCATTGGGACGTAACCATGACATAAAAATTTATGTAACCTTTTTAAAAATTAAATATATATTTAATAAGTAAAATTATACATTTTAAAATGTTAATTTTAATGTATAACCCTATATTTTACATTTTATAAATTCAATTATATTTTTCAAAAACTGTATTTATATACGTTATAAATTTATTATTTTAAAATTAATTTTTATTTATTTTAAAAGTTTAATATTATAAAATAGTTTTAATATTTTGAATCATAATATCTAAATTATATAATTAGTTTAATTTTAATTTTATCCATAAAAATAATTTACTGAGGTTAAAAATGAGTTATTATGGTAAAAGTAATCTCTATTAAAATGTCAAAACAAAGGGTAAAAGAAAAAAAGCATGTTAAAAATATATAAAAATAATTTTTTAAGGCATTTATTAACCAAAACTCGTCCCGTATTCATTAAATTCCACTTTGGGAGGAACTTTCCTTGAATAGTACACCTCTTATTAAAAAAATATCACTCCTCTCACTTATAAAAAGACCCCTTCACAGCCCCAATTTGCCTCACACCACAATCCCCTTATATTGACCATAATCTTAAAGAAGTACCTCCTCAAAAATCATAGACATATCTTAGAGGTTAATGACTCATTATATGACCACCTCTTAAATCCTTGATCCAATTTTTGAAGAATTTATTCCAATGAGTAAGGTAAAATTTCCAAAATTACTTCTTTTCATTTCGATTTATTTAAGTATTCTTCTTATAATACAAAGTATAATATTCCACCCTTAATTAATAATATAATTATAATTATTATAATTAAATTTTATAATATTTATGTAAAAAAAATTATCTACCTTCCCCTTCTTTAGAAAAAAGATAACGTTGTTTGTATGTACATGCGGACTACTGCCTCCATAAAGAGATTTATTTTATTTTAAAAAATATTTTATCAAGGATGATTATAAAATAGTATTTGATGAGTAAAAATAATATCTATAAAATTTTTATTATTCTTAAAATATAAACCATTTTCTATATTTCTATTATTTAATGGGAAAACAATTTTGTGTGTACATGCGGACTGCCGCCTCCATGGAACAATATATATTGTTTTTCATCACCACCCAACTAAAATGATTTTAAAAATGGTTTTAAATGAATAAATATGATATTTATGATATGGTTAATATTTTGGAAATATAAATTCATCATTAATTTAATAATATTAATAATAAGTGATTATTTTAATTTTAACCGCCTAAAATGAGCATACTAAAAGAAAAAATGATTTCTTCATTTAAAGTAATAGCTTCATATGAGTTATTTTAATATTATAATACATAAAAATTATAATTTATCACATTAATAAAAATCTAAGTAAATTATAATTCTATAATAATTTTATTATAACTAAACCACTTCAGAGTCATACTTACTCAATAATTATAGCATGTTCTTGTTTGGGTCAGCTTAACCACATACATGAATGATGTTTTGAATTAACCTCTTGGATGAATATGTAAATTTGATTAATGTTAATATTAGATATTAATAAATGGATATTTTTTATTTCTATAAATGTAATTTTAATATTAAACCCTGTTATTAATATACCACCTTTCATTCATTAAAATTATCAAAATAAGTTCTTCACTAATTTCATCTTCACAAACTATGACTAAAATAATCATGGAATGAAAATATAAAATTTTAAATTAATATAAATAATATATTATAATACCATTAATAATATTGGAATGATGAATTTGGTATCAAATAATGGGTATCAACATAGAAATTTTAAATCATGTGTGAAACAGTCAATGTCACAGACATCTGATGATGAAAACGAACTATAACTAAATAATAAATGATTAATAAATGTCTATAATTGATATTATATAGGGTAATAGACATTAATAAGCTTCTAGAATATTTTATTAATATGATTATATTTATTATACATGATCTTAAAGTGATTTCAATAAATTTTAGAGTTAAGGTAAGGGTTTTCTTGTCTCACTTTTCTTTACTTGAATCATATTCCATATTCACCAATAGTTTTATTTTTTTCATATATATAATACTATATGGATGTTTTTATCATAATTTAAAATTTTTAATTTGATTTAAAAAACCATCTTAGCTTTTATCTTTTATGGGCTTTCAATTCAATAGCTACCAATGTTGTAAGGGATTTTGAAAACTCAAACCTCCTTTATTTGACTTATAATGCTTCGCCTTGAACTTATTCCATATTTGTATTGTTTCTTACATAATATTATTTTATTATATGATAATTTCTATTTTTATATTGGTAAATTGAATCTTTTTAATTCCAAGACTCTTCTTGTATGAATTTATTTCTCATTAAATTATAAGATTGTTAAGAATAATTCACATCCTTTTTAATGAACATTTTTCCTCCATGTATGTATTTTTTTCATCCTTCCAATGTTCTCCTTAATTTTTTTTAATCTAAATATGTATTATTTAATTTTGTTCTTTATATTTATCTTTAAACCTTTTTAATATAAATATTTATTAACCCTTTTCATGATGTGGGTTTCAATCAAGGTATTTTCAAAATATTAAAAATGTTTCTCTTTTTTATATAATATATTTTTTATTCCAATCCACATTTACTTTAGAAAACCTTAAACCTTTTTCAATGATCTATTATTGATATTTAATTCTAGATAATGTTTTAAAAAAATTATATCAACTCTCAAAACCATATTTTAAAAGTTACTCATGACATCATTTTTTTTAATATTGTTAAAAATGTTTTATGAAAACACTTTTTATAATGTCACTTTAATTTTCATCTTTAACTCCATAATATATATAACCTATGGAGTAATTTTTTATAAATCACCTTATAATTTATTTTATAAAATACTCCATTTTGTTGATTTAGTTTTTTTATCAACCGATATACTTTTAATATCATGTTATGTGATACCATTTGGAAATGATGTGAAAAAAAATTTCATTCCATGGGTTCTCATGGTGTGATAAATGATTGATAAGTTATGGAACGCATATGTATTTATGATAATGGTTGGGTTTTAATATCACCCTCAAATTCATTGGGTAAACTTTGATATCTCATGACATAATTATGGTAGACATGACATGATTTAATGACCCACTATGTTATGGGAGAAAAGGATGGGAACTACTAATCCACTATGTTATGGGACACAGAGACATGAATTCATAAGCTAGTATTTTGTGGGAGATAAGGACATGAATTCAAGACCTAATATGTTCTGGGGTATTGGATTATGAATTCTGTAAACACTATGTTTTGAGATATAGGGACTTGAATTCTTGGAACACTATGTTAGTATTACTCTGCTTATGCTTGTTATGTTATGTTTTGAAGACATTACATATTTTTAAGTCATTTTATTATGATTATGTTCTTTGTATCATGTTTATTATCTCACTATTATACCATGGTATGTTTTTTTAATTTGACATTATATGTTATACTATAATAACACATAGACAAATATTATTATTCTATACTTTTTTAATAAGATATTTCTCACATGATCATGTTTTCTCATATTCTTATGATCCAACCCTTGAGGAAATGTTCATGAGTTATTTATAACTGATAATTTAAACTCACCCCATTCTTACTCTTTTATTATATAGGTTATTAATATTATTATTAATTATGATAAGCCTATAAGGGAGTCTGTTTTGGTTCGATTATAGATAAATGTTCACAGTTTTTATAAAATAAGTTATCTATATAGTTAATATCCAAAGACACTAAACCTTTGGGTTATAAGATTATGAGATTATTTTCGATATGTAATGTTTAAAATTTAATGATAATGTGTAAAATATGAATTTTTATATTGGGAAATCTCACTTAGTATCGAATCCAAATTATAATGAATATGTTTTTAGTAACAAACTTGGGAGTGTGGGTATGGAGAATCTCAATGAGATTTTAAAAAGTAGATCAAGACTATAATTAGTCGATTACATTAATTTAAAATAAGAAATTATAAAATTAGTATTTTTTGTTTGCCCCACCCCACCCACCACTCTACATGATACATCACCACTTAGTTGGGAACATTAATTCATATTAGAGAAAATTTGAGTTCCCTATAATCTATCCTATTATGTATAAATTTAAATATAAATAATATAAATTCCATTAATAGTATTGGAGTTCCATCATTAAATGTTAATAATTATCATGGTTGTAATAATTGTATTATTCCCTTTCTCCTCCCTCATGCCCTATATGTTATACAAGATGATATAGTGAATTTTACACCATTTTAGAGAGACAATATGATGGAATTGTTAGATAAAATGAAATTGGTGGTTAATGGAAAAGTAATAAATTCAATTATAATTTACTTATATGAAAATATTTTTAATAAAGTGATGGGTGTAGCATTTTTGATCTCATAAAATTAGTTCTTTATTTATACTATACATTATACAGTAAATAAATAACTCTAGGTCATCTCCCAACAAATACTTTGATCATTATTTTCAAAATAATATTTTATTAAAAAATAATATGTTGTTTTGATAAAATATGGGTATAGTTATTTGAAAAAATGAAGAAATAATAATTTAAATTGTGAGATTTAAAAAAATTATGAGAATTTTATCATCAGTTACTGCTGATGATCAAGCGATTTACATCCAACATCATATCTCAAAATCCTCAACAAAACACATGAGAAACGGGATGTGTTGTCCGAATTTGTAAATTAATTTTATCTTGAAACCATAAATTATATTTAATATTTCATGATTTATTCAAGTTAAATTGATCAATATATTTGATCCATACAAACATCATTCTTGTAAAAAAACAAGGTATAGAGAAAGGATTACGTAAATTAGAATCCTAAAACATGTACTTTTGAATAATATTGATGCATAATATTACAAAACATATATATAATGGAATAAATTATAAATTAAATCAATAAAAAATTATAATTTAAAATATAATTCAATTAATTAACATGATGCTTGGGATTTACATCAAGTTCTTCATCGGGTGATCAAAAGGAGCTTCCACAAAGGGGGGAACCATATGATGGTTAAATGAACAACTCAAGCACTCATATTGTTCAATATAGTAAAACATCCTTTAATAATTATGGATAGGATTATTTTAATCAGTATTTTATACAAGATAGTTATAAAATAAATCCAATTCTTTATGGGATAGGTTATTTTTCCAAGATAGATCTTTCCTCTCACTTGAACCACTTTAATGAATTATTATCCTCGTTATTCTGACATGGAATTTTTCAAACATGTAGGACATCAGGTATTCATTCTAATATGACTATAATTAGCCCAATTTAACTTCTCTTGTCTAAGTTATGTCCCAATTTTATAAGGTAGGTCCAGTTTTTATCACCCATAATTTCTTCTCTTTATAGGTATCCATTGGGCCTCTTGTGGTTGGACCCAACCATTAGAAAAATTGAATAAATTATATCCCATTGATCCAAGAATCCTAAAAAAATAATTATCAATTTTTCATTCATGTAGGAATTTTATCATTAACTCAATATATATATTAAATTTATTTGTTTAAAACACATTCAAATTTTCAAAATTATATTGCGGTTCCAATGGAAAACATGTGTTTATTTTTATGATAACATTTCCTACACAAATAAAAACAAAAAAAATCAATTTTTTTAATATTATTATATGAGTGGGATATAATTTATTCAACTAATAAAAATTCTAGATCCAACCACAAGAGGCCCAATAGAGGCACACAAAGAGAATCAATTATATAAGAGAGAAATTGTACTTACTTTCAATAATTAGACCATAAATTGGTATAGAGATGCTCAATTAGAATAATTTTAGAGGAATTATAAATAATACTCAAAGGATGATGATTAATTCAATGATAAAATAAGAATAATAGGAATACTCAACCAAAGAATTGATTTAGAAGATAAAGGTATCATTAGAAAAACAAAAAACATTTATATCTCATGTTAAAGAACATGAAGTCACTATAAGAAATGATAAGTAGGATTGAGAGAGCAATATTGAACATATTTTAAAAGAAAATATTGAATAATATCTTAATAATAATACTAATATCAATAAAAGGTCTGTACTACTTGATAATGATAGGGAAGGTGAAGATGAATTACATGAGTAGAAGAATGACTATATTGAAAAAACTAAGAGCCTCAGTGTAAATATTATAGAAAAATATAAAATATTAAAATTCCTTGATATAACTTTTTTATAAAGAAATGATATTTGAGTAAGACACAATATAGGTTTCTTAAAAAAAATACTTTAAAGATGAAAAAATAAAATTACAACAATGTTGTGAATTTTTAGTTTGAATCATCTCAAGTGTTCTGAAATCCAGTCTAGAGAAGAAGTTTAAAATTGTTTTTAATTAATATAATTATACCAAATATATTTCAAAAAACAATACAGGTCCTAAATTTAAAATTTTACTTCTATGGGTTAAGAAAATTCAAGAAAACTCCACTCCTATATTAAGGGGAGTTGTGGGTGAGTTGAAAAGAGAGGGTTACCCAAGACAAAGCCAAATATAATTATTAAATGCACCTAGATATAAATAAAATTTTCAAATATAAATTAATGAATCTTAGAAAAATTTTATTTTTAATGGAAACCATTGGTTTTGTAGAGTATATTGTCATAAATCTTATTTTCTCTACTATAACATGTCATTTCTATAGAGTAATAAAAGCTAAAACATAAGGGAGAGATGTTCCAGGAAGATGAGAAAAAAACTCTAATAATAAGTAAGATATGGATAAAATTTTATCAAGTATATCAACTCAATATAATTTTGATTTTATATGAGAAAATTGTTAAAGATACGACCAATAGAATTTTTTTGTAGAATATTTAAATACAAAACTTCCATGAAAAACATTTCAAGTTGTTAAAGTACCTAAATTTTAGAAGAGAGATAGGTTAGGAAAATCACTTATTGTTAAAGTGGATCTTAAATAATGAAAAATAGGTTATCTATTGATACTTAATAGGTATTTTTCATCTTAATTTATTGGAGATATAAAATTCATGAATTAGATTAAAGAATATAAGGGTGGATGTAACACCCCAAGATTTCATAGTGTGTTATTTCTTCAAAATAATTCAATAACTTGCACTACACGCAACACCGAGTTCAATCACACCATGACTTACAAAAAAAATCCATTCAAAAGAGGTTATGAATAGTATTATCTAAATTTTAAACTTTATATAATCCTTATAATTTTAGAATCCATATTATGAGTTTCTTAGATATAATGCAAGAACAAATTCATTTTCAGTATTGCACTTTTATCAACTTTTAATAGTGAACCCTTTTTAAATACAATATTTTAAACTTTTTGACTAAATGGGGACATAAAAAAATTTAAAATGAAACATCCCAAGCATCCACGGTACGCTTTCCTTTGAATAATACAGTAGCGTGTGTTGTACGTAACTTCGAGTTTTAACACACACCACAACCGATCAAACTAGCCGTTATGAATAGTAATACCTACTTTTTGAAATTATATATATTTTATATTTCAAAATTGACTTCAGTTTTGGATTCGTAGTGTCGAATTTACCCTAAGGTGAAATTTTGGTACTTTTCGGATAACTTTCATATTTTGATGAATAGTGAAAATTACTAAATTTTAATTAAAAACAACTTTTTTAATCAAAATAATTAATAGTGATAAATTATGAATTTGAGTGGTTTTAAAGTATATTTAGAATATATTTTTACCATTTAATATAATTTTGGTCATTGGACATAATTTTACAATTAATCCGAACATAAACAAGTGTCAATCTTTTGATAGTTATTATCTCTTAAAAACACGCTTTTTGTTTTGACAGCGGGAATTAATTTTAAATTAATTTCTGCCACTTCTGTGTTTTGAATTTAGGAAAATGGATTCCATATTTGGAATCAGGATGTTCAAATTGTGTAAATAGGTAGCTTTTATTTTTAGACATTTTGAATAATTACTGCGGTAAATATTTTATTTACCATGGTTAAGGGTAAATCCGGTAAATAAGGGTTACAAAATAATATTATAATAATACTAAATTACCCTAAAACGTGTCTTAACCCTATTGGTTGATCCATGGTCTACCATGTGCATCTTTGGGTCGATTTTGGGACCCCATGGATCCACTTGTAGGTGATAAGGACACTTTATTTTAATTAAGTTAAAATGAATACAAAAATGACACAAGCATATATCTTTTAGGAAAACAATTGTTAAATAGGGTTATATATGTTGGATTTTAGATTATAAATATTCATTAGAAAGATAAAACTATTTCCTACATAATGATATTTTATTTATAATTTTTAGACATTAAATAATATATTTTATTTATGACACAATGATGATGCAGTAATTACTATAATAGTAAAAAATTAAAATAATTGATATTATAAATACCCAAATAAATATAATATGAAACTTTTAATGAATTAAACTAATTTTCTAGGATAATAGGATATATTAGAATTTATTTAATTGACTTTTTTCTAAGTAATCAATCTGTTATGAGTTTCACAAAAATCAACTATTGATTAGTGTCAAAATTGACATAAAAGAGTTCTTAAAAAAATATTATATTATTAATTGATATTAAATTCCTAAAAATCTAATGTTCGTCCAAGAGACTTATAGCATGATAGTTTCATCATTAATGGACCACTTGGGGGTCTCTTGGATGTATATAGTAAGTTTATTAACCATATTATATAAAACTACAAAGAGACATTGTAAAAGTGAAACTAATTAACTTAGAGTTAATACTTAAAGATAAGGTTAATATAAGTACCCAAACCTGTATAAATTCTATTGGTTGAGTTGTTTTCGACCCATCCCCACCTTAAACTTTGAATAGTCAACTTTCGAGCCATTGGAAACCTAATATGAATTTATTACAAACTAATATCTCTAGCTTTTCCAAAGGTGCCCCTCACCCCTCTTATAAAAGGGCACTCCTCCTTCTCATTTCTTCACACCTTCAAAGCCTTTTTGTTCGGCCAAACTCTGCCCAAATACTCTCCCAACTTCTCTCACTAAAACCTAGAGGCCTTAGTTTGATCTGAAAGCCAACCTAAGGATCCCTTTTGATCAAATCAAAAGGAAGAACCCAAAGAAGAGGTAATGATTTCACCACCCTTTTTCCAAGTTCATTTCTTCTTCCACTTCTTCTTCCTTTGTTATTACCATTCTAAAATAACAACTCCAGTATCACATATATACTGTGATGTTATTATAAATATTGTACAACCATATTCAGTATTCTATCCACCCTTTGAATAACATGTCACCATACGTGCGTACGTACGGCTTACCGTCTCCACGTCGTGGTGTAATTGTTATTCAATATATTATTATTTGGATGGGTATAATAATGATATGTAATTCATGTAAATAATAAATATAACATGTTAATGATTATCTATATATGATATAACAACCATTTATATATTATTTTAATATCAAAAGAATGATATTGTCGCTCGTGCGTACGTACGGACTACCGTCTCCACGAACGCGATGAGATTCATTCTCCATCGTATCCATTAAAGTATAATTATCATTTGATGATTTAAAAAGGATTTTAAGGACTTGATATCATTCTGGATATGAATAAGATACAACCTATTGATAACAAAAATGGCTTATGTAACAAAACATATAAAAGAAAATGAGTAAGTTAACACCATAAACGATGATAATTAAAAGATATTATTAATAAATTAATGTTAAAAGATCATATATGATATCATATTAATATATATGATTCTTGAATAATTTAATAACAATTATTTCACCATTATACAGGAGGTTAACCTACCCCAACCAAGGAAAAGTACAAGGTAAGGGTTTTTCATCTCACTCCTTATTCCCGTGAGATTCATGCCATATTGCCACCATCACCTTTTGTGTGGTGTATGTACTGCCCATAATTATATTCTTTGTGTAATACACTCTAATTTATATGTATTTACATATTCATTGTATGATACCTCTTTCATTGGTTGTATGTTTCATAAGTTACCAAATTGTTAAGGGTTATTTCACAATCTCTTCATTATCCGAGGTTGTTTATATGTAATAATCTACTGGGATCTCGTTATCATCCACATCCATGTTTCTTAAAAATGTATTTCAAAACATTTTTACTATTTACTAGAATATGAGTTAAATTCATTTATACCCTTTTTGACTTTTATAAGTGGTTTATAAAGGAATCTTTCCGTCGTTTTCAAAACAAGGTCCTTTTTAACCTTTTCGACAGAATTAAGGTAAGAATGTTTTTTTTAACTAATACGGCGGGTGCGGCTATTTTCCACTGTTGTAAAATCTTCAAAGATTTCCTTACAAGCTTATAAGAATATTTTCAAAGAAAATGTTTTATTTTATATGGATCTTAAATTATTTCAAATTAAAAGGAGATATTTCTTTAAAAAGAATATTGATTTCATCTATGTCAACATCCTTTGATGGATTTTAAGATTATTTGAAGTTGATTTATTATGATACAAAACTTCTATATTGTATTGAAGGTTTTGTGATATGTTTGACTGTGGATGTGCTATTTTTATACCATTCATAGTTTATGGTGAAATTATTTACATTTCGTATGCTAGTTTTAATACGAATGTTTATGTTATGTTTAAACCTTTTCATATGGGAATGCATTGGACTTAGTAAGTGACGGGTGGAGCCCGCTATAGCTCCTCGATGCATCGGTAGGTCTCATGAGACAAACTAGTGTCTTGGCACAAGGCCTTGACAAAATCTTATTTGTAGTCTTGGAACGAGGCCTTGACTATGTGGTTATGATAGTCTGGCATTATGCATTCCAACATTATGAAAGTGGTTATTGATTTTTGCATGTGATTATTCGATTAGTAGAATATCCATGTGAATAAGTAAATGGCATTATTTCATTTTATTTATGTCGTACCATGTTGAAAGTTCATGTTTGAAAGGCTTTTGTTTTAGTTATACATTGCCTTAAATGTTTATTCTTATTTATGAAAGTTTCCGCTATATTGTTATCCTTACTGGGCATTTGAGCTCACCCCTTTTCTATGTTTTATTTTTCCGAAGAAGTGAAGAAGTAAATTATGAATGACCTGCCGGGATATTATGTGGGGATATGAGTGTGGATTATGGAGACATTATTTTGTTGTAGTAGTTTTTCATTTTATGATGTAATGTAAAACTTATGAATATATCTAGTGTTTCCAAGGCTACTAAACCAATCGGTCTTTCGAGATTTGATATTTCTTGTGATCATGCCAATGTTATGTAATAATGCACCGACTCTGGGTAACTAGGGTCGGGGCGTTACAGTTGGTATCAGAGGAAGTTTAGTACAAACCTTGGAAGCTAGATTTAGATAAACTCTGATTAGAGCACGTAGACCTAAGATGAACTTTGAGGATTAGTGTAGAATAACTTCCTAGAATTTTGGTATTGTAGGGATTTTTTGAGTTTTCCGAGCAATACATCCCTGTCTGGATACGAGCAGGTAGAGGCGGCTCTGGCACAGATGTACCTAGGGGTAAAACCCGAAAACACCGCTTTGAGCTAGACTCGAACGGGAACTGGTGCACGACAACGGGCCTTGTTGCACTCTTGGTTACAACACTCCCGGGGGATATTCTTAGGATAATTCTCATTTTCTTTAAAAACCATTATGAAGGGTTTATGAGTATATACTTCCTCAAAGAAAATATTTTTTATGATTATGGATTATATCCATAAATAGTTCAATTTATGTTAAGTGTTTTATATGTATGGGATTATGTATTTTGATTCATAAACTAATCTAGTGTATGTCGTTGTTTAGAAATGGTGCCAAGTAGAAGGAATGAGAACTCCAGCAATGCATATGATACAAAGAGAAAGAAGGATCATATATTTCATGGTTTTAAGCCAGAATTTATAAGAGAAATAGTCTCGCATGTATTATCATCATATGAAGAAATAATATCATGTGTTGATAAGATAAGTAAAGAGTTTACTGAGTCCTATGGCTTTTAAGGGAAGCAAGAGAAGAAAAGGATAGAAGAGAGAAAGATGGATAAAGGGAAGAGGTAAAAGATGAATTTTCCCATATGTGATAAATGTGGAAAGAAACACCCTGAAACTTGCCTGAAAAGAATGGGAGTTTGTTATAAGTGTGGAGGAAAAGGGCACAAAGTACGTGACTGCAAGGGTAAGAAAATGGTTTCAAATGTACAATGCTTCATTTTCAAGGAGTTTGGACACTACGCGAACCTATGTCCCAGTCATCAGACTATGCCGCAAATGATGTTATTGGATAATAATCAAGTTATGATACTACCACAGATGAAGAGGAATGATTAGAGTTCTTATGTTGATTATGTCAATTGAGTGTAGTATCAACAATGTATTTGTTATAATAATTATGGAGTATATAAGGATTGTACTGCAGTACTATTTCATTAAGGACTTGAGATTGTGTGGAACAAAGAAAAGTGACTCAATAGCAGGATAAATTTTTGGAAAATATATGGTTGAGAGAATGATAAACCATAATATAGTTCTGATACTGAGGTAGTGATTTTCGAATAATACGTGATTATTTTGGAAAAATTATATTGGATATTCTTGACTACCTTGGAACTGATTAATGATTTGTATATTCCATCATTGTTGGGGTTTAAAACATTTTTGGATTGATGAAGTATATCCAGCATTCTATATGGAATAATGGAGAATGAATGTAATCATTAAGGAATATGGTAATTCAGGATGTTTCAGTGTATTAAAAGAATACATGATGAAGGTATTCATATGCTATTACGGGGTAAAAAAGGATCTACATTATGTTTACCTTCCTTATAAATGTTGGACTGTGAGTTTGGACAGAAGTATTTTGGATAGTTCTAGTTTGGATTATTTTGGATTTCCATAAAAGGACAACCCGGAGGTCGGGCGACAACCCGTCGCGTCCGGCAAGGCTGTGAGACTTGAACCCGCAACCGAAGGGCGACAAGGGTGTATCACCTACCACTGGCCCACGAGATGTCCTGGATTAAATAATGTAGTTTTTTTTAAATGATCTGGTAGATGAATTATAAATTCATTTATTTTGGAACCCTGTACGAATAGTATAAATAGAAAAAAATTACATTCTATTATCTTTTAGAGTGAAAGATGATTTTGTGGTAGAAATTTATTAATGGATAAAACTATAATTATAAAGTAAGTATATCTCCTTATGATATTAGCCAATCTCATAAATAAATTCCTTAACATTAAGAAAAGCAACTTAGAACAAAAATGTTTTCCCAGATGGTACCTTAAATCATCACTAATTTATGGCTTTGGGATTATTGGCCTTTTCATAGCCATGTTCTCTACCACTCTCCATCAGATAATTGATGGTTAGATTTTTCTTCCATATCCATATTTTCCTACATGGAACCCTAGTATGTGTTATTTTCGGTAATCTTCATACTTTCGACTCTTTATTTTAAATAGAGGCCTTATTAATTCATTTTTCGATGTGGGATTTCAACTAAGATATTTTGAAACGTCAAAAATGTGTTATCCTAATACCCTATGTTTTGTTGAACTGATGGTATTTCAAATCATCATAGATTGATGAATTTAAGGACCTCAATTTTACACTTGTTTGTGATTGATGACCTCAATCACTACCTATAAATATTTACGTTTTTCCTCCAATTATATGTCTCTAATTGCCACCAATGTTCTCCTAATCGAGATCATAATTTGGTGGTGACCCTTTCATTTCTCTTTTCCTCATATTAAGACTAAATTTTAGTAACCCAATTTCCGATGTGGGTTTTCCCACAAATATATTTTCTATTTTCAACCTTTTATTTTTGAAGAACAATTTCAAATTGCGAGGACGCAATTTATTGAAGGAGGGGAGAATGTAACACCCCAAGATTTCATAGTGTGTTATTTCTTCAAAATAATTCAATAACTTGCACTACACGCAACACCGAGTTCAATCACACCATGACTTACAAAAAAAAGCCATTCAAAAGAGGTTATGAATAGTATTATCTAAATTTTAAACTTTATATAATCCTTATAATTTTAGAATCCATATTATGAGTTTCGTAGATATAATGCAAGAACAAATTCATTTTCACTATTGCACTTTTATCAAATTTTAATAGTGAACCCATTTTAAATACAATATTTTAAACTTTTTGACTAAATGGGGACATAAAAAAATTTAAAATGAAACATCCCAAGCTTCCACGGTACGCTTTCCTTTGAATAATATATTAGCGTGTGTTGTACGCAACTTCGAGTTTTAACACACACCACAACCGATCAAACTAGCCGTTATGAATAGTAATACATACTTTTTGAAATTATATATATTTTATATTTAAAAATTGACTTCATTTTTGGATTCGTAGTGTCAAATTTACCCTAAGGTGAAATTTTGGTACTTTTTGGATAACTTTCATATTTTGATGAATAGTGAAAATTACTAAATTTTAATTAAAAACAACTTTTTTAATCAAAATAATTAATAGTGATAAATTATGAATTTGAGTGGTTTTAAAGTATATTTAGAATATATTTTTACCATTTAATATAATTTTGGTCATTGGACATAATTTTACAATTAAACCGAACATAAACAAGTGTCAATCTTTTGATAGTTATTATCTCTTAAAAACACGCTTTTTGTTTTGACAGCGGGAATTAATTTTAAATTAATTTCTGCCACTTCCGTGTTTTTAATTTAGGAAAATGGATTCCATATTTGGAATCAGGATGTTCAAATTGTGTAAATAGGTAGCTTTTATTTTTAGACATTTTGAATAATTACTGCGGTAAATATTTTATTTACCATGGTTAAGGGTAAATCCGGTAAATAAGGGTTAAAAAATAATATTATAATAATACTAAATTACCCTAAAACGTGTCTTAACCCTATTGGTTGATACATAGTCGACCATGTTCATCTTTGGGTCGATTTTGGGACCCCATGGATCCACTTGTAGGTGATAAGGACACTTTATTTTAATTAAGTTAAAATGAATACAAAAATGACACAAGCATATATCTTTTAGAAAAACAATTGTTACATAGGGTTATATATGTTGGATTTTAGATTATAAATATTCATTAGAAAGATAAAAAGATTTACTAAATAATGATACTTTATTTATAATTTTTAGACATTAAATAATTTATTTTATTTATGACACAATGATGATGCAGTAATTACTATAATAGTGAAAAATTAAAATAATTGATATTATAAATAACCAAATAAATATAATATGAAACTTTTAATGAATTAAACTAATTTCCTAGGATACTATGATATATTAGGATTTATTTAATTTACTTTTTTAGAATTAATCAATCTTTTATGAGTTTCACAAAAATCAACTATTGAATAGTGTCAAAATTGACATAAAAGAGTTCTTAAAACAAATATTATATTATTAATTGATATTAAATTCCTAAAAATCTAAGGTTCTTCCAAGAAAATTATATCATGATAGGTTCATCATTAATGGACCACTTGGGGGTCGCTTGGATGTATATAGTAAGTTTATTAACCATATTATATAAAAATACAAAGAGACATTGTAAAAGTGAAACTAATTAACTTAGAGTTAACACTTAAAGATAAGGTTAATATAAGTACCCAAACCTGTCTAAATTCTATTGGTTGAGTTGTTTTCGACCCATCCCCACATTAACCTTTTAATAGTCAACTTTGGAGCCATTGTAAACCGAATATAAATTTATTACAAACTAATATCTCTAGCTTTTCCAAAGGTGCCCCTCACCCCTCTTATAAAAGGGCACTCCTCCTTCTCATTTCTTCACACCTTCAAAGCCTTTTGGTTCGGCCAAACTCTGACCAAATACTCTCCAAACTTCCCTCACTACAACCTAGAGGCCTTAGTTTGATCAGAAAGCCAACCTAAGGAGCCCTTTTGATCAAATCAAAAGGAAGAACCCAAAGAAGAGGTAATGATTTCACCACCCTTTTTCCATGTTCATTTCTTCTTCCACTTCTTCTTCCTTTGTTATTACCATTCTAAAATAATAACTCCAGTATCAAATATATACTGTGATGTTATTATAAATATGGTACATCCATATTCAGTATTCTATCCACCCTTTGAATAACATGTCACCATACGTGCGTACGTACGGCTTACCGTCTCCACGTCGTGGTGTAATTGTTATTCAATATATTATTATTTGGATGGGTATAATAATGATATGTAACTCATGTAAATAATAAATATAACATGTTAATGATTATTTATATATGATATAACAACCATTTATATATTATTTTAATATCAAAAGAATGATATTGTCGCTCGTGCGTACGTACGGACTACCGTCTCCACGAATGCGATGAGATTCATTCTCCATCGTATCCATTAAAGTATAATTATCATTTGATGATTTAAAAATGATTTTAAGGAATTGATATAATTCTGGATATGGATAAGATACAACCTATCGATAACAAACATGTCTTATGTAACAAAACATATAAAAGAAAATGAGTAAGTTAACACCCTAAACGATGATAATTAAAAGATATTATTAACAAATTAATGTTAAAAGATCATATATGATATCATATTAATATATATGATTCTTGAATAATTTAATAACAATTATTTCACCATTATACAGGAGGTTAACCTACCCCAACCAAGGAAAAGTACAAGGTAAGAGGTTTTCATCTCACTCCTTATTCCCGTGAGATTCATGCCATATTGCCACCATCACCTTTTGTGTGGTGTATGTACTGCCCATAATTATATTCTTTGTGTAATACACTCTAATTTATATGTATTTACATATTCATTGTATGATACCTCTTTCATGGGTTGTATGTTTCATAGGTTACCAAATTGTTAAGGGTTATTTCACAATCTCTTCATTATCCGAGGTTGTTTATACGTAATAATCTACTGGGATCTCTTTATCATCCACATCCATGTTTCTTAAAAATGTATTTCAAAACATTTTTACTATTTACTAGAATATGAGTTAAATTCATTTATACCCTTTTTGACTTTTATAAGTGGTTTATAAAGGAATCTTTCCATCGTTTTCAAAACAAGGTCCTTTTTAACCTTTTCGACAGAATTAAGGTAAGAATGTTTTTTTAACTAATACGGCGGGTGCGGATATTTTCCGCCGTTGTAAAATCTTCAAAGCTTTCCTTAAAAGCTTATAAGAATATTTTCAAAGAAAATGTTTTATTTTATATGGATCTTAAATGATTTCAAATTAAAAGGAGTTATTTCTTTAAAAAGAATATTGATTTCATCTATGTCAACATCCTTTGATGGATTTTAAGATTATTTGAAGTTGATTTATTATGATACAAAACTTCTATATTGTATTGAAGGTTTTGTGATATGTTTGACTGTGGATGTTCTATTTTTATACCATTCATAGTTTATGGTGAAATTATTTACATTTCGTATGCTAGTTTTAATACGAATGTTTATGTTATGTTTAAACCTTTTCATATGGGAATGCATTGGACTTAGTAAGTGACGGGTGGAGCCCGCTATAGCTCCTCGATGCATCGGTAGGTCTCATGAGACAAACTAGTGTCTTGGCACAAGGCCTTGACAAAATCTTATTTGTAGTCTTGGCACGAGGCCTTGACTATGTGGTTATGATAGTCTGGCATTATGCATTCCAACATTATGAAAGTGGTTATTGATTTTTTCATGTGATTATTCGATTAGTAGAATATCCATGTGAATAAGTAAATGGCATTATTTCATTTTATTTATGTCGTATCATGTTGAAAGTTCATGTTTGAAAGGCTTTTGTTTTAGTTATACATTGCCTTAAACGTTTATTCTTATTTATGAAAGTTTCCGCTATATTGTTATCCTTACTGGGCATTTGAGCTCACCCCTTTTCTATGTTTTATTTTTCCCAGGAAGTGAAGAAGTAAATTATGAATGACCTACAGGGATATTATGTGGGGATATGAGTGTAGATTATGGAGACATTATGTTGTTGTAGTAGTTTTTCATTTTATGATGTAATGTAAAACTTATGAATATATCTAGTGTTTCCAAGGCTACTAAACCAATCGGTCTTTCGAGATTTGATCTTTCTTGTGATCATGCCAATGTTATGTAATAATGCACCGACTCTGGGTAACTAGGGTCGGGGCGTTACAGTTGGTATCAGAGGAAGTTTAGTACAAACCTTGGAAGCTAGATTTAGATAAACTCTGATTAGAGCACGTAGACCTAAGATGAACTTTGAGGATTAGTGTAGAAGAACTTCCTAGAATTTTGGTATTGTAGGGATTTTGTGATTTTTCCAAGCAATACATCCCTGTATGGATACGAGCAGGTAGAGGTGGCTCTGGCACAGATGTACCTAGGGGTAAAACCTGAAAACACCGCTTTGAGCTAGACTCGAATGGGAACTGGTGCACGACAACGGGCCTTGCTGCACTCTTGGTTACGACACTCCCGGGGGATATGCTTAGGATAATTCTCATTTTCTTTAAAAACCATTATGAAGGGTTTATGAGTATATACTTCCTCAAAGAAAATATTTTTTATGATTATGGATTATATCCATAAATAGTTCAATTTATGTTAAGTGTTTTATAGGTATGGGATTATGTATTTTGATTCATAAACTAATCTAGTGTATGTCGTTGTTTAGAAATGGTGCCAAGTAGAAGGAATGATAACTCCAGGAATGCATATGATACAAAGAGAAAGAAGGATCATATATTTCATGGTTTTAAGCCAGAATTTATAAGAGAAATAGTCTCGCATGTATTATCATCATATGAAGAAATAATATCATGTGTTGATAAGATAAGTAAAGATTTTACTGAACCCTATGGCTTTGAAGGGAAGCAAGAGAAGAAAAGGATGGAAGAGAGAAAGATGGATAAAGGGAAGAGGTAAAAGATGAATTTTCCCATATGTGATAACTGTGGAAAGAAACACCCTGGAACTTCCCTGAAAAGAATGGGAGTTTGTTATAAGTGTGGAGGAAAAGGGCACAAAGTACGTGACTGCAAGGGTAAGAAAATGGTTTCAAATGTACAATGCTTCATTTTCAAGGAGTTTGGACACTACGCGAACCTATTTCCCAGTCATCAGACTATGCCGCAAATGATGTTATTGAATAATAATCAAGTTATGATACTACCACAGATGAAGAGGAATGATTAGAGTTCTTATGTTGATTATGTCAATTGAGTGTAGTATCAACAATGTACTTGTTATAATAATTATGGAGTATATAAGGATTGTACTGCAGTACTATTTCATTAAGGACTTGAGATTGTGTGGAACAAAGAAAAGTGACTCAATAGCAGGATAAATTTTTGGAAAATATATGGTTGAGTGAATGATAAACCATAATATAGTTCTGATACTGAGGTAGTGATTTTCGAATAATACATGATTATTTTGGAAAAATTATATTGGATATTCTTGACTACCTTGGAACTGATTAATGATTTGTATATTCCATCATTGTTGGGGTTGAAAACATTTTTGGATTGATGAAGTATATCCAGCATTCTATATGGAATAATGGAGAATGAATGTAATCATTAAGGAATATGGTAATTCAGGATGTTTCAGTGTATTAAAAGAATACATGATGAAGGTATTCATATGCTATTACGGGGTAAAAAAGGATCTACATTATGTTTACCTTCCTTATAAATGTTGGACTGTGAGTTTGGACAGAAGTATTTTGGATAGTTCTAGTTTGTATTATTTTGGATTTCCATAAAAGGACAACCCGGAGGTCGGGCGACAACCCGTCGCGTCCGGCAAGGCTGTGAGACTTGAACCCGCAACCGAAGGGCGACAAGGGTGTATCACCTACCACTGGCCCACGAGATGTCCTGGATTAAATAATGTAGTTTTTTTTAAATGATCTGGTAGATGAATTATAAATTCATTTATTTTGGAACCCTGTACGAATAGTATAAATAGAAAAAAAAATTACATTCTATTATCTTTTAGAGTGAAAGATGATTTTGTGGTAGAAATTTATTAATGGATAAAACTATAATTATAAAGTAAGTATATCTCCTTATGATATTAGCCAATCTCATAAATAAATTCCTCAACATTAAGAAAATCAACTTAGAACAAAAATGTTTTCCTAGATGGTACCTTAAATCATCACTAATTTATGGCTTTGGGATTGTTGGCCTTTTCATAGCCATGTTCTCTACCACTCTCCATCAGATAATTGATGGTTAGATTTTTCTTCCATATCCATATTTTCCTACATGGAACCCTAGTATGTGTTATTTTCGGTAATCTTCATACTTTCGACTCTTTATTTTAAATAGAGGCCTTATTAATTCATTTTTCGATGTGGGATTTCAACTAAGATATTTTGAAACGTCAAAAATGTGTTATCCTAATACCCTATGTTTTGTTGAACTGATGGTATTTCAAATCATCATAGATTGATGAATTTAAGGACCTCAATTTTACACTTGTTTGTGATTGATGACCTCAATCACTACCTATAAATATTTACGTTTTTCCTCCAATTATATGTCTCTAATTGCCACCAATGTTCTCCTAATCGAGATCATAATTTGGTGGTGACCCTTTCATTTCTCTTTTCCTCATATTAAGACTAAATTTTAGTAACCCAATTTCCGATGTGGGTTTTCCCACAAATATATTTTCTATTTTCAACCTTTTATTTTTGAAGAACAATTTCAAATTGCGAGGACGCAATTTATTGAAGGAGGGGAGAATGTAACACCCCAAGATTTCATAGTGTGTTATTTCTTCAAAATAATTCAATAACTTGCACTACACGCAACACCGAGTTCAATCACACCATGACTTACAAAAAAAAGCCATTCAAAAGAGGTTATGAATAGTATTATCTAAATTTTAAACTTTATATAATCCTTATAATTTTAGAATCCATATTATGAGTTTCGTAGATATAATGCAAGAACAAATTCATTTTCACTATTGCACTTTTATCAAATTTTAACAGTGAACCCATTTTAAATACAATATTTTAAACTTTTTGACTAAATGGGGACATAAAAAAATTTAAAATAAAACATCCCAAGCTTCCACGGTACGCTTTCCTTTGAATAATATATTAGCGTGTGTTGTACGCAACTTCAAGTTTTAACACACACCACAACTGATCAAACTAGCCGTTATGAATAGTAATACATACTTTTTGAAATTATATATATTTTATATTTCAAAATTGACTTCATTTTTGGATTTTTAGTGTCAAATTTACCCTAAGGTGAAATTTTGGTACTTTTCAGATAACTTTCATATTTTGATGAATAGTGAAAATTACTAAATTTTAATTAAAAACAACTTTTTTAATCAAAATAATTAATAGTGATAAATTATGAATTTGAGTGGTTTTAAAGTATATTTAGAATATATTTTTACAATTTAATATAATTTTGGTCATTGGACATAATTTTATAATTAAACCGAACATAAACAAGTGTCAATCTTTTGATAGTTATTATCTCTTAAAAACACGCTTTTTGTTTTGACAGCGGGAATTAATTTTAAATTAATTTCTGCCACTTCTGTGTTTTGAATTTAGGAAAATGGATTCCATATTTGGAATCAGGATGTTCAAATTGTGTAAATAGGTAGCTTTTATTTTTAGACATTTTGAATAATTACTGCGGTAAATATTTTATTTACCATGGTTAAGGGTAGATCCGGTAAATAAGGGTTAAAAAATAATATTATAATAATACTAAATTACCCTAAAACGTGTCTTAACCCTATTGGTTGATACATGGTCGACCATGTTCATCTTTGGGTCGATTTTGGGACCCCATGGATCCACTTGTAGGTGATAAGGACACTTTATTTTAATTAAGTTAAAATGAATACAAAAATGACACAAGCATATATCTTTTAGAAAAACAATTGTTACATAGGGTTATATATGTTGGATTTTAGATTATAAATATTCATTAGAAAGCTAAAAATATTTACTACATAATGATACTTTATTTATAATTTTTAGACATTAAATAAGTTATTTTATTTATGACACAATGATGATGCAGTAATTACTATAATAGTGAAAAATTAAAATAATTGATATTATAAATACCCAAATAAATATAATATGAAACTTTTAATGAATTAAACTAATTTTATAGGATAATATGATATATTAGAATTGATTTAATTGGCTTTTTTCGAATTAATCAATCTGTTATGAGTTTCACAAAAATCAACTATTGAATAGTGTCAAAATTGACATAAAAGAGTTCTTAAAACAAATATTATATTATTAATTGATATTAAATTCCTAAAAATCTAAGGTTCTTCCAAGAAACTTATATCATGATAGGTTCATCATTAATGGACCACTTGGGGGTCTCTTGGATGTATATAGTAAGTTTATTAACCATATTATATAAAAATACAAAGAGACATTATAAAAGTGAAACTAATTAACTTAGAGTTAATACTTAAAGATAAGGTTAATATAAGTACCCAAACCTGTCTAAATTCTATTGGTTGAGTTTTTTTCGACCCATCCCCACATTAACCTTTTAATATTCAACTTTGGAGCCATTGGAAACCGAATATGAATTTATTATAAACTAATATCTCTAGCTTTTCCAAAGGTGCCCCTCACCCCTCTTATAAAAGAGAACTCCTCCTTCTCATTTCTTCACACCTTCAAAGCCTTTTGGTTCGGCCAAACTCTGCCCAAATACTCTCCCAACATCCCTCACTACAACCTAGAGGCCTTATTTTGATCAGAAAGCCAACCTAAGGAGCCCTTTTGATCAAATCAAAAGGAAGAACCCAAAGAAGAGGTAATGATTTCACCACCCTTTTTCCAAGTTCATTTCTTCTTCCACTTCTTCTTCCTTTGTTATTACCATTCTAAAATAATAACTCCAGTATCACATATATACTGTGATGTTATTATAAATATGGTACAACCATATTCAGTATTCTATCCACCCTTTGAATAACATGTCACCATACGTGCGTACGTACGGCTTACCGTCTCCACGTCGTGGTGTAATTGTTATTCAATATATTATTATTTGGATGGGTATAATAATGATATGTAACTCATGTAAATAATAAATATAACATGTTAATGATTATGTATATATGATATAACAACCATTTATATATTATTTTAATATCAAAAGAATGATATTGTCGCTCGTGCGTACGTACGGACTACCGTCTCCACGAACGCGATGAGATTCATTCTCCATCGTATCCATTAAAGTATAATTATCATTTGATGATTTAAAAATAATTTTAAGGACTTGATATCATTCTGGATATGAATAAGATACAACCTATCGATAACAAACATGTATTATGTAACAAAACATATAAAAGAAAATTAGTAAGTTAACACCCTAAACGATGATAATTAAAAGATATTATTAACAAATTAATGTTAAAAGATCATATATGATATCATATTAATATATATGATTCTTGAATAATTTAATAACAATTATTTCACCATTATACAGGAGGTTAACCTACCCCAACCAAGGAAAAGTACAAGGTAAGGGGTTTTCATCTCACTCCTTATTCCCGTGAGATTCATGCCATATTGCCACCATCACCTTTTGTGTGGTGTATGTACTGCCCATAATTATATTCTTTGTGTAATACACTATAATTTATGTGTATTTACATATTCATTGTATGATACCTCTTTCATGGGTTGTATGTTTTATAAGTTACCAAATTGTTAAGGGTTATTTCACAATCTCTTCATTATCCGAGGTTGTTTATACGTAATAATCTACTGGGATCTCTTTATCATCCACATCCATGTTTCTTAAAAATGTATTTCAAAACATTTTTACTATTTACTAGAATATGAGTTAAATTAATTTATACCCTTTTTGACTTTTATAAGTGGTTTATAAAGGAATCTTTCCATCGTTTTCAAAACAAGGTCCTTTTTAACCTTTTCGACAGAATTAAGGTAAGAATGTTTTTTTAACTAATACGGTGGGTGCGGCTATTTTCCGCCGTTATAAAATCTTAAAAGCTTTCCTTACAAGCTTATAAGAATATTTTCAAAGAAAATGTTTTATTTTATATGGATCTTAAATGATTTCAAATTAAAAAGAGATATTTCTTTAAAAAGAATATTGATTTCATCTATGTCAACATCCTTTGATGGATTTTAAGATTATTTGAAGTTGATTTATTATGATACAAAACTTCTATATTGTATTGAAGGTTTTGTGATATGTTTGACTGTGGATGTGCTATTTTTATACCATTCATAGTTTATGGTGAAATTATTTACATTTCGTATGCTAGTTTTAATACGAATGTTTATGTTATGTTTAAACCTTTTCATATGGGAATGCATTGGACTTAGTAAGTGACGGGTGGAGCCCGCTATAGCTCCTCGATGCATCGGTAGGTCTCATGAGACAAACTAGTGTCTTGGCACAAGGCCTTGACAAAATCTTATTTGTAGTCTTGGCACGAGGCCTTGACTATGTGGTTATGATAGTCTGGCATTATGCATTCCAACATTATGAAAGTGGTTATTGATTTTTGCATGTGATTATTCGATTAGTAGAATATCCATGTGAATAAGTAAATGGAATTATTTCATTTTATTTATGCCGTACCATGTTGAAAGTTCATGTTTGAAAGGCTTTTGTTTTAGTTATACATTGCCTTAAATATTTAGTCTTATTTATGAAAGTTTCCGCTATATTGTTATCCTTACTGGGCATTTGAGCTCACCCCTTTTCTATGTTTTATTTTTTCCAGGAAGTGAAGAAGTAAATTATGAATGACCTGCAGGGATATTATGTGGGGATATGAGTGTGGATTATGGAGACATTATGTTGTTGTAGTAGTTTTTCATTTTATGATGTAATGTAAAACTTATGAATATATCTAGTGTTTCCAAGGCTACTAAACCAATCGGTCTTTCGAGATTTGATCTTTCTTGTGATCATGCCAATGTTATGTAATAATGCACCGACTCTGGGTAACTAGGGTCGGGGCGTTACAGTGGATTGGTTACTCTTGGGAATGAAAATTCTTTAAAGATTATAATAATTAGTATGGGTGAGATTGAATCTAAAAAATATAAATCCAAATAATTTTTGTTTGTAAATGGGATCAAACATATTTTTTTGAGTGTCAGTCAACTTTTTGATAAGGGTAAGGATGTCATTTTTATAATTAATTATTATATCATTAAGTTCTTAAAGGATATAAAAGTTATCAATAGGGGATAAAGAACCAAAAATAACATATTCCATGATAGAAATTCAAGTGATAGCTATTATTTGAGAATGAAATATGGGAATAATTTAAATTATATAATATTTGACCATCCAGTGCAAAGGACTTTGATCAAGATTACCAGAAGAGATGTAGTAATATAATGTCCCTAACTAAATAGAGAAAGATAAGATATTTTTGAAACATTTCAAAAAGGGAAAATGATATGAGGAAGTCATAAAAAATGGAAATTTAAACCATTGGGCCACTTAAAATGATTTGTAACATCCTATACTCGGTTCACTCATAAGTAACCAGACCTAGATGGCCACATGGCCTCAAGCACATCTACCCATATCCCAAAGTCTACTGGCTAGCAGTGAGGGTCTATAATAGTGCGATGGGGAGAATATAACCTCTTTAATAGATTGGCATATTACTGAATAATAAATATGTATTATATACATAATCCTGAAAAAAATGGAATTAAATCATCCATATGATAATAAATAGACAAAAATAGTAACCAGTGTAATCTAAGAAATAACACCGCATTTATATAAAAATATAAAAAGTATACATGGAATTAGGTAGATATTTGATACATAAATAAAAATAAATAAAAAAACACCCAAAACTATCCCATGAGAATCCCTATAACTGGGTTAGTAATTTTCTACCAAGATCTCATCCTAATAGAAATAAATCATCCATAGTTGGGTGTTTCCATGATCCCAACCTGCATATAAGTACCCTTCCTAGGTACCAAATGAATTCCAGAAAAAAAAGTGTGAGTAAAACTCAGTACGCCACCAAAAATTGTGTCTAATACTATCGAGTATATGAATATAAAATTAGTATTGTGTAGTTATAAAAAATAAGGTTATAAAAATAAAAAAATAAAATTCATCTCTGGTTCTTCAAGGGATACATGATCAACTCTACCTACTTTGGTCTAAGTCATAATGTCGTTGATATTTTCACTTATATATATATATATATATATATATTATTATGCTCGGGGAATGAGGAAAATGACCAAGGTTTCTATGTATAATGATAAACATTTAAGGTTATACAAGTTTCATGACATTAAATATTTAGCAAAAGAGGGTAACCTAAATAGAAATCAAGCATAACATAGTTCCATTTAACCTATGATCTCATCCAAGAAATTTTTTATAATAAATCCAAGTATTTCTCAATGTATAATATAAATTCATTTAACTTATGAGCCCATCCAAGTCATTTTTTATAAGAAACTCAAGTATCACCAAAGGTGAAATATAATTTCATTTAACCTATGATCCCATCCAATACATTCTATTTCATGAACCCAAGTATCACCCAAGGTACAAAATAATTAAATTTAACCTAATATACCATCCAAGTAATTCCATATAAGTAACCCAAGTAAGGCCCAGGGCACAATTTAATGAGTAGATACATTTCATTTTATAACTAAGCATAGTCCATGAGAAATATCCATACCAATTTATAATCATCAAGATTCAATTCATTACTTCATTTAAAATACCATTCAATTAATTCTATTAACCCATTAATTTATAATGAAAAGGTCCAAGTGATAGTATTTAAAAATTTAACAAATCACTTATTTCAATTACATATTCCACTAATAAGAGGCAAGATCTACATAAACTATCAATATATAAAATAACATTCCTGTATTCAATTCCATACCCCTTATCAACACATTGTTAATGAGAGATAGTTCCAACAAATCCCAGGGGTTTTTTTATCTATATAATAAGAGTATAATAATATGAATTAACATAATTAAATTAAGTATCCATATCATATAACAATTCATTAATTCATTAGTGTCATACCTTTTATAATTGACAACCCAAACACACATGTTGGATGTTTTAATTTTAAGAAAGAATAATAGTTATAAGATTTTATAAAACCCACTTAAATTGGTGATTCATATTGATTTTGTCAAACTATAACCATGTAAAAGGTTTATAATAACATCAAGGTTATGGACTAAATAATTTATATAAGTATTTACTCATATTACGTGAAATGCATGGAAAGTGTTGTGTGAGTCACAATGAAGACAAATCAAAAACACCTAGACTTAGAGGTAAAATTAATAAACCACATACCACATTCTTTAGAATCTTCATTCATTTGATATCGACATTTGATTTAGTATAAGACAATAGAAAAAAATTAGAAAACATATAAAAAATAGAGAATATTAGATTTCATGGAAATAGCACCCAAGATGTCAAAATAAATAGAGAAAAGAAATGAGTGTAGTCTTAGTCTAACTGAGGTGGATCCAATGTAGAGAATAGAAGTTGAATTAGAGCTCGAATAAAAGAGAAACATCAAATCCTTAAGCAGAGGGAGAGGGGATCTCTCATGTTTGGACTGTTATGTGAATGGATCATGATAAAAGGGTTTATTAAGTATAAATAAAATAGGAGAAATAATAATTTCTAGGATCCTTAATGAGATACATGGTTTGGATATGTGGTTAGGTAAACTGTGCACTAACCATGCAGGCCTGATTGCCAATTAACCCCCGCCTGACACGGTCAAGGTTCACACATTGACAAACTATATGCACAACATGTGATTCACCTCTAAAATTTGTTTTATCTTTTTTAATAACATTTTCCCTTACTCACATGGTTTGAACCAACAATTTTTCAATAAAAATGGTCACATGGTTTTGGATTCATGGTTTTCACTCATCGTGCGCAAAAAATACACCCTGAACTACTTCACCTAAAAATTAGCTTTGAAATACCTATATATATAACTCATTTGGACTACCATGAAACATTTTGGGCTTTAAACCTTATCCAAAAACAACACGCTCAAGTGTTACAACTCTCATAATTACATTTTGGAGCTCGGTTTGTGTTTTGGATCATCCATCAAAATAAAAACTCAAAAATCCTTTGAATGTTTTATCCTTCCCAAAACACAGGATCTTACAACCTCCCCACTTTAGAACTTCTCATCCCGAAGAATTATTAGTGGGCATAAAAATGAACAAACTAACCTAAATTATTCATGAACTCCCTGTAAAATGGTTTTATGTGTTTCTAACACCTAACACCCCTTTAAGAATCACTTTAAAACATGGTTCTTAAGCTACTAAAACTCAAGACTATGCTCATAACAACTATCAAACATCTATAAAACACTTATTTGAGCCCTTATAATCTAAACTATAATCTCAATTCCATTTGAATCTATAACCAACCTATAGATATTCCCACCATATTCTCTTTCCTCAAATGTTAAATTCTGAACCACTATACTTCATCCATCATAATTGCATACAAAATCTCACCTTTGGAATCCTAATAGAACTCTTGGAATGATTCTCAACCCATTAAACCCAAAAAAAAGAGGAAACTACCCTTTATCCTTGATTCTATTTATGTGATCGATATTCAATTGACCTATTATATTCTGGTAACATCATATTTTCCTAGAAAAAACATAGATATCCCTTGAACTTTACTCATTTTAACCCAACAATTTGCTATATGTGATTCCTCACCGTCTGCATACAACTACTCAATAGAACTCAAGTCAAAACACCTTCAGCTGGCTATTTTAAAAAATACTCTAATTCAATGGTCAAAACATCCAAAACTATATTCTTAAACCTTTATTTCAAGTCATGATGATGTCATTAAAAAACACTCACTGAATCCCATAACTATCCTCCGATGACATCTTCTGGAAAATCCATCTCCATTTATTTTTATTTCCATGCCATAGTACAAGCACTGGAACATTACCCATCCAACATCCTTAGATCCTCATAGTTATTTGAAGTCTAACGCCCACTATTAGGATTTAACTAAGTATATATTCAAACCTATACCAGGAATGATTTGAGAAAACTTGTAATGTCTAGATTTACTATCTAATGAAATAAAAAGAAAAATGATTACCCATTGATCCTCCCAACTAAGCCAAAGATCCTTCACACATGGGTGGTTATCCTCCAACATCCCATAGTGATCTCTCCATCATAATAATTTCTTTATTATTCTCCTTAATAAAAACTCCCAAGGAGTCCCTTCATTAAACCAGAAATACATTTACTTAGCTCGGTGTTTAGATGATTATCTCTTTGAATAAATAGGATGCTTTCAAGATAATAGGCATGATCATCACTGGATAGAGAGTACACTAAATGTTACTGATGATTTCCATAACAACTCAACCATTAATTATGTTACACATCACCTATTCTCAACCCACATAAATTGAAACCATTAAATTCACTGAAGATTTCATTGATAGGATTTTATCACTCTACCTGATCCTTGATCCCTTAAAACCATGTGATACTTACCGTTAACCAGCCCTTGGAACCAAGTCTCCCAATAATGTGTTCCCAAGTATTACCTAGGTTCAAACACCTCAAAACACCCAATTTTATTTCAGATAGTGATCATATCCCATTCTTAGAATTTGTATGTCAAACTTCCCTCGGAAATACTTCATTCAAAGCCTGAGACACTTCCATAAACATAGAAGAAGTGTCTGACATTATTTCTAACCAAACACATCCAACTACATGCAGACAAGACACGCAAACCACTTGTAGATGAAACCTCAAGAAAATTCTCATCTAAATCCATAAATGCATCATCACTACTCAATCAGGATGACCTCACTACCCAAGGCCTCTCTCATGATCATTCAAGCTTGCTTCCCAAGGCTCTTTCCCTATCCTCGTGAACCCACTATGTTTGGAAACCCAAACATTTAACACAAACAACTCATGGTTTTCCAATAGCTATCCAAAACTTTTATCATATCCTAATAGTATAGTTTTAAGTATCACGCCCTTAAACATTCTTGTTGTATTTAACATAATTCACATAAGGCAGTATCATCACACCTTATAAACTTTCTTACCAAAATTTCATTTGATCCACTTCAAGCTAACTAATTTAAAGGACATCCATCTCAACATATCACAACATATTAAAGTTCTCTATAAAATTACATTAAATCCAAAAGGTACCCAAGAATGTTCAATAACAACCCCAAAAGTCAAACCTCAAGTTATGAAGGTCATCAATAGTTGGGTTCTCAACTAACCAGATTGTCATTATACTTCCTTAAAAGAAAAGACATGCTACCAAACTATCACATCACCTAGATATCTCACACACCCTGAGGTTGAATCTAACATACAAACTCGATTTTAACTCATACCTGAGTCTAAAATCCAATATCACATCCAATACTAGAAATATTTAACTTACTAGTTCACTAACATCCAGAATTCATTTTGACCATTTCCAAATAGTCCTTTACAATCATGTTTCCTCTAATTTCAAGAACATTCTTTTCATGACCAATGAGACACTCCCCACATTGACAATGTCTTAGTTGTCTTATTATTGATAGAAAAACTCATCCCATGGCACATCCTCCATCCACCACCAAACATGGTTCCTAGATGTGGCCAACACACTTATACAATGTGTCAACATTAAAATATATAAAACCTAGTCTCTTATAATTGAACTTGATAAGGTTCAACTTTACATGCATGAATGAAACTATCCCTGAGTCAGACTCACACACATCCCTAGCATCATATATAAAATCCAAACCAACTCCAACCAGTATTGTTATAGTAAATTATCCTTTTTATAGCATTATCCCGGGTATTAAGATAACTCAACGATACACTAACCTCTCAAGGATACCATGATCCTAATAAGACCGTAACACTTAGGTCGCTCTACTCTAACTATGTCCTACAAATGTAGAATTTACATAGTCATGAACTATTTTTAAGAAATCATGAAAACATACAGTTTAAAGTGTTACATGACCTTATTGATCAAACTAGCTTGAGACTTAAACTACTTCCACATAACTACATATGATTCACTACATCAGTTCTTAATTGATGGGTACCATGTATAATAATGAATAATACCTCAATATCACAATATCATAATAGGAACACCTATTCTATTTTAATTTACATGTATGACAACACTACACATCTTAGCTTGTGATTTCCTACATAAGGGATTGACCCAGATCCATGTTATTATATATTACTATTTACCTAGATGACGAAATTCTGATTCATCTATTATAAAAGATGAAATATTTACATGATCAAAAATTGGTCAACCATTCCCTAGGAATGTCTATCCCACCGGCTTAATCATTGTACACTGCTCATGCCCATATTGAGGCTTAACTTACTGAATGACCACCTGTCCACCCTATGAATTTTTTTATTACTAAGAGTTCTACTTAATCCAAAACGAAACTTGAATAGAGTTTCTCATGCCGAAAATCTTAATACAAGTCCCACATGCTTCATATTTATAAGGGCACTACCACAACGGTCTAACCCTTTACTTACACAACAATTTAAATCCAAAATCTGTGTCTTTTCCAAAAGGTCACTATGTTCACCCTCCTAACCTCTAGGTCCAATGAAACATAATAATGCATTTGATACCCATTTACAATCTTCACATTCCCATCCAATGTAACTCTTAATGAAACATTAGAATTAACACATATATGAGGGTTCATTCCTGCAACACCACATAAAGGGTTTTATTTAAGTCATTACATAAATTTATATTTATTAAAAACATCAAAAAGTCTTAGATTAATGAAATGTAAAGTAACAGTGATAATGTAAAACTATACTTAGTACTATATTTGGGTGACACTTCATAGTATTTTAGACAAATTATCTCATAATTTCCTTTCAAACTTAACTTATATAAAATTTATCCAAACCGGGTTCGGTTAAAGAAAATGTAAATCACAATCTACAGAGGAAAACACACTATAGGTTTTAAATGGAATTTTAATTAATTGAGTCTTTGTGATAATAAAATAAAAAATATACAACAATACTTTTATCATACTAGGGGGTTAGTTAAGTAATATTCCATCATACACTTATATGAAACACCATATGAGTGGCTTCTGACACTTTAAATAGTCATCCCTATTTAACATATACATACCCCTAGGGGGTTAAGTATCAAAGAATATAAAGGTAGATTTGACCTATGAGGTTCATGTAATTCCAAATTGGTTTAGTTATATGTGAATTTATACCCAATTTATGGATTCAATGCTCTATAAATTACTTTTGGAATCTCATTTAAGTGAAACCCATTAATAGTAAGATTATCCTGATTTTGAAACATCATTAGTGGGTTTATCTTATAGGAATATGATTTTAAAACTGACCTGTAATGTTCTAATCAAGTATAATAGGATTATGTTATATGGTTTTCCATTCCCATGTTATGAAGGTATAGACCTTGATAAATTGAAATTAACACACCATTTGACTGGAATCCAATGAAATGAATTGAATTTATTAAAACTAACCAATTTATTTCTATTTTCAAGATTCTGATCTGATTAATTCATCAATTATTTTAAAACTATTTGATTTATTTAATTAATTTCAGGTTTTTTTAATATAAATTCATCATAAAACTATGTATAAAAACAATATTTAGGTTGATGTAGACACTTTATTTAACCAACCTTGCATCGTAACTATAATAATTAAATCTATAACGTTAGTAAGAAATATAGGTAGACATGGAAATAATCACACATTCATGGTATATAGATAAGCATGGAACATAATCACCCAAGAAAAGTATATAGATAAACATGATATATAATCACAAAATCATGGTATACAAATAATCAGGAAAATGACATGTGAATCATATGTGCCTAAAATTATACATGAACACACCTACTCTCTTTACATACTAGTCCAATAGATAAATTGAATAAATTAGTAACTAGTATAAATAAAACAAAAGTCACTCAAGCTGAAATAGAAATCAATTGTAATAACAGACAGCATGAACAATAGTCTCATCCCTGAAAACTTCAACTTTTCCCCTATGTGTGGGTTGTCTATTCCCAAATGTGAGTTATTTTATAGGTTTTGACACATTACTAGTCTCTTGTATACAATTACAAGAAAATTAGAACAATGAAAACAAAAAAAACCATTGATGCCACATTATGACATCTTGAGCCCAGTTTACTGATAAGTAACTGAAGTTAAATGGTCACATGGCCTCAAGTGTGCCACCCCATACGCTAGAGGCTACTAACTAGTAGAGAGGGTCTATGGTTTTATGGTGAAGAAACTATTACCTATTTATTATAGTGGTGAATTTGTGAATAATAAAAAATAAATAGAGGTATAATCATGAAAACAGACAAAGTTAATCATTCAAATGATAATAAATAGACATAAAAAGTAATTAGCATCATTTACCAAATGATGAAACATCTGTAAAAAAATATAATAGGAATACATGGTAGAAGGTAGAAATAAATTACATATATAAAAAATAACAAAATACCCAAAAATATCCAATGGGAATCTCAAGAAATGTCTCAGTCATCTACTATAAAGATTCCCATCCTAATATAAATCAAACATCAATAGTAGGTCACTTTCCATAATCCCTACCTACATATAAGTAATCTTCTAGAGTGAAATATAGTGGCCTGAAGAGGGTATGAGTAAAACCCAATAGGCCACCACCAATGTTTCTAATACTATCTAGTCTATGAATATAACACAAATATTGTGCAGGTATAAAAAATAATTCTATGAAATAAACAGTAAATATGTCGGCTTGGGTTCTTCATAGGATACCTAGTAGACTATACATGCTTCAACCTGAGCCAGAAATTCTATAAGATTTTAAAGTTTATATATATATATATATATATAAAACTAGGGACTAAGTAATACAACCAAGGAACCCAATTATAATGATAAACATAGAGGGTTCTATAAGTTTCATTCCATTAAAGATTTATTAAAAAGGGTAATCTAAATTGAAATTAGGTATATCAAAATTCCATTTGACCTATGAGCCTATCCAAGGCATTACATATAAGTAATACATGTATCTATCAAGGTTTAATATAATTTCATTTAACCTAAAAACTTATCTAATGAATTTATTATAAGGAACCCAAGTATCACCTAAGGCATAATATAAATTCATTTAACCTATGACCGCATCTAATTCACTCTGTATAGGAAAAAAAGGATCACCCAAGGCACAATATAATTTCATTTAACCTATGATCTCATCCAAGGAAGTCCATATAAGTAATCTAGGTATTTCCCAAGGTACGGTATAATAAGTAGGAATATTTCATTGAATAACTAAACACGAGCTATTAAAAATATTCATGCCAATTTTTAATCATAAGGATTTGATTCATTACTTCATTTATATTTACAGTCAATTAATTCAAGCGACCCATTTATTTATAATAAAAAGGAGACAATTTATGGTATTCAACCATTTAGAAAATCACTTATTTCAATTATAACTTCCACTAATAAGAGTTAATCTCTAAAGAAACTATTGATATATAAAGTAACAAGCCCTTTTTCAATTCCATAACCCATTATCGATGTATTATTAATAAGATACGATTCCAACACACCCAAAGGGTGGTTTATCTAATAACCAGGGTATAATATTATAAATTAACTTATGAAAATTTAGTATCCATATCATCAAATAATTCATTAATTCATTAGGTTTATTCCTTTTATAATTGAAAATCAAAACACACTCATTGGGTGTTTGGTTTTTAAGAAAGAACAATAATTATAAGCATTTAATAAAATCCACATAAAGTGTTGGTTTCGGTTGATCTCCTCAACCTCAACCATGTAAAATGTTCATAATAAAATCAAGTTTATTATTTATACAATTTATTTAATGATTTAAACATTTAATGGGAAATGAATAGAAATTTCAGTATGTGGCACAACATTTCCAAATCATAAACACCTAGACATTGAAGGAAAATTAATAGACCACCTAACTCATACTTATGAAGCTTCACTCATCTGATATCAACCTTTTATTTGGTATGAATGGGAGAAAATAATAAACTATATGAACATCCTGAAAATAGGTTATATTAGCTCACAGGGACATAGAATCCATGATGGTAAATGAAACATATAAAATAAACAATCTTATTTATAGTCTTACCTAGAGGGATCCAACACAATGAACGGTGGTCAAATTGGAGATTATATGGAAGAGAAACATCAAATACTAGAGGATAGGGAGAGGATATCTCCCATATCTAGGCTTCTATTTGAATGGATGAGGAGAAAATTGTGGCTTGTATCTAAAGAAAATAGGGAGAAAATAGTATTTTCTATCATCTTTAATGAGCCACATGATTTTTTCGCATGGTTAGGAAAATTATGAACCAACTATGATGAATTCACTACCCTAAACCCCTACCTTGAATGGACCAAGAACATGGTTCGAAAAAATATGTGTACATTGTGCATGGATACTATCCAAGATCCAACCTTTTTTATGGTTTAGGTGAATTATTAGACAAACTGTGCACATGCCATGTGATTCACCTATATAATTTTTTCCAAGTTTCACATGGCCACACAAACTCACTAACATGGTTTTAAAAACATGTGTGCCTATAAAAATAGCTAAATGGTTTGGGGTTCATGGTATTAACTAACCATTCTCTAACCATGCACCCCAAGAAGCTTCTCCTTAAAATGAACTTTTGAATCCTGAAGCTTTTGAAACTCATTCAAAATCCTGAGACACATTTTGGTCCTTAAACCTCATCCAAAAACAATAAGATTGAGTTTTATAAATCTTCAAATTACATTATAGATCTTGGATTGTGTTTTTTCCTATCCACTAAAAGAAAAATAAAAATCCTTTGAAAATTTCATCCCATCCAAAACATAGGGTCTTACATGATTCATTTAGATTTATATGGGCCAATGAGACATAAATCCTCAATACTTTGTTATTATTTTATCTCATTTGTTGATGATTTTACAAGAATGAATAATTTTTTATTTATGAAAAACTAATCAGAATCTATGAATATGTTCAATATCATCATAAGATATGTTGAGAAAGAGTTAGGATTTATATCAAGAATCTATGAACTGATAATAGAAGTTAGTTGACTATAAATTCATTTAAATTTTATCTTTATAAGAATAGAATCAAGAATAAATATATTTGTCTGTATACAACTCAGTAAAATGGAGTTGGGGAGAGGATGAATAGATTCTTGGTTGATATAGGAACAATCATGCTATAATAATTCAATATTTAAACATTTTTATTGAGAGAAGTTATGAGTATAGTTTTAAATATTAAATGTATGTTCTTATTGAGGAAAAAATAAAAAATTACATCTTATTAAATGTGGTAAAATAATAATCCTACTTTAAATTACTTTAAAGTTTTTATAATTCCATTATTTATGAAAATAAAAAAAACTTAGATATAAGAATATTTGATGAGATTATTGAAGAAGGATAATTAATGGGATATTTATCTAATGGAAGAGACTATAAGTTCTAGAAAAAAGGCTACTCAAGTTGTAATACAGCTATGATATAAACATGATTGAGAATATACTCAATTTTGATGAGGTAAATGAATAAATATTGAAAATACTAATGTATAAAACATTGAAATCTATGGAAAATGAGTGAGAAGGAAGTTGAAATGAATTGTATAATGCTTACTAATTTAGAACAGAATAGTGACAATAAAGGTATTATTCTATATGATAAATTTAAGTATTAAAGGATAAACAATCATGTAGATCCTAAAAATATTACTAAAAAACATAATGCACCAGTTTAGACTATAGGAAGGTTAAAATTTTCCAATAGACAACACATATTTCACAAGTTGATCCAAAAAAATGTATTAATTCTATTGAGCATAAATAATAGATAAAAAAATGAATGAGGATCTCAATCAGATGGAAAATAATTCCATGTGGTATCTTGTATCAATACTATAACAACCCAAGATAAACATATATTTATTTTATGTTTTTTTCATATGATAAACATTACATATCACAATAACTACACAATCCCAAGAATGGAAGTTTTAATGTCTTTGAAGATAATATATAAAAGAAAACTATTTTTATTAAACTTATGAACATTACTTCAGAATCAAACCACACTAGACTCCCTTATAGACTCCTAATAGGTTATACTCATCTTAGGGAATGGAAATATAATAAAGTGGTGAGATTAAATTCTTATTAAGAGAAAACTTATCAACATTTCATCAAGGGTTATATTACATGCATATACGAAAACATGATCATGGGAGAAATATCTTATTAAAAAAATATATTAAAATAAGAGTTATTTATATGTTATGATAGCATAACTTGTAATCCCAATGAACAAACATATACCATGGAATAAGAGTATGAGATAATACACATGATCTATGAAGTATAATCATGATAATATGATGTAAAAATGTTGCATTTCATGAAATATAACATAACAAGGAAATATGGAACAAAACATAAGAACTTGGAATCATCATACTGTGAGCATATCAAAGAAAGTCCACCCTTTATACAGTGAGAATAATCTATAAAGTATCTCCTTTTATTTTTTTAGTGAAATCCATAAATTCACACCCTTTATGTTGTGAGCATAATCCCAGAAGGCTCTCCCTTTATGTTTCAAGCAAAATCCAAGAAGTATCACCCTTTAATTTTTGAGCATATCTAAGAAGGCTCATGTTATATTATCTCATGAGATATAAAACTTTAACCAATTCATTTGAGTTAGATACAGGAATCCACCCATAAATCATTTATATATATTAATTTAAATTGATAACAAGAATTAATTACATTATAAATTACCCATGGAAATAAAAAATTGTTTTGTAACATTTTTTAATGGGTTTTGTAACATCCTGACCTGGGTTACCATCAAACTGATAGCTGAACAGGTGGGTCACATGGCCTCTAGCATGTCTCCTTATATTCTAGAGGCTTCCAAATAGCATCTAGGGTCTCTAGAGGTGATATTGGGGAGGATATACTCTCTTATCATAGTATCATAGTGGTACAATCTGAATAAATAGAAAATAATAGCGGAAGTAGTAAATAATAATAATTTAATAAATTTGGACAATTCCATTTTATACAAATTATGCATGTATAGTTTATTACACTTAACTAAAAACAATAAAAAAAATAGAATGCTTTGAAATACAGTGAAAAATTAAAGAAAATACTAAAAATCCCTGTGGGGAATCTCAAAGAGAATCAAAATCTTCAGCTTGGTTCTTTGCTCCAAACTCCCAAGTAATAGAAATACATTAGACAACCTAGATCTTATAAAAATAAGGTCTACTCAGCTACTAGGTGTACTCGATCAGGGTGTGAGATATAAATATTAGTATGTCGGCACCCATAGTGTCTTGCCCAATCTAGGAAGTGCAGTATAAATTAAATGGTGTGCAGATATATGGAATTTAATAAACAGAACTATATAAATAAATAAATACATTTCCAGGTTTCTAAGGGACACCTGATTCCTATACCATCTTTGGCTCATCACCGAGATAAGAGTTTGATCATGTCAATTTGTATATAATATATATATATATATATACATATATATATCATAATTGCCATGGGGTAAGAATTCCTCCCACCCATAAATGTATATATAGATCATAACTGGCATGGGGTAAGAATTCATCCCATCCATAAATGTACATGTAGATCATAATTGGCATGGGGTAATAATTCCTCCCATCCATAAACATTTATATAGCTGGTGTGGGGTAAGAATTCCTCCTATCTAAAAACAATTATATAGCTAGAATGGGGTAAGAATGTCTCTCATCCATAAACAATTATATATATTTCATGGGATAATAATCACTAGTGGAAACCACACCTATACCAACAAAAATATATAAATGGTTTTAAAAACCCATTGGGATAGGTTTCATATACCAATGGTTCAATGAAAGTGTTGGTATAGGTCTGTTAATAGGAGGGTTTACCAACGATTCAATAAAACTGTTGGTATAGGGGTGGAATTGTGAAGGGTATACCAATGCTTTTAAAAAACATTTGGTATATTTTATCAATTCCAAGGGTTTTGAAAAACTGTTAGGATAGAAAGCCCCCCAAATACCCATGGCCCCCTACTTCATGAATATCTATCTTCATTTTTTCTTAATTTTTTCGTATTTTTGAGCCTATGTCTGTATTGTTTCCTATGCCCCAACCTTCTTCTTCCAGAAAAAGATCTGTTTATCCTAAACAAGAGACCTATTCCACTTCAAATTTTTAAGTGTAAACTAAGTTATATATTTTTACTCCATTTATTTTGGATTTTTTTCATTCTATTTTGGTGCAATCTGAATTCAATTTTTTCTTTGGGTGCTCATCCTTGAAGTTTTAAGTCAATTTACACCTTTATAATGTGGTTGTTTTAATGAAATTATTTCATTTTGAATTAAATGTCTTTTATTTCATTGTAAATTGATTTTTATTGAGGGGGGAGGGCTATCCAGGAGGGGTGGGGGTGGGATGTGTAGGTGGGGAGGGGTGTGTGGGTTACAAGTTGGGAGGGGGTGTGGGTTGTCTAGGTGGGGTGGGGGTAGGACTGTGCAGGTTGGGAGGGGTGTGAAAGTTGGGAGGGGGTTGTGGGTTGTCTAGTGAGGGGGGTGGGCTGTCCAGGTGGGGGTGTTTAGGTGGGGTGGCGGCAATATAGGGGTGGGGGTTGTCCAGGGGGTGGGGGTTCCAGGGGTGGGAGAGGGTTGTCCCTAGTGGGGGCTATCCAGGGGGTGGGGTGTCTAGGGGTGGGGGTTTGTGTGGGGGTGGGGGTGTGTATGGGGGTGGGGGTGTCCATGGGGTTGGACGGTGTTCAGGGGGGTGTCTAGGGCCATGTGGGGACTGTCCAAGGGGGTGGGGTTGTCTTAGGTGGTGGGGGTGTCGAGGGGGATGGGGGTGTCCAGGGGGTGGGGTTTCTAGGGGTGGGGGTGTTCAGGGGGTGGGGGCTATCCAAGGGGGTGGGGTGTCTAGTGGGTGGGGGTTTTCAAGGGGTTTGGGGGCTATCCACATGGGTAGGGGTGTCCAAGAGGTTGGGGGTTGTCTATGTGGGGGATGTCCATAGGGGTGGCGGTGTCTAGGGGGTGGGGTGGTTTCCAGGGGTGGGGGAATCCAGGGGTGGGGGGCTGTCCATGGGGTGGCTTTCCAGGGGGTGAGGGTGTCCAGGGGGTGGGGGTGTCCATGGGGTGGGGATTTTTCAAGGGGTGGGGGTGTCCAGGGGGTGTCTAGGGGGTGGGGTTTTCCAGGGGGTGGGGGTTTTCCAAGGTGTGTGGGGGTATCCAGGGGTGGGGGTGTCCAGGGGTGGGGGTGTCCAAGGGGGTGGGGGTTGTCCAGGGGGTGAGAAATGTTTCCCCCAATTACACAGTAGCCCATCTCCCCCATCCACGTGATTTCGAGCCCTAATCTGAACCTCTATTGAAGCTCTCTCTTTACCCTAGGGTGCTAAACTCTTTCCACCTGATAGATACATCTTCAATCACGCAATTTTTTTATTTCTAAGCTTCAAATTAGTAATTTCTACCTTAGTTTTAATGTTTTGCATCTATTGTTTTCTATTTTGATTTGGCCCAAACCAGATTTTTGTGCGTTATTCGGCATGGTATACTGAACACATTGATTTGTTTTCTATTTTTGTTCTAAACTTCAAGTGTTATGATTTTGTGAATAACCTTTATTTGAAGTCTTCATACCCAATCCTTCTGTGTAGAGTTCTTGAATTATATGAACTAATGGGGGATGGTGAGATCTATCCCCACTCAAAGATAGTAAAGGGTAATGGATATAAGGATAGTCTATGTGAAGGGATTGGTGACAATTGGGGTAGTGGTGTATGTGGTTTTCCATTTTTCTAGTGGGGTGATATGGTAGATTATAAGGACTTTATTTTAGTGGAAAATTGGATTTGGATTCTATATTTATATCTTTTCTTTAAGGAATTGATCGTACCATGATTCACTGTGTCATTTTCACCCTTACACCATTATATTAAACTAAATTTGTATTGTAAATTCCAAAAATAAAAACAAATTAAATTTCATGTTTGAATCATTTATTTTGTGTTTATTTATATTAAAAAGTCCAATGATACTTGTCTTGAAAATTTCATTCAAGGTTATGGTGATGTGGAGGGCCCATGATGATGTCCAAGAAAAATGGGCCAAACTGCTTAGGATCCAAGCATACTAGTGGGTTAATTTAGTGAACCGCTTTTCATTTCAACACCGATTGGGTTGAAATTTAAAGTGGGAAAACTTGAGTTGTTCTGATTCTGAAACACAAGGATACTCTTTCTCTCACACATACAAAAGATATTATTATGCTTTCTTATACTTTAATCTGTTCTTGAAGTCCAAACTGTGATAACACGATTGTTGTGTCAAGGGTTGGTACTTTGTGCAACGTTTAGAGAGGCAAGAGGGGAATCAAGATCTTGACACCCCTTAACCAAATAATTAAACAAAAACATTTGAAACTTTCAGAACAATGAACTATCCAATATGTGTGGTGAACTTTAAGTGAAATCCTTATCTCATAATTTTTAATCCTTCATCTTATTCTATCAACTATTAAACTCTTTAAGTTAAGTTATTTTCTTAAAACTGTTTTCAAAATCACCCCCCTCTTTTAGTAATCTTTATTAATAATACACATTATAATCCACCAATGATCCTTGAGAGATGACCTAGGGTCTTCCCAAAACTATAAATCAACCTTAAAAACATAACTAATTTGACGTGTCATGACATCACGGTCAAATTTTGGCGTTGTTCCTAGGGAGAGCTTTAATTTTTAGTGCGGGTTTTTGAAAAGAGTTTTGTAAAATTTTGTGAATATTTATTTGTTATGTATTATAACTTTACCTATATCATTGTGTTATGATGTATTTTTTGTGTAGGTTTGGTGCATGACACTTTCTAATTCGGGAGATTTACCTCCTTTCGAACTCGAACTGGAGAGGATCTTACGTCATCGACCCCGAGACGCACAAGAGAACCCTTCGAAGGAGGAGACACAAAACATTGACACTCTTCTTGATCCTTCCTCTTCTTCTTCTGTAACCAATATAAAAACTGAAATAAACCTACCTAATATGGCTGAAAATAACCGATAATTAAAATAAATAACCTCACCTGATGTTGATATCTTGCCAACCTATATTCAAATGCAAGGCGAGGCACCCAATTTTGAACTAAAATCTGGCTTAATTCATCTATCACCAAGATTCCATGGACTTACTGGAGAGGATCCACACAAGAACTTAAAATAATTTCATACTGTTTGTTCAACATTAAAAGTTGCTAATGTGGATGAGGAACAAGTAAAGCATAGAGAATCCCCATTTTCTTTTGAAGACACTATGAAAGATTGGTTATATTATGTTAATTCCCCAATAAGAGGCTGGGCGGACCTGAAATGCCTTTTTCTTGAAAAATACTTCCCAGCCTCTCGAATTTCAACAATAAGGAAAGAAATTTATGGGATAATACAATCTCAAGGGGAAACATTACATGAATATTGGGAATGTTTTAAAAGGTTATGTTCAAGTTTCCCACACCACCAAATAAGGGACCAACTTTTAATTCAATATTTTTATGAAGGTTTAATCCCTATTGATCGAAATATGATCGATGCTACTGCAGGTGGAGCACCGGTAGATAAGACCCCAATTGCTGCAAGGACCTTAATCAAGAACATGGCACAAAACACTCAATAATTCGGTACAAGGTCTAGCATACCCATTCGAGGTGTTCACGAGGAACAGAGTACTGAATTCGAGAAGAAGGTGGACACAAAGTTTGAAGAGGTAAGTACCCTTCTTCAACAACTTTCTCTTTCCCAAGGGAAGTCCCAATCTCCTCCTCCCATCCATTGTGGTATATGTTCTTCTGACACCCACTACTCTGACCAATGTCCTCAATTGAGGGAAATCTGAGAGTTGTGAGGAAATATTTCCAAGCCACCCCTATAACCAACCCATTAGGAAAGAACCTTACTATCTATCCAACCCTGGGTGGAAAGAGAACCAAGCCTATAGGCAAGGGGGTTATTCAAACCAACCTCAACGACAATGGAACCAACCGGGGCAGAGTAGTCATCAACCACCGCCACCTAGAAACCCTCAACCACCCCAAAGGCCTTTCCAACAAACCCCACAAAAACCCGAGCCTACCCTAGAAGATATTATGAAAAAAATGGCTGCAAACAATATCCAATTCCAACAAACTACTCAAGAATCCATACAAGACCGCAAAACCCAATTAGGCCAACTATCTAACTCAGTGGGTAAAATTCAAAGTCATGGGTCAGTTAAACTTCCATCTCAACCAATATTTAACACTAGGGATAAAGTAAATGTTAGTAACATCAACCTTAGGAGTGGAAAACAAATAGAAAATAAGATGAATCCTCCATTAGAGTCATCCCATCCTACGGAAACCTCCATCCCAACCATTAAAAATGTTCCAAATGTTCAATAACCTTATCTTGAGAGAATCCCTTCCAAAGGAAAGAGTGTGAATATTGATGAGTCACCTAGACCAACCATTCCTCTTCCATTTCCTCGAAGGTCCACCCAACCAATAAAACCAAAGAAAACTGATCTTGATAAGGAAATATTGGATACTTTCAAGAAAGTGCAGGTTAACATCCCATTGATTGATGTTGTGAAGAAAATTCCATGGTAACCAAGTTTCTAAATGAGATGTGTACACACCGAATGTGACTTCATGGAGATGAGAAGGTGAGTTTGGGGAGGAATGTTTCAGCATTTATAGAGCCATCACTTCCCACCAAGTACAATGATCCTGGAACATTCTCAATTCCATGCACCATAGGGGAGTATTCTTTTTCTAATGCTATGCTTGATTTAGGTGCCTCTATTAATGGGATTACTAACTCTATTTACTCTACATTGCAGGTCAAGGAACTGAAGCCCACTGGAATTATTGTTCAAATAGCTAATAGGAGTACTGCACACCCCTCTGGTGTGTTAGAGTATGTTCTTGTGAGGGTCCAAAATTTAATTTTTCCTGTTGACTTTTATGTGCTTAAAATGGAGGATGATAGGATGAATGGACATGCCATGATTATATCGGGGAGACCTTTCTTGAAAACTTCCAAAACCATAATTAATGTCCAAAATTGTACATTATCTATGGAATTTGGTGGTGAGATAGTCCATTTCAACATCCTTGATGCCATGAAGCACCCCTCAGAAGAACATTCCTCTATCTCTCTCTTAATTCTATTGATGTACTCCCTACCTATGCAAAAACAACTTTTCTATCCCCCGATCCCCTTTCTGAGTTTTCTTCATTGATAGAAATTCTAGGAAATTATTCAGGCATTGATTGTTTTAGTGGTCTATAAAAGTGTCATGCATGTTCATTGATTGATGATTTCTTGAACACTGATGATCCACTGACCATCGATGATACTGATATGCTTGTAAAATATTATTCCTCATCTGAGGTTGATACCATTGAGAAGTTAGATGAGATCAGTGACCTCTCTCACACACTCCCATCAATCCAAAATCCACCTGAATTTTGAACTAAAACAACTGCCTCAAGATTTAAAATATTCATATCTTTAGAATGGAAACAAGTTACTCGTCATCATTGCTAGTTCACTCCCTCCTGAGCATGAATTGTGATTGCTTGAACTTTTGAGGGAGTATAAACAAGATTTGGGGTGGACACTTGCTAACATTCCTAGTATTATCCCATCAATTTTTACACATCATATTTTGTTAAATGATGAGGCTAAACTAGTGAGGCAGCCACAACGTCGACTGAACCCAAACCTCCTTGAAGTTGTGAAAAATGAGGTAAAAAAATTATTGGCTGCTGGAATCATTTACCACATCATTGATAGCCAATGTGTCAGTCCCGTTCAAGTGGTTCCTAAAAAGACTGGCCTTACAGTAATTAAAATTGAAAACAATGAATTGGTTCCAACTCGTGTGCAGAATAGTTGGCGTGTCTGTATAGACTATGGCCGACTAAACCAACACACAAGGAAGGACCATTTCCCTTTACCATTCATTGACCAAATGCTAGAGAGGCTAGCGGGTTAGTCCCACTACTGTTTCCTTGATTGGTATTTGGGATACTTTCGTATCCATATTTCCCCTGAGGATCAAGAAAAGACAACCTTCACTTGCCCCTTTGGCACATTTGCCTATAGAAGGATGTCATTTGGTCTGTGCAATGCTTCGGGTACTTTCCAATGATGCATGGTTAGTATTTTTTCGGATTACCTAGAGAATTGCATGGAAGTATTCATGGATGATTTAACTGTTTATGGCTCTTCTTTTGATGAATGATTGAGTAGTATTGGTTCAGTCCTACGTCACTGTATTTAAAAGAATCTTGTATTAAATTATGAGAAATTCCATTTCATTGTGTGATAAGGTATAGTTTTGGGACATGTCATTTATAGGGATGGAATTCAAGTAGATAAATCAAAAGATTATGTCATTTATTCCCTTCCATTCCCCAAAAATATACTAGATGTGTGATCTTTCCTAGATCATGCTGGATTTTACCGTTGTTTTATTCATAAATTTAGTAAAATTGCACTCCCACTCACCCGATTACTCCAAAAAGAAAAAGAATTTGTTTTTGATAAAGAATGTGAGGATGCATTTAATAAGTTAAAATGGAGTCTCACTTCACCCCCAGTAATCCAACCACCTCGGTAGGATTTACCATTTGAGCTCATGTGTGACGCCTCTAACTATACAGTTGGGGCAGTTTAGTCACAAAGGGTCGATCGAGCTCCACATGTCATAGCCTATGCCACATGTACTTTGGATCCTACCCAAGAAAACTACACCACAACTGAAAAATAATTCCTTGCCATTGTTTTTTCCTTGGAAAAATTCAGGTCATACCTTTTGGGGTCTAAATTCATTGTGTTCTCAGACCATGCATCCCTCTAGTACCTCCTTAAGAAACCATAAGCCAAACTATGTCTCATTTGTTGTATGATCATCCTTCAAGAATTCAATCTAGAAATTAGAGATAAGAAAAGAGTAGAGAATGTGGTGGCTGACCATATCAGTGGGATTCAACCATCCTCATACATTGAATCATACCCCTGTATTCCTATAAATGAAATGTTTCCTCATGAGAAACTGTACCGAGTTCAAGATGCTATTCCTTGGTATGCTGAAATTGTAAATTATTTGGTTTCATCTTTCATTCCTACTGATTTCAACAAAAATCAAGCAAGTCATCTAAAACATGAGTCTCGTTGGTATATTTGGGATGACCCCTACCTTTGGCGCACTTGTAGTGATCAAGTCCTTAGGCGTTGTGTTCCCGATAGTGAGTTTCAGTCCATCCTTAGATTTTTGCACACTCTTGCTTGTGGGGGCCACTTTGGTCCCCAATAGACTGCTCGTAAGGTCCTTGATTTTGGTCTCTTTTGGCCAACACTTTTTCATGATGCCCATGATTTTTTAAAATCTTGTACTCGTTGTCAAATAATGGGGAATGTCTGTAAAAGAAATGAAATTCCACAACAACCATTGCTCTTTCATGAAATTTTTGATGTTTGGGGTATAGAATTTTTGGGGCCATTTACAAATTCCTTTGGAAACTTGTACATTCTTCTGGCAGTTGACTATGTATCTAAATGGGTAGAGGCACGAGCTACAAGGACTGATGATTCTAAGGTAGTTGTAGAATTTTTGAGAACCCAAATCTTCTGAAGGTTTGGCTTACCTAGGTTCATCATCAATGATCAGGGTTCTCATTTCTACAAATGAACAATGCAATCAATTTTGCGTAGGTATGGGGTCGTTCATCGAGTTTCTATTTCATATCATCCACAGACCAATGGTCAAGACGAGGTGTCAAATAGAGAGGTAAAACAAATTCTTGAAAAAATGGTTCAACCCAATAAAAAAGATTGGAGTCTTAGACTTGATGATTCATTATGGGCCTACCGTACTGCTTTCAAAACTCCCACTGGAATGTCACCCTATCATCTTGTGTTTGGAAAGAGTTGTCACCTCCCGGTTGAGATTGAGCACCGGGCCAACTGAGCCATCAAACAATGAAATTCTAATCATTCTGGTGTAGGTTCTCAAAGGAAGTTTTAGATTCAAGAGTTGGGGTAAACGAGAAGAAATGAATATGAAAACTCCAAAATTTATAAAGAGAGAACCAAGGCTGCCCACGACCGTCTTATACTTCATCGTCAGTTTCACATTGGGCAGAAGGTCCTCCTTTATAATTCAAGGATGAAGTTGCATCCAGGTAAGCTTTGTTCCCGCTGTTTTGGACCATAAATTGATACTAACATCTCTCCATTTGGTGTTGTTCAGGTTCAAAATGAAGAAACCAAGAAAACATTCACTGTCAATGGGCAGCAGCTGAAGCACTTCCATGAATCCATTCCGGAGTCCCCGAGGGAGGAACTCCATGTTCTAGAAGCAATCTATCAATGAAACTCACCAGGTTTTATCATACCTTTCCACATCCTCTTTTCTTACAGTGAGGACACTGCACATTCTAGGTGTGGGGGGATGGGTACATTCCTGGGTTAGATAGGAATTTTCATCATTTCCTCCGTTATTCTCTTTTTAGCCTTTTTTATTGTATTTTCATTTTTCCCCATCAACAATTTCGAAGTTTGATGCTTTGGTGACCACAAATGGGGGAAAGTAAAAATACCATAACAAAGGCTAAAAAGAATTTTTGTATGAATTTAACATCATGGAGTGATTTTTAGTGAATTTATTTTCTGTCAATGATGTAAATGGTTGTATCACTGTGAAACATTTGAGATGATCGATGCCCCTTGTGTGAGTAGTTTTGGGAAAACTGTGTCACTAATATCTCCATACATTTTTTCACCAAACCACAAAGTGTGAATATTTCATAATTAATATAAGGTAAATATATGTTAGGTTAATATTTTTCATCTTTAAATGATATTTTCATATGTTTGTTCCTTATCCGATCTATTTCATTAATGTACCAGATTGACCTATGCGTGTGTACCTAATGTCTAACTATTGTACACCCTCAAAAAAATTGTGTCTGGGGTAGGTCAAAAACAAATCCTCCTCAACCTTTGATCTTGTTATAACTATTTCAATTATTGTCGTGAGGAGATCAAACAAGGGTTGAGAGATGAGTGTGAGGTTTGTTCCAAATGCAACTTCAAAATATATATATATATATATATATATATATATATATATATATAATAAATGAGGGGAGTGATGAAATGTGCAACATATATGGATATCTAGTTCAGGAGATTATGGTTTCACTTATGGTAATGCTTATGTGAGTGGGTATTAAAATATGATTGCAAAGGATGTAGGACGGGTTTGGTGAAAAATCATTTAAAGCTGAATAATGTTAAAATAACCTATATTTATTTGATAAAGAGTGGAAAGAATAGCATGGAATAGTTTTCACACACACACATGGAGAGTTAGTGGAATGGTTTACTTTTCAATTCCTTGCTCATGTGGGTGTCATGAATCTCTTTGAATTTTATTGTGATATGATTTATGAGACATCTTTTTCTATTTTCACAAGGAAAAGCACTTTGGTGTGGTTCGAGAATTGATCACATTACTTTAGTGAATTAAAATTTCCTCAAATGTTAAATCTTCATGATTTTGGGAATAATTATATATTCATAATTTTATTTGGATATGTGACTTTGTCTAGGAGTGAAAATGTTTAGGTGTGGGGGTGTGATCGTACCACGATTCACTGTGTCATTTTCACCCTTACACCATTATATTAAACTAAATTTTTATGGTAAATTACAAAAAAAATAACAAATTAAATTCCATGTTTGAATCATTTATTTTGTGTTTATTGATATTAAAAATCCCAATTTTACTTGTCTTGAAAATTTCATTGAAGGTGATGGTGATTTGGAGGGCCCATGATGAGGTCCAAGAAAAATGGGCCAAACTGCACAGGATCCAAGCATACCAGTGGGTTAATCCACACACTGCTACTTGAAAGTGAATCCAATTGGGATGAAATTTCATGGGCTTCTCTGAAACCTGTTGGTATACATTTCATATGAAGAAACCCAAGACTCATTCGTCCATCTGATGGCCTTTCCTACCTGATCTGTCCAGCACACCAAATCTGCACGGATTCAAAAGTAGTGTGCTTTGATCTGTCCATATCTCAGGATATAGGTTTCCAAAGAGATCCAAACTTTCGTTTGAGACATCAAATAGGTGGGGATACAACTTTTGTATTTTATAAAAATCTATATAATGCTTTATGGAGGTCTAAAAACCTATGAAAAGTGGTTTTAATAATTCTGTGTGCTCAAAACCACCTTCCCATTTCCCTATAAAATGGAACCTTGGGCTCCTCATTTGAAAGTTCGACCCGGAGGCAAAGCTCTAGTATTTTGGAGACCCAAAGGTGTTCTGTCCTCATTCTTGATGTTCTGGAGGCCCCTATCCTCATTGGGGAATCACGGATGAAGAGGGAGTTCCACCCGAGCCTCCTCCTCCTCTCGATGGCGAGTTAAACGGTGGACGATCATTTAGAGGGATCTACACATATTTGGGAGGGAGTTCCAACAGTTGATACTCTACTGGTTTTGTGTAAATTTTGTGTGTATTATTTCACTTATGTTTTATCTAATCATTCTTCTCTTATGAGTTCATTTATTGGGTTTAATTTAGTGAACCATTTTTCATTTCAACACCAATTGGGTTGAAATTTAATGTGGGAAACTTGAGTTGTTCCGATTGGGAAACACAAGGATCCTCTTTCTATCACACATAAAAAAGATATTAGTATGATTTTGTAGACTTTAATCAGTTCTTGAAGTCCAGACCATGATAACATGATTGTTTTGTCAAGGGTTGGTACTTTGTGCAACGTTTAGAGAGGCAAGAGGGGAATTAAGATCTTGACAACCCTCAACCAAAGAATTAAACAAAACCATTTGAAACTTTCAGAACAGTGAACTATTCAATATGTGTAGTTAACTTGAAGTGATCTAATTATCTCATAATTCTTAATCCTCCACCTTATTCTATCAATTATTAAACTCTTTAAGTTAAGTTATTTTCTTAAAACTGTTTTCAAAATCACCCCCTCTTTTAGTAATCTTTATTAATAATACACACTATAAGCCACCAATGCTCCTTGAGAGACGACCTAGGTTCTGCCCTAATCTATAAATCAACCTTAAAACATTATCAATTTGACTTGTCATGACAACGCATTCAGGAATAATGGGAAGGGTAGTGATATTGAGGATGAATTGGTTGTTGGCTCGGTGATGGATTGGAATTGTGATATTGGATAGATTGGGTATAGGTAATTTTCATGGTATTATATAGGTATTGCCTCCCCTTGGACACCCCCCCCCCCTGACACCCCCACCCCCTTGGACACACCCCTTGGACACCCCCCTCGGACACCCCTCACCCCCCATAGACACCCCCACCCCCTGGACACCCCCCATTCCCTAGACACCCCCACCCCCTGGGCAGCCCCCCCCCCCACCCACCCCCCTAGTCCTCCCATTAGACAGACCCCCCCCCCCCCTACACCCCCCATGGAAACCCCCCCTGGAAACCCCCACCCCCTGGACACCCCTCACCCCCATTGACACCCCCCCACCCTGGACACCCCCCCACCCCCACCCCCTGGACACCACCACACCCTTGGACATCCCCCCTAGACACCCCCACCACCTGGAAACCCCCCACCCACTAGACACCCCCCACCCATGGACACCCTCCACCCCCTTGGACATCCCCCCCCCCACCTCCTTGGACACCCCTAGAAACCACCCCACCTCATAAGTTCTTGGATCAGTTTTTAAATTGGAATTAACCATGTAGGTGATTTCCCCTTCCCCCAATGACATTTCTTAAGTGACCCATAGAGCCTTATAAATTGAATTTTTCATGTTTTGATAAATTGAATGGGTTGTTTTGAATTAAATGTCTAATGGATAATGGTTTTACTTTCTTAATTAATAAAATGGATTTAAATAAAAATACCCTAAGAGAGGTTGCGGATGGTAGGGGTTGTCCAGGTGGGGGGGGGGGGTTCCTAGTGAGGGTGGGTTGTCCAAAGGGGTAGGGGGATATAGGGGTGTGGGAGAGGGGGTGTGGGCTGTCCAAGGAGGGGTGTGGGCTGTCAAGGGGGGTCAGGCTAGGCTGCCCAGGGGGAGTGGGGGTGGGCTGTCCAGGGGGTGGGTTGTCCAAGGGGGTGGGTTGTCCAGGGAGGGGGTTGGCTGTCCAGGTGGGGGTGGGGTGGGTTGTCCACTCCCCTAGAAACCCCAACCCCCCTGGACAACCCCACCCCCTTGGACATCCCCCACCCCCTTGGGAAATGTATGTGATCACTCAAATAATCTGATAAAATATAAAATGTCTTCGATCTAAAATTTACTCAACTCTTGAATAATTCTCCTCCACAAGTGTACATGATCTTTTACACTCATGTATAGTTATTCAAAGATATTTTATTATAAATATATTATTTATATGTATTTTATATTATGATTTCCATATAGAGTAGTGTGTCAGTTATGGTTTCATATAAAGTGAACAATTCTCATTTACATAAATATATTTTTGATGAAACATCAACATTATTGAATTGATTTTGACAAAATGGCTTATAACAATTTTTTTAAAAAATGGATAGAAGTTGGATGTATGAAACCAATTATATCTAAAGTGATTTTCAAAAAAAATGGAGATGTTTTTAGATTTTTCATTTCACAATGCTTCAAATAGTGGTCGCATACACTAACCATGTTAAAATTGGGTTGTAAGACCTTGGTTGAGGTGTGAATAAGTCAACTATCATATAACCAAATATGGTTTTCAAGAAAACTATGATGTGTGATATCACAATGGGGAGAAAGTGAAATCACAAATTGCTGATGATCCAAATGAGAGGACTGGATTGGAGAATTTATTATATGACTGGTTTTTGTTTATTCTTCATCATGAAAAAAGAAAGGATTCTGACCTAAGAAGACTTCAATATGAGAACATATTATGCATCTAATGAAAATTATGATGTTTTCAGGATGAAAAAATTGAATGATTCTTCCATGACTCCAGTATATCGACAATGCAGTAAAATGAAAAAACTAGAATTTTTCATCTGATTGTTTCATGGGAAAACTATGTGTGGGATTTATAATACTGCCATAGATTAAATTTTTACCCTATTGAAGGACTTACTTCCAGATGGTACAGATATTCACTCAAACCACTATATGTCATGGAAGTTAGTTTAGGAACTTGGATTTTCAAGAAACAAAATTCATGCTTGCCTGAAAGATTGAAGTTTATTCTGGGAGAAAACTATTGAACGAAATGATTGTATAAAATGTGGTGCATCCTACTAGAAGCCAAAAGCTGATGGAACACCATCCTGTGTTCCACATAAAGTAATGTGACACTTTCTATCTATCCCCAAACTCCAGAATCTTTTTATGTATGATAAAATATCAATAAAAATGTGATGGAATGATATCGAGAGAAATAAGACTAATGATGAGTTGGTTCACCCTGCAAATGGATTTTTATGGAAAAGATTTGATGTTTGATATCTAGATGTTATATCTGACCTATGTAATGTGAGGATGGTTCTTTCATGTGATGGTTTTAATCTGTTTGGGAAGATTCTTACTTTGAACAGCACATGGCTGGTTTTTATACACATTTATAACCTTCCCTCATGGTTTTGAATGAAAAAAAAACCTTTCACTTTAATGAGTATACTCATATCGGGCCCTTCTGATCCTAGAAATGATATAGATGTATAAATGAAACCTTTAATAAAAGATTTGAAACTTCTTTTGGATGTGGGTGTGTGCACATATGATGCATGTTAGAAAGACATATTTCAAATGTGTGTTGTGCTTATATGGAAGATTAATAATTTTCATGCTTATGCAATGATGTTTGGATGGAACACGAAGGGAAAACTATCATGTCTTGTTTGTATGAAGAATACATGATCTAGAAGACTAAAAAATCGTTGTAGTTTTAGTTTTATGGTACATTGATGATTCTGACCAATGGACCATTCATATAGAAATAATCTTCAATGATTTGATAATTCAATGGAGACTGATGATCCACCACAATTTATGTCTGGAACTGATGTGCTTAATGAATTGTAATATTTTTGTTTTCCATTTGGTAAGGTTCAAATGAAATCTGGAAAGAGGGAATGTTTCCACTAAAACCTATTACAATTGGAATAAGGGAAGTATCTTCTTTGATTTTCCTTATTGGTCAACCAATTTGTTACGTCATTTCTTAGACATAATGCACATTGAAAAAAAATATGTGAAATGTTTCTTTTGATTCTTCTAAATGTTAAGGTAAAAACAAAAGATGGTTTATGGTCTCGGAATGACTTAGTGAATTGGGGCATCAGACTATAATTTTATCCTATACGTACCAGTGAAAATAAATGGCAAGTTCAATGTTCTTATTCTATGATGACACCTACAGAAAAAAAAAATCAATTTATGGAAGAAATATAGACTATAAATGTTCCTGATGGCTATTAAAACAATTTATCTAAATGGGTTAACAGAAGAGAGTTGAAGCTAAAATCTTTGAAAACGCATGATTATCACATCCTTCTGTATGAATTGATTCCAATATAAATATGTCTTCTTTTTTCCAATAATTTAAGGATGGATGTTATTCGGTTGTGCTATTTGTTAGAGATCTTTGTACTAAGAATTTTTCTATGTCTTTCTTCCAAAAAATGTTGGCAAAGGCCAGCACTGCATTTATGAAACTGATGGAAGTTTTACATACAACACTTCCACCAGAGGCCAGCACAACTTGTGATAAATATATTTCATCGAGACGTTCTATATATGGTGCACCAAGTGGCCATTCTAGTGGTGGTCGATATGATGGTGAGGAGGAGGTCAAGGCGGAGGATGAGGATCTGAGGCAGAGGAGAAGGGTGACGAGGAGGCCAAGGTGGAGGAGGAGGGAGAGGAGGAGTATGAGGGTGAGGAGCAGGGCATTGAGGAGGGTGTTGAGGAGGGAGGGGATGATGATGGGGAAAATTATGAGGATGGGGTTGAGGCTGATGATGACGGTGATGATAGTTATGGTGATGAGGAACATATTGATCCATTACATTTTTTTCTAATATTACTGACATTTGATGTTTGATGATTTGTTGTGCCTGAATGTATGTGTGATTAGGTAGGCCACGTTATCTTTATTTATTTATCTATAATTAATAAAAAATTACTTGATGATTTGATGTGATTGATTCACCCCTCCCCTGGACACCCCCCACCCCTCTGTACAGCCCCCCACCCCCTGGACACCCCACCCCCTGGACACCCCCTACCCCCATCGACAACCCCCCACCCCCTAAACAGCCCCCCCCCCCCAGACACCACCCCACAACCTAGACACCCCCACCCCATAAGATATCCCCCCTTACCCCATTGGACACCCCCCCAACCCTTGGACACCACCCTACCACCTGGACACCCCCACCCCCTGGAAAGCCCCCCCCCCCACCCCCTGAACACCACGCCACCACCTAGACACCCCCACCCCACCTGGACACCCCCACACCCATGGACAGACCCCACCCCCAAGGAAACCACCCCACCCCCTGGACAACCCTACCCCCTAGACACCTTCCCCCCCCCCACTCCCTTGGACAGCCCCCCAACCCCCAAGGACACCCCCACCTCCCCCCTCCCACCCCACCCCCAAAGCACCCCTACCCCCTTGGACAGCCCCCAACCCCCAGGATAGCCCCCATATCCCCCCTTGACACCCCCCCCCACCCCTCATGGACACCCCCAACCCCCTGGACACCCCCATGCCCCATGAACACCCCCACCCCCCTGAATAACCCCCCAGCCCCCATAGACACCCCCACCCCCTTGGACACCCCACCCCCTTGGACAAACCCCACCCCCTGGACACCACCCCACCACCTGGACACCCCCACACCCACACCCCTGAACACCCCCACTCCCATGGACAGCCCCACCCCCGAACACGCCCCCCCCCCCCCCACACCCACCCACCCCCCCCATCCTCCCGGACACCCCCCTGGACACCCCCAACCCCCTTGGACAGCCCCCCAAGGGAGGAACTCCATGTTCTAGAAGCAATCTATCAATGAAACTCACCAGGTTTTATCCTTCCTTTCCACATCCCCTTTTCTTACAGTGAGGACACTGCACATTCTAGGTGTGGGGGGATGGGTACATTCCTGGGTTAGATAGGAATTTTCATCACTTCCTCCTTTATTCTCTTTTTAGCCATTTTTATGTTTTTTTCATTTTTCCCCATCAACAATTTCAAAGTTCGATGATTTGGTGACCATAAATGGGGGAAAGTAAAAATACCATAACAAAGGCTAAAAATAATTTTTGTATGAATTTAACATCAGGGAGTGATTTTTAGTGAATTTATTTTCTGTCAATGATATAAATGGTTGTATCACTATGAAACATTTGAGATGATTGATGCCCCTTGTGTGAGTAGTTTTGGGAAAACTGTGTCGCTAATATCTCCATACATTTTTGCACCAAACCACGAAGTATGAATATTTCATACTTAATATAAGGTAAATATATGTTAGGTTAATATTTTTCATCTTTAAATGATATTTTCATATGTTTGTTCCTTATCCGATCTGTTTCATTAAAGTACCAGATTGACCTATGCGTGTGTACCTAATGTCTGACTGTTGTACACCCCCAAAAAAAATTGTGTCTGGGGCAGGTCAAAAACAACTCCTCCTCAACCTTTGATCTTGTTATAACTATTGCAATTAGTGTCGTGAGGAGATAAAAAAAGGGCTGAGAGATGAGTGTGATATTTATTCCAAATGAAACTTCAAAAATAAATATATATATTATAAATGAGGGGAGTGATGAAATGTGCAAAATATGTGGATATCTAGGTCAGGAGATTATGGTTTTAGTTATGGGAATTCCTAAGTGAGTGGGTCTTGAAATATGATTGCAAATGATGTAGGACGGGTTTGGTGAAAAATCATTTAAAGCTTAATAATGTTAAAATAACATATATTTATTTGATAGAAAGTGGAAATAATAGCATGGAATGGTTTTCAAACACACACATGTAGAGTTTTTGGAATGGTTGACTTTTTAATTCCTTGCTCATGTGGGTGTCATGAATCTCTTTGAATTTTATTGGGATATGATTTATGAGACATATTTTTCCATTTTCACTAGGAAAAACTCTTTGGTGTGGTTTTTGCATTGATCACATTAATTTAGTGAATTAAAATTTCCTCAAATGTTAAATCTTCATGATTTTGGGAATATTTATATATGCATCATTTTATTTGGATATTGAATTTGTCTAGGAGTGCAAATGTTCAGGTGTGGGGGTGTGATCGTACCACGATTCACTGTGTCATTTTCACCCTTACACCATTATATTAAACTAAATTTTTATGGTAAATTAAAAAAATAATAACAAATTGAATTCCATGTTTGAATCATTTATTTATTTTTTATTGATATTAAAAAGTCCAATGTTACTTTTCTTGAAAATTTCATTGAAGGTGATGGTGATTTGGAGGGCCCATGATGATGTCGAAGAAAAATGGGCCAAACTGCCAGGATCCAAGCATACCAGTGGGTTAATCCGCAAACTGCTACTTTCCAGTGCATCCAATTGGTATGAAATTTTGTGGTCTGGTCCAGAACTTGTTGGGATACATTTCATATGAAGAAAACCAAGACTCATTCGGCCATATGATGGTCTTTTCTACCTGATCTGTACAGCACACCAAATCTGCACGGATTCAAAAGTAGTGTGTTGTGATCTGTCCATATCTTGGGATATAGGTGTCCAAAGTGATAAAAACTTTCAGTTGAGACATCCAAGAGGTGGGGATACAACTTTTTAATTTTATAAAAATCTAGATAATGATTTATGGAGGTCTAAACACCTATGACAAGTGGTTTTAATAATTTTGTGTGCTCAAAACCACCTTCCCATTTCTCTATAAAATGGAACCTTGGGCTCCTCATTTGAAAGTTCGGCCAGGAGGCAAAGCTCTGGTATTTTGGAGACCCAAAGGAGTTATATCCTCATAATTGATGTTCTGGAGGCCCCTATCTTCATAGGGGAATCAAGGATGAAGAGGGAGTTCCACCCGAGCCTCCTCCTCCTCTCGATGGCAAGCTAAATGGTGGACGATCATTTCGAGGGACCTACACATACTTGGGAGGAAGTTCAAGCACTTTATACTCTACTGGTTTTGTGTAATTTTTGTATGGATTATTTCACTTATGTTTTATCTAATCATGCTTCTCTTATGAGTTCATTTATTGGGTTTAATTTAGTGAACCGTTTTTCATTTCAACATCGATTGGGTTGAAATTTAAAGTGGGAAACTTGATTTGTTCCGATTGGGAAACACAAGGATCCTCTTTCTCTCACACATAAAAAAGATATTAGTATGATTTGATAGACTTTAATCGCTTCTTCAAGTCCAGACCGTGATAACATGATTGTTGTGTCAAGGGTTGGTACTTTGTGCAACGTTTAGAGAGGCAAGAGGGGAATTAAGATCTTGACTACCCTCAACCAAAGAATTAAACAAAACCATTAGAAACTTTCAGAACAATGAACTATCCAATATGTGTAGTGAACTTGAAGTGATATCCTTATCTCATAATTCTTAATCCTACACCTTATTCTATCAACTATTAAACTCTTTATGTTAAGTTATTTTCTTAAAACTGTTTTCAAAATCACCCCCTCTTTTAATAATCATTATTAAGAATACACACTATAAGCAACCAACACTCCTTGAGAGACAACCTAGGTTCTACCCTAAACTATAAATCAACCTTAAAAACATAATCAATTTGACATGTCATGACAACGCGTTCAGAAATAATGGGAAGGGTAGTGATATTGAGGATGAATTGGTTGTTGGCTGGGTGACGGGTTGGAATTGTGATATTGGATAGATTGGGTATAGTTAATTCTCAAGGTATTATATGGGTATTACCTCCCCTTGGACATCCCCCCTGACTCCCCCACCCCCTTGGACACCCCCCTTGGACACCCCCCTCGGACACCCCTCACCCCCCATAGACACCCCCACCACCTAGAAACCCCCCATTCCCTAGACACCCCCACCCCCTGGGCACCCCCCCCCCCACCCACCCACCCCCCTAGTCCTCCCATTGGACAGACCCCCCCCCCCACCCCCTGAAAACCCCCACCCCCCTAGACACCCCTCACCCCCATGGACACCCCCCCCCCCACCCTGGACACCCCCCCACCCCCTAGAAACCCCCACCCCCACCCCTGGACACCACCACCCCCTTGGACATCCCCCCTGGACACCCCCACCACCTAGACACCCCCACCACTTGGACACCCCCCTCCCACTGGACACCCCCCACTCCTGGACACCCTCCACCCCCTTGGACATCCCCCCCCCACCTCCATGGACACCCCTAGAAACCACCCCACCTCATAAGTGCTTTGATCAGTTTTCAAATTGGAATTAACCATGTAGGAGATTTCCCCTTCCCCCAATGTCATTTCCTAAGTGACCCATAAAGCCTTATATATTGAATTTTTCATGTTTTGATAAATTGAATGGGTTGTTTGAATGAAATGGATAATTAATAATGGTTTTCCTTTCTTAATTAAAAAAATGGTTTTAAATAAAAATACCCTAAGAGAGGCTGCGGATGGTAGAGGTTGTCCAGGTGGGGGGGGGGGGGGGTTGTCCTAGTGGGGGTGGGTTTTCCAGAGGGGTAGGGGATATAGGGGTGTGAGGGAGGGGGTGTGGGCTGTCCAAGGAGAGGTGTGGGCTGTCAAGGGGGGTCTGGGTGGGCTGCCAAGGGGGAGTGGGGGTGGGTTGTCCAAAGGGTGGGTTGTCCAAGGGGGTGGGTTATCCAGGGAGGGGGTGTGGGCTGTCTAGAGGGTGGGCTATCTAGGGGGTGGGGGTGGGCTGCCCAGGTAGGGGAGGGGTGTGGGTTGTCCAAGGGGGTGGGGTGGGTTTTCCAGGTGGGGGAGGGGGTGTGGGATGTCTAGGGAGGGGGTTGGCTGTCCAGGTGGGGGTGGGGTGGGTTGTCCACTCCCCTAGAAATCCCCTACCCCCTGGACACCCCCACCCCCTTGGACATCCCCCACCCTCTTGGGAAATTTATGTGATCACTCAAATAATCCGCTAAAATATAAAATGTCTTCGATCTAGAATTTACTCAACTCTTGAATAATTATCCTTCACAAGTGTACATGATATTGTACACTCATGTATAGTTCTTCAAAGATATTTTGTTATAAATATAGTATTTAGTTGTATTTTATATTATGATTTTCATATAGAGTAGTGTGTCAGTTATGGTTTCATATAAAGTGAACAATTCTCATTTACTTAAATATATTTTTGATGAAACATCAATATTATTGAATTGATTTTGACAAAATGGCTTAAAACATTTTTTTTAAAAAAATGGATAGAAGTTGGATATATGAAACCAATTAGATATCAAGTGATTTTAAAAAAAATGGAGATGTTTTTAGATTTTTCATTTCACAATGCTTCAAATAGTGGTCACATACACTACCCATGTTAAAATTGTGTTGGAAGTCCTTGGTTGAGGTGTGAAGAAGTCAACTACCACATAACCAAATATGGTTTTCAAGAAAACTACTGTGTGTGATATCACAATGGGGAGAAAATGAAATCTCAAATTTCTGATGATCCAAATGAGAGGACTGGATTGGAGAATTTATTATATGAATGGTTTCCGTTTATTCTTCATCGTGAAAAAAGAAAGGATTCTGACCCAAGAAGACTTCAATATGAGCACACATTATGCATCTAATGAAAATAATGATGTTGTCATGGTGAAAAAAATTAAGGATTCTTCCATGACTCTAGTATATCGACAATGTGGTAAAATGAAAAAACTAGAATTTTTAATCTGATTGTTTCATTGGAAAACTATGTGTGGGATTTATAATACTACCATAGATTACATTATTACCCTATTGAAGGACTTACTTCTAGATGGTACAGATATTACCTCAAACCACTGTATGGAATGGAAGTTAGTTCAAGAACTTGGATTTTCAAGAAACAAAATTCATGCTTGCCCGAAAGATTGAAGTTTATTCTGGGAGAAAACTGTTGAACGAAATGATTGTATAAAATGTTGCACATCCCGCTAGAAGCCAAAAGCTGATGGAACACCATCATGTGTGCCACATAAAGTAATGTGACACTTTCCATTTATCCCCAAACTCCAGAATCTTTTTATGTATGATAAAATATCAATAAAAATGTGATGGAATGATACTGAGAGAAATAAGACTAATGATGAGTTGGTTCACCCTACAAATGGATTTTTTTGGAAAAGTTTTGATGCTTGATATCTAGATGTTATAGCTGACCTACGTAATGTGAGGATGGTTCTTTTATGTGATGGTTTTAATCTGTTTGGGAATATGCTTACTTTGAATAGAACATGGCTGGTTTTTATACACATTTATAACCTTCCCCCATGGTTTTGAATGAAAAAAAAACCTTTCACTTTAATGAGTATTCTCATATCGGGACCTTTTGATCCTGGCAATTATATAGATGTATAAATGAAACCTTTAATAAAATATTTAAAACTTCTTTTGGATGTGGGTGTGTGCACATACGATGCATGTTAGAAAGACATATTTCAAATGTGTGTTGCGCTTATATGGAAGATTAATAATTTTCATCCTTATGCAATGATGTTTGGATGGAACATGATGGGAAAACTATCATGTCTTGTTTGTATGAAGAATACATGATCTAGAAGAATAAAACATCGTTGTATTTTTAGTTTTATGGTACATTGATGATTCTGACCAATGGACCATCCATATAGAAATAATTTTCAAAGATTTGATAATTAAATGGAGACTTATGACCACCACAATTTATGTATGGAACTGATTTTCTTAATGAATTTTAATGTTTTTGTTTTCCATTTGGTAAGGGTCAAATGAAATCTGGAAAGAGGGAATTTTTCCGCTAAAACCTATTTCAATTGGAATAAGAGAAGTATCTTCTTTGATTTTCCTTATTGGTCAACCAATTTGTTACGTCATTTATTAGACATAATGCACATTGAAAAAAAATATGTGAAATGTTTCTTTCGATTCTTCTAAATGTTAAGGTAAAAAAAAATATGGTTTATGGTCTCGGTATGACTTGGTGGATTGGGGCATCAGACTATAATTTTATCCTATACGTACCAGTGAAAATAAATGGAAAGTTCTATGTTCTTATTATATGATGACACCTATAGAAAAAAAAAGCAATTTATGGAAGTAATAGAGACTATAAATGTTCCTGATGGCTATTAAAAAACATATCTAAATGGGTTAACCGAAGAGAGTTGAAGCTAAAATCTTTGAAAATGCATGATTATCACATCCTTCTGTATGAGTTTATTCCAATAGAAATCTGTCGTCTTTTTTCCAATAATGTAAGGATGGATGTTATTCGGTTGTGCTATTTGTTAGAGATCTTTGTACTAATAATTTTTTCATGTATTTCTTCAAAAAATGTTGGCAAAGGCCAGCACTGCATTTATGAAACTGATGGAAGTTTTACATCCAACACTTCCACCAGAGACTAGCACAACTTTTGATGAATATATTTCATCGATGCGTTCTATATATGGTGCACCAGGTAGCAATTCTATTGGTGGTCGATATGATGGCGAGGAGGAGGTCAAGGCGGAGGATGAGGAGGCTGAGGCAGAGGAGGAGGGTGACGAGGAGGCCATGGTGGAGGAGGAGGGAGAGGAGGAGTACGAGGGTGAGGAGTATGGCATTTAGGAGGGAGGGGATGATGATGGGGACAATGATGAGGATGGGGTTGAGGCTGATGATGATGGTGATGATAGTTATGATGATGAGGGACATATTGATCCATTACATTTCTTTCTGATATTACTGACATTTGATGTTTGATGATTTGTTGTGCTTGAATGTATGTGTGATTAGGTAGGCCACGTTATCTTTATTTATTTATCTATAATTAATAAAAATTGACTTGATGATTTGATGTGATTGATTCACCCCTCCCCTGGACACCCCCACCCCTTTGGACAGCCCCCCACCCCCTGGACACCCCCACCCCCCGGACACCCCCACCCCCTGGACACCCCCACCCCCTGGACACCCCCTACCCCCATGGACAACCCCCACCCCCTAGACACCCCCCCCCCGGACACCACCCCACAACCTAGACACACCCACCCCCTAAGATAGCCCCCATTACCCCATTGGACAACCCCCCCCCCCCCAAACCCCTGGACACCCCCGTGGACACCACCCCACCACCTGGACACCCCCACCCCCTTAGACACCCAAATCCCATGGACAGCCCCCCCCCCCACCCCCTGGACAGCCCCCCCCCCACCTCCTGGACACCACGCCACCACCTAGACACCCCCACCCCCCTGGACACCCCCACACCCATGGACAGCCCCCCACCCCCATGGAAACCACCCCACCCCCTGGACACCCCTACCCCCAAGACACCCCCCACCCACTCCCTTGGATAGCCCCCCAACCCCCCATGGACACCCCCACCTCCCCCCCTCCCACCCCACCCCCCTAGACACCCCTACACCCTTGGACAGCCCCCAACCCCCTGGATAGCCACAATATCCCCCCTTGACACCCCCCCACCCCCTGGACACCCACACCCCCATGGAAAGACCCCCTCCCCCCACCCTTCATGGACACCCCCACCCCTCTGGACACCCCCTACCCCCTTGGACAGCCCCTAACCCCTTGGACACCCCCACCCCCAACCCCCTGGACACCCCCATCCCCCATGAACACCCCCCCCCCACCCACTTCCCTGGACAACCCCCCAGCCCCCATAGACACCCCCACCCCCTTGGACACCCCACCCCCTTGGACAACCCCCACCCCCTAGACACCACCCCACCACCTGGACACCCCCACCCCCACACCCCCGAACACCCCCACTCCCATGGACATCCCCACCCCAGAACACGCCCCCCCCCCCCCTCGTAGAGACCCGAAGCTTGACGTACATAGATATTACATTACTTTTGCGGAATACATAATACATAACAAAAACAGACACACAAGGACCGTAATAGTTTAGTGTCTTCGGAAACATGGAACGTAATCTGCTAATCATGGTGAAAGATCTTCAACATCTCCCATAAAGATCTTCCACTTTTTGTTTCCTTACCTAAAATCTTTCTTTTAATACTGGGGGAAAATAAAACATAAAAAGGGTGAGCTCAAATGCTCAGTAAGGGTAAGCATGGATAAAATAAAACATATCATATACATTTGAACCTAAAAACATGAACATAATGTTTAAACATCAAAATCTTGAGCAACGACTTAAAACATGGAAGTACATAAGGCATAGATCATAATAGAACATAAATCATGATAAAATAGCATGGGAATAAAACATGTAATTGTGGAATCCATTAAGTACATGTAATGATTTCCATAGTAGCCAAGGCATTGCTGCCAAGACCATCTTAGCAGACAAAGTCCCTTTCTGAATCGAGTTCACTCCTCGTTCCAGTCCTGTAATACTGAACTGGATTAACGTACCATTCCAGCCATGTCTATATCATGAGATATAAATCTTTACCCAATGCATTGGAGGGAGATATAGGTCCCACCCATAACATAATGAAATCATTCTTACTTGTGCCACAAAATAAACATATATCATTCATAATAACCCAGCGAATAAAATGGGTTTCATAAACATCATCTCATAATCACATAATTCATATAAAAGAAATGGATATCATTTAATAATAATAAAATTGAAACCATTTAAATCATAGATACATGATACTTGAAACATACACATGTGAAATAATGTCATCTTAGATGAAAATTCTTTTGATAAAACACTTGAAATGAATTCTTGAGAAAAATATCTTTTTTTCTTCAAAATAATTTTCTTTTAACAAAATTTCATGAAATTTTAAAATAAAAGGATTTTGTTGAAAATAGTCATGAAATATTTTGTAGAAAGCTTCATGAAAATAAGGCTTTATAAAACCGTAAAAATCATCTCATGTCGTATACGTTAAAAAACATTCTTCTCATACTTTTGTCGGAAAAGTCCAAAAGTACCTTGTAGGGTAAATAAAAGAAAGATTCCTTCCATACCATGGGGTAAAAGTCAAAATGGGTAAAAAGGAATTTAAAAATACATAAATACACTTTTATAAAACATGGACATGTATGATAGCAATAACCCCAGTAAATACTTACGAATAAGCAATCTCGAATAAAAATGAGATTTGAAAAATTATCCCTTACCTTAGGTCTGATATGCTTCGTACGTATCTGAACCTCCTGTATAATGATTTAAATAATTTCATTGACTTATTACAGAATCAAATTCATTGTTATGATATCATATATGGTTCACTTGTGACTTTATATTACTCGTTCTTTTGTAAATTCCATGTTAAAGAACGTTTTGGGTAAAATCGTTTCATTTGTTGTTCGTGTTTTGACTAGTAATTATTCATATGATTACTTAGATCATGATTACTTAATTCCAGAATATAAAAAATGATTTATATATAATATATATTCAGAATATACATATATATAATAAATTGATAAATGGAAAGAAATACACCGTTCATTGAGATGGTAGGCTGTACGTATGCATGAACGTTGTTTTTGTTTCCTCATTGAATTGAATGGAATTAATTGGATGGAATAAATATATATATACATAAATCCAGTATCATTATTATGTCATATATTTCATAATTTACTTATTATATATACTTTATAATCATTTATGAATGGTTAATCATTGAGAATGAATCTCATCGCGTCGTGGAGACGGTATTCCATACGTACGCACGAGCGATGATATCATTCCCATGATCGTGGAATTTTATTGGAGTGTATGTATACTATAACAGAATCAATATCACTTTAAAATAATCATATATAGTTATTATTTACACCATTATACCCATCCATGTAAGGTGGTGGTGGAAAAATAGATTACACCATGGCGTGGTGACGGTATTCCATACGTACGCACGCGCGGTGATTTCGTTTTCTGTAGGATGGATAGATGGTGAAATAGGGTTGATTCATGATTATAATAACATATTATTATATGAGTGATACTGATGTTATTACTTCATAATGAAACAACCTAAGAAGAATAAGTGGAAGAAGAAATAAAGTTGAAAGAATCGGTAATAGACATTACCTCTTCTTTGAAGTGCCTCTTTGAGACCTCCTCTTAGGGCACTACAATTGGTCTTTGAAGAAGACCAGGACCTCTAGTAGGTTTCTAGGGAAGTGGATAAGAGAAATTGGCAGGGTTTGGCCGAGCTTTAAGGCTCAAAGAGGTGCGAGGAAGAGAGGGAGGAGGTGCCCTTTTATAAGGGAGGAGAGGGGCACCTTTGGAATAACTAAATATATTATTTTATTATAAAGTGATATTCGGTTTTTAATAGCTCCAATTTTATTTATTTAGATTCTAAGGTTGGTATGGGTTGAAATACTCTCATCCAATAGAATTTAGACAATTTTAGTTCATTATATTAACCTTAACTTTTAGTTTTAACTCTTTGTTAATTAGATTGACATTTACCATGACACTTTGTATTTTTATATTATATAGTTAATAAACTTACCATATACATCCAAGAGACCCCCAAGTGGTCCATTAATGATACACCTATAATGATATAAGTATCGTGGCCGAACATTATATTTTTAGGAATATAATAACAATTTATAATATAATATTTGTTTTAAAAACTATTTTATGTCAATTTTGACACTATTTGGTAATTGATTTTTGTGAAAATCATAACAGAATTATTAGTTCGAAACAAGTAAATTAAATCAATACTAACATTTTATATTAACATAGAAAATTATTGGAATTCATAAAAAGTCTCAAATTACATTTATTTGGGTATTTATAACATCAATTATGTCAATATTTCATTAATAAGATAATTACTGCATCATCATTGTTTCATAAATAAATTAAATTATTTTATAAATAAAAATTATAAATAAACTACCATTATGTAGGAAATAATTTTATCTTTCTAATTAATATTTATAGTTGAATTTATCTTATCTATAACCCTATATTAAAAATGATTTAGTTATTAAACGTTGTTTTTAACTATTTTAACCCTTCTTTAAATAAATTAATAATAAATGTCCTAATCTAATCCAAGTGGGCCTAAATGGTCATATTTTATTCCTAAGGTTGTTTTTGGACGAATTACACTTATCCAATAGAATTAGGACATGTGTTAGGGTAATAATAATATTATTTTTACCCTTAATTACCCTATTTACTTTTAACCGTTGTAAAAAAAAGTAAAAAGTTATTATTCACCAAAAATCATTTTCATCTCATTGAACCACATTTTAGTCCTTGATATTAAATGTGTCTCTCGGATTTTCAAAATTCCACTCACATAAGCGGTAAAATTAAGTTTTATGAAAAATTTAGTTTTTTAACTACCACTTAGTGGTTACACTATTCATCAAAAAATGAAAGTTTCTAGAAAAATACCAAAAATTAGGCCTAAGCTATATTTGATATAAGAATTTAAAAATGATTTATATTTTACCAAATTCAAAACATATCAGTTGCATTAATTAATTTAAAAATTAGTTCCCGTCGTCAAAACAAATAGCGTGTTCTTAAGAGATAATAACTATCAAAAGATTGACACTTGTTTATGTCTGGTTTAAATGTGAAATTACATCCAATGACCAAAATTGTATTAAATTGTAAAAATATATTCTAAATATAATTTAAAACCACTCAAATTAATAATTTATCACTATTAATTATTTCGATTGAAAAAGTTGTTTTTAATTAAAATTTAGTAATTTCCACTATTCATCAGAATATTAAAGTTATCTGAAAAGTACCAAAATTTCACCCTAAGCTAATTTCGATATTCTGAATCCATAAATGAAGTCCATTTTGAAAGATAAAATTTATAAAATTTCAAAAAGTGGGTATTACTATTCATAACGGCTAGTTCATAATAATATTATAATAATATCTCGTTTAGTGAAACTCGATATTGCATACTACACATGCTATCGAGGAAGGTCATGATTGCGTGTAATGGAAGGCAAGTTAGGGATGCGTGTTGTGCAAGATCCTTTTGGTGTAGCGTACAAAATAAGACATTAATGAAATTAAAAGGAATATTTTTCATAAAATCTCGGGGTGTTACATTCTACCCCCCTTAAAATGAATTTCGCCCTTGAAATTCATCAGGGTTATAAATGGTTTACTACTCGAAAGTTTCTTTAATAGAAACCCACATCATAAAAAAGGAATACCAAAACATGGATTTAAAAACTAAAGTATGAAACGTAACAGTTACCCAAATTAACTCATCACTAGGTTTCCACGTATGAGAACATAGGTGAAAATGTGGATATGGAAGAAAAATATAACCATCAAGTTCTGAAGGAGAGTGGTAGAGAACATGGCTATGAAAAATCCAACAATAACAAATCCATAAATTTTTGATGATATAAGGTATCTGATTCATCGGATATAAGAGCACTAGGACAACATTTTTGGTTTTCAAGATCATTTCCCTAAAGTTGATGAAATTGGAATTAGAATAAATACTTTCGTGATTTTTGTACAATATCACCGTTGGTTGTTATTTCGACAATTTCCACTTCATCACTTAAATAAATGAAGTTGAATTTTTCATTCCTGATGTGTTAGCAGATCATGTGATAGAATGATGGGTCATTCCATCTGTCTCAAACAAAAGGTTAGAAAAGTTATCAAAAAATACATAAGTCCATATATAGTGAGATTAATCATATATGGTTCCTAAAATGGACTTATAATTCATATATCATACTGATTAATATAATAAAACTAGTTTCTACTAAACGGGGACTTCCTGTAGGCCAGTGGTAGGCGATAAAGGCCAGTCGCACTTCGGTTGTGGGTTCGATTCCCACAGCCTTGTCCGACGCGATGGGCTGTCACCCATCCTGCAGGTTGTCCTTTTTCTAAAACTACATTACTATAACATCCCATCAATAATATAGAAAAAACTTCTATCCTTAAACAATTATAACTTATGTCTAACATAATCCATTCCAATCTTTAGGCTTATCCAAAATACTGTTGTCCAATCTCATATTATAGTGAAAACGATTACCAAAGAGTTCATATAACAAGAATGTTAATACCATCGTTGATCCCCATATATCATGAGATATGTCTTGTTGTTCACATTCCAAACATTCGAAGGCCTTAATCATGTATTCTATTGAAAAATTAATACCCATTGAATCTTATTGAAAACATGAGTGCTGACAAAATTTAACTCTTTTCCCATACCAAAACCTCAAACCATGATATAACTATTTCCTTATATTAGTCATGATCTCATGAATACTGTCAAACATTTCATTTTCTCCTTATCCCTTCATTATGCGCATATCATCTTTTTTAAAAAAATATCCCAATCACTTTCCATGGTTACCGGTACCATAAAATTATTTAAAACCACAATAGACCAATACATAAATATTCTAATATTACACGATACTATATACAACATTATTTTGGAATCCCATTATATAAACACTTAATCATTCCACCGTATCGTTGCAAATAGTGATCGCATGTGACTTCCCTTCATCCTTTTCCTTAAGTGGTCGCTCATGTCGATCATCACTAACCCTTGGATTAGGGCATTTATTAGCATAATGCCCTATTTCCTTGCACTTGAATCATTGAAGTGTTGGTGGTTCGTTCTCTGCAGCCTTTTCTTTATTCACATCATTAGAAACCCTTTTTCCATTACTTCGACACTCAACTGCTCGATGACCTTCTTTTCCACACTTAAAACATTTTCTAGTCCCTTTAAGACAATCTCCACCATGCTTTTTTCCACACTTTGAGAATAACGAAACATTCATCTTCTTTTCACCATTATTCTGAGATTTCTCCTTGAACTCCATCTTTTGTTTCTTGTTAAAACTATGAGACGGATAAGTAACACCAACTTCCATTTCTACCTTGATAGCAAAACACAAAATTTCTTCGTAGCTACTGAAGTCTCTTATAGCTAATGCCCTTTGAAGATTTGGTTTTAAGCCACTGAAGAATCTATTAACTTTACTTTCAGGTTGGATGATAAAGCCAGATGCATACCTTGCAAGCCTTGTAAAATTCGCTTCGTATACACCAACAGATTCATCATCCTTTTGCTTTAGTTCAAGAAACTCCTTCTCTATCTTTGTTTGAAGAATACGAGGGAAGTACTTATTGAAAAATAAGTTCTTGAACTCATCCCATTCCATGGAATCAATTTCATCTCTTGGCCTCGTATTTTGATAAGATTCCACCATTGATCAGCTTCACCTTCCAAACGATATACTGCTAAGATGACTTTATCATGTTCAGAACATTGAAGAACTGAAAATATCTTTTTAGTGGTACTGATCCATTGTTCAGAAACAAGTGGATCAGAAGACCCACTGAAAGAAGGTGGACGTTGCCTCTTGAAGGACTCAATAGAATATTGTTCCCTTCTCTGCTCATTTGGAAGTCCAGAATGATTCATAGCTTGTGTAAGTATAGCAATAAGATTTTTCACTCCATCTCCCATAACATTTTTTTGTTCAGGAGGAAAATCATTGAATTCTCCATTGCATTGATCAACACGGTTCCTTCGGGTTCCAGCCATCGACTAAAACCCAAAAAGAATAGTGTGAGAGGCAAAAATAATGCTTGGGAAAACAACATAATAAAGGGGGAGTACCTTCAATATCTAACATCTTGGGTTTAATTCTAATATCGTTACTATAATTCTAGGACTATAACCTATACTTATACTTAACCTTAGGGACATCCCTACACATACCTTAGAAATATCTCTAGGGATCTCACTAAATTTCTCGCAACCTAGTTTCCAAAGGTTGACTAAACCTTTCCTCTAATACCAACTGTAGAGACCCGAAGCTTGACGTACATAGATATTACATTACTTTTTCGGAATACATAATACATAACAAAAAAAGACACACACGGACCGTAATAGTTTAGTGTCTTTGAAACTTGGAACGTAATCTGCTAATCGTGGTGAAAGATCTTCAACATCTCCCATAAAGATCTTCTACTTTTTGTTTCCTTACCTAAAACCTTTCTTTTAATCCTGGGGGAAAATAAAACATAAAAAGGGTGAGCTCAAATGCTCAGTAAGGGTAATCATGGATAAAATAAAACAGACCATATACATTTGAACCAAAAAACATGAACATAATGTTTAAACATCAAAATCTTGAGCAACGACTTAAAACATGAAAGTACATAAGGCATAGATCATAATGTAACATAAATCATGATAACATAGCATGGAAATAAAACATGTAATTGTGGAATCCATTAATCACATGTAATGATTTCCATAGTATCCAAGGCATTGCTTCCAAGACCATCTTAGCAGACAAAGTCCCTTTCTGAATCGAGTTCACTCCTCGTTCCAGTCCTATAATACTGAACCGGATTAACTTACCATTCCAGCCATGTCTATCTCATGAGATTTAAATCTTTACCCAATGAATTGGAGGGAGATATAGGTCCCACCCATCTCATAATGAAATCATTCTTACTTGTGCCACAAAATAAACATACATCATTCATAATAACCCAATGAATAAAATGGGTTTCATAAACATCATTCCATCATCACATATTTCATATAAAATAAATGGATATCATTTAATAATAAGAAAATTGAAACCATTTAAATCATAGAGACATGATACTTGAAACATACACATGTGAAATAATTTCATCTTAGATGAAAATGGTTTTGATAAAACACTTGAAATGAATTCTTAAGAAAAATACAATTTTTTTCTTCAAAATCATTTTCTTTTAACAAAATGTCATGCAATTTTAAAAGAAGAGGATTTTGTTGAAAATATTCATGAAATATTTTGTAGGAATCTTCATGAAAATAAGGCTTTATAAAACTGTAAAAATCCTTTCATGCCGTATACGTTAAAAAAACCATTTTCTCGTACTTTTGTCAGAAAAGTCAAAAAGTACCTTGTAGGGTAAATAAAAGAAAGATTCCTTCCATACCATGGGGTAAAAGTCAAAATGGGTAAAAAGGACTTTAAAAATACATGAATACACTTCTATAAAACATGTACATGGATGATAGCAATAACCCTAGTAAATACTTATGAATAAGCAATCTCGGATAAAAATGAGATTTGCAAAATTATCCCTTACCTTAGGTCCGATATGCTTCATACATATCCAAAACTCCTGTATAATGATTTAAATAATGTCATTGACTTATTACAGAATCATATTCATTATTATGATATCATATATGGTTCACTTATGACTTTATATTACTTGATCTTTTGTAAATTTCATGTTAAAGAACATTTTGGGTAAAATCGTTTCATTTGTCGTTCGTGTTTTGACTTGTAATTATTCATATGATTACTTAGATCATGATTACCTAATTCCAAAATATAAAACATGATTTATATATAATATATATTCAGAATATACATATATATAATAGATCGATAAATGGAAAGAAATACATCGTTCATGGAGACGGTAGGCTATACGTACGCATGAATGTTGTTTTCGTTTCCTCATTGAATTGAATGGAATTAATTGGATGGAATAAATATATATATACATAAATCCAGTATCACTATTATTTCATATATTTCATGATTACTTATTATATATACTTTATAATCATTTATGAATGGTTAATCATTGAGAATGAATCTCATTGCGTCGTGGAGACGGTATTCCGTACGTACGCACGAGCGATGATATCGTTCCCATGATGGTGGAATTTTATTGGAGTGTATGTATAATATTACAGAATCAATATCAATTTAAAATAAGCATATATAGTTATTATTTACACCATTATACCCATCCAAGTAAGGTGGTGGTGGAAAATAGATTACACCACGGCGTGGAGACGGTATTCCGTACGTACGCACGCGCGGTGATTTCGTTTTCTATAGGATGGATAGATGGTGAAATAGGGTTGTTTCATACTTATAATAACATATAAGTATATTATTGATACTGATTTTATTACTTCATAATGAAACAACCTAAGAAGAAGAAGTGGAAGAAGAAATAAAGTTGAAAGAATCGGTAACGGACATTACCTCTTCTTTGAAGTGCCTCTTTGAGACCTCCTCTTAGGGCACTAAAATTGGTCTTTGAAGAATACCAGGACCTCTAGTATGTTTCTAGGGAAGTGGAGAAGATAAATTGGCAGGTTTTGGCCGAGCTTGAAGGCTCAAAGAGGTGCGAGGAAGAGAGGGAGGAGGTGCCCTTTTATAACGGAGGAGAGGGGCACCTTTGGAATAACAAAAAATATTATTTTATTATAAAGTAATATTCGGTTTTTAATAGATCAAAATTGATTTATTTAAAAGATATGGTGGGGATAGGTCGAAATCCTCTCATCCAATAGAATTTAGACAAGTTTAGGTCATTATATTAACCTTAAATTTTTGTTTTAACTCTTAGTTAATTAGATTGACATTTACCATGACACTTTGTATTTTTATATTATATAGTTAATAAACTTACCATATACATCCAAGAGACCCCGAAGTGGTCCATTAATGATACACCTATCATGATATAAGTATCTTGGCCAAACCTTATATTTTTAGGAATATAATAACAATTTATAATATAATATTTGTTTTAGAAACTATTTTAAGTCAATTTTGACACTATTTGGTAATTGATTTTTGTGAAAATAATAACTGAATTATTAGTTCGAAACAAGTTAATTAAATCAATACTAACATGTCATATTAACATAGAAAATTATTTTAATTCATAAAAAGTCTCAAATTACATTTATTTGGGTATTTATAACATCAATTATGTCAATATTTCATTAATAAGATAATTACTGCATCATCATTGTTTCATAAATAAATTAAATTATTAGTATAAAAATTATAAATAAAATACAATTATGTAGGAAATCGTTTTATCTTTCTAATGAATATTTATAGTCAAATTTATCTTATCTATAACCCTATATTAAAAATGATTTAGTTATTAAAATTTGATTTTAACTATTTTAACCCTTCTTTAAATAAATTAATAATAAATGTCCTAATCTAATCCAAGTGGGCCTAAATGGTCATATTTTATTCCTAAGGTTGTTTTTGGCTGAATTACACTTATCCAATAGAATTAGGACATGTGTTAGGGTAATAATAATATCATTTTTACCCTTAATTACCCTATTTACTTTTAACCGTGGTAAAAAAAAGTAAAAAGTTACTATTCACCAAAAATTATTTTCATCTCATTGAACCACATTTTAGTCCTTGATATTAACCGTGTCTCTCGGATTTTCGAAATTCCACTCACAGAAGCGGTAAAATTAAGTTTTATGAAAAATTCAGTTTTTTAACTACCACTTAGTGGTTTCACTATTCATCAAAAAATGAAAGTTTCCAGAAAAATACCAAAAATTAGGCCTAAGCTATATTTGATATTATGAATTCAAAAATGATGTATATTTTACCAAATTCAAAACATATCAGTTGCATTAATTAATTTAAAAATTAGTTCTCGGCGTCAAAACAAATAGTGTGTTCTTAAGAGATAATAACTATCAAAAGATTGACACTTGTTTATGTCTGGTTTAAATGTGAAATTACATCCAATGACCATCACTGTATTAAATTGTAAAAATATATTCTAAATATACTTTAAAACCACTCAAATTAATAATTTATCCCTATTAATTATTTCGATTAAAAAATTGTTTTTAATTAAAATTTAGTAATTTCCACTATTCATCAGAATATGAAAGTTATCCAAAAGTACCAAAATTTCACCCTAATCTAATTTCGATATTCTGAATCCAAAAATGAAGTTCATTTTGAAAGATAAAATTTATAAAATTTCAAAAATTGGGTATTACTATTCATAACGGCTAGTTCATAATAATATTATAATAATATCTCGTTTAGTGAAACTCGGTATTGCATACTACACATGCTATCGAGGAAGGTCATGATTGCATGTATTGGAAGGCCAGTTAGGGATGCATGTTGTGCAAGCTCCTTTTGGTTTAGCGTACAACACAAGACATTAATGAAATTAAAAAGAATATTTTTCATAAAATCTCGGGGTGTTACACCCCCCCCCCACCCCCATCCCCCAATCCTCTCGGACACCCCCCCCTGGACACCCCCAACCCCCTTAGACAGCCCCCCAAGGGAGAAACTCCATGTTCTAGAAGAAAACTATCAATGAAACTCACCAGGTTTTATCCTTCATTTCCACATCCTCTTTTCTTACAGTGAGTACACTGCACATTCTAGGTATGGGGGATGGGTACATTCCTGGGTTAGATAGGAATTTTCATCATTTCCTCCTTTATTCTCTTTTTAGCCTTTTTTATGGTATTTTTATTTTTCCCCATCAACAATTTTGAAGCTTGATGTTTTGGTGACCATATAGGGGGGAAAGTAAAAATACAACAACAAAGGCTAAAAAGAATTTTTGTATAAATTTAACATGAGGGAGTGATTTTTAGTGAATTTCCTTTCTGTCAATGATATAAATGGTTGTATCACTGTGAAACATTTGAGATGATTGATGCCCCTTATGTGAGTAGTTTTGGGAAAACTGTGTCTCTAATATCTCCATACATTTTTTCACCAAACCACGAAGTATGAATATTTCATACTTAATATAAGGTAAATATATGTTAGGTTAATATTATTCGTCTTTAAATGATATTTTCATATGGTTGTTCCTTATCCCATCTGTTTCATTACTGTACCAGATTGACTTATGCGTGTGTACCTAATGTCTGACTGTTGTACACCCTCAAACAAAATTGTGTCTGGGGCAGGTCAAAAACAACTCCTCCTCAACCTTTTATCTTGTTATAACTATTACAATTAGTGTCATGAGGATATCAAACAAGGGTTGAGAGATGAGTGTGAGATTTGTTCCAAATGCAACTTCAATATATATATATATATATAATAAATGAGGGGAGTGATGAAATGTGAAAAATATGTGGATATCTAGGTCAGGAGATTATGGTTTGACTTATGGAAATTCTTAAGTGAGTGAGTCTTGAAATATAATTGCAAAGGATGTAGGACGGGTTTAGTGAAAAATCATTTAAATCTGAATAATGTTAAAATAACCTATATTTATTTGATAGAAAGTGGAAAGAATAGCATGGAATGGTTTTCACACACACGCATGGAGAGTTAGTGGAATGGTTGACTTTTTAATTCCTTGCTCATGTGGGTGTCATGAATCTCTTTGAATTTTATTGTGGTATGATTTATGAGACATCTTTTTCTATTTTCACTAGGAAAAACTCTTTGGTGTGGTCTGTGCATTGATCACATTACTTTAGTGAATTAAAATTTCCTCAAATGTTAAATCTTCATGTTTTTTGGAATATTTATATATGCATCATTTTATTTGGATATGTGATTTTTTCCAGGAGTGCAAATGTTTAGGTGTGGGGTTGTGATCGTAACAGGATTCACTGTGTCATTTTCACCCTTACACCATTATATTAAACTAAATTTTTATGGTAAATTAAAAAAATAATAAAAAATTGAATTCCATGTTTGAATCATTTATTTTGTGTTTATTGATATTAAAAAGGCCAATGTTACTTGTCTTGAAAATTTCATTGAAGGTGATGGTGATTTGGAGGACCCATGATGATGTCCAAGAAAAATGGGCCAAACTGCGCAGGATCCAAGCATACCAGTGGGTTAATCTGCACAATGCTACTTGAAAGTGCATCCAATTAGAATGAAATTTTTTGGGCTGGTCAGAAACCTGTTGGGATACATTTAATATTAGAATCCCAAGACTCATTCAGCCATCTAATGGCCTTTCCTACCTGATATGTCCAGCACACCAAATCTGCACCGATTCAAAAGTAGTGTGTTGTGATCTGTCCATATCTCGGGATATAGGAGTCCAAAGTGATCCAAACTTTCGGTTGAGACATACAAGAGGTGGGGATACAACTTTTTTATTTTATACAAATCTAGATAATGCTTTATGGAGTTCTAAACACCTATGAAAATTGGTTTTAATAATTCTGTGTGATCAAAACCACCTTCCCATTTCCCTATAAAATGGAACCTTGGGCTCCTCATTTGCAAGTTCGGCCAGGAGGCAAATCTATGGTATTTTGTAGAACCAAAAGAGTTCTATCCCCATAATTGATGTTCTGGAGGCCCCTATCCTCATAGGTGAATCAAGGATGAAGAGGGAGTTCCACCCGAGCCTCCTCCTCCTCTCGATGGTGAGCTAAATGGTGGACGGTCATTTCAAGGGACCTACACATACTTGGGAGGGAGTTCCATCACTTGATAATATACTGGTTTTGTGTAATTTGGGTGTGGATTATTTCACTTATGTTTTATCTAATCATGCTTCTCTTTTGAGTTCCTTAATTGGGTTTAATTTAGTGAACTGATTTCCATTTCAACAGTGATTGGGTTGAAATTTAAAGTGGGAAACTTGAGTTGTTCCGATTGGGCAACACAAGGATCCTCTTTCTCTCACACATAAAAAAGATATCAGTATGCTTTCTTAGACTTTAATCTGTTCTTGAATTCCAAACTATGATAACATTATTGTTGTGTCAAGGGTTGTTACTTTGTGCAACGTTTAGAGAGGCAAGAGGGGAATCAAGATCTTGACAACCCTCAACCAAAGAATTAAACAAAACCATTTGAAAATTTCAGAACAATGAACTATCCAATATGTGAGGTGAACTTGAATTTAAATCCTTATATCATAATTTTTAATCCTTCACCTTATTCTATCAACTATTAAACTCTTTAAGTTAAGTTATTTTCTTAAAACTGTTTTCAAAATCACCCCCCTATTTTAGTAATCTTTATTAAGAATACACACTATAATCCACCAACTCTCCTTGAGAGATGACCTAGGGTCTACCCTAGACTATAAATCAACCTTAAAAACATAATCAATTTGATGTGTCATGACATCATGGTCAAATTTTGGCGTCGTTTCCAGGGAGCGCTTTGATTTTTAGTGCGGGTTTTTGAAAAGAGTTTTGTAAAATTTTGTGAATATTTATTTGTTATGTATTATAAATTTACCTATATCTTTGTGTTCTGATCTATTTGTTGTGTAGGTTTGGTGCATGACTCATTCTAATCCTAGATATTTACCTCCTTTCGAACCCGAACTGGAGAGGATCTTACATCAACGACCCCGAGACGCACAAGAGAACCCATCGAAGGAGGAGACACAAAACATTGACACTCTTCTTGATACTTCCTCTTCTTCTTCTGGAACCAATATAAAAACTAAAATAAACTTTCATTATATGGCTGAAAACAACCGAACATTAAAATAACTAACCTCACTTGATGTTGATATCTAGACCACCTATATTCAAATGCAAGGTGAGGCACCCAATTTTGAACTAAAATCTGGATTAATTCATTTATTACCAAGATTCCATGGACTTACTGGAGAGGATCCACATAAGAACTTAAAATAATTTCATAATGTTTTTTCAGCATTAAAACCTTCTAATTTGGATGAGTAACAAGTAAATCTTAGAGAATTCCCATTTTCTTTTGAAGACATTGCGAAATATTGGTTATATTATGTTAATTCCACAATAAGAGGTTGGGCGGACATGAAATGCCTTTTTCTTAAAAACTACTTCCTATCCCCTCGAACTGCAACAATAAGGAAAGAAATTTGTAGGATAAGACAACCTCAAGGGGTGACATTACATGAATATTGGGAACATTTTAAAAGGTTATCTTCAAGTTTCCCACACCACCAAATAAGTGACCAACATTTAATTCATTATTTTTATGAAGGTTTAATCCCTATTGATTGAAATATGATCGATGCTACTGTAGGTGGAGCACTGGTAGATAAGACCCCAATTGTTGCAAGGACCTTAATCGAGAACATGGCACAAAACACTCAATAATTCAGTACAAGGTCTAGCATACCCATTCGAGGTGTTTATGAGGTACAGAGTACTGAATTCGAGAAGAAGGTGGACACAAAGTTCGAAGAGGTAAGTAACCTTCTTCAACAACTTGCTCTTTCCCAAGGGAAGTCCCAATCTCCTCCTCCCATCCATTTTGGTATATGTTCTTCTGACACCCACTACTCTAACCAATGTCTTCAATTGAGGGAAAAATCTGAGATTTGTGAGGAAATATTTCCAAGCTTCCCCTATAACCAACCCTTTAGGAAAGAACCTTACTATCCAGCCAACCCTGGGTGGAAAGAGAACCAAGCCTATAAGAAAGGGGTTTATTCAAACCAACCTCAACAACAATGGAACCAACCAGGGAAGAGTAGTCATCAACCACCACCACCTAGAAACCCTCAACCACCCCAAAGACTTTCCAACAAACCCCCCAAAAACCCAAGCCTAGCCTAGAAGATATTATGAAACAAATGGCTGCCAATAATATCCAATTCCAACAAACTACTCAGGAATCCATACAAGACTTCAAAACCCAATTAGGCCAACTAGCTAACTCAGTGGGTAAAATTCAAAGTCATGGATCAGGTAAACTTCCATCTCAACCAATAGTTAACACTAGGGATAAAGGAAATGTTAGTGACATCACCATTAGGAGTGGAAAACAACTATAAAGTAAGATGAATCCTCCATTAGAGTCATCCCCTCCTAAGGAAACCTCCATCCCAACCATTAAAAATGTTCCAAATGTTCAAGAACCTTATCTTGAGAGAATCCCTTCCAAAGGAAAGAGTATGAATATTGATGAGTCACCTAGCCCAACCATTCCTCTTCCATTTCCTCAAAGGTCCACCCAACCAAGAAAACCAAAGAAAACTGATCTTGATAAGGAAATATTGTATATTTTCAAAAAAGTGCAGGTTAACATCCCATTGATTGATGTTGTGAAGCAAATTACACGGTACGCCAAGTTTATAAAGGAGATGTGTACACACCAAAGGCGACTTCATGGATATGAGAAGGTGAGTTTGGGGAGGAATGCTTCAGCATTGATAGAGTCATCACTTCCCACCAAGAGCAATGATCCTGGAACATTCTCAATTCCATGCACCATAGGGGAGTACTGTTTTTCTAATGCTATGCTTGATTTAGGTGCCTATATTAATGTGATTCCTCACTCTATTTACTCTACATTGCAGTTCGGGGAACTGAAGCCCGCTATAATTATTGTTCAACTATATAACAAGAGTATTGCACACCCCTCTGGTGTGTTAGAGGATGTTCTTGTGAGGGTCCAAAATTTAATTTTTCCTGCTGACTTTTATGTGCTTAAAATTGAGGATGATATGATGAATGGACATGCCCTGATTATATTGGAAAGACCTTTCTTGAAACCCTCCAAAACCATAATTAATGTCAACAATGGTACATTATCTATGGAATTTGGTGGTGACATAGTCCATTTCAACATCCTTGATGCCATGAAGCACCCCTCAGAAGAACATTCCTCTCTCTCTATTAATTCAATTGATGTACTCCCTACCTATGAAAAAACAACTTTTCTTTCCCTCAATCCCCTTTATGAGTTTTCATCATTGATAGAAATTCTAGGAAATGATTCATGCATTGATTTTTGTAGTGGTCTAGAAAAGTGTCATGCATGTTCATTGATTGATGATTTCTTGAACACTGATGATCCACTAACCATCGATGATGCTGCTATGCTTGTAAAATATTATTCCTCATCTGAGGTTGATACCATTGAGCAGTTATATGAGATCAGTGACCTCTCTCACACACTCCCATCGATCCAAAATCCACCTGAATTGGAACTAAAACAACTGCCTCAAGATTTAAAATATTCATATATTGAGAATGGAAACAAGTTTCACGTCATCATTGCTAGTTCACTCCCTCCTGAGCATGAATTGTGATTGCTTGAACTTTTGAGGGAGTATAAACAAGATTTGGGGTGGACACTTGCTGATATTTCTGGTATTATCCCATCAATTTTTACATATCATATTTTGTTAAATGATGAGGCTAAACCAGTGAGGCAGCCACAACGTCGACTGAACCCAAACCTCCTTGAAGTTGTGAAAAATGAGGTAAAAAAATTATTGGCTGCTGGAATCATTTACCCTATATTTGATATCCAATGCGTCAGTCCCATTCAAGTGGTTCCTAAAAATCCTATACGTACAGTAATTAAAAATGAAAACAATGAATTGGTTCCAACTTGTGTCCAGAATAGTTGGCGTGTCTGTATAGACTATCGCCAACTAAACCAACACACAAGGAAGGACCATTTCCCTTTACCATTCATTGACCAAATGCTAGAGAGGCTAGCAGGTAAGTCCCACTACCTTTTCCTTGATTGGTATTCGGGATACTTTCATATCCATATTTCCCCTGAGGATCAAGAAAATACAACCTTCACTTTCCCCTTTGGCACATTTGCCTATAGAAGGATTCCATTTGGTCTATGCAATGCTTCGGGTACTTCCCAATGATGCATGGTTAGTATTTTTTCGGATTACCTAGAGAATTGCATGTAAGTATTCATGGATGATTTCACTGTTTATGGATCTTTATTTGATGAATGATTGAGTAGTCTTGGTTCAGTCCTACGTCGCTTTATTGAAAAGAATCTTGTATTAAATTATAAGAAATGTCATTTCATTGTGTGATAAGGTATAGTTTTGGGACATGTCATTTCTAGGGATGGAATCCAAGTAGATAAATCAAATGTTTATGTCATTTATTCCATTCCATTCCCCAAAAATATATGGTATGTGTGATTTTTCCTAGGTCATGTTGGATTTTAACGTCGTTTTATTCATGACTTTAGTAAAATTTCACTCCCCCTCACCCGATTACTCCAAAAAGAAAAAGAATTTGTTTTTGATAAACAATGTGAGGATGCATTTAATAAGTTAAAATGGGGTCTCACTTCACCCCCAGTAATCCAACCACCTCGGTGGGATTTACCATTTGATCTCATGTGTGACGCCTCTAACTATGCAGTTGGGGCGGTTTTGTCACAAAGGGTCGACCGAGCTCCACATGTCATAGCCTATGCCTCACGTACTTTGGATCCTGCCCAAGAAAACTACACCACAACTGGAAAATAATTCCTTCCCATTGTGTTTTCCTTGGGAAAATTCAGGTTATACCTTTTGGGGTCTAAATTCATTGTGTTCTCAGACCATGAATCCCTCTGGTACCTCCTTAAGAAACCAGAAGCTAAACCATGTCTCATTCGTTGTATGATCCTCCTTCAAGAATTCAATCAAGAAATTAGAGATAAAAAATGAGTAGAGAATTTGGTGGTTGACCATATCAGTAGGATTCAACCATCCTCATACATTGACTCATACCCCTGTATTCCTACAAATGAAATGTTTCCTAATGAGAAATTGTATCGAGTGCAAGATGTTATTCCTTGGTATGCTGAAATTGTAAATTATTTGGTCGCATCTTGCATTCCTACTGATTTCAATAAAAATCAAACTAGTCATCTAAAACTTGAGTCTTGTTGGTATATTTGGGATGACCCCTACCTTTGGCGCACTTGTAGTGATCAAGTCCTTAGGCGTTGTGTTCCCAATAGTGAGTTTCAGTCCGTCCTTAGATTTTTCCACACTCTTGCTTGTGGGGGCCACTTTGGTCCCCAATGGACTGCTTGCAAGGTCCTTGATTCTGGTCTCTTTTGGCCAACACTTTTTCAGGATGCCCATGATTTTTGAAAACCTTGTACTCATTGTCAAAGAATGGTGAATGTCTCTAAAAGAAATGAAATGCCAAAACAACCATTTCTCTTTCATGACATTTTTTATGTTTGGGGTATAGACTTTATGGGGCCATTTCCAAATTCCTTTGGAAACTTGTACATTCTTCTGGAAGTTGACTATGTATCTAAATGGGTAGAGGCATGAGCTACAAGGACTAATGATTATAAGGTAGTTGTATAATTTTTGAGAACACAAATCTTCTGTAGGTTTGTCTTACCTAGGTTCATCATCAGTGACCAGGGTTCTCATTTCTACAACCAAACAATGCAATCACTTTTGCGTAGGTATGGGGTCGATCATCGAGTTTCTACTGCATATCATCCATAGACCAATAGTCAAGCATAGGTGTCAAATAGAGAGGTAAAACAAGTTCTTGAAAAAATGGTTCAACCCAATAGAAAATATTGGAGTCTTAGACTTGATGATTCATTATGGGCCTATTGTACTGCTTTCAAAACTCCCATAGGAATGTCACCCTATCGTCTTGTGTTTGGAAAGAGTTGTCACCTCCCTGTTGAGATTGAGCAACGGGCCTACTGGGCCATCAAACAATGCAATTCTAATCTTTCTAGTGCAGGTTCTCAAAGGAAGTTGCAGATTCGGGAGTTGGAGTAAATGAGAAGAAATGAATATGAAAACTACAGAATTTATAACGAGCGAACCAAGGCTGCCCATGAACGTCTTATACTTCATCGTCAGTTCCACATTGGGCAGAAGGCCCTCCTTTATAATGCAAGGCTGAAGTTGCATCCAGGTAAGCGATGTTACCACTGGTTTGGACCATACATTGTTACTAACATCTCTCCATTTGGTGTTGTTCAGGTTCAAAATGAAGAAACCCAGAAAACATTCACTGTCAATGGGAAGCGGCTGAAGCACTTCCATGAATCCGTTTCGGGGTCCCCGAGGGAGGAACTCCATGTCCTAGAAGCAATCTATCAATGAAACTCACCAGGTTTTATCCTTTTTTCTACATCCTCTTCTCTTACAGTGAGGAAACTGCACATTCTAGGTGTGGGGGATGGGTACATTCCTGGGTTAGATAGGAATTTTCATCATTTCCTCCTTTATTCTCTTTTTATCCTTTTTTATGGTATTTTCATTTTTCCCCATCAACAATTTCGAAGTTCGATGCTTTGGTGACTATAAAGGGGGGAAATTCAAAATACCATAACAAAGGCTAAAAATAATTTTTGTATGAATTTAACATCAGGGAGTGATTTTTAGTGAATTTATTTTCTGTCAATGATATAAATGGTTGTATCACTGTGAAACATTTGTGATGATTGATGCCCCTTGTGTGAGTAGTTTTGGGAAAACTGTGTCACTAATATCTCTATACATTTTTTCACCAAACCATGAAGTATAAATATTTCATACTTAATATAAGGTAAATATATGTTAGGTAAATATTTTTCATCTTTAAATGATATTTTCATATGTTTGTTCCTTATCCGATCTGTTTCATTACTGTACTAGATTTACTTATGCGTGTGTACCTGATGTCTGACTATTGTACACCCTCAAAAAAAATTATGTCTGGGGCAGGTCCAAAACAACTCCTCCTCAACCATTGATCTTGTTATAACTATTGCAATTAGTGTCATAAGGAGATCAAACAAGGGTTGAGAGATGAGTGTGATATTTGTTCCAAATGCAACTTCAAAAATATATATATATAATAAATGGGGGGAGTGATGAAATGTGAAACATATGTAGATATCTTGGTCAGGAGATTATGGTTTGACTTATGGGAATGCTTAAGTGAGTGGTTCTTGAAATATTATTGCAAAGGATGTAGGACGGGTTTGGTGAAAAATAATTTAAAGCTGAATAATGTTAAAATAACCTATATTTATTTGATATAAAAGTGGAAAGAATAGAATGAAATGGTTTTCAAACACACACTTGGAGAGTTAGTGGAATGGTTGACTTTTGAATTCCTTGCTCATGTGGGTGTCATGAATCTCTTTGAATTTTATTGTGATATGATTTATGAGACATATTTTTCCATTTTCAATAGGAAAAACTCTTTGGTGTGGTTTGTGCATTGATCACATTACTTTACTGAATTAAAATTTCCTCAAATGTTAAATCTTCATGATTTTGGGAATATTTATATATGCATCATTTTATTTGGATATTGAATTTTTCTGGGTGTGCAAATGTTTAGGTGTGGGGGTGTGATCGTACCACGATTCACTGTGTAATTTTCACCCTTACACCATTATATTAAACTAAATTTTTATGGTAAATTAAAAAAATAATAACAAATTGAATTCCATTTTTGAATAATTTATTTTGTGTTTATTGATTGTTGACGCTCCTTTCCGTCACAGAGTCTAAATGAATGAAAAGGGAAATACCTTGAACAAAGAAGATTCATCCTTTGAACAAATATCAAAAATCGACAAAGGCATGAACAAGGGATCAAAATCACCTGTTCCGCACAAGTTCTATCACTATTGTTGTAGCCAACATATTGCACGAAATGAAGGGACGGAAAAGAAGGTCGGCCTGCGGCCTCGCGAAGCACCGACGCGAAGCACCCCGAGCATCGCGGTCTCACGAAGCTCCAGAGGCGGTAACTCTCTGCAAATGAATTTGATGTTCGCGAGCCCGCTGCGAAGCTCGACAGGCGGTAACTCTCTGCGAAAGAGTTTGACGTGCGCGAGACCGCCGCGAAGCTCCGGAGGTGGTAACTCTCCGCGAACGAGTTTGAGGTTCGCGAGACCGCCGTGAAGCTCGGGAGGCGGTAACTCTCCGTGAACGACGCTGACGTTCGCGAGTGCGCCGCGAAGCACCTGAGGCAGCGCGCGAGTTCTGCTTCGCGGCGCCGCTTGCCTATAAATACTGAACTCCCCCTGAGTCCCAGGGATGGACAATCCAACCTTTCAGCTTCTCCTCTCCCGAATCGTGAAGCACCCTTTGCCCCCGGGAATCATGAGCTCCGCGAGGTACTTCTACTTCATGTGACGCATTTGCTTTGTCTCGTTTTGATCCCCTATTCCGAGAGGGATGCCCTTCGTGAAGCTCAAGGTCATTCGCGAAGGAAAGGGATTCCCAAGGGAACCCGGGCAGCCACAGAGCATTTATGCTTCATGAAACACCCAACCTGTACTAGTGATCCCTATGCTAAGGCAGGATCGCTACACATCGTGAAGCACACTGCTTCGCAGAACCCTGCTTCGCGAGGCACCTCTTCTTCGCGAGGCAGTGCTCCACGAATACTGTTCCACTTCGCAAAGCACCCTCCACTCACACCTATGCCCCATTATAAGTCCAAGGCACTCCGCTTCACGAATCACACTCCTTTTCTTGGAAATTCCTCTTCCTGTGCGACCCTCCAGGTATGCACGATGTGATTTCAAAGTCCCTCGGACAATACCACTCATAGCGTTGCTTCGCCTAATTCTTCTTCGCATAGGCACGCTAACGGCTATTGCTTCTTCGCATAGCCACGCTAACGTGGACCCCTCGATGGTTCCCTCCACAACCCCCTTGACCATGGCCTAGCCATTACCTTCCCTCCCCCAAGGACTAGAGGGTACCGGTTATGTAAGTCCTAGGGGTGCAGAGTGAACCCGCCTCGTCCGAGCTGCAGGACGTTAAACTGCCAAGCACCACGTCCTTAACACATGACGTTAAACTGTGACCCGACCTCGTGCCTCTCACGAAGGGTCCCCCCAGCTCGAACATTTTTTACGCCACTCATCTCCACAGGAGTAGAATCACCCCTCCACAAGGGATGATATCCTCCTTATTGGAGTGGCATATGTTCTCAGGAGAAGGGTGACCCTAGTTCCCCAATGGATGGTTTCACCCCTGCATCTCCGTACTTACCCACTACCAAGGTCAGTGGAGGGCGTGATAGGGAACGAGGCACCTCCCATCATTGGTCCCAAATCCCTCTTTTGCTGCGCTTTATCGCACTCCGGGCCTCCATCCTGGAGTAAGTCCCAGCACCATGGGCCGCCTAATGAGTAAGCCCCTCTTCGCTTCTCATGGACGCACCCTTCGCAGCGTGGTCGTCAGGTCCTTGCTGTCTCTTGTTTCTTACATCAACCATGACTCACGTGGGCTTAGAGTTGGAATTGGCCATGAAAATACCTCGTCCAGCATGACGTTAAACTACATGCCCTCGTCCAGCATGATGTTAAACTGTATGCCCTTGTCCCGCATGACATTAAACTGCACACACATTTGAACTACGAGGTCTTTGATCCATGTTAAGGCATGGTACATAGGAAGCCTCCACGAGGTTCAAGCCCACCAGTCATCCAATTCACGTCGAGTTCTACCTTCGTCCAGCATGACGTTAAACTGCATGCCCTCGTCCAGCATGACGTTAAACTGTATGCCCTTGTCCTGCATGACATTAAACCGCACACCCATTTGAACTACGAGGCCTTTGATCAATGTTAAGGCATGGTACGTAGGAAGCCTCCAGAAGGTTCAAGCCCACTAGTCATCCAATTCACGTCGAGTTCTACCTTCATCCAGCATGATGTTAAACTGCATTCCAGTCCGATGGCAAGCCGTTGTGACCAACCCGAACTACGAGGACTTTGATCCATGTCAAGGCATGGTACGTAGGAATCCCCCCAGAGGTTCAAGCCCATCTCCCATCAGACCAAGGTCCCTCATTTACGTCAGTTCGCCGACACCCACCGCCATTCCGAACTACGGGGACTTTGATCCATGTCAAGGAATGGTACGTAGGAAGCCTCCACAATGTTCAAGCCCGCTGCCCGTCGTTTATTCACGTCAGGGTTCACTCCCGTCCCGCATGACGTTAAACTGTATTCCATCAATCCTTTGAACTATGAGGACTTTGATCCATTTCAAGGCATGGTACGTAAGAAACCTTCCCCAGGTTCAAGCCCACCACTAGTGGACCACCAGGTCTACTTTCACGTCGGTTCACCGATGAAACCCTTTGAACTACGAGGTCTTCGATCCACGTCAAGGTATGGTACATAGGAAGCCTCCCCGAGGATCAAGCCCATCCCTCATTAGACCAAGGTCCACCTTCACGTCAGTTCGCTGATGAATTCCATCATCCGAACTACGAGGACTTTGATCCATGCCAAGGCATGGTACGTAGGAAGCCTTCCAGAGGTTCAAGCCCACCACCCGTCGGACCAAGGTCCACCTTCACGTCGGTTCGCCGATGAAGCCCCCCCCCCTGAACTATGTGGTCTTTGATCCATGTCACAACATGGTACGTAGGAAGCCTCCACGAGGTCCAAGCCCACAACCACTAGGACCCTCCTGGTCCTCCCCATTCACGTCAGTTCGCTGATGATGCCCATCGGACCAAGGTCCACCCTCATGAAGGTTCACCGGCACCATCCTGAACTACGCGGACTTTGATTCCCTACCACAGGGATACGTAGGAAGCCTATTCAAGGCTCAAGCCCAACTTCACTGTCACCCCCTGCGATGGTCCCATTTCATTTCCCCCTCCACTTCATTCGTCCATACATCATCCACCCTGATTCTTGCCCGGACCGTCATATCCTGGTGAGACCATGTCGGCCTGAGAACATGTCGGTCTGCTCCTCTTCACAGCCGCCCATGGGCTGGTCCTGGTATCGGAACCCCTTCAAGGTAAATCCCTCAATCCGATCCATTCTAGCTAATGCTCTGATCGGGTTGATCCGTCTCCACTGGACGTTAAACTCGCGGCATACCCTGTGTTAAACACAGGAAGCTGAGGAAAACCTCAAATATGTGTATATGGCATATAATTCCCTGCGCTCGATGTGGGATGCCTTGGGCTTCCACACCCTCGATAAGCCCTGTGACCAGGGATAATAGACAGATATGCCAGGTCCCCAGCATCCAGACACGCTACTGATGCCTCAACGTGACTACTCCCCCGACTGAAGGTTGCTGCCCTGACCGGACCCTTTGGAATGTCCTGACAGAAGCAGTGTAATTAACCAGCATCCATGGAAACATGGCACTGGGAAGAGTTTCACGAACAACGTATTAAATCTATGAGGGAGACCCAGACTAGGTGACGAGTTCTGAGGAGGAATCCACGAAAGGAAGAACTGACATCCCATCATCTCGTTTCGATCAAGGAGCAGACATCCCTGAACAAGGAGCGAATGCCGCCCGCCTTTGGAAAGTGGGAATGTGGGGCAACAGTGCAGCGCGTCCTCCTCCTCCACGGACGGATGCGCGCGCCCCGGCAAAAGTGTCGGAAACAGAAATTGTGAACCCGACGTGAAATTATTCTTCTCAATGTGGAGATTAGTAGCGTTCGAGACACCAGTAGATTGACGTGTCATCGGATCCAGATATCTGACGCCTGGTCCTGCCAAGCAAATAGTGGGTCTGTCGTGAAACTCACAGGAATTCGGGGTAGTAGAACGTGGGGCACTCCGTTCTGCAGCGTGTTGGCGTGGATCCTTTTTATAGACATGGAGAATGGAAGGATGCTAGGGCACTAGTTGTCAATCCTTTTCCTCGCAGTGCTGATGAGTTGATCCCTTCATTTCTCAGGAACCATGTTGCTGTTACAGAGACACGATCATCACCCGCTTGACTACACAGGGGCAGGGGAGACATCACCACAGCCACCCCGCATGGCGCCGCTACCGCCATGACGTCCGCCACATCGCAGAATACGGGGTTCCCACGTCCCCTTTCCCCATCAGAGGTCATCCAGTGAAGGGTGATCAACAACCTCGTATGCAGGTACGAGGAGGAAAGGGTCATCCCAACTCGGGATATGGCCCTCTTGGACATGGAGGCCTCCAGGCCCCGCCGTCAATGCTGCCCTAACAAGCCGCGCAGGGAGCCCCTGATCCCCACCCCAACGTTCAACCGTTTTAGGAGCCTGTCCCCGGAACGCCTTGACGACTCCTCGCCTTACGCTGATGAGGCGGGTGCCGTTTGGCTCGGCCCGCTCAGGGTCTCGACCCAAGGGCTCCAGGCAAGGGCTCCCGTTCGGCCGCGTCAGCGCCGCCGTCCGACTCCGCAGGAAGAGCCGGCAGGCCATGCCCCTGCACCACCTGCACCAGCTCGTCTAACCTGACGTCTCCGCCGGGCCCGGGCTGAGGACGCCCACCCAAGTACATCGACGTAAACAGCTACAGTGGCCCGAGCCACTGCCTACGTGCATCATGGATCCCCTGCATACACTGAGCAGGGGAACTCTTTCGCCCAACCAGGATCGAGACCCCAACCACCCCACGGGCAGGCTGGGTTGACTCTCCGGGTGGCAGGCCTGAGTGGTGATCACCGCGAACTAACCCGCGGTGATGTCACCCCGTACGGAGGCCCTCCTCGTACCACTACTCCACAGAGTGTGGGCCTTCCCCGCTCTGAAGCTCGTCATGGAGGTATGCCTCGTGCTACCCCCATCCCGAAGGAAGACCTGCCCCGCGGTAGTGACGTTATGCGCGGAAACCTTTCTCGCGCCCACTATACAGGGTATGGAGTCCATCCTCCTACCCCCGACTGCTGATCTGAAGGCACTGTCCATCTGGTCTTTCTTCAGCGTGGGGTCCCTCCCTACGTCCTCTCTGTAACGGGTGAAGTTCCTCCTCGCCCCAGCAACTTGGGGAGTGAAGGTCAGCCTCGCTCCACCCACATCGACCATGGAGGTCCCCTCCATGCTTCTTCCAATTCCAACAGAGGCTCCACCCACATGGGTGTTGTCCATGGAGGTCCTCCCCATGTACCCTTCGACATTTTCCCTGGTTCCCCTCGCACCTCGGCTATCTCGAGTGGGGGCCCTCTCCTCCACGGTGCCATCGCTGCCCCAAGGATACCTATTAGGGATCAACTCTATCTCGAAGAACCACCCTGGGACAGGAAAGAGGGTCGTCGCCGCCACAAGAAGAGTCCTGGGAAGGCCCGGGTGGAGATCAAACCTGCCCGCTTCTCGGATTCTGAAGTGGAATGCGACTCAGCGATGAAACCTTCTCCCCACTCCTCCATATCAAGGACTGGGGCAGGAAACAGGCATGTTAGCCTCATTCTCCCGAAATATGAGGTCCACCAGATTCCCACCTCCCTCCGCAGGTACATCCAGGAGGAAGAAATTGTGGAAATTCTGCAGGTCTCGACCGTGCAATCACCACCATTGTCACTAGAAGCGCCCTCTACCTCTACCAGATATCATGGAGAGTTATTTTGGGGGCCAACAGTGGCAGAGCGATGACGTGACCTATCGCCGACAGCCGCGACTCCTGTGCCGAAAGCTGTGGCTATCATCCCATCATATCGTGACATTGTGGCCAGGTCACCTCACTCATTAGAGGATGGCCCGAAATTCAGTGGCCAGTCAGCTCATTCGCCGTATTCTCCGCCGCCGAGTTTACTATCCCAGAGGTCTGCCTCTGTACCTCTACCGGTCCCTCAGCCGCCTTCGGTTGATGAGTGGAGCAATACAGGGCCAGACCCTGAGTCCGATCCTAGGAGCTTCTAGAGTATTCTTGTAGCGGATTACTTCCTGGAGAAGTTCTGGCCGACGGAGGCACTGAACTTTCACGCACCAGAGTCCCTTACCCCTGAAGAAGTGGGGTGATTTTTTCGAACCCTATGGGAGAAACACTTTCACCTTAGTTACGAGCGGGTGGTGTACCCCAGAAGTCGAGATCACATCAAAGAAATCGGCGAGCAATGTCGCCTGATCGATTTGGCCGCACTCCTTGTGGCCCAGCACCCTGAGTCACCAGGCCGCCAGAGCGCCCTTCAACAGAAATGTGTTCAGAGTTTCAAAGTACTCTGCAGATTCGTCAGGGAAGATACCCCCCATGTGCAAGTCCATGGTTGGGGACACTATGCCGCTCTCCTCTTCGACCCTATCCAACGGCATACCGATTCGTTATGCGACATTGAGGACGTGCCCTCGAGAGGGGTCGTGGTCCACATGGCTGACATAGTGGACAAGGAAGACGAGTTTGAATTTCTTGATGGAGACTTACCCCCCGAGGGCGTACCGCCACTGCTGGACCCATCAGGGAGGGTTACCCGTCAGCAGAGGAACCTGCTAGGCCTCCCCATACCCACCGAGTCACTGGTACTCGGTCAAAATACCGGAAAGGGTAAGGAGGACGTCGGAACTGTCAAGCACTCCGACCCGTCTTCCTCTGTGCAGAAAACGAACGAAGATCCCAAGAAGGCCACGTTACGCCAGCAGCTTGCTGAGCAGAAGAGGCTAGTTGACGAACTCTTGGCTGAGCGCGCTGCAGAGTGGCGACCCGACTATGGTAATCCCAGGATGGGGCAGCAGGGGCAGGAACAATTTCCCCCCGGTGAGATGCCTCCGGGAAACCATGATCATGCTACTTCCGCAGATAGCGCAGAAGCCGGAACTTACAGTAAGAGGGTGCGATACATCTCGCCAAACCCCCCTGAACGACAGGGAAATCTGAAGAATCCAGTCCGGGTTCCCCTAGTCACCCCACAGGTCGTTCTGCCAGTTGACCCACGAGCTGCTGAAGTCATCTACCATGTTGAAGAACCTGGAAACGCACTTGTGGTTATGGATCCTCGCCAAGACAAGGACCCCCACCCAGATGATCTTATAGCGGCACTCACAGCCTGCCTCGAAGCATTGGAAACGCGGCAGGTGGCGGTCCCACCGGATGGCAAGTCATATCCCGCGTGGGTGGATGATATGCCCGCACCCCCGGGTTTTGGGGACCCCACTTTCTCGCCCTTAAACGGGACAGGGGACCCGCTACAGCACTTGGCTCATTTTTCTTCCAGGTGTGGCCCCATGCTGGGGACCCCAGCTCAGCAAGAAGTCGCCAAGCTCCGATGTTTTGTACAGACATTGGAATGTCCAACATTCGTCTGGTACAGCCAGATCCCTATCGGATTGGTGACCGATTGAGAGGATCTCCACTGGAAGTTCCTATACCAGTTCAACTCCACCACGTGGAAGACCAGAATTGCAGACCTCTTCAAGTGCAATCAAATGCCTGATGAGTGAGTCACATATTTCATCACCCGGTGGAAGAGACTTACGTATTCCCTCGATATGCCACTGACTCAGGAGAAATTACTGACGATGTGTGTGGGGAACATCAAAACGGAGCTGGTACCCTCCCTGATTACCCAGAACTACCCTAGAGGGTTCAGAGATTTCTCAGATAAGGCTCAGGGCCTTGAGGAAGCTCTACAACAGGCTAGTAAGACACGTTTGTTGCCCCCTATGATCCTAGCCAGGAGGACCGCCAGAGCCGAACCCGCCGCAGTGGCCCAAATAGAAGCCCCTAGGCAGTTGGAATTACAGCCAGTGGCACTATCCTCACAACCCCGCAAAGGTCCTCCACCTCAAGCGCAGGCTCCTGCCCAGCAGCGACCGCCTCAGAATTGACAGGTTCCCCCGCGCAATGCGCCACCTCCACCTAGGCGAGATAATCAGGCACCACCTCCTCGGAAGGCCCCTCCGGCCTCTCATCAGGGCCAGGCCCCCAAGGCCCCCTATCCGGAAAGAAGGCACCAGACTTATTCGTTCAACGAAAATCAGGTCCCTGGCTACTTCCGAAGTTCTCTAGAGCAAGGGATTGTGCGCCTACCCGAGTGCAGAAGGTCGACAGAGGAGAATCTCACCGATCACCCCAACTATTGTCCTTATCATCGAATTCTAGGGAACACCCTCAAGAAATGCTATGTGTTTAAAGACTGGCTTCAAGACCATGTCAATAACAACATAGTCAGGTTGGGCCCGGCACCAATACAAGTGGCGCGTGTCTTTGCAGGGTCAGAGATGGGTAGCGACAGCAAAGGCGAGTGGCAGCAGGTTCCCAGCTGCGGATCCTGAAAATACGACGACTGGATGGCTCGAAAAAACTATTGTCTGTGCCCATGGTATCATCCGGGCACACCAGAGGCAGCCGGAACCTTCAGAAGAAGTAGCTGGTACCTCTGCATCGTCTTCACATCCGACCTCTTCCCAAAAGGGCAAGCATCGATGACGTAAGAAGAAGCCAACGTGCTCTGCCGGTGACGTCATCATCTTACACTCTCGGTGACTTTATGCCCCCTGAAATGGGGATTCCTCCCATAATTTTCCCGGTGGTGGATGACTCCTCGAGCGACAGCCAGGGGTACGCTTCGGTTAACACTGTGGAGCTGGTAAAGCCCTATATGACTCCTGATGAGGGGGATCGCCAGGCAAACCTCCCCAACGTTTCCAGCCGACATCAACGTCAGCGGAATCGCAACTGTGCCGGTCATCGAGGTATGTCAGCGGACACTTTCAGCCAAGCCGTGCATGCTACTGAGACTAGACAGCAGGCTCAGCGCAGAGCTCAGCACACGCAACCCCATCTAACGCCCTCGGCTCTACCTCCACCGCCATTTGTGCTACTAGATCAGGGAGAGTTTCCTCGTTCGTATCACAGTCAGTCTTGCCTGGCTACAGGCTAGCATCCGCTGTCTGATCCTAGTCCGGTGTCTACTCTCCAAGCTTCAACTAGTAGGCAGCAGGATGTACCCAGTACTAGCCGACCGCCGGTTCAACCGGTAGGACCTGCTATGCCTCCAACTGTCGAACGACCTCATGTAGGCAGAGGTTCGCATTTGGAATGAAAGTATGATGTCTTGAAGCACCTGGTCGGCATTCCAGAAAGGCTTTCTATCCTCGAGGCCCTTCGCCTATCATCTGAAATGTGTGAGGCACTCGCTGAGGCCCTAAGGAGCCCCCTCCAGTTTGAGATAGAGGTAGCAGCTGCAGAAACCTTCCATGCCGAGACAATTGAGAACGCCGAATGTCAGGCGGTTATCTCATTCTCCAGTGAAGATGAGGACCCTCCTCTACAGGGGAATATTCACCCGTTGTACATCACTGTCCACTTCAATGGTGTGGAAGTCCGCCGCTGCCTCGTTGACACAAGTTCCGGAATCAACCTAATTCCGACTCGGACATTGCGAATGCTGGGTCTGTCTGAAGGTGATTTAACTCCCTCGAATCTCCGAATCCAGGGGTACGATAGGACCGAGCAACCCCCAGTCGGCAAGATCCACCTGAAGACTCAGTTCGGTGGCTTAGTTCCCAGCACCGAGTTCATGGTCGTCTCTCAGGACACCGCCTAAAACGCGTTTATGGGTAGACCATGGCTCCATCTGCATGCAGCGGTCCCTTCTTCGTATCACCAGTGCCTCAAATACTCACTCAACGTTCGAGTAGGCATGCTCCAAGGAGATGTGTCTCCTTTCGCCTCTTGTGAGGCCCGCTATCTGGATGCTGATTATTAAAAATGTAAGGATAATCAAATCCTAGTAAGTGAGGATGAACCTGCCCCGGTCACAAGTGATCCCTGGGCAAGCATGGATGATGTCTGCATCCTCCCAATCCACTGATTGGAGGCCACGACCCCCGACATGGGGCAATGTTTTGTTGTCCCGGGTACACAAGGAAGGCATGTTCCCGTGTCCGAGCGACGATGGAAAATCACCTCGTACTCCTACATCAACCAGGCTCAGGTGATCTCAGAACCTCCTACCCCTGTACGGTACCAGAATGTCAAGCTTATGACAACGGAGGTATGTCATACGTGTCTCTTCCGCTGGGCTGGAATCCACCGACTCAGGCTGACACGTCACCACTGCTTTGATATCATCAAACGTGGCCCCTTAGGCCGAAGGCCAGATGGGATAGGGTTGACTGCCTTCATTTCTATGGTCTCAATGGCGAGTGAGTCTCCTGATATGATGACCACTGCTGCCAACACCAGCACCAGCTGCCCCTCAGGATTTGATAGCCTAGAAGTATCTCCCATCGCAGGAAATCCCCCCACAGGTGGAGAGGAAGACCTGGAGGATGCTCCCCCCGCCTTTGAGGAAGGCGTCTCTACCACGGTTGATGAACTAGTATAGGTGAACCTTGGTAGTGAGGCAGATCTGAAACCCACATTGATCAGCGTAGCCATGTCCCCCGAGGAGCGGCAACAGTACGTAGACTTCCTCAAACAACACCGTGACGTATTTTCCTAGAGTTACAACGAGATTCCAGGACTAGATCCCCAGGTAGTCGTTCACCATCTGGGCCTCCCGACAAACCATCGTGGGTTTAAGCAGCCTCCCAGGAAAATGCACCCTTATCATGGTGCTATGGTTGAGGCCGAAGTTGAAAATCTCATCAAAGCCAACTTCGTTAAGGAAGTCCAGTACCCCAAGTGGATTTCCAAAATTGTGCCAGTCAGGAAGAATAATGGGAAGATCAGAGTCTGCATCGACTTCCGCGATCTTAATCGCCACTGCCCAAAATATGACTTCCCACTCCCGGTGACGGAGTTATTGATTGACGCCATGGCCGGGTTCCAAGCTCTCTCTTTCATGGATGGGTATTCCGGGTACAACCAGATCCGGATGGCCCCCGAGGACGAGGAGTCCACTGCCTTCAGGGCTCCCCAAGGTACCTTTTTCTACCAG